>OZ005741.1:261259710-262459710 GCA_963930735.1 Dioctria linearis
CGACCAACCTATGATTTATGAATGATGAAATCAACAAATAATTTTTATTAAACGATTATTTAATCATCACACAGCCGACATGATATAATTATTACGTGCTATAAAATTAGTGAACTGTTTGCTTTACGTTCTTCATTAAATTTTGAACAGAGACATTATCGAATGTATCGGACGATCTTTTATACAGCCTCTTAAAAATTTCTATATTAGAAGAGTATTTTTTTGTATTTTTTTTTTTTTGATTTTCTTTAATATTAGCTCAATAATTTTCGATTGGCCTTAATTCCAGACAATTTGGAGGTTCGCGTCCTTGGGTATACATTGGGCGTCGTAGAAAGTTCTCGCTTTTCTGCCGTAGTGGCAAGATGCTAAATTTGGTCAAAAGAAAGCTGATGCATCGTGCATTCTAAAGAATAAAAGAAGACACTCCTTCTCGTATATACACGAACATATTGCTTGCCAAATTAAGTATTTAACGGGAAATTTGCCACATAAAATTCCTGTACTATAGGCTAAGTAGTTGAAGTCCTCTTTCCCATAAGTTTCATCATCCATAATGCAGCAGTCGGATTTTGTTAGAAAAATTTCATGCAAAATCCGACTCCTGGATTTTGTAACTTGATTCTTTTCTGGTGTTCTATCCGGTTTTTTTCTGAACGCGGAAACTTCGTCTGCCTTCTCCTCTTTTAAATTCCATGGACCGTAGCAGATGATGTTCCAGCCTTATCAGCCATATCTCTCAACGACTTATTGGGATTTCGTTTAAAGTTGTCTAGATCTACCACTTCTTTGGCCAATTTTTGGTCTACCGAATCAAATTTCCTTCCTGACCGGACATTCTCTGGATACTACAAAATTTTCGAAATTTACTGGCAACATTTTGAATGGTCGTCTTGGGTTTTTTCAACTTTTTCCTCTAATTAAGCCTCTTTGAAAGATATTCGGATTTTCGCATATGTGTGGAAAGAATTAATTTGCGACGTTCTTCTTGGCTGACTTCCATTTTTACTGCACGAAAAACTTTGCACTTAATGGCATGCAATTGTAAGTGCACGCCTTTTTATAGATGCAATCTAAGCTTCGTTCTCTAATTTTGTTTACCATGCGATGAGTGATGAGTGATGGGAGGGGATAGGTGGTCGGCTTTTCTCTTAATCAGTCCTTACAGTTATGATCCTGCGCCTTGTAGTTAGATTGACTTGTTTCCAATAAAAGCTACAGACTGACATTTTGGAATATTTAGTTTAAGACGAGCAAAATTACTAAAGGTTTATTTTAAAGATCGTGAGATTGTGTCTATTGTGGTCGCCCTGTTTGTAGAATCCCCGCAATTTAAAACAAAATAATATCCATAATTATTCAATTAATCGTGGTATGTATATCATAATGCATGTCACTACCCAGATAACACAGAACATGTTCTGACCATCTACTCGATATGCTCCACAGGATTTGAGAACATGTTCTCAGACTATACGCATTAATATTAAAAAACATATTCTTTCCATATGCTTTCTATAAGACTCATGTCCGCCCTGTCGAGCGAAATCTTCGAATGTCGCGTCAGTTAAAAATGATCGTGTGATAATCGGTGCGTATCCGAAAGAATATATTCAGAACGTATTCTAAAGGATATAAGATTTATATAAATGAGCATTCACACAAACATATTCAAAATGATATTAAATAGATTTGGATGAAACACATATTCGGGACGTTTTCAAATGAATATAAAAATGAAAAAAGCATAAACTAACTACCAAAATTACTCACTAGAAACCACCACAAACTAGACATTTTAGAACTGACTGAGAACACTAACCGAGATTCCGTTTCGAAACGAAACTTCGATATAAAATAATGTATCGAAAATGTTTCCTTTTTATGTCCGACGGTACACAAAGCCGAACGGTTCTGTACGAGGCACGAACGAAAATTCAGTTTTCCGAAATGCATGTTAAAAATATATTCTATTCATATCCAGTGGAATATTTTTACCGAAATTTAATGAAGTTTACCGATTTGGAGCCGATCATATGTGTCCAAAAGGTATCTTTTTAGAACATGTTCTATTTTGTTATCTGGATACAGACACACAGACAAGAGATTTCATTAAAAAGGAAACGATTTATACTTTTTTACTTTATGAACGAAGGAATATGAATACATATTGTTACGAGCATGGCCTTAGTTCGTTATTTAAAAACACAATATTTCAGATATCATTCAAAATTCATTCTTTATATAATTAATTTTAATATTACTATTTACTCTCACAAATTCACAAACAATTATCAAACCAATTCTCTCAAAAAGTTTACTTCGTTCACTTCACTGTCTGAAATAAGACTCGCCTCCTGCAGTTCAAGTTCAAGTTCTTTACACTTAACCCTAACAATATTTTTCTTATCTAAACCTATTCCCTGATTATAATTCCTACGGGCTTTTCTTTGGCCCTGAGTTCAATTAATCTAGCTGAGTTTTCTTATTTTCTAAATACATGAATTACTAACTAACATATGATTTACTTCTAAACTACTGCTAGCGCCACCTAGTTATAATTAACTAAATATAATTCGAAAATCTAATACTTAACTAACTTAAGTACTAGCTACATAACTTATATATAAATCTCCAGGTTGCATCTGCCTTCCCATCCTGGTGGTGTTTGAAAGCTCCATGTTGCGGGTATTGTCTGTAGAAGGTTGTGTATATCCTGTCCTGCAGGCTGCAACCTCCTCCTGTCTTCCTCTCCTAGCCTCGGTGATTGTCTCCTTTCTCCCTGAAAAAAGTAAAAATTCCTTCGCAGTAATATTTTTCATGACAAGTTGAAATGCAAAAAGGCGATAATATTTGTTAGTGGGTAAGTGGGTAAAGTTGGTTAGCTCATAGACAATTGGATTTGGATGACTGGGGATTTTGGCTACCTGCTTCTTCATTAACTCAACCACATAGTCCTGTATTGGAGAAATACCAACTTTCTCATACAGGACCTGATTGCGATAATGCTTTCCACAGGGCCTTCGGTAGAGTCCAGTGCAAATTCGAACCGTTTTCTTCTCGAATCTCGCAAGGATCTCCATATAGGTTGACGAAATGGTGTGCCATATGGGAAACGAGTATGTTAGGTGGGCCTAATGAGCTGCTTGTACATCAGCAGTTTTCGTGGCTCAGAGTGAGTCCATTCCTATATCTCATTATAGGACTGACCATGCTGAGTGCAAAGTTTGCTTTCCTAGCAACTGCTTTTGCGTGAGGGTTGAACTTGAAACGTTCATTGAAATTTATACCTAGGTATTTGACGCTCTTAGTGGGTTTTATCACTTCATTATTGATAGTGATTTCAATCTTTCTTGATTTAGGGACATTGATCTTCATACCCCATTTACGATAGTATTCGTAAAGCTTGGCAATATGATCACCCACTTTCCTCGTCCGTCAATTTGAGGGACTTGGAGTGCGCATACGTCAATGAGTCATCCGCGGTTGGTCAAACGTGAACAGATTGAAGAGGAATGGCCCGAGTACTGGGCCTTGCGGGACGCCCGATTTTATGTCCTTATACGCAGATATACAATTCTTTATTTCCACAAAGAATTGTCTCTGAGATATGAAGCTATTTATCATTCGAATGAGGTAGGATGGGAACTGAAATCCAATCAGTTTTGAGATAAGACCTTCTCTCCAGATGGAGTCGAAGCCCTTCTCAACATCAAGAAAACAGGCCACAGTATGAGTCTTTTTATTAAGAGCTTGGGTCACGTCAGTGTGGAATTTTAATAGTGGGTGCAGAGTAGAGTGCATAGACTTGAATCTAAATTGCTGATGCTGCTACATCTCCTTCTCCACGCAAGTGTCATCAATGTGTTGTTTCACTAATCTCTCCAGAAGTTTTCCCAAGTTGGAGATTAGTGAAATCGGTCTTAATTCCGAGACATTTAACTAGCCTCCTGAATGTGAGAAGAGCCGTATTTATACTCTTCGAATTATCCTAGAAACTTTCTGAATATTCCGCTCTCTGAACCTAAAGTTTACTAAGATGTCACTAACCTAATGTTGTTTCCATTTCCAATAGATGTCGCTGTGTTACTTTGTAGCGCGTAACAATATATAGCAAATAATATATGCCAAATAATAGGTAAGGTTTTCTTGAAGAAATTTCGTTTTAAGCTGGTGAAAAACAAACACACCCACAGCTCTCAAGTCATAATTCATATAATTTCAGTCTCAGAGTATTACGATCAGTGCTTCTGTTCACCTAATACAGGTTTTCACTGTAGGTACTGTGAATAAATACAAAAATTATACCCATGGCATAGAAAAGTGTTGTCATACAACAAAAACCACTAACAGAGATTATTCTGCAAAAACATATTAAGTGTAAAAAAATTCTACTAAAAAGTTGCTGAAACGAAATGGAATACTCTACTATACTAAATCTATAGTAAGGAAAAAAAGTCTTAAAATAAAATACCTCTGTATCTGAGTAATCATCAAATAGACCTCTATTATCTTTCATTCAACTGAACACAACAACACATTTTTACTACATACATACACAAAAAAAAAACAAAAAATTTTATTTCCGAATAAAATTTGCGTCAAAACAATTAAGATTTTACAGGTACGTGGAGCCTCCAAAGCCAATTAGACCGTCACAGTCAACAGAACCCCGTATTTCATTCTTTACTAAAAATCCGATTATTACAGTCACAGAACATACGCCAACACCTTCCCCCGACTATCTGAAACGACAGGTATAGTATAATAGCTAAAATTTTTAACAATTAATAACAAATTAACTACAGTTATTTATGTAAATATATTTTTAGGGATCAATTGATTCACAACTTGATGTACTAAGTACTGTCGGAAGCATTGGAGGAGGCTTTCGAACTCACATGCTACGATCGCATACGGATTCACATATTGATTACAGCGGAGCAGATGAATCTGAAGCTCCTGGATCGTCATTCTATATAACCAGAGATGGCGGTATCGACTATGAAATGGTACTTTTAGCAGTATTTACTGTTTTCAAACCGAGATTCGAATACGTGTTCATTGCGTGTTTTGGAAACTGGACTGAATATTTGTGAATTACTTCTTGATCTTGGAGTCTTGAAATTAGGTGGTGAACATGCTCATGAAATATCTATGGGCATCATAAAAAGAGCTTTACTACATCTTGGATGCCCTCATGGCTGCAATGAAGGTGAAAATGAGTATTTTCGAAATTATATTTCCGATATTAAAGGGTTTTTCATGAAGAGTGATAGGATCTTAATTTTAAATAAAACAACAACGGTTTGACATATCAATTTAGTTGTTGCTATATTTTAAAAATTGCACAATGCAGTTGTTCGGAACAATATATCATTCAAATGTCCACTGTGGTTTTATTTACACTGATGGACCCAATCGCTCCAATTTTTGATTACGCTGTCCCCAACATTTGCGGCTATATGCTGACGATAGCTTGAAGAATATTAGCTTCCAAATAATCCAAAGTCTATAGATTGTCAGAATGGACTTGTGCTTTGACGTATCCCAAAATAAAATAATCTAGGAGTCACCAATAACGGCAATTTTGTTTAATTACAAAGCCATTCATAAAAAAAATGCGATTTTTTTACCAAAATTGGGATCATCTTCCAAATGCTTAAGGGCCCAATCAGCAAACTCTCAACGCAATTCGTGATCGTTTGGCTTCAGTTCTTGAGTCAATATGAGTTTGTAGGATATAGGCCAAAATCCTTACGCAAACTTCTCCAAGTTGACATTTGAGAAAGGCCTAACTTCTGCGATCGTCGTGAAATCGGAAAATTTGGCTCATCGACAATACTGGCCGCTGCAGCCGCGAAATTCTCCTCACTTCGCACATTTCGTTACCTTGTTGATGGCTTCTTGTCATGTAATGTGAACTCACACTCAAAATTTTCGACAGTGCGGCACATAGCCTGCGCAGAATAACGATGATTGCGACCCAATTCTCAGGTGAACAAACGTTGAGCACCCACAACTGAGATCGAAAATTTTGGTAACAATTTTTAATAAATTCTAAACGTTCGGCAAGCTTTAAACGCTGCATGATGAAACTGCAAACTATACTAAATATTTTGACATCTGGAAGTACAAAAAAATATATACAGGGTGATTCTGATCAAGATACCTTCCGGTATACCACGCGATTCCTTGAGGTAAGCTGATCAAAACCTAGAAACCTTCCTTTAGGAGTGGTGGCCAGTTGAAGATATTCGTGAACCCTGATGGGAATAAATGAGTTTAACTTTTGAACCACGAAATAGATTTTGGTTATTGTTGGCTTATTACATAGCCAAGAATAGTAGCTGTTGAAAAGTGTATTACTCTGTATTTTCTAATTAAGCATCTTTAAATTATTCTCAAATATTTCCAAAATTTTAATTTTTCTACACACAAAAGTTTTGTGGAAAATTTTTTGATCAGCTTACCTCAAGGAATCGCGTGGTATACCGGAAGGTATCTTGATCAGAATCACCCTGTATATACAAAAACCGAGAAATCTCTATTGAAAAAACTATCACCCCTATTGAAAGACCCTTGACTTCAATTCTATAATTGTTCTGGAAATATAATGCAACTAAAATTTCGAATAATCATTCATAGGTATTCGCGGACCACCTGCAGAATTTCTGAGAATTCAATGCCAAAAAATCTTATCACGAATGTTAAGGCAAGTTGGATCCCAAACTAAAAACTATCTACGAAGTATGGTAAAAAATGCACCATTGCATGAACTGATGGAGTTCTTTCATGCTTTTGTTGGTTACTGCGTTGATCCGAGTTCTTTATTGTCTCCTCTAAGTAAGTTAAATTTTCAATTCTAGATATTGAAGGAAAAAAAAATACCTGAAATATATTTCTGCATGATAAGCTTTGTAGGCATTTATTGCAAATACATAGAGCAAACTATAATAGCATAGAGCTAAAAATATTATTATAGTGGAAATAGTTTCCTAGTGTGCTTTTACGTAGCTGCTTGCATGCATTTTTCTTTCAATTCAACTAATATTGCATCCCAGACCATAAACGATCCACCGGATTTAAAAATCTCACTTCCGATCTTGGCGGTATATCAGGCGGACAAGGTGGTTATGCAACCAATTTTAGCGGTGGGCTTAGCGGTGGAGCTGAAAGCCAAATAATTGCTGCAGTTTTTAAAGGTTTAGTTACACGTTTTGTCCAGTGTACAAAAGAAATCCGTTCACAGGAAAATCTGTCTGTACAATGTGATATCCGGCAACTTGTTACTTATGTGAAAGGAGCACACGGTGGACCGTTTAGAAGAGTAGCACTCAGCGGAATTTTAGCTGTTACTCCAAGACCGCACAAAAAAGCCCCCAGTATGCAGACTACACGTGTAATAAGGTAAACTTTATTGAATAGTGACCATAATAACACGAATTGGCCAATTACCATATTACTTTTTAATATAAACTAAATTTTAATAAAATTATTCATAAGTGTATGTGTGTGTGTGTGTTTGATAAGCCAGACTTTTTATGATAATTATTTGAAAAATTTTCTAAGAAATTGTGCAGGACAAGCACCAATAAGCCCTATACTGCAAGCGACAAGGGACCCCTACACGACGATCATGTTGTCCAACTATGTGCCACATACTCAAAACAGACCTTTCTTCACAAACTTGCCCAACATGCTGTTCAACATCAGTTTTTTTTTGTTAAAATTCGAAGAAAAAATGTTGCACGTCTTGCTGAGAGTTTTAGTTATTGATACAATTCTCGGAAGTGAAAGTAAATGAAGAGTGAAAAAACGGTAAAGAATTTGGAAAAGAGGAAAAATATTCCCATACAATATTTATTTAAAGAATTTGAGGAAATGTCGCCAGGAGTTTTTCAAAATTTTCTTAGGATTGACAGCTAATCATGTCAGGAGTTTTTATCGCTATTAAAACCTTTCATCGTAAACAAAACACTTTCTTGAAAGACTCAATCAATCCAAAGGAGAGATTGTCTGCATCAGTTGAAACTTTCGAGCAATTAAAATTTTTCACAGCTATAACTTTTTGTTGAGAATCTTTCCAAAACTTATTATTTAAAACTCCCGCCATTTTAATTCGGTTTTAAATATCTTTGGTTAGTCTTCACCATAAGAGAACTTACTCAGGAATGATGAATGTATGACATACATTACCACACATGATAAAACATGTTGTCAAGCATGTAACTCCGTCCCTAAAATATCAAACGATTTTTATTTTCGTCTAACCACCTGATACGTGTTTTCCAAAACGTGTTGTACAACTTACGTAACCGTGTATGAGCCCCTTTATGGACCAAATTTGAAGGATCCAAAGTGGCGAAGCCTGCGGCCGTATTTAAAACTGGGTTCAGACCGAATTCTTAGTGTATACACATTCGAGTTAGTATCGAGAAGGCACGTTTCAAATACAATTCGCCAATATCCAATATATTCAAATTCCAAATTTGATCCGTTTCTTCGGAATAACGATAAAATTTTTGCAGAGTGGTAGGCTAAATATGTACATAAGTATGGCGCACATCCCCAACGACAGTGTCACAACACAAAAAAGATATGAAACTGACATTATGCCAAAAGATCGGCAGTCTTGAAATTTACATGCTAAAAAAACGTCATAATTATTGTACAGTTCAAGTAGATTTTAAATGCTATTTTTAGAGATTTTTTGATAACAAAAAATAATAAGATGCGATTTCTCAAAAACTATTGTACATTTTTTGTGTTGTGTTGCCAATGTGCGATATACAGGGTGTCCCGAATTAGGATGGCCATATGAATGGAGGTGGTAGATCCCGGTAAGTAACGAAAAAATGTATGGGGTGGTCTAACTTCACCCCTCTGGGAGCTACGGGGGCCCAGTGTTGAGTAAGTTCTTCAACATATTTCCCAATATCTCCTAGGTTTTTTTTAAATATCGGAATGAGTCTTTTTCTAATCGATGGCTAATCAATTTCCCATTAAGGGAATGTTAATGCCTTCAAAGTCAAAATTTTGAGTCAAAAAATTACTTTTTTCGGACTCAAATGAAATTATCTCCACATTTTACGGTATTATTTTTTATTTTTTTTCTGCTTAGAATAAAGCCCAATCGGTGCTCTATAAGTCAGTCTTCACAGCACACAAAAATATTTGACCGTTCTCAAATCATAATGTAAAATGTGCAGGTCTTACCTGAATCGCATTTTATGAATTTAACGTTTTCACCCTCACTTTCAGGGGTGCCAACAAGAAAATTATATTTGGGGTAGGCAACTTTATATCTAAATACCTATGTAGTACCAATATAAAAGGGCTATCTCAATCCTGCTGTACCCTTATTGCAATCTGTGTTACAGCGCGGCGGAACAATTTCACTGCTTTGTCGCGCCGCGCATCAAAATGTAATCTATTTCAGCCTTAAGTCTTTTGAAGGATATCACATGATCAAACTTGCATCACTTGTTCAAAGAACCTTTCTTTCATCCCTTATAAAAATATCCAACGTGTTAGGATTTATGATTAAATGCTTCAGTTATCGAGTCTTATTAAAGTTAAAATCTACAAAAAAAAATTTTAGGAATTGGTTCTGTTTTCCTTGATCCCGTAAAATTTTTATATTTCGATGTAATTTTTTTTTTCTTCTCGAATGTAACACGTTTACTATCCTTTAAATAAATAAAAATAATTACCCAAACATCTGGTTCCGTTCAAAACTTATTAATATTTTTATGTTATTCGAAAATTGAACAAGTTTGATTACCAGACCAAAAATGTGCATCTTGCAAGAGGTTGGGCCATATAAAAAATTTATAATGCTTTGGAAATCTGTTCTAAAGTATGAAAGCTCCTCTTTGGAACAAGTGCTCAAGTTTGATCCCTCCATATGTTTGAAACCAGTTGTGAGCATTTATGTAACTATACTTCTTGAAAAAAGAAAAATTTTCAATCTTAAATATGAGTGGGATAAGGGGGTGATTCTGATCTTTTGTCGTACTTTTAGGCATATATTTTTGTCACAAATTTTGTCAGTTTACAACGAATTTGTGGTATTTTTATTTTCACCATAGTTCATTTCGGTTTATTTTATTTCATCTACCACAAACTGAACTAAAATTAATTTGCAGTGAATAAACGTTAAAATATATGTACGTGTAAAATTACGACAAATTAGTCAACTAATCAATTGTGCTTCCGAGGTTGTGACAAAACAAAAATTTTAAACGATAGTAAGTAAATATTCTATACGTTCACTTATTACTTATAAAATACTTAAAGCATAGCAATGCTTAAACTAGAAATAGACATACCCCCCGATTCTACATAAAACACTTTTAAGAGATCTCTTAACCTCTTAAATTTAGCAAGTAAGAGATTTTAACAGAATTTTTGTAGAGAAATATTAACTTTAAGAGGTTAAGAGGGTTTGAAGAATCTTTCATTCACCCCAGCTTTTAAAATCGTTTACTTTTCAAGAAGGAAAAAGTAATGTTTTTGGCGAGGCGATGATGGCAATATGACCAACCCACACGTAGGTATCATTGCGTGCATCTTTAATCAAGTTAATCAATTATCGATACAAATAATATTTGTATGATAAATTCACAGCACGTAATGGTAATTGAATTATTATTTTAATACCTAATTAGCAGATAAAGAGTTCAAGTCGTTACGTCCAACAGGATTTTCGTATAAATCTGTAGCAAAAAATTAATTGTTACCAAAACTTTAAAGTGACGATAATATTGTCGAGTAATGGAGATTATCGTAAGGCTATGTCATTTCTATCACTTTAAACGCAAAAGATTTTAGCATTCTGAAATTCTACACAGCCTCAGAAATAACAAGTGATTCAAATCATCTCTCATATTGCTCAGAACTATCCTCTATGCCTGGCTCAAATTGTATAATTATTTTATATTTCAAAAACTTGTACATATTTATATATTATATAAGAATTATATAAATATGTACTTATTTTACAGCATTTTTATCCAACATTTCGGTATTTTAAAACAAAACAATTTCTGCAAATATCACGATAAGAGATTTAAGCGTACCTCGGTGAGGAGCTCTTATGTTAAGTGATATTTAACACATACTTTCGTTTGCTAGAATACTAAATCTCTTAAAAAATATCTCTACAAAAGTTAAGAGATCAGCTGACGTCTGACAGGGTTGCCACTTTATGACTATAGTCATAGATCTACCACTATTTGAAGCCAATATTTTCAATCTACCACTCTATGACTCTTGTTGGCAATTCTATGACTATTTGCCATTACTGCCACAAAAAATTTCACAATTGACAAATAAGTTAGCTTTATACGAACAGATACCACATGCGAAATTATCTAAACAAGAAGAAGGTGAGTTGACTTCATTCATTTGACAAAGACAATTCTATTGGCGTACCGCTGATAACAATGCGACGGCGGTAACCCAACGACATTGTACTTGTACATGTTTAATGTTTTGTCTTTTATGTTGTTGGTCGGTGATTGGTATTGATGGTGTTGCTTTACTTTCTCTTCTGTGTATTTTATTTTATATGATTGTGTGCATCGGGGGAATGGCTGTGCCGGTGATTGTTGCTTAAATCGTATAGTGAAGTTGCAAAGGACTTCTTTCCCTGCTGTTCATTCTGGTATGATGTAAATGTGCTCACCACAGCGAATCAACATCATTAACAATTTTCGTTCCGGATTAGTATATTACTATTGTTTTTTTCGCTACTTGTTTACTGTGCTGTTGTGAACATCGAGAAAAACATGAAAATATATATCCAGCCAATAGACAAGAAAGTTCGTGCATGTTTTAAAAAATATAAAATATCGCTTATATTTTTGTTTAATACCAGAACGAACAGGGTCGAAGTCGGAGAAAGAAGAAACAGAAGCACCAGTAAAAAAATTTTAATTTAAGCAAAATTATAGGCAGGAATAGGAAAGTAATAGGAAATGGTTAATATTAAAAAAAAACAAGGCTTACTGCAAACTATGCTATAAAACGCTGTGTATAAGTATAACTGTAATTATTAGACACTAAAATAGTTGCGAGCACAAGTTATGTTTATCTGAATCTTCAAACCAACAAGCTTTATTAGAAACTTTTAGTGATACTCTGAGGCATTCTCAGGTTTACACAAGAAATTAAGGTGTGAAATAATTTCTGTAATGTATTGTGTACAACATTCATTATCGCTTTCTTTTATGGATACCTTATCTGCTTTATTTAGAACTTTTTGGTCCAGACTCGCAACATATAAATTGTGCTAGAAAAAAAAGCTACTTCAATGTTAATAGATATCATTGCTCTATTCACTTTAAGGGAAATCAGTAAAGACTTACGCAAAACTAAGTTTTCACATATCATCGATGAAAGCACAGACATTAGTAATCAAAAGTGACTCGTATTAGTTGTCCGCTGTTTACCAGAAAATTCTACAAAAGTTCTTGACTGTGTTTTTGGACTGTTATAAATGAAGGAATGAAATGCTGAAAGTATTTACCAAGCTATTGTAGAACTTATTTTCAATAACAATGTACCCATTGAGAATTTAATTGGATAGGCTGCGGATAACGCATCCGAAATGAGTGGATAAATTTAGGCAAAGAATTACGGAAGCAGTTGTATTTGTCAACAACGGAAGAATTGCCCGTCTGATAACCCGATCTTTTTTAAGAAGATGTCGAGCTTGCAGCTGAAGGAAGGCAGTTTGAACATCTTTTGTAAATAATAAATCTTAGCATCCAAATAATTGGTGTTTAATTTTAAAATTAAGGAAAATTTGTCCTAAATTTAACAAAAAATTAGCATCTCTGACTCGAAAGCATGACTATCTGCCTCACTCACACTTCATGGAATGACTCTCCGTCTCACTCTAACTAGAATCTTAAAGTAGCGGTCTTAAGGCAAGCTTTGGGTACACTAGAATCAATTTTAGTAGGTGAAAAGAAATTTTTCGAAACTGGGTTTCTTGAAGAAAAAGATTTTTTTTTCAGTAATCTAAGAAATAATGTAGCAAGTGTTGTACCATTTTAGAATCCTTATTAAATGCGTCAACTTTTAAAGTTAGTTGCCAATCTGGTGTAGTACATTTTTTTTTTCAGTACAGTCAGTTAAAGTTGGGTGAAATATTAATTTTCTATTCTTGGTTCGGCAAAATGTGACATTTTCTTCCAAGCTGGAACAGCAGTCTTAAGATTTAAAGCAACAGGTTACATAAGCACTATTCGGGATTACATAAGAAAAAATAAAATTGAAAAAAAGTAAGGATTTGTAGCAACAGGAGCTAAAAAACCATCACAAGGTGTACATTTACTCGAAAACAAAAGAAATGCCTATAATTTGAAAAATACATGACATAGATTTTTTTTTATATTTTTCTGGTAACTGTTATGATTTGCTCTATCACCCGGTTCCGGCTTCACGTCGACTTACGGGACACCCTGTATAAGTAATTGATTTTTTTCTTATTTTCATTACTAATTTTAATTTTTTTTACTTTATCGCCCCCTCCTTAAATATCGAACACCCCGTATATAAATGTATAAATATATTTTAACAAGAATCTTTTCTACATCAACGGGCAATTGCAATGTGTATTGTGTACAACACCAATAACTTTCTTTTATTAAGTCGTTTAATTTACAAAAAAAAGTTATTTCGTTACCACTTTTCGCTTTTCTCTCAAAATTTGCATTGGTGTTGCCTGCACAAAATTCAACATTTTCTGTTTTCCAAACTATTACTGATAGAATTTAAAATTATTTGTGAAATTTCGCAAGGCACAAAATCCAAAAATTTTAAATCCTGTTTAATGTCTTTTGTACTTTGGTGACATGATAAAAACAAGACCGAGAAATATTTTTAATTACCTTTTCGTCTCAAAACAGATTATCATGAAAATTGTTACGAGATCAAATTGGTTGTAAACGAGAAACTGCGAGTTAATTAAATATATAATTATTAAATCCATATAGTAACTACAAAAACAAAATTGGTCAGATTCTGTTTATGTGCTCTATTCGATATCGTCTGTAGTAAAAATTCAATATACGTTACTCTTCATACTGGAAAATAACCTTTTCTTTTTATAGACATATTCCGCAAACAGAAACACAAAATAATCAGCAAGAAGACAACAGAAGTCAAAGAAAATTATTTTTCAAAAAACGCAGTACGTCATCAACATGTGCAGTGGTAATTTAATTTAAAAATCAAAATAGAAAACACGTTATTTTAATAAAAAAAAAATATATTTGACAACAGAGTTTACTTGAGACAGAAACACTCGAAGAGCACTGTAGAATGAGTCAAAGCCCTCTGGGAAATTTGCGTCGAAAAACTACAACAATGAGGCCTACATTAACTCCAAGACATAGTGAAAGAGCTTTGCTATCAGATTCTACATCAAGTTCTGAAAGAAATTCACTTGGTCGTCTAAGCGGTATAGTTCGTTGGTTCCGAGGAACTACAAAAGATCGCTGTTCAGTAGATCTGGAATCAGGATCAATTAATCCGGATATAACATCAACATTTATTAGACATGGTTCATTGAAAATTCAAGGTCGACGAGCAGGAGAAGGAATTAGTAGATCCCTCCAAAGGGCACGACGAAGAGTAGAAAGGCGTCTAAATCGTTTAGGTCTTGGTAAAGGAAAAAAAAAGGTTGGCGGAACAGAGGAGAGTGCAGGCAGTTGTAAGTTTTCTATTCATTATTTACAATTTACAATATTATTACTTATACTTAATTTATGTATGTACGTTATTAAGATTTAAGTCGTCGGAGCTCTTCTGATTTGGGAGAAGGACCACGAGAATCTGAAGTTGTTGTATTGAAGGAAAGACGACTAATTCCAACGGATCCGATTAAGGAGGGCATGTTTAGATTTGCATTTCTTTTGGAAACTTGCGCCCCTGGTTCATTTCCAGATCCACAGCTTGTAGCCGCTGTTTTAGATTTGGTAAGTTTATTAAAAAAGTACAAGAGAAAAACTATAAATTATTTAATTTCCATTGCTTCTCTAATGTGCTCTAAGGACCACTGATACCAACGCTGTTTATGAAATAATGGCAATAGAGCCCTTACGGCAGTACTTAGTTCTTTGACTTTCGCATTAGTTCGATGTATTTTAGCTTTGTTTCCAAATTTTTCAACTGGTACTTAGTGATTATTTCTATAATTTAAAAGAAAAGTTTCCCACTATATTCTTCTTGAGAACAATTTTGTTGCGTTAATTTTGTAGTGTAAAACATTTTGTATATTTCGGACAGTGAATTCCGATTCTTATTTTATGTGAGAAGTTTTATTCTCACCTTAAGAGTTTCCCGTGATGAACAGGTTCTTTAAATGGAAACCATTTTTCTCCTTTTATAAGCAGTTTGCAATATGCGAATTAGTGTTTAACTAACTTCTTAAGTTTTTGCAGAAAGCTAATAAAAAGCAGCTAATAGGACAATACCGTAATGATTAAAGTCACTTTGGAGTAAGTCAAGAGTTATGTAATTAGAGCTGCATCTTATAAATATTGTTCAACATATTAAAATTCAATACCTAGTACGTGAATAAGTAAATTTCGACAATATAACCAATTTCTTATATTCTTCTATAAGCATTATTGCCTACTGTGTATAAATTGAAGAGAATGTTTTCTCCATTTTAAGGTCTTTTCACTGCAAACTGTTATGGTAGAATATAACATGAGAGTGAGTTACTTTTGGACGTGAAGTCCCTCCTGACTGCATAAGCTGACAGCTCACTCAGGGACCAGCAATAACACAGGGCGGCACGCTAGCACCTCGTATATTTCGGGAAAATTAGTGGGAAGGGTACCCGAAATCCTACCGTTGTCACTGCCCATACACAAAACAAAAATCGTGCTTATACCAAAAACGAAACATCACATCCGCACCAGAAGGGACCCTTACACCACTTACCCATACTTACCAAGAAGGCGCAGATGGTCTGCCTTCACTACTGTGCCCCATCCTCCCAACGACACTGAGGGCAGTAAGTATTTTTCAGTGTCCGTAGTGTTAACCTTAAATACGAGTAGCGTAGTAGCTTGAAAATGCAAACTTGTAAAACTTTTTGTAAGTTTTTTTTCGAAAGCGTTCGCGTACTCGAAAATTCAGAGAGAAATTCTTGACGTCACTTTTCCCCTCCGTTCAATTTATTACTTGATTTAAATCGAGAAAAATCGTCAACTAAAAACTTCGAAAGTGTCAGTTTTGACAGCTCGTCGCCGGTTTTCAGCTATTTTTAAAGTTTTCACTTATTTTTCAAGTTTTTAGTTTAAAAAAAAAATGGAAAAACCTGTTACTCCTCCTCCAGTGGAAGTAGAATGTTCTCCAAGAACATTTCAACGTATGCAAAGTGGTAAATTAAATTTGTTTATTGTCTATGTTCTAGGAATAATTTCACGTAGTTATTACAAATCTCGAATATTTGCAAGTTTTTAAAAGTTTTTACTCGAACCCGTTCGCGTACTTTGTGAGTGTCACTCTCAATTTCTCTCTTTATCATAGATTTTGACGTTTTTCATGATTTTACTTGAAAAAGTACGCGAACAGACCTAGAGAAAGACGTCGAGTACTATATGGACGAGCTGAAGAGATGGGAGCATCGCTGGGAGCAGTTTAATTATAAGGAGACTACGTAGAAAAATAAAAATAAATTTGAAGAAAAAATGTCTTGTATCTTTTATTAGGTCGGAAACTTTTCTTACAACCCTCTTAAAAAGCCTTTCTTGGCGATAAGAAAAACAAAGGAAAGCGATGAAAAAACGGACTGACTACGCTGATAGATGTTCACTACAAACAACAAATAAGCAAAAAGTGGTCCGTCGAAATAAATGTTTTTAAATTTATTATTTAAGGTTAATACTGATAAAATTGTTTTACCAAAGGCAATTTAGTCAAAAAATACGCAGCAGAAATTCGCAAGGTTTTATTATAATCGCTTTTCGAGCTGCACGCTCAGTTTTTCAAATCCCCGCCAATTATTTTTTTCAATGTTGGCACCGGCGTAAGAACTTTTTTTTTTACATATGAAATTGAGCTTACATGAAACAGAAAGTTAATCAGTCCATATTAGATATATCAGTGGTTGCGGTGAGTTGCTGAGCGCATAATTTTCTATGTCGGACGACCCTTAAATTTCATTGCTGCATCTTTCACACCTTATTTTAAATCAATGTCAAGATAGACTGACATAAATAGCACGATTTTGTGGCAGCTATAATAATATATATATAATAGTAATACAATAATTCGTAATAATAGGAAATTACCATAATTCACATTCAAAACAAAAAAAAACACAAAAAGCTTGTTTGATGCCTCCTGTGAGGATTGAACTCACGACCCCTGGTTTACAAGACCAGTGCTCTGCCACTGAGCTAAAGAGGCGCATACGACGTTCATTTCGTACTGTAATTCTTATGTTTATACATGGATTTGTCTCTAGTCCACTTAAAAAAATAAGCAATCAAAGTCAGACTCATTGGATGTTTGTCCATGGTGTGTCGATGAAGAGTGTGTGTTGGGGAGAGGGGGGGGGGGGGTAGTAAAAATATCAGTTGTTTTTATATCAATTTTTTTTTTTTTAATTTGAGAATGGGAATTATAAATATTCTAAAATGTGAATAGAAAAAAAAGTTTCGTCTTTTTTAAATTTCTAATTAAGTTTCAACAAGCATTGCATACAAATATGTACTTAATACATGGGAAAAAAACGAACTCATATTAGCGTTTGTCATCTGCTCAAATAGGCAAACTAAAGTTGTAATTCTTTAATTTAATTTAATTTTATAACTTGTAAACATAAAGATAAATTGATTAATTTCCAGCTGAAAGGCCGATTCACACCTCCGCGATACCGATTGCGATATCGTAGCATAGCGAAACGAAGCGACAGTGATAAATCGCTACACATAGTTTTCAATGTTAACGCTCACACCAACGCGGTAGATCACAATGAGGGCTTTCACTGCCACTTTGGTAGCGTAGCGTTGTCGTTCGTAGTGGTTCTGTCAAACCGACTACGATCGACTATCCTCCTGAGCGTAGTCTCGAATGTAGTCGACTATTTGGTACATTCAAAGTGCGCAGTGAACGATTAGCCCAGTCAAATAAGCCGAAAAAATGCTAAAGATCGTATTTGATTCCTTTCAGGCTGCAATTCGGAGGGTTGGTGTAGGGTGGTCCTGGGAGTATTGTCACAAAAATGCGGCGTCCCGGGGCCAAAACAAAGGGGTGAAAGATAATAAAAACACCCCCGAACGCGTGATAATCTATTTGCCATGCGTGTGGACTGGAAGTGGTGAATTTTAAAAAATTTAAAAATGCCATTTTATTCAAAATATGATCCTAAATAAAAAAGTCCATGGTGACCAACCCCTATCTCGTAAGGGCGCGACAGAAACAGCGAAAGAAGCTAAGGGTGGACACATAGCTATATCTACTAACATGTGTCCGGTATTTCCATTCTGCAACATTTTGGGCTAGCAACATTTTGAGCTAGCAACCAAGAGAAGCGTGAATGTTTCGTTGACTGAGCAGAAAAACGGGTGGAGTGAAGAATGTTATCGGATTGTATGTTGCACATAATTTGCGTTCATGTTTTACTGTCGTGACGTGTTTGGAACATTTTTGATTTTTTCTTAAGCCTCTTTTCCACTAATACAAATTGTGCCAACTTGCTCGGCAATATGTTGTGTACTTGTTGGGAGCCGACATGTTAGCTTAAACTTACAAGTGTTTCCATTTAAATTAATTCTTGCGAACTTGTTGGCTTAACTTCTTACATTCTACTCCATTGCCTTCCACTAGTCTAGCCAACACAACAAATGAGCGTTTCCACTTACTTAAATGAACAAATCCACCCAACAAATTCTGCGAGTTTTTACAGCCGACATCGAACAAGTTGCCAACATGTGCCTGAATTTTTATATAGCGTTTCCACTTAGACAGAATGCTGGCAACTTGTTTCAAAACTTGTCGGGTAAGAAAATTTGTATAAGTGGAAACGAGGCTTTAGAAATTTTGGTTGGTTGTGCAAAGCGAGCCGATATATGATGACTTTTGACTTAGAATTTTTACTTTTTAGTTCATTATGTCTGCAGTTTTGCACACTCGATGTTTTTTAGGGTTTTAGTTAACTGCGATTGCGTATGCGTGGGAAAAAGTAAGCAGATAGGATTGTGTGCATTTCTCGTTTGTTTTTAATTTTTGTAATGTTTCTAGACGGAAAGGGTAGGATATGGGATTGCAGGATACACGGGAAGAATGAGATGTAATACGACTACGCTTGTCGCTTACTGTAAAAATTTGGCGGAGTGAACGCTCGGTAGTGACTCGTAGTCGACAAAGTCACTATTTCGGTGGCAGTGAACAACGCGCCCAATGATACAAAGAATTTCTGCAATTTTATATGATCTGAATTTAAAACATTATAAAAATAGTAGAAAAAAGGACAAAGTGGGGTTGATATTGCCAAGGAGTTCAGACCCTGCGGACTCCCCGACCAGAGTTGATTGATTGTGTACTTCCCTAGAGGCTAAATCTAGCCTATAGAATACAAGTTGGAATTGATAAACGAAGTTAGGTTATAGCGCTAGTACAAAAACGTTGTTAGATTTGAAAAGTTTCTTCCGTTGGTCTTCTTCCATTAACTTCAAAATTTATCACATCCCCCATTTTTTTTTTCATTATCGTTCCCATTCGAAGTTTGAGCGTATGAGGCTTGAACAATTTTTATAATTGTTTCAGGCTGTGTTGCAGTATGATTGGCAAGGCATAAGCTAATACCTTCTAAAAACGAAATAATAACTAAGATTTACTTAATAATCGGAATTTTATGTAAATTTAATATATTAATTTATTAAACCTTTAATTTATGATAACATTCCAATTGTATCGAAGTGCTTGCATCTATAAGTGCTATATTTATATAATTGAGTTCATGGTAATTCTCAATTAAGGCTCCGTGGATCTGCAGAAATTTAAAAAGTTATCTATGAAAACATGTTGTTTAACCATATTTTTACTACATTTATTTACTTTCCAAGAAAAATAAATATAAAGGTCCACTTTTTATAAGAGAAATTAAAAAAAAAATACAGAATTAAATTTAGTCTTTTCCTTCTTGCTGGGAACGGAGAAAGTACTTCATTCATTTCAATTTTAACATTTCGATGAACGCTTAGTAGAGCGATTTCATTTGCGGGACCAAAACAGCAAATAAACAAAATTAGATATAACTATGTAATTACCTAAAATGCCCCAAAAACGTAAACAAATAATTTTTTAAGGTATTTGAATAAAACCTTGGTATGTTCATGGAAAATATTAGTTACCATATTTTAATTATTTACAACAAAAGTTACTATTTTAAGAACGAAAACCACTGCGATTAAGCTACGGTGTATCAAAATAAGCTACCATCTACTGAAACATACATACTGGATGGCTTATTTTCTTTCTCTATTTAGCACACGTTTTTCCTAAAGTTGCTTTACCTGAAAGGGCCACCGAAGAAAGATATAAAATGACAAAAACAATTTTTGTGAGCCATTACATATAAAGAATTGTGGGTAAAAATTTGGCTTATCAAATTAACAAAAGTATGGGCTACAACGATGGAGCGGGTTTGAACAGAGATGCAACAATATGTTAGAAACTGAGGAAAATTATCACATTCGGCCTTAGATTATATAGCAAAAAGGATCGTCCCAGTGTTGTTTTAGTTATTTTCTGATAAAGAAGTGTTATTAAAATTGATTCATACTTAATAATAGTGAGAAACAATAGTGAATTTCTTTTTGTTGAAGAGATATAATATAATCAAGACTTCTTGAATTATATCTACCGATTAAGTGCGCTATACTGTGCTACAGATAAAGCCGGAGTTATTGCAATCAATAGTAAATTATAGTGTTTTAAATAAACTGCCGTGGTAAAAAATTTTAACATTTTCCAATGCCAGTTTATTTGTTTACAATTAAATTGTCATTGACACTTACATATGTATAATGTCAGCCATACAAAGGCAGCGCTAAGAAATATTATCGGAAAAAAAGGGTCACTAGTAAACTTCTTAAAAATGTAAAAAGTTATGAAAAAATATAAAATTATAATCTTAAAAATGATACGAATCACGGTGACAGAAAATTATAAAAACTTCTTCAATACTAAATTATATGCACACAGAAAATATGGTATTTACGACTTCCGTGACTAAACAAACACATCAATGCGGTTCTACTACATGAATAAAATGCTTAAGTTTTTCTTCCTCATAGTCTATCCTTTGTGCTATATAATCTAAGCATTCGTCACGCAAAAATGGCATATATAGGTACGAAATTGCCTCTCTTTACATTCTTACTCGCAGCTTATTACCATTGTACACATATATATATGAGTTGTCATCTCTGCAAAAACTGTCAAGAAATCAAAAACTGTGAAATGTAATGTACTATACCTAACTAAAATAAAAAGCATTATTTAACCCAAGGTCTTTTATGTAAATATTAAAAAGTCGGAAAGTATAATATTTATCATACAAGCACTTTCCTAGTATGAAAGAAAACTAAAGATGAGCGCCAAAGATCTCAAAATAAAATTTTTACTTTAATAATTTTAGAAATATATTTATACTCCCCACTATTGAAACCCGAATTATATCACGCATTCCACACACAATTCACATTTTATCTAATTTTTTATTTCATAAAGCATAAAAACTAACCTAGATATCACAATAATTTAAGAAATAGCCTATAACTTCCAACTATTTATGCAAATCAGCGAATTTAATAAAAAAAAAACTATCATAAACTTGTCAAATTGTCAACTATAGTTTGATTCCGAACAGCCCACTGCGGCAATGCTTACATGATGAAAACTTTCACCTAAAATAATTTTATTAAGAAACGCCATTTTACGTTTCATTTATTAAGGGCCTTATTCACCAAACCATTTAATACAAATTTAATTTTAATTTAATTATTATTAAGAGATCGCAATTAAATTTTTGTAGCTATTTACCAACCTTAATAAAAATAAACAATTTCGGACATTTCGGACTATCAGCTGCAAGATTCCCGAATTTGGCAAGTGACAGTTGTTGTATCATTTAAAAAGTTAAAGAAGTTTTTAAAATAAAGAAATGCTGTTGTTGAAATGCCTTTAGGAATAAAAGGATTTTAAATAAAGAGATGGCGACAAATATAAAAGCACCGCGGCGTGCTACCACCTGAAAAATACAAAAGTGAATGCCGCAACCATTTCATTCGATTAATTTTGTTGGTAGGACTGCAGCGACGACGGATAAATTAGAAATTGATCAATCCCGGCGAAAATGTCGTCGGTCGTCGCAATTTGGTGCATTCGCATAAGATGCTGTGCTTTTAGAAGTTTGACAGCGATATATTGTCGTAGTTTGCCGTCTGTCGTCGCAATTGTGTTTAAGCCTTAAGAAAAGGTTTTCAGAAGAGCTTGAAAGCTTTTCTTGGTATGGTATAAACAACTTGCGAAATCGGAAGCATCAGGCCTGAAACACAATTGGAGCTTTTCAGCCAGCTTAAGATTTATTGACAATGTAAATCAATGTATGTAGAAGAACACAATTGGAGCTTTAACTCTTTTGCCAGCTTTAAGTTGGCTTGAGATTTGATCAAATTGCAAATTTCAAGCCCAATGACTGTCAACTTGAGGGAATTTTTAATATTACCAACTGTGCGAATGTCGAATATTAGATGAGAATGGATTCTGTTTACACATTTAAAAAGTAAACAGCTACGAAAAATGTTAAAATGGAAGAAAACTTATAGAGTTAGTAAAAGATAAGCGATTTCTGTGGGACTTAAAAAAAACTCTGTATTATTTTTACATATAATTGGTACATCTCAAAACTATCCAAAAAAGTATGCATTTATCGTAATTTTGGAAAATCGGAAGCATTAACTGTCGTTCCATCAACATAAACAAGTTAAAGTTGCAAATGTCAAAAACGCCAGTTGTGTTCAATTTGGCTTTCCAGTCAGCTTTAGCAGAAAGCTGGGCATAAAGCTGGCTGAAAAGCTCCAATTGTGTTTCAGGCCTCAGGCACTGGGAAGCTCTCGTCCAGGGCTATACAAAGCATGTCAGTTGGCCAAAGTAGTCAGTCTGAGTTTAGTCAGCGAGGTCGGAAGACTCAATTGGGTATGCAATTTTGTTAAGTATTCTGGTGTTAGCGCGTTAAGCGTGAAACACAGTGCTGGCTTTTCCAACCTGGCCGGCCTCACCAACTTTGACAGTTCTGTAGAATATATGAGATCAGGTTATCAAGCTCCCAATGGCAAAGTTGGTGAGGCCGGCCAGGTTGAGGTTGAACTCGAGTAGGTCTACTTTCTACTCTGCTGGAACTTTGTCAGCTTTGACAGCTAATTTTTGTAATCATTTGATGCCAGCATTGTTTACGAAAAAAAGTGTACGGGTAATTTGTTGAAAAAAGTTTGGGAAACATATTTAACGTGAAAAGTTATTCCTGCTGTAGTAAAGTATTACAAAATAATTTCAATTTTCAAGCCAATAGCCCAATTAAATGCTATCATACAGAATTTGTCAAAGCTCGCATTGTGAGCTGCAAAAGTTTGCAAGGCTCATCAGGTCGAGGTTCTTAAAGTTATACTGAGGTCGAGGTTGGAAAAGCTGGCACTGTGTTTCGGCCTTAATTCCCGCACCAGTAAGTACTTGCCACGCCATGTGTATCCCTTCTTCATAATGTTTTTCAATTAATTATTTAGGGTTTTATTAAAATGACTTTTCGTGCTGCGCGCTCACTTTTTCAACTTCCCGCCAATGTTTTTTTTTAATTTGGCATCAATGTAAGCGCTCTTTTTGACACACACAATCCTGTCCACAATGAAACTCTCGTCGTACACGCCACTAGCATGCATAAGGCTTAAACGCAGTAATATGAACAATTTTCTACAGGAACTATTTTTGGAGCGTGTATATATTACATAGAAATCTGCACAGTTGACGTCGCCCGTCGACCACTTTATTGAATTAATTCAATTACGACGACCAGAGCGGCAGACGGGTGACAAGGACGACTAGGAATCCGTCGGCCGAAATTTCGATTGCATCTGACAATTCCTTTTCTTTTCCACAGTATGGAACTGACAATTTTTTTCGGTCTAACCTACCCCCAATTTTGGACTGTTTACAAAAACCTTCTTAAATTTGCCGAGAAAAGGTTTTTTTTATATAATAAGGATAACGCTTTTTCATATGAACCCTCATCATACCTACAACTTTTATGAAACTTAAATGGCACTTTTCGGCTTTTGAATTAAATTAAATTAAATTAAGTAACATAACATAACAGACCATTTATTAGAGGCGATAGTATACAAGATTACAATCTTTTATTATACCTTAAAATAATTGGACTAAAACGTAGAGAATTGAGAAGTAACTTATGATAATAATAATAAATATTGCGCTTAAAATGACAAATTAAGATCTGAGTACATATTACGCATATAAGGCAAACAAAAACAAGTTATAATGAACTATAAAACAGAACTGATACTAAAACAAGATACTAACAACTGCCATAGAAAAAAAAGAGCTACAATAATTCGCGATAGTACTCCGCTGTGAGAAGTGATCCTGACAAGACATCAAGTAAAATTACGGGCGTATAATAAAGAAATGTGCATCAACGAGGCTCTTAAGGTGCATGCTGGATACTAGATGGGAAAGCATCCCAAGAGCGCGCAGTCTGGACAAGATAAGAGTCCTCCATTACAAGCCTAGTAAAACGAGGAAAAATAATGTTCCTGTTTCTATGTGAATTAGTGAAATTAATCATTTCTCTAAGGTAATATGGTTCATTATTTTTTTGCAGGTTAAAGAAGAACACTAACGCTCTTTTCTTGAGATATGTAGTACGGGCACCCCACCAGCTGATCGCGGTAAGGCGAGACATGGTCATATCTGCGAAGTCCAAAGATGAAACATAAGCAATCGTTGCACGCGACCTCCATTTTACGGGTACAAATGCTATCAAGTCGAGGGAAAATTAAACTTCCGCATGTGAAGTATTGCAGGATTAGTGTCTTAACCAAATTTAAACGAGTTACTTGTGGCAAAATACTGGCTGAGAGCCAGAGCCTTCGAGTTCCGGAGTAAATTTTAATAATTTTTGATTTTATATTGTCACAGCAGTTTATATTTTGGTTCAACACGATACCCAAATTTTTCACTTTACTAGCACGAGATAATGTTTTACCGTCCAGAATTACGGGTGGGATATCAGATGAATGGAGTGGACTGTTGTGAAAAATAATATATTGAGACTTAGAGGGATTCAATCTTAATGCATTAATCTTGGACCATGCATTGATTCTGCTCAAATCGTCATTAATATGTGCGATGCCATCTTCAAACAGGCCAATAAATCTGTTTAGATAAAGCTGCATATCATCTGTGTATAAGTGAATCTTGACATCACGTCCAACTAGAGGAAGGTCATCAATAAATAAACTAAATAGCAACGATTCCAAGATTGAACCCTGTCGTACACCAGTCGGGAGAGGAAGTGAATCCGACAACTTATCATCCACTTTCACCCGTTGATGGCGTTCTGACAAGAAACTCCCGATCAGAGCAGAAGCGGAAGCAGTAAATCCAAGAAAATCAGATAGTTTATGCTGTAACAAGCTGTGGTTTACACTATCGAAAGCCTTTGAAAAATCAAGCAGAACTAAAATGGTAGCGTTATCCTGGTCTAAGGCTGCTCTTATATCACTAGTCACTTTTAGTATAGCAGTCTCGCAGCTGTGAGAACTCCGGAAACCAGACTGCCAACATGACAAGAGCTTGTTACCTTCCAAGTGACCAAAAATCTGGAAGCTAATTAGGAGAAGGTTTTTTGGCAATTGGCAATACCAAAGCCACTTTCCAACACTTAGGAAAACAAGAGGACATTAAACAAGAGTTCAGGATATGAAGAATGTATGTGTCGATCATTGGAAGCAGAATCTTAATAAAGCGTGGCGACAGACAGTCAGGTCCAGCAGCATGAGATTTAATAGCATTTTACGAGTTTATTACGAATTTTCTGTATAGAGCTTTTCGGTTCTCGGTGTCCAATATGCAAATGCCATTACTACCTCGGCTAAATTGTAAAACATCCATTCGCGAATATAAATTAAAATCCTTCTGTTTGAATTCTGGAAAAATTCAGGTGCATTAAGAACCATTCAGAGTCCGAAAACAACGACGAAAGATTAAATTGTTTGACATGAATTGAAAAAATTCATTCTGAACGAGAAAAGGAACGCAACAATATAGTCCATATTATATATAGTATATCAGTGTTGCCACCTCATTTAGAAAGTCCACGTTTACGCTAGAGAATGAGTGTTAGCCACATTCTATCCATTAAAATGTTACGTTTATACATTAAAAATCCCAAACTATTTTAAACATGTTTTTTTTTATATAATATTTCTGATATTATTTTCTTCAGCCCCAAGCACCAGTGATTGCTCGAGCAGCTCTACTCTTAGAATGTGCACATTTCGTACATCTCTGCAATCGAGGAAGTTGGCCTTCATGGATGAAACAAAATTTGGCTACCTTTCGACCATCTGGACCAAATATAAACTCAAGAGCACCTTTGGCTGCTGGCACAAGGCGTACTCATATTCTTCAACGAGCTGCTGGAAAAATGTTTTATCAGGTATGAAAATTGCTAGAGAACTTTGTACGATATTTATCAGTGATATAATTCATGCTTAATTATTGGTGTGGAAGGAGCCATATTTATTATTATTTTTATAAGATTTAAAATATACAAATACATATAATGGAATGTAAACGAAAATTCGCGAATAACATAAATTACATAAATAAGAAGAATATCCAATAGACGGACGGTCAGCTGAAAAATTTTATTTCACTTAAAGGTCTACTTCAAGCCAATAGGAAATTTGTAAATCGAATTTGTCCTATCGACATTTGTTTTTTATTTGTTTCAAGATTCAAGCTAGGTAAAATAGCAATCAATAAAAAAAATTAACCAGTCTGAAGTCGTCGAATTTATCAAATTTCTAATATTCAAAACAACTCTCGCGAAGATGGACTGGTTTTAGCTGTGTTTCCAAAAAAAAAATTTCTATTCTAAAGTCCAAAACCCATCAGCACATTTAGAGGTAATTATGTGTGTAGATTCTTCGAAGTCATTTCAAACACATGAAAATGTCCATATCTATGTACATACATACCCAGAATACTCGGGATCCGGACCAAAATACACACATCAGTAGCTATTTACGATCGACTGTATAAAATCGATAAGGCCTATGCAATAAAAAAAATTGTGTTATTTGCGTATGGCTGCGGGATGCAAAATAAACAAAAAGTTTGTGGCGTTTATGCTCTCTTTTTGGATATGCAAGAAAGCTCCAGGTCACAATATCAAAATTGACGTAATCTTCGCCATTGTCGGAAATTCGTACATTCATGCATTTTTGGGGGAATCGAGCAGGAGTTGAGAAGTAAACCATCTTACAATAATTACACAATTTTACAAAGATTAGATTTGTAATCCATCCTTGCCGAGCTTGTAAAATCTACGAAACGAGATCTATAATACAGGTGAATCCACGATTCTGGAATTTCCAAAATCAAACCTTCCAAAAGGATAACTTTAACAAGAGAAAAGGTTATAATTGGTCTAACAACAACACCGATAATATTATAGCCTAGATGAAAATAAAAATTATAGTGAAAACCCAACTATTTTTATGAAAACGTTGCGTACAAAATTTTAGCTCTCTACGTCAATGCTTGCGGGCAGTGTCCAAATATATAGTGAAAATCCAAAGTTTTATATGCAACAACAAGAAAGAAACGCCCAATTTTATTTATTTTTTTACTTGTATTTGCAATTTTTACAAAAACGCCATCTACAAAATTTGAGCCCACCACGTCAACGTGATCTCAGGCGATTTCCAAATATATAGTGAAAACTGAAAGTTTTGTATGGCAACCCCAACAAAGAAAATCTATTAGTGAATTATTTTCTGCGACTCGGTGTTAACACTGCTACCGATTCTGCCATGCTCAAGCTCTTTTCTTCCCTACTGGTGTGATGGGAAGAAAAGAGCCGGGAAATGACAGATTCGGTGGCGGTGGTTACACCGAATCGTAGAAAAGGATTCACTATATAATCCTTCTGGAGCGCATTTCTAATAATATAAAAGTTATTTTGATTCTTGCATGTCCGTCTGTGTGCACAATAACTCGAGAGCGCGTGCACTTAGAGAGCTGAAATTTTGCATACGACGTTCTGTTAAAAGTAGTAAATATAATTTTAAAACTAGACTAAATCAGGCAACCCCTTCTTGGTGTTGCTATATAATAATTTAGGTATTTACGTATTTACGTATTTTTTGAAAACGGTCAGTCCTAGGCGTTCTTAATGTTCTTCAGAATATGAAATACTACGAAATTGGTTATAATAATTTTTACTGTTCAATGAACCGTTTTAGAAATATATTCGAAAAACCACTTCAACAATCAAACTTGCGCAGATAGGTGACCATACGAAATTACATACGGGCATTCATTTAGGTTACCATAAGAATTGGTCTTAGACCAATTCTAGCTTTTTTACTTGTTTATTTGTCATTTTGATTTCTTTCTGTCTTCCATCTTCGGATTTTCGTTTTTTTTTAATGGGCTGCTTCTAAAGAAAACTCGTTTTATCTAGTACCTATAATTTCAAAGTGCTTCGGGAGAGGGGGTTCGGAACCCTTTGGACCACCTTGATACGCGCGTGAGCATCGTCGTACGACATATGAGCGCCTGAAATTAAAATTAAAAATGCCTTAAATCAAAAATTAATTAACAGGTAAAATGAATAATATTATGTAAGTTGTAATACCTAGAATCATTCTATTTGATTGACCTATTCCCAAGCTCTTGTTCACCAAGTATATATTTGAATCCATAAAACTAGTAAGGTTAAAGCGACTTCATAAATTTCAGAAATTCCTTAATTATTAATTATCTTTTTATATACAGAGTGCCGCTTCTGTCAGGATGCTCACGAAACCTCGGAGCACCTGCTCTGCAACTGCGAAGCATTGGCCAGGCGGAGATTACTCCACCTTGAACATGCTTTTCCTCCACCAAGTTACGTATGGAACCTCAAGCCGAGAATGGTTCTAGACTTTATTAACAGTCTAAACCTATAAATGGAGCAAATTCAACGGGGACTCACAATAGATCTTTCAGGTCGCAGTGACTGCGAGGCTAACGCCTATACACCCCTTTACAAATCTAATCTAATCTAATATACAGAGTGTTTCCACCTAGGTGGTCCATAGTACAGAAGGTGATAGTACTTACCTAGGCAAACAAAAAATTGTAGGGCAGGGGGTCCATATCAACCATTTCGGAGTTACAGGGTGATTAAGAAATAAATCTAGCTTTTCATAAAATATCCTGTATCTTAAAAAGTGCAGGATGTACGGCCACTGTCTAAATCTAATTTTATGTAGAGCTTCATGGCCTTTCCAACCACTGTTCAATCAGTCCTACTCTCCTCCTCTTTTCTCAGGAGTTATGGTGGTCTAAACTAAAAATGTCGGATTTTCTTACCTATTTTTTACTTTAATCTCTTTTTTTACAAAACGGTGGTTATCATAACTTTCTTACAAGAACTGTAAACTGTACACCTATGTGATATCTGTAGTTATTAGGTCTTAGCCTATTCTCAAAGCTATTCTCAAACCTATTCTCAAAGAGAATTTCTTCCATTAGTGACTGAAAGCACGTCATTGCAAAAAATATCAGCTAATTTCGGTATGACCTGAAACAAAACTAGAAATTGTAAAGCAGGGTCGCAATGTAAACAACGTCATTTTTTACAAGTATGTAAATGTTATTGATAATCTTTTGTTTCTACCTATTCTTATGATACCCTAGACGAATGCCCGTAAGATGGGCACCCATCTGTGCAAGTTTGATTTTTGATGTGATTTTTCGGATATATTTCTAGAAGATTCGTCGGACAAAAAAAATTATTATAACCAATTTTATAGGATTTCATAAATCTGAAGAACTTTTCAGTAGAATAAAAATGTCTAGGACTGATCGTTTTCACAGCAGGGTAACTGCACTAGTATCCGGACAGCTCCAGTATTCAGACACTTTTCATTTTATTTAAAAAAATAAGAAAAGTATACGCCCTTAGCCTTGGAACTCCGTTAGAGTTTTGTTTATTTGATCTTTTTAGATGCACATCCAAAATTTGGGTAACACACGTGTCGTGTTTTAGAAAATACTTATCCGTCTGTGTATGTACTTCAAGTGTAAGTTCAACACATGTTTTATGTAAAGTGCAATTGAACATCAGAGAAAGTGAGATAAATCTATTAAGTATTGCTTTATTTAGTTTAACTGCCTTTGTATTGTTTGAATATTATATTTTATTAGTATTAAATCAAAAATATGAAATATTTTATTAAATTCATAAAACTTTTGGATATCCGGTAACTAAAGCAGTTTTTAGTTTCCGGACAGGCAGCCCTACACTAAAAGTAATTAAAAATAAAAGATACCTAGGTAGTAAATAATAATAATAATTTTCAAAATAATAGATGACAACTTATGCATACAAACCGAAAAAACGTATAAAACGATCCGGTAATGATGCAAAGATGACCTAAGCTATACTACATGGATGTCAGAGAAAATAAATTGAGCATTATGAAGTGTGCTGAAAAATAATTATGGAGTGTTGTTGGCAACTATGGAATTTCACTTAAACAAGATAACTTTGTCAACACTGTGTAACATATTAAGAAGATGGTCGACGAGGAAGAACATGGCTCAATTCCTTCTTTAAACGAAACACATTATTGGCTGCAATACAAGCATAAAGTATTACCAAATTCAGAGCAGTGATTACTCTTTTTGAAATGGCTCGAGAGCTAGACCAATGTTTAAAAAGTGTCGGATAGGACGACATGTTAACCGAATACTAAATGGGGATAAAACGAGTTTTTTTTTTCTTCTTCCGAAAACCGGTAAAGTAATTACATGCCGTGGATTCAAAAACGTTTATCAAATGTAGATTGGAGAAGAAAAAGAATTTTATTTTCTGCAGGCAGAAAAATGTCCCCAATAGTTTCCTTTTCATATTTGCGTCATTAAAGGATATTGTAAATAGTATTCCAGTGAAACTTTTTTTTTGGGAAAAGAAAAAGGATGAATGAGGAGCGATATCTTTTTCAAATATGTAGTTAATGGCGGAGTTAATGGGTGTTTCGGGGAGTAAGAAAATACCAGACCGCAGGCACCCTTTTCATAGGCGGCCACAAGACACACTTAACGTTTGAGCTGAGTGAAAATTATAAGGAAAAAAGTATAATTTTATATACATTGCCACCAAACACGACCCATATGATGCAGTCAGCTAACGTCTGTTAGAAAAAATCGTTCGAGAATGGCAGCCAAGAATGTTGGCCAACTTATAACAACAAAAAAACTTTCTGCCCTTTGCTGGGAAACTGCAATGTGTGTCGCCGGGATTAATTCGATGCCGTATAGAGAAGACTAATGATAAAGGAACAACTTCTAAAAACAAGTCAATTAAGAAGAAGAAGCAATATTTTAATTGAATTACAAAGCTATGTTGAAGAAGATGAAGATTTAAAAACAATGGTTGGGATTCTTGCACTAGGTGGTTGGTTGATGGTACTACTCCAAGTGCACTCCAATGTTTTCATTATCTTACGAGAAGCAACCAAAGACTTCGTGTGCTGGAAATATTTACAACAAAACTAATATGCGATAATTTTTTTGACTTCATTCTATTTTGTTAGTTATCTACTTTATAATATTTTTAAAATTACTTAGGTGTGTGTTTTTTTTTCATTATTACCAAGTTTGAAGAATTTGCCTGCATAAATTCTTTAGTTTTTTAAGAGAAAAGTGCCTTAAAATGTGTTCATAATTCTGTCAATTAATAAAATGTATATACTTAGGTAGTTTTATGAAAAAAGCTCATTTGTGTTTATTTAAAAAAAAAAAAGTAATAAATTTTTTCTGAAAAGCCTAGTGCGGACACTGAAACTGTAGTGTCCGAATGCTAAATGTTGTTGTCCGAATACTATAGCTAAAAGCGAAATTTTTTTTTTCAAACCCCAAAACTATAACAAAATATTATTAAATGACTTAAATATATTTACTTGCAAAATGTAAACAACTTAAATAAAAAAAAAATATATATATATATTCCATAGGTTACCTTAATAGCAATAAAATGAAGCAAAAAATTAAGATGAAACGTTAAGTGTCCGGGACTAGTACATTTACCCTATACGTAAAAGACTCAAAGTTTTATATGGGGGTTGCCCGATTTATTCCATTTTTTAAATTTTATTTGCTATTCTTATGAAAACACCATGTAGGTACCAAATTTCAGCTCTCTATGTCGACGCGCTCTCAGGCAATGTTCAAATATATAATAAATTTTTGTATGGCAACCCCATGAAGGAGCTGCCCGATGTGTTTCATTTTCAAACTTAATTTTACATTTTCTTTTAAAAAAAGTCCGTGAACAAAATTTCAGCTCTCTAAGTATACGTGTGCTCGAGTTATCGTGCGCACAGCCAGACAGACGGACGGACATGAAAAAATCAAAATAACTTTTAATATTATGCGTGGGTGTCCAATCCATTTTGCTCTACCATCATTATATCTGTGCGTTACAAACGAAATGACAAACTTCGTATACCCTATAGGAATCATCTAGGGTATAAAAAGAGAATATTAGGTAACCTATTTATGATTTTAAAAATATAAAAATTGCTTAAATGCATGAATTGCATTTCTTCTCAGTTCAAAGAGTACGAACGTAAAGCAATATGCAGTCAGATTTTGCGTCATCAGCCAATTACAATAAAATCCCGCTGAACTGCATACTTTAGAGCATGACTGGTTTGTTTACATTTATCACGATGTAACTTGGTAGTGATTATGTTACTTTTGATTATTACTCAGTAGACTTTACTTTTAGAATTATTTCTTTTCTTTATGAATGATGAATGAATGATTTTTAAATAGCACGTGGCTATTCGGATTATGTTTCTTTTTAGAGGTATATGCTATTTGCGTTTTTGAGGTAGGTATGCTCTACAAAATCAATTTAATTGCAAAAAACATGAAGATTCATTCGAATATTAAGAATCATTTGTTTAAATAATTAATTAATTATTACCAGTATTTTTCAAATATAAAAAAATCAATTAGATACTCAATGAAAAAAGTCCCTTGAAAATCCATTTACTATAGACGAGTTCCCAGAAAAAAACCTAACTAACTGAACAAGACCACTGATTTATAAGTCAGTAATAAGTCAGTGTACAAGACTAATAACATGTTCGAAAACAGATACGATTTCGGAATGTTTTTTTAATTGCAGATAATTCTTTTAATAAAACCTATATAGTCTCGTTAGCATAAATTTAATTTCTCTGCGTTGTTATTATCATTCTCCATAGTAAAAATATGTAAGGAAAACAAAAAAAAAACACTCGACGAGGATGGGATTCGAACCCACGCGTGCAGAGCACATTGGATTAGCAGTCCAACGCCTTAACCACTCGGCCACCTCGTCACAAAGCAGCTGTTGCTAAGAATATAATAAAAATTTAATTAAAGCTTTTAATTAATTTTTTTTATTACGTAACTAATTCAAAGCTAAACAAAACTAATTCTAGACACGTCATAGAATTATAAATTAATAATTATAATAATGATGGTTTCGGAATATGTATCTATGATCCTTACCAAAGACTATAAAATCTACAAAACTTATTTATACACTTTTTTTGAATTCTAGTAACTAGGTACGAGATACAAATTAAATTTAGAAAAAACAAGCAGAATGAAAATTCAGATTGAGCAAGAAAGGAACAAAAATCGTGGCATGTAACTAAGGGAAAGCATTTCACCAACTGGATAACAAAACTTGTTAACATGCCATTGGAACCACTTGATAATATTGCTAGTATGTATAATCGGTACTAGCACCGGTGTTTTTATAAATGCGAGTTACTGATAGGTACCTAAGTAGAGAACACCTTGGCAACTTCACTAAAGATAAATAATAAGACTTGATTCATTGTCTGACTAATAATAATTGTACAGTGGTATTATGTTATGAGCTGTTATATTAAAATTGAAAATATACAATTATGCTAACGTACACAAATTACTGTTAACTGTGGAATAATTAAAAATGCTTACATTATAAATTTTTTTTTTTATCTTGACGTAGGTATATACTTCATGCAATTATTGCTGAAACAATTTTTTTTTTGCCGAGGTAGGTAGATACATATTTACTTATGGCAATGAAAAGACAATCGTGATTACTTATCAAATTAATAGACTATGCTTATTCTGGAACTGCAAAACTTAAATCGGCTACCTTTCTACATAGGTAATTCAAGATATAAAAGTTTATTCATTGCATATGACGTTATTTCACGGCACCATAATAACTTAAGCCTATTATTATAAGGTAAAATAATAAATCTATAACGCCCCTAAAAACAAGAATAAAAATCCCATTGGCAGGCTCTCACCATAATCAAAATTATGTCAAACAAGACTGGTGTATTCTAATATGGGACGAACAATAGTTTCAAACAGGGATGTAAAGGACTCACATTTTGACTCAACTCATCGCTCAACTCAGAATTTGAGTCCGCTCAATCATTGAGTCCGCTCAACCGTTGGGCGGTGGTTCATCGCTCGAAATTTGAGCGGACTCACTGGTTGAGCGGACTCAATCGTGAGCGGACTCAGTCTTGAGCGGACTCATTGCTTGAATGGACTTGAGCGGACTCATCATTTGAGTTGAGCGGACTCAAATCATATTTTAAATAAGGAAGGAAGGAGGAAGAAGAAAATGTTGGTTAAGAAAATTAGCGAAAGCTAAATTAATAAAATATAATATAATGAATGACTTTTTTATAAGCTTTTCTTATTTTATTGAAATTTCAGTTTCAATTTTAATTAAATCAGATTCTCTTTATGTTATTTAAAATATGATTTGAGTCCGCTCAACTCAAATGATGAGTCCGCTCAGGCAGTGAGCCCGCTCAAGACTTGAGTTCGCTCAAGTCCATTCAAGCAATGAAATGAGTCCGCTCAAGACTGAGTCCGCTCAAGACTGAGTCCGCTCAAGACTGAGTCCGCTCACGATTGAGTCCGCTCAACCAGTGAGTCCGCTCAAATTTCGAGCGAACTCAAATCCTGAGTTGAGCGATGAGTTGATATGATAAATGAGTCCGCTCATTTACAACCCTGGTTTCAAAGAGCGTTTTGATAATATATATTCTATCTAGCTCTTTCGGCCAACGTACTTTAAACCCAGAAAATCGAAATTGTCTTATTGACGACGTGATCAATGTCAAAATTAGCAAAGAAAAAAAATTATAACTGGTTTTACATAAGACCTAACTAAATGAATGTTCATAGGTATGTAATTTCGGCTTAAGTTCAGATTAGGGAAAACTCTCCGATTTTGTTCAAATTTTGTGTACATGTTCCAATTTACTCACAAATCACGAATATGAAATTTAGTTTAAGGAGTAATATTTTTCACAATATACCTACGTACGTAAAAATCTTACATTTTTGTATGGCTACTAGAAGTTTTCAACCATTTAATAATTCTATGAAAACTCCGTGTACAAAACTTTAGCTCTATAGATCGGCGCGCTCTCAGGCAGTATCCAAATATATAGAGGAAAATGAAACTTTTTATTGACAAGCCAAAAAAACCTGATTTACCTATTCCATTTTTGAATTTAAATCTACAATTTAAAAAAAAAGGCCGTGTGCAAAATTTCATCGCTCTGAACGCGTTCTCGAATTATCGTCTGGGAAAAAAGACAGACGGACATGCAAAAATCAAAATAACTTTTAATATTATGCGTGGGTGTCCAATCCATTTTATTCTACCAGCATTGTTTCTATGCATTACAAACGAAATGACAAACTTAGGAACTTTCCGAATCCAAGTCCTCGTCTTCGTCTTGTCATTACATCTAGTGACGTACCATCGAGTCAAGTTCTATCCGAATCCAAGGTATATAGAAGACAGGTTATTCTCACTAAATTTTTGACACATTGCAGCTGATATGCCATGACGTCACTCTGTTTTTATAATGTACTCTACATAGGTATACTATATATATAAAAAATATATAGAAAATTAACAAAATCTTTGATATCTTAATAAATTTGGCAACAAATTACTGAAATTGTGTATAAAATGAATGTTTTGAATTTTTAGTTGTTTGTTTATAAAGCTTTTACCCTTAATAAGGTAAAAAGAAGTACTTTCAAGTTCAAGTGAAAATGTAAACAGAAATAAAAATAGTGTTTTTATGCCATAAATGTATTAACATAATAATGATTTTGTACCAGTAAAATATTTAATTAATACATAATTAATCTTTTTGTGTTTTTTTCTTTTTTACTGCATTTAAATTAGTTTTCATATTATATGAGATGATTTCACTTACCAAGATGCTAACTTGTACCATAGAAACTTCCATAAGCTATTCATCATCAGGTATTTGCATGTGAATTAAAACTAAAATTCACAGGTATGAAAATGTTCAACATTCAAATTGTCTTCAAATACACAGTTTATACTGAATACATTCGCCTTACATAGGTACCTATTCATACAATTAATTTTTCCCTGTTTTCTTCGGTAGATACCACTTTAAACATTTTAACTATCGCGCAACAAAAGTCGCATAAAAGTCGGAGAGAACACACAGGCAGTAACGTAATATAAGAGTCGTGCAAGAGTTATTTATTAGTTATATTTTCTAATTTAAGACTACAAACTATATACAATGTTCTTAAGCTGTATATACGTCGCTATACAGTCACAAATAAATGCGCCATATTGTTATGGATAGAAAATCAAGAGAAAACTTTTTCCATTTATTACTAAGATTTTCAATTCCATTTACAGGTTAAATTGCAGTACTTTTTATATGGAAAATTTAGCGATCTGATTCACATTGCTAAAAATACATTTTGTAGCCAAAAATAATTTTATGTATTATAAATTTCAATAAAAGATTATGTAGACTTATATTGTGATAAATAGAAGGCCCGTAATATTTACAAAACTACACAATAAAGTTTTCTCCGCAGTACATTTCAACATTTAAGGCCAAAGGTGCAGCCCAATCACAAAAATAAAAATAGTATAATATTATGTTTATTATCAATATTATACTTAGGATTGTTTTTGTAAAAAGCTTTTATAGTTTCTAGATGGAGATAATTATGCATCCTAATTTTGACTTTCAAAAGACCAAAAAGTTTCATGAAAGATATTACAAGGTTTTACTAATAATCAATCATGCCGAAAACGTAACGCAGATGTAAAACAACCATCGTCTGATACTTGTTTGACTTTATTTATGTTGTGAAAAGGTCATTTTAGTGGTTATAAATGAGCTACAACAGCGTGTTATGGGAGTATGATGAGTGATTGCTTTGGACGTAAAGTCCAGACTGTCAGCATGAGCTGACAGATCACTCGACGGACAGCGTTACCTGCAGGGCGGCACGCTAGCTCGCCTCGGCTCATTGGCGGAGAGTGTGGGGAGGTTCCACGAAAAACCTGCCGCTGCCGTCAGCCATAATCAAAAAAAAATTCGTGCCTATCCAGCTAAAAGCCGGCACACATTCGGTCCTGAAGGGACCCTTACGTCACTTACCTGCATACCTTGTGGAAGGCGTAGATGTTTTGCCTTCTTTGCCGGCCCCATCCTCCCATCTGACTCTGAGGGGCATAATTATTCAGAGTCCCTACTTGACCTGTAAAGAGAGAGAGAGGCTAGGCGAGCCTAGACGACCTCCATCCTATGTGAGAGAGCTCCGGGATAATGAGAGGAGAAAACAATTAAATTCATCTCACTCTCATGACGTTATAAAAAAACTCATTTTATTTAACTTGGACCACTGTCCTTAAGTACTGACTTCATACAAAGTTATCCTAAGTCATGATCTTAACTACGGAGCCAATGAGGCCAAATAATATATACTCTCCTACTTGGATCATATTAATACAACACAACACAAAAGAAATGGAATTATGAAAAAAAATCCCAGACAAGGCTATCTTTAGTTACCTTAGTATCCATTCAGCGATTATGTCGCACGAAACATTCTCCTCCATGAAGGCCTCCTAGAGAGTGACGATGTTCCTGTAATTATAATTTAAAAAAACTAATAGGGAATATAAACCAAAGTCTGGCCGGGATTTCCTTTACAAAAATATACATCAATTCATTTGCTTAAGCGACTTTTCTAATAATAGGGTTATAATGGTAATATAAATTTATGCAGAAGTGAAATCAGCAAAACCGATTAACAAAAAAAATCAATAATGGTTTAATAAAACTAGAACTCAGTATTTGGTCACTTGCTTTTGACTTCATTGAGCTACTAAACCTCTTTAGAAACATCAGAAGAGAAACCGCTGTTGTTACAACAGACCTCGATAAAAATGATTAGTTACGTGTGTAGTAATTTCCTAAATTCTATACTGAACGTTCAAAAAAATCTACTTAATTTTTTCTTTAAATCTTAATCCTACACTTCTGGTGTCTCTTTTATTTTTTTGTTTCTTTCTTTAAGAAATATAGTTATGCATAAAATACCACTGGGAGTCCAGTGATCCTTTTGATAACGTAAAAAAATCTTAAATGTTACATCCTATCTTAGTTTACACTACTGTTCCTAATCTACTTTCTAATTTCATGAATGTGCAGACATGATTTGGATTAAATTTTGGATCTTTTCCTGAATTTGCTGTTGACAGATATAGTACATATGTCCTATATACACTTCGGAGGGCAAATAATGTGATAAGTTAGCACCATTGCTCTGTAGAACACGTTGGACGTGCGCTTGTCCCGTGATCCTTATCTTATTAGGAATTGTTATTTGTATACGAAGGAGTAATGCTATCACATTTGTTTCTGTTTTATGGTTCCCAACAATATGCAATAATTCCCTTTGGTTAAAAGAAAGCTTCCCCGTCTGATTCAGCCTGGGTAAGTTCCAGGACTCGGAATTTCGGTATACCACTACTATGAATAGGATTTTTGTGCCGCCTGCTTTCGGCGATTTACGTCGAAAATGTGAACATCATAATAATCCCTCACGTCTACATGGCATCTTAGCAGCTTAATCAGAAAATTTCATCAGCGTCCACATTTACGAAGCCTTATTCCCCTTCCCGGATAATTTGAAATTACGATACCTTGGCTTTTGTGTTCGTGATCTTCATGTACTTGCTATAATTTGTGTTGAGGCAAACTATCCTTCACATGGGCCCTTCCGCTTCTTTTCCGATTTTATTACATCAATCCCAGCTTATATTTCTTTTTCTTCCCTGACCGCTAGCAGATTACTTAGTCGTGCAGTTTATTAATCTTTTATTCTCTTCTACTTTTAAATTTTAGAATTAAAAAAAAAACACTTTTTCTTTCACAGCTTAGATATCTCGTCCAAACACAAAAACCTTCTTCTTCCTTCTTTTTTTCTGTCACATCCCCCTGTCACACAGAACTTGAGGAAACGCATCTCTCTCGGTCGGGGTGCGTTCCAGTTTTCTGCTATGGACAGTAGACAGTAGTAGCCACGCTTCAGTATGTCATGTAGCATATTGCTATATGCAATACGCTACGACCATAACAAGCGTCTCATAATTGAAATACGATTCCCGATTTTAATTATATGAACGTTTTGTATATGATTTAATTACGTCGTAAGTGTAAGTCGTTATGACTTTCTTATAGCTCGATTGTTCTACTTGGATATGTAATTGGCGGTATGGCGGTATTACGCGCGTAGTCAGGTACGCATAAGGTACTTAAAGGATGATAAGTCACACTTGTCATAAGTAACAGTACCGGGAGTTGTACTTGAAAATTTTTAAGTACCAGTACCGGGACTTGTACTTGTACTTAAATATTTTTAGTCCAGGTCCTCGTACTGGTTCTTGAACTTGGAATTTTACAGGTTGAAAGGTTTTTAATTGTATAATTAATTCGCTTTTCGGAATTTTCATATTTAATTCTCTACGAATAATAATAATTAATAATTTAAAAAGCTTTTGTTAACAGTAAGTAATGCTACTCGACACTTATGTATGTATTACCTCCACCAAATATTTATAACAAACAAAAATACTAATATTCAATTTCTGCGTATAGTGATAGTATATTTATCCGTTCAATATTGAGTCATTATTTAATATTTTCTTTAAGTGGGCCGAAATGCTCGGAGCAAGATTAGAAGATCATTTAACAACAGAAAAAATGAATTTTGATTCGGTTAATGGTATTATCTCCGATTCCGAAAAACAGCGAGAGCTTTTACAGCAAGATGAAGAAGAGGATTTTCTTGATGAAGGTCAATAAATAATTTTTGCATAATATTTATATGGATTCATATAATAATAATAAATTTTTAGCGTCTGTAAATCCTCATGGCAATGATTGTCCACCCGCTTTAAAACTTATTGCTTGTGTTCTTCTTTATGAAATCACATGTTTCTTAAGAGAAACCTATCAAACACTACCTAAAGCCTCTAAGCTATTACATAAAGATAAGCCAGCACCTTGGGAAAAGGTTTATAGGTATTAAACAATTTTATCAAAATTATTTAATAAAATAATAGAAACATACAATATTTATGTACATATTTACCTAATATTTCTCTAGCCATAATATTCATTACATTTTATTTATGATTTTTGAGTAGGGAGGCAAACAGAAGGTGGTCAATGGCACTCAGTTCAATGGGACATTCTCAAACATCAGCGCAAAGTCTTCAGTCTATAGCCGGAGGAGATGGAGGTATTATGAATATGTTATAAAATTTTAATTAAAAAAAAATTAAATTCGTTTAATAACAATTATACAAAAAAAGTTGTACAAACAGAGAGGAAAATATCCTTTGTACTTCATGAACCTGATAATGAATCAGAAAATAGCAGTAATACAACGGTCACATTAGATAGAGGAGAAGAGTCTATAACGGGTGAGTTAAATAAACAAATTCCAATATTTATACATTGATTTTTATTCAACATAGCTAGCCTTACTTTACTGGTGATTTTTCCTTGAAAAAAGCTAGAATTGGTCTAAAACCAATTGTTACGATACCCTAGATGAATGCCTGTATGTAATTTCGTATTGTCCCCCTCAGTGCAAATTTGATTGTTAAAGTGGTTTTTTTCGGATCTATTTCAAGAACAGTTCGTCGGACAGTGAAATTGATTATAAACAATTTCATAGGATTTCATATTATGAAGAGCTTTTCAGTACAATAAAAACGTGTAAGACTGATCGTTTTCACATCATACGTTAAATGCTCCTTTTTTACGTATGGCAGCACCAAGAAGGGGTTACCCGAATTTCTTTCATTTTTGAAATGTTTGTATGGCAGCCCAATACGTAATGTGTTCCATTTTCAAACTTAAATCAACAATATTTTTAAAAAAGGTCTATGCAAAATTACAGCTCTCTAAGTTCTTGAGTTACCAAGAGAATGGACAGACAGGCAGACAGACGGACAGACTGACCGAAAGACGGACATGCAAATATTAAAATAACTTTTAATAATATGCGTAGGGTGTCAAATCCATGGAAAACTTATAGAGAAACATGGATTTTGGTGTCTCAAGGTACCCGCTAAAAAATTTAAAACACGCAAAAATGATCAATTTGGTTGTCTTCCAGTACAGAAGAGGTATTATAAAAAATTTAAATATGCACGTTTTTGGAAGATAACTGCAAAAGATGTGAATCAGTCCTTTTTAAGGAGAAAAATAACCGATTTTTGGTACAAAAATGGGTATACTTCAACTCATCATTGTGAAAAACTGGTAAGTCGAGGAAATTCAATTCCTATGAGAAAAATGCTCACAACATAGTGCTAATGGATGTGAAATAAAGAACGGAAGAAATATGAGCAACATATAGAAACTAATATCACCTAATTGCAAAAAATTCCTTTCTCTGCAGGACATTTAAACTTTCAAAAATAAAATACCCCACTCGATTATCATCTCCTCTCTCCTTAATTTAATACCAAACATGACGTATTTTGGACAACACTCTATGGGGATAGTTTAGCAATAATAATCTACAAGATTGCACTCACCGCGCGACTGAAAATCATCTAAGAAATTATAAATATTTATTTAATTAGATAATTGCGGGGGGAAATTGTTGTCAAATGTAAACTTTTATGAGAGTCTTAAATGCATTGACAGTACGAGCCCTCTGGAGCCCTATTCTTGAATAACGAAGGCAGATTCCTATACGTTAAGCTGTCAAAACCATTCGAAATGAATGTGCATGCGGTATTCATGAAATCCGTATTCGTTATTTTCGTATGCAAACCATTCGTTATATAATGAATGCGTAAAAACCATTCGTTATTCAATAATAGGCCCCTGATCGTTAAAAGACCGGCAGCCTAAACAAGGAATGAACGTTCCATAAGTAATTTATTGAACTGCGGAATTACAACATGATTATGTGGCGGAAAAGAAAGTCAGACAAATTTTCTGAGGTATTCTGGTTGGTTACTCTTTAATATTCTGAAGAGGAAAAGAATCGTTCTATTCTTAAGCGAACAACAAAGTAATAAATTGAGAAGCATGATCAAACCTTCGTAGGCTATACACAAATCGCACACAATCATTGAAAGCCATCTCTATCTTATGCCTACATTCACTATCCAAGCTTTGGAAAAATATTACTTCCAAAGGTTAAATAGGGCATAGGCATATACAGTGTAAACCTTGCATAAACCATATTTAAAATTGAACTAACGTTGTCACAGAAAATCATGTTACAGTTTAGAGCACTTCCTAGACTAGTAACTAATAACAAAACCATTAAAAATCACCGAAAGTATATCGACAACGTTTAGAGCAATGTTATAGAAATCTATGCATTGTGAATTTTCAGGATTAAGAAAAAATCAATTGAGAATCGATTACCTGTGTATTCGATATATGTTGGAATTAAGACGCTCAATGCAATCATCAAACAGACTAATAAGCCTGCTTAGAAACAATTGGACATCGTCACCGTACATGCGTACCATCACATCGACTACTATCAAAGGAAAGTCATTAATAAAAGGACTAAATAATAATGGGCCAACCATAGAGCCCTGCGGAACACCACAAAGCGCAGACAAAACATTTGAAAAATCATCACCAACCTCCTTAACCTGCTGGTAATGACCACTGATAAACTTCCCAACTAAGGAGATAGTTGATCTACTAAATCAGTAATTAGTTTCTAATTTATGAAGTAGAACGCTATAATCAACACTATCGAAGACCTTAGGGAAATCCAAGAGAATTAAAATGCTAAAATCATAATAATTATGGCAGACCTGATGTTCCCAGTAACCTTTAAATACTGGAGCCTCACAACTGCGAAAGGCTCAAAATCTAGATTGCCAAAGCGTCAGAAATCTGTTCAGCTCCACCCAACCAAGGATCTGATTATACGCGAATATTTGAAGCACCTTCGATAGAAGCGCCAAGTTGCTTATGAGGGCGCAAGTCAGTAGGTAACTTGGTGTTAGTTTTTTTTCGGGCTTGGCAGAATAGTAGCAGTCTACCAAATACTGGAAAAAGTGGATGATGTTAGGCAAATATTCATTTACTAACGAATAAATTTAATTTATTTACTTTTTTTTAATTTTCCATATAATCTATTTATGTTGTATATACAAATATATGTATATTATTCTAGCAACTCAAAGGCGGCCAGTTGCTGCAGTACGACCATTTTTGTTAAGACGAGGCACTGCTGGTGCACCAACCGGTGGCTCATTTAAAAGGAGATCACTAAAATTACGAAGAGGAACAAAAGATAGCAAAGAGATTGAAGCTGATTGTAAGATGAGATTTATAAATGATTAATTAGGTGTACATCTTTTAGCATTTCAGTTAAACGAACAGATTCCATTCAATCCCGGCGAAAGGTATCATCTTTATCTGATAGAAGTGATACATCAGAGCCTGGGATTATTAGTGGCGGAGAAGAGTCACCTGGAATATTGAGGTACCTATACATAATTATATGATTGCTTACAGGAATATTAAGCTCGGCTTTAATAGCTTGTATACAAATTTATGTGCACTCAGATTGTTTATTAAATTGTTTCAAACTTTTGCAATTATTTTTTTTTATCATAGTGATGATCAACCGCCAGAATCTCCTACGGACTCAAACGAAGCTGACGAAACAGCAAAGAATATGCCATGGTTGAAAACAATTGTTGAACTTATGAATTCTTACAATTTTTATTGCACTCATAAAGGGTATTGCCATCCATACTGTTACCAACGGCATATGAGAGCATCGGGGCGAATTATTAAGGCTATAAGAAAGGTAAATCAGAAGAAACATTGTTTTTTTTTTTACATTATTATTTTTCTATATAAATTATGATAATAAAGAGCAAAATGAAGGTTATTATTCAAGTCGATGACCTTAATATACAATAAGTTAAATGAGTGCCTATTAGTAAAAAAAGGGAAAAACTTGATAAGTCTCCTTCAAACATATCTACCAGTTTACGAAAAAAGAAAATGATAATTTACCATCGTTAATATTATAATATAAACTTAGAATTGTATTTTCGAGAGGCAATTAAATTATCCTGGAAAGAAAAGCACGAAAAGAATAAGCAAGTAAATACATTTGAATACACAAAAAAATTATCGAATTCGTGAATATGTTGAACCAAAATTGACGTAAAATTACTTAAGTATGGCAACCGCACTCTTTAAATTAAACAGACGTACCCAAAATAGCCTTAAGGGTCGATAAGTCGATAAGAAAAGTTGCGTTAAGTTTAAATGTATAATTTCCGTAAGTAAAGCGCGATAAGAAGGCTGAACCGAAATGGACGTAAAGAGCTTTACGAATTTCGACGATACTGAGGTTTACTTAGTCCCGTGACACACGATGATACACACTCGAGACTAGACACGACGTAAAACCGGTTTTTGTATCGAGCGTGTATCAGCCCATGGTACACGTAGTTTATACAGGTTGATACACGTTCTTGAGACAGCAAAGAAAATTTATCATTTCCATATGTTGTATACGCACACAAACCGAGTACACACATGCATATGTAATAAAATACTCGTGTATCATCCGAGTCTAATCCTCTGCTCTAAATTGAGGTATACACGAAAATGTTCTAAAATAGTGCTAAGAAAACCAGTTTTTAGTACGGTGTATCGGTGTGTATCATCGTGTGTCACCGGACTTACAGATAATTGACATTTTTGTCCTATACACACGTCACATTCAGTAAGGGAGACATTTAATGTTTTCAATTTTAAAAAGTGGTAAAATCAAACATTTAACAAATAGAAGTTGATTTAATTGAAGCTGTGTGCCTTTTAATGATATTATATAAAAAAATTCAAGAATAATCTGATGAAAAATCGGCAGCACTTCCAGAAGCAATATCTCGCTTTGTTAGCTCCTTCTCAAACTGATCTCTTAGAAGGAACCACCTGTTTTCACATTCTTCTTCTATAATAAAATTGCGAAAAACAGAGGAGTGCATGTTTGTTTTCTTAGAAGGAAATCTCTGACGTGTCTTGCCTGTTGTTATTTTATGAATTTTAATATCCTTAGTGTTTTAAGACCAGATGTAATTTTGAGGCTGTGTATTGTATGATTGAAGACCAAATTATGAAAGAAGCATTTGTTAACAAAACCTACATAAGTAAGGGGCAGATTTGTATGCACCCATTTCACATGAAAAGCTGATTTTGGATACGATCATTTCAGATTTCGAAAAAACTTTCAGAGCTTGTATGGAATACGAAAACAACTCTCACATACTTTTTCACGCCCCACTTCTTAATTAAACTTTATATAAAACGGAAAATATTCTTAATTAAACTTTATATAAAAATAATTCAACTTTGTATAAAAAGGAATTGCAGCCTCGACATGATAGCAGTCATTTGCTAAAATATAAAGTGCGAAAACCGAGTGGCGCACGCTGACGTAGTAGAGAACATACACGAAAAACACATCTACAAAATCTTAAGTCATATTTAGACGAGAAACAATGTTATAGGTAGGTGGGGCGGGGGGGGGGGGGGGGGTCTTAACGGTTTCCAAGATAACGGCACTTGATATTTGGATATGTTTTCATTTTTTACATCACTTTGGGTAAAGACTGTAATAAGTCATTTTAAACCGAGCTTTTGAGCTTCTTAAATCCAATATGAAAAATCTGTGCTGATGACGTATTTTTTTATGAAAATAGTAGTTAAATAAAAATCCGAAATTTAAACTATGTTGAGCCATAACTTAAAACGGAGGAGTGCAGGGAAAAAATTTACAGATCATTGGAAAGGTGCAATGATTACCTATCTCACAAATTTTGAATCATCATCATAGGGTGTAACATTCAGAAGTTACAGGGTGATTTCTGAAAACATAGGCCAAATATTTTTCAGTCGTCTCATTATCTCGGAAACGATTAGGATTCCCCTCCCCCCCCCCCATGATCCATACAATTTTTTGCTCGCTTATTCATAGCCTGCGGGCATAAACAAACTAATAACATGCAAAGACTGGGTAAGTAGAACAAAAATATGCAACACTTTTCTCGAATATAAAATCGACGATGCTTCCACTTGTACTTGATGATATAACCAAAAGGTAAAGGCACTTTCACATCAAACACAAGAATCGAAAAAATGTAAACCGAAAAACTCAATTTATTCCACTTTAAAACAAGATTTTTGCTCCAATGATTAATAAAATCATGGGAAATAGGATAAACTAATAATTTTACTAATAAAATAGTATATTTATCTTAGAATTTTTAAGAAAACACAACTTTTATGATTTATCGGACGAATTTTTCCGCCGAAAAAGTTTTTCGGAAGATAAAACATAAAATTTGTGTTTTCTTCAAAATCTGAAATAAATATAACTATTTTCTCAGTAAAATTCTTAGTTCATCCTATTTCTCTGGATTTTATTAATCATTGGAACAAAAATCTTCTTTTAAAGTGGAATAAACGGAGTTTTACGGTTTACATTTGTCTCTTCTTGTTTTTGATGTGAAAGCGCCTTAAGTCAGCAATGCCTCACTCCAATATAAAATCAACGATGGAAATTTCTTCCTTCGAATTTAATATGGCATTAACACTAGGTCGAAATTATGTAATTTCGATGAAATCGTCGAAATCAGCTCAAAATTATACATCTTCCCGTACATTTTTTTCAGCACATTTGGAATTTCTACAAAATTACCATCGAAATTACGTACTTTGTGACGAACGCATTCTAAATTTCTGGAACATTGGCATTTTATTCGTTTCAAAATTTCCGACCGTGATTCATAGCTATGATAACTCTGCTTCTTTCTGCAGCACAGCAATAGCGCACTTCTTCACCATAATTCAAGATTCCGGGGTCTCGATTATATAAAATCTCTTACAAAGATACTTCACCACTATTGAGTATATACATACATACAGTAGTGTGCAAAAAAACGCAGCACCGGCAGGTATCCTTGGAAAATCATGATTTCTCCTAATTAGTAGGTAGTCTCGCGAAGGGCCCTGAAAAATATGACACAATAGACTATATAATATGCAAAAGATGCTAGTTTGATTTCTTTTTCAATTTAGTGTGCAATTTGTGTTTCGAAAGAAAATTTTGTTAAATTTGGTTCAACTAAGTAGTGAACAAAAAGCTGTGGCAATCGCGTTGTGGCGGGAAAATCTTTCTATGCGTGAAATAGGTCGTAGGTTAGGATGTTCCGATTCCACTATTGTGCGGCTAATTAAAAAAATCGAAGAGACTGGCAGCGTAGATCGTCGTGAAGGATCGGGAAGACCGCGAAAGACTACCATTCGTCAAGATCGGTTTTTATTTCGTAGATCTTTGGCAGATCGTTTCAAAACATCACCGGATTTAAGACAAGAGCTAAAGGCTAAAACACAATGTGAGCGCACGACAAAAACGCCGTAAAAAACGCTGTCATTTGGGTTCTAATAACATGGCAGAGTATGATATAAAATACAATGCTGACGACATCGTTCGACGTTGTCGTCGAACTTAAATGAAAATTGAAATTTGTCGCACGTTTAGGGTGCATTTAGCAAAATAGTGATTTTGGGTTGCGTTCATATTTATTGTTATACGTTCATTGCAATCATATTTATGACTTGATAAATTAAAAATATCATTAAATAACAATGCCGTGGTAAATAACAAAGTTGGTTGAATAAAAAATGGAAGAAAAGTTTATTGAGATGGTAAAATATCACCGTATTATACAAAAAAAAAACGCATCCGCATAAAAACCCTTTTCCGGCTGAGTTTTAGATAACTCTTGGACACACCTCTTCTATGTGGGTTCTGTTTTTTATCTTCATTAGCAAAATGGTCACACATGCAATAACAATAATCTTTTATAATTTATTCGTTGAAAATTTTTCAATTTTTACTTTACAACACAAATAACAGAATAAATTTAATTGGGGATTGACAGCTATTGTCGCTCCCATTGTATTTTCACGGACGTTTTGTACGGCGTTTTTCACGGCGTTTTTTAGCCTTAATGAGTGCGCATAACGTCGATATTTCCTCCTCAGTCATCCGACGAAGACTCATTCAAGAAGGAATAAACGGTCGTCGACTGGTACAAAAGCCCCTTTTAACAGCTCGAGTGAAACAATACGTCTCCAGTGGGCACGCGAACACCGTTCATGGACAGAGGATATGTGGAATAGAGTAATTTATTCAGAGGAATCCAAATTCAACCTCCACTCTTCTGATGGAAGGCTGTACGTGCGAAGAAGGAAAGAAGAGCTAATTCTGCCTAGATGTGTACAAGAAGTACCACCTCGGGATTGCGGAGTTATGGTTTGGGCATGTTTTTGTTCACGCGGACGTGGACATCTCACGTTTGTTATCCTAAGAATAAATGCCAAATTAAAAACACTCGCGATGAACCTTGAAATGTAAATATCCAGTAAATCAAAAAAATTCTTTAAAATTCGAGTGCTGCGTTTTTTTTTGCACACCAGTGTATATAAATCACTTTTATCATTTCTTTAAGAAAAATTACTAAAAACAACCGGAAATGCAGAATCGGCCGCTCATAATTTTGTGTAAGATATTTAATCTTTTCGCAATTAATTTGATTTATTTCCTGCTTCGCTTTGTTTACTTGAGAAGTAGGTCATTATTGCAAAGTTAAATCACCGCAATAAATTTTGATCAGCCACTAGGTCATTTTTTATTTATGCTGATCGGGCATTGATCGGTGCACTTAAAATGTTTTTTATATTTACATATTTAACTTTGCAATTATTACAAAATACGTACATATGTAGGTACATGATGATATAATTATAAAACATCTATAAGGCCTAAGTACAATTGCGACGGCGACAGCAGACGGTAGACTATTGCAGTAATAGGAACAATTTTCTCCAGGAACGTTTTATGGAGCGTGTATTACATAGGAATCTGCAGTTGCCGTCGCCCAGCGGCCTTTCTTGCCGTCGTAATTCAATTAACTCAATTACAATTGTAATACACACTCCACAAAACGTTCCTGGAGAAAGTTGTTCCTATTACTGCAATAGTCTGCCGTTTGCCGTCGCCCCGTGCGTCGCAATTGTTATGAATATACTGTGCAATTGTGCTTAGACTTTTATACGCACTTTTGGAGGCCAGTACCGGCACATACTAGGTATATCTGAAAAGTAAATTAATTCTACAGAAACATTTTCTATAAATTTCTAAGAAGAAATGAACGTTTATATTTATCCTCATATACATACGCATCTACGGAAAGCTAAAGCCATCGTTTGCTGCCTCCAAAAAATGCGTATAAATTCTAAGAAAAAATTTCCAGTAAGTTTCTACGAAAAAATGTAGGGCTTCCCTACATCAGGTCGAGGCATCGTTGATTTTATATTGAAGCGAGGAATTACTGGCTTACCCTTTGGTTATATCATCAAGTACATGTCGAGGCTTCGAGGCATCGTCGATTTTATCTTCTTGAAAAGCGTTGCATATTTTTGTTCTACTTGCCCATTCTTTGTATATGTAGGTATTAGTTTGTTTATGCTGCGGGTTTCACACCACTTACGGGACACCATGTATATATAATACTTTATATACTCATTTTCTACAATACATTATGTAATCATAAATGCTACAATTAGAAATTAACAAATTTAATGAAATAGTAATCATTTACGAATATTTCAATTATATAATTTTTATTTTGTTGGTACCTATGTCATACAATGTGTGTTATTTATTTCGATATAATATGTACAAGAAGTACTGAAATAATGCTTCTAACACTGAGGTAATAACTCGCCTCTTTAGCTCAGTGGTAGAGCACTGGTCTCGTAAACCAGGGGTCGTGAGTTCAATCCTCACAGGAGGCAGGGATAAATTAATTTCTCCGTCCTTCTTTTTTTCTTTCACAGATCTATGGAGAAGAATTTGGTTTTGTGATAAATATGGAAGACATAATTACAGCGGAGAATTCTCGAACTAGTAAATCTCAACAGAGTCGTTCTCGTGCCACGAGGAAAGTATCTGAACAAAGTTCAACTCAGACTTCTCCATCAAAACGCAAAGACAGCATAACGAAACGAGACAAGTACGGTGATAATTGCACTTTTTATAGGTATTTGAAAACAAATTTTTTTTTGTTCTAAAGAATTTTCCATGATGACCGTGAACCGGAAATGTCTGAAAGAATTGCAAAAGCTCTTCACAAAGAAACCGAAATTAAGAAAAAGGATATTCCACCTATTCTGAAATATGTAAAAAATCATATAAGGGGTTTGTTTCACTTTCCTATGGCAACATTATTGAAAGGTGCTGCTGTACTTACGGAAGAATTGGTTATTGAAGCTCTACCAGCTGCTTGGGAATTACTTTTAGAAACAAATCAGGTAGCTATAAATATAAATAAATCCTATGCATGTCATTTGTTTTATAAAATAATTATCAATTGTTGCAAGTATGAATGTATAGGTACTAAGTTTACCAATTATTTAATCGTAGGAAACAGCTGCTGTATCAGCATCACTATTCATAGCAGGATCTGTAAAAGCTCCTACTTTTGCATCAGATATTATGCAAAGAGCATTAAAACACAAGGATCCTAATGTAAGGATAGGCGCTATTTTAAGGTACACAAGACCGTCTTGTTTAAAGGATATTTTAACGAAACAAATATTCTTTAACAATAAAGATATCATATTCTATGGAAATGCCGGTTTCAAGTGTGGCCTAGAATGGAAGAAGGAGCACATATGTCCTTTAAAGTTCCCCCACCTGGAATTGAATTTACACTGCCATCACCAAAAATTGGAATTGAAAGTTTACCAGTTGTAGATCCACCGTGGACTCCTCGGCAGCAAACAAAAGATGTGGAAGTTACTCTTAATCAGGAGAGACATGTAAGTTATTTTTATCGATTTTGATTACATAAAAATATATTTTACTCGGAAGATGATTCTTGCGGGATTTTTTTTTTTATAAATTTTTCACTCGTAGCTATAAAAAAATTTGACTTTGAAATTAGAAAATATTTTCTTAATAAAAAAAAAAAAAAAGTCAGGTCCCACCGAGACTTGAACTCGGATCGCAGGATTCAGAGTCCTGAGTGCTAACCATTACACCATGGGACCTTCATACCAGTGGGTTCTATTATTTAAATAGAAGGAGAGGCTGAACTCCATTATTATTCATTGTAATTTTTTTTCTAAAAGTCAAATAATTCCAGTTCAAATTGGGCATATTAGTTAATAATTTTCCTAAATTCAACTCTTACCTAATTTACGTAAGTACTAAAAAAATTACAGTAGTTGGTATACCTACCTACATTTATTAGTGCTTATTCTACTAATTTAAATAGAGGCTGAGATAACTAATTGGTAAGATGGCGGTTGTGGACGGAATGAACATCACCCCATCTACAGATTTCGTGCGGCAGAGGCAGCATACTGACCCATCTAAACTAGATCTATGTAATTTTTTCCAACAATTATAATATTTCACAGGCAGCTTTGGAATATGTATAGTGAATTAATGTTGACACATTACAATTTGGTGGGATGAAAAAATGTCTTACATACTTATAACGTCGTCTAACAAGAACTGAGTATGTTCAACTGTAATTGCTCTTCTCTACTCTCCTACTTACTATTATCTAATACAAGGTAGACAAAAACCCTAATAAATATTCGGTATCTCTAATGAGTAGCTGTAAAAATTAGTTCATTTATCAAAAAGAGTCTATTGTAATTATACATTTCCGCGATAGTGTTTACAGTGATAAATTAGTTGACCAAAGCTCTTCTCAATGTCGTTAAATTTATTTTATTCGTACATTGTACATAGGTATTCACCCCCCCCCCCCCCCCACTTTCCATTGGGAAAAAGAGCGCTCTAAAAAACTTTCTGATTGTGAAGCGTTTTTTTTCTCTATCGCACTTCATTGCCTAGATAAGAATGTTTGTAAAGACAAGCAATTCATTGCTGTTCTTAAGAGGCGCTTCAAGAAGTATGCTAAATTATGGGGGAAGAAGTTTGTTGAAGGCCTTTTGCAAAGCTTGAATAGGCATTTTGAATAATCGTCGAAGTGTTTCTCCGTTATCTTTTATCTCATAAGAGGCCCTCCATAATGAGATAAGCTTTAGATTTGTGACCGATTTTTGTTTTTTTTTATAAGATTGAATACCAAATCCAAGGTTAACATTTTAGTTTAATATTTTTATTTGCAACTGAAAACGTGCATACCTATATGGCACGTATAAATACTTCCGCCTAGGTTTATATGTAATCTATTCTGGAGTTTTTTTTAACAACCAAATTTTCTTTACTTTGAAACTGTAAGAGGACAAAATAATAACATTTAAGGTAAAGATATACGGTGAGGTGAGAGACTTTTGGTCTCCGGTTTACAGAGACTAAAATCTCCTAAATGTTTACACGGCAAGAGTCTTCTGTGTCTGGAGGTCAAAAATTTGCCCGGAGACCATAATAAAAAAGTCTCTAGAGACACGTCTCCGAAGTGTATACACGAAATTTGAACTTTGGTCTCTAGAGATCTCCAGAGATCTTTGTTAATTGTCAAGCAAAAGATTGTTAGAAAGAATTACCTCAAAAGCTATTAATATTTTTGTGTTGTGTGTGTTAGGCGAAAAGTGAAAAAGCTTAAAAAAACATATCCTTTGTGAAAAAATGTTACGGGATAAAGGATAAACACAATAACTTTTTTTTTATATAATCAGTATGAGTCAAATTTCCTGCCCTAAATCCATTCTATTAACTATTAATTTTTTTTGCAACAATTTGTCAAGCAGAGTAGACCTACACTTAACTGACACAAATAGTCTCCGGAGACCTGGAGACAACAATCAAATGAACAAACTTGGGAAGCCGGAGACCGAAGCTAGAGACATGTTTGTTTTAAAATACACGACGGGAGATCGGAAACCAAAAAAGTCTATACAGGTAAGGTCTCTTTAGAGATTTTTTGCGTCTCCGAACCAAAGTGTATACACGGATCTCTGGATCTCCACAGACTAAAATCTTGGTCTCTGGAGGTCAAAGTCTCTCGCCGTGTAGCTTCACCTTAAGTTAGGTCTGGTTAAAAAGGTGTGAGCTACTTATACTTGTGTACATATAAATAGGACATAAATACCATTTCCCTGCAAACATTGCGGTTCAAAATCGACTTAAATTCGAAGTAAATCAGTTCGACTAGGTGAAGTTGCGACGTGCTTGCGAATTGCAGGAGAAAAAAACGGAACACGATATCGAGTCATCTTAATGACCCGACAGTGGTTCGCTAGATCGACTTTTTTCAAAGTTCTTGTATGTGTTGGTAGTTCGGTTTGGATACGATCTGGGGCCCTATTCTTGAATAACGAAGACAGATTCCGTATTCGTTATACTGTCAAAACCATTCGGAATCGTATTCTTGAAATCCGCATTCGTTATATACCGAACGCAAACCCTTCGTTATTTAACGAATGGGTTCAACCATTCGTTATGCCAAACGAAGAGTGAATCAGCTGCTACTTTACGAGTGATAATGGGAGATAAAAGATGTGCGAAAATTTCATATGCTCAAAAAACTAAACTAATTGAGTTTTTAGAGGAAAACCTGAAACTGAAATTTGGTAAATACGATAACTCTTTCAGTTCAAAAAAAGCCACGGAATTGTAGCAAAATAAAATCAGTATTAAATTCCATACTAATAGAATTTTTAGAGTTGACTGGATTTAAAATGTGTGGTGAAAGGAAAATCTGCGGAGGCAAAAAAAAAAATTTTTGCATGGCACTGGTGGAGGTCCTTCTGCAAAATTTTTTCTATCTAGCGTTAAATTAAGGGTGCAGGAATTGATTAACGATCGACGTAATTGATACTCCATAGATTCTTTAACGATTACAGATGCAAACAATAATGACAATTCACTTACCACACTCGTTACGTTGAAAAACTTTTTCACCACTTCGACTTTATAACGATGAGGTTCAAGAATACGAACGGTGTATACGATTCGTTATCAACCATTCCTTATATAACGCATACGTTAAAACCATTCGTTATTCAAGAATAGGCCCCCTGGTCTCGCCTTCTCTTGCACAACGTTTTGCAAATATCAAGTAAATACGATATCGAATAAATAAATAATAAATACTCACCTTAAACTCCACTTTGCACTTCACTCAATAAAATCTCAACTTAGGATGCCGGCGAAGAACAATTTCATGAATAGAAAATATTTGCTTTAACGAATTCCTCGGAAATTGACATGAGTCGTATCGGGTAATTTCATGTATACATATGTAGCAAATAAATCGAAAAAATTTCGAGCTACGAGCAATGCATCTAATTCGAATTCTCGGAAATTTCGGCATGGTTGAAAAGTTTTTCATGGTAAAAAAATCGAAGAGATTTCGAGCTGCGTGCGAGCAAATCATCTATTTCGAATTCTCGAAATTTATCGCATGCTGCTGAAACTTCGTTTATGTTAGAAAAATAGAAGAGATTTCAAGCTACGAGCGTTTCCTCTATTTGGAATTTATTTCGCTACTGCTGAATTTCGTCCAATTGTTTGCAGGGTTACTCGTTATAATTAAAATTTACAATACTGATATAAATTAATTTTTATAAAAGTATGTTAAAGCTAGGTGTTGATGTTGATAGAGAGCCTCTCGACATCTTGAATAAATAAGATTGGAAAGAGATTAGGAGAGAGGAATCATCACCACAGGAAAAGGGTGGAAAGCTAACCACAATTCTTTACTCGAAACCGTCGGAACATGAGGAGGAGCCGCATCCGCGATGTTTATTAAGTATTAAAATATTTCCAGTCATTAATTGTTTTTTTATGAAACAAGCACAAATAACTTGGGAATATTTATGGCATTTTATTGCGTTCTCACTTTCGACAATTTTAAACTAAATATCGATTACTTTATTTACTAAAAAAAACAAAAGCAATTTACAACACTAAAATCGAAATTGGAAACTAAACACTCGCACCAGGCCAACTCAGTTATCTATCACTCATCAGTTTTTTGTTTTTTTTTTTATATATGCTCCATTTTTACCTTTCAAAAGTATTAAAGAAATACCATTTCTTTCGTACTTCTCTTTGCATTTGTTCTTATGGGAAAATGCATTACTTTCAACTTTAACTTTATGCATAATGTAAACAAGCCTCAGAAATTTTCTTTGTGCATTTAACAGTATAAAAATGTAAATAGGTATACTTTGTTTGATAAAATTGTTTATATTTTTTTACTTAAACATAACACTGCACAACATAAAAATGAGAAAATATGTTCGCTATTAGCCGTCACATATATACATATGTGTGACACAACGATTCGTTATCGGAGCACGTCGTCACATATATGTGACAGGCATTTTTGGTCAATTTCTGGAGGCATGTTGAAACGCGTTGTGTTTTGAACAGAATTGTTAAGTTCTAAAACGGTGAAATATATGAAATTTTACCCCAGCGATGCATATGTATGCCAGTTTAAAAGAATTTTTTTTTTTTACGTTTTTAGAATGTTCTAAATATAAATAATGTAAAGTCCATTCCAGTGGTATATATTTTTCGAAAAAAAATCGTGGGCTGTGGTGGACGTTTTTCTCATGAGACCCTGGTCTGGTAGCGAACGAGTTAAATTCTGTTGCCTTCATACCACAAAACACACTGGAACTTAATCAGAGCTTTGGGCTTGCCTATTCAGTTATGAAGAAAATGAGCCTTTCAAAGTTTAACAGACAGTAGCAATGTAAACCATTTTCTTATATTATCCCATAATGCTTCTATCAATTTAAAAATATTCCCCACCTTCCGTATTAAATAATTCAATTTTTTCATTTCAAACGTGAATCGGCAGAGCTACATATTTTCGCTAGTTGCGTTTGTTCACTGCGCTGTGAAACGAAAGGGCGACAACGGTATTTTGTGTTTAGCCCTTCATAATTTAATTTAAAGTAATTCAAATGTAATTCAAATATTAGCCTATTTAATAGGAAGTTTTTTTGCTTTATTTATACGTTAAGTTTTTATTTATTTTCATTATTGTGTTTTGTCTTTGTAGTATGAAGGCAATAGAATTCAGCACATTTTCTCATTTTTATGTGTAGTATTATGTTTGAGTGAAAAAATATAAACAATTTTATTAAACAAAGAATTAAACAACAAAATTCCTGAATGAATATTTTATTACGATATCTTGTTTACATTATCCAGAAAGTTAAAGTTAAAAGTAATACATTTTTCCATAAGATCAAATGCTAAAAGAATTACGAAATGAATAATAGGTACTTCTCTAATATGGTTCAAAAAGAAGGTATATAGAAGACAAGATTCCCATTAAAATTTTGGCACATTGCAGCTGATAGCCTGTGATGTAATTCTGTGACTAAAGTATATACATTTTTATATGAAGGACAGAGAGAGGAGAGAGAGTATTGTGTTCTCTGCACGTACCGTATTTTCCTATACATTTTCATAATATTTCGTTATTAATGGCGGAACGTGGTTCGTAATGGGAATACCTTAAATTCTATATACGTTGGTTCAGAAAAGACTGACAGTGGGAACGGGAATGAGCAATCATCAGAATTTACTGATGGGTGCCGGAACCAAAATATTGTTAGTCCGGTGACACACGATTATACACACTCGATACACCGTACTAAAAACTGGTTTTTTAGAACTATTTTAGAACATTTCCGTGTATAGCCTAATTTAGAGCAGACAGTTACCATACATGGCATATGTGGACGCTGAGTTAGTTTGAACGATTGTGGAAAAATTTACGGTTTGGATTACTTAAAAATCAAATGAAATCAGCTCTTATTGCAGTGATGGCTATGAAAGCTCTTCAGTTAATTTAATTCATTTATTTCTCTGAATGGATCTGAAAATTATCTTGTAAAAAGCTTCCAAATTTCGGAAGCGCTTAAATTCTGCTTCCTTCAGAAGGGATGGTTTTACATTCCAATATGCTCTTTTATCTTTCTATCGTATTCAAAATGTTAATTATTTCCTGATTATGTGCAAAAAATGTACCTACAGTAATTTTTTTTAAATAATTTAACTTATGGATAATTCTTCTTCAATAAAACACATTTCATGCAATAACTCTCCTTCTAACTCAAACTAGAATCTTAAAGTTACGGTCTTAAGGCACTTTCACATCACACACAAGAATCGAAAAAATGTAAACCGAAAAACTCAATTTATTCCACTTTAAAACAAGATTTTTGCTCCAATGATTAATAAAATCATAAGAAATAGGATAAACTAATAATTTTACTAATAAAATTGTATATTTATTTTAGAATTTTTAAGAAAACACAACTTTTATGATTTATCGGACGAATTTTTCCGCCGAAAAAGTGTGTTTATGTGTGCCCTAATAACCCAACAGCTTCGGGTTCTTTTCGTTCACTTTTTTTATTTTTTCCTAATATGAATAATATTTTTTGACAAATGTTCGAGCAATAGACTCAGAAACTAATACACTTCATTATACTTTTTCTTCGTAATTATATTTGCAGCGCTCTCTAGTTACTGCAACGAAAACAAGAAAAAAACAGCAAACAGAAGCTATTCGACATGCAATTCAACAGCAAGAAGACAAGCAACGTGCTGAACGGCAAAGTTTTTTACTAACTACAATTCCTATTAATCAGCAAGCATCACACGAGCCCGGTCTAGATCATACTCCAGCCGAAGATCATGCAGAAGGTGAAGAAGATGCAGATGGCGGAAGGGTTGCTCCACATTTACACGCTGCACACTCTCTTTTCCCATCTGTGCTTTGTTCTTCTGTGATGCAAATTGTTGCATGCCTTGATGATGCTGCAGTTGGTGCTGATGGGAATTCTGTTTATGAAACCGCTTATCAGGTAATTTTTATATCTGCTTAATCCAATGCTATATAGTGAACATATTTGAACATTCTATCTTCTCTCAACTAGGTTATATGGATTTGTTTAGTAGAAGATTCTGCTTTGTTTTTGCGTTATGTTTTGGAAAGACTGACCAGAGATCGACAAGATCAAATGTTTAAGGTTTTGAGACATCTAATCCGATTTGTTCCTCGTCTTCCGCAACAAGCGGCATTTGCATTATACAATTACATAATCGGTTACATTATGTTTTATGTTCGATCATCGCATGAAAATAGCCAAGAGGTAATTAATTATTTTATTCAATAAAATAAATTATTTTAAATATATAAAAAATATTGTATAAAAATACAAAAAAATAAGTGCGTCGGCCGGGAATCGAACCCGGATCAACTGCTTGGAAGGCAACTATGCTGACCATTACACCACCGACGCAACGATATAACAGTTTCTTTGCTCGTATTTAGCGTATAAGCATAGTGAAAAAATCTATTACACACCAAACTATTGCTTTTACGTTTGAAAATCATGTCACGTCTTAAAAAGTCTAAAGGCACTTTCACATCAAACACAAGAATCGAAAAAATGTAAACCGAAAAACTCAATTTATTCAACTTTAAAACAAGATTTTTGCTCCAATGATTAATAAAATCATGGAAAATAGGATAAACTAATAATTTTACAAATAAAATAGTATATTTATCTCAGATTTTTAAGAAAAACACAACTTTTATCTTTTTTCGGCCGAAAAACGAAATTTCAGTTGCTTCTGTCAATTTCTTTTCGGTTTCCACATGTGGAACGTTTCGAGAATTCTTTCGGAAGTACTAAAACTCACTTTTGTGTTTACGTTGAAAATTATACATTACATTTATAATATGGATAGGCATTTCGAAGTAAAATTAAAATACGCTTTTTCGTATGAGCTCTCATCATACAACTTTTTGATAGTTACATGTTACTTCTATTTAACCGAAAATTTTCTTTCGGTTTTTGATGTGAAAGCAAAAGCGAATTTTCGGTGTAGAACTTATCGGTTTTCGGTTTCGATGTGAAAGTGCCTAAAGGGGCCCACCATGTAAAATTAAATAAATTTCCAATTAAAGCTATTCACACACTTGCCGAGTCGATTTAATGAAAATTTAATTTTAATTTAATTTTAAGTGAGGTCTTACCCTCTCTTAAATAAATTTAATTTCGATATCAGCTGATTGAAGTATCATGCAGTTAAATGCCATATTTTTGATAGCGCTATTAAAAAATTGAAGAAGCGAAAAATTAACTGTTTAGATTAAGCCATATCGGTAAATAGAAGCACCATTTTTAGTTCCAAGTGGATTAAAAAGTAAATACAAATTATTTTAATCTTAATTATACTGCTATGGAAGAAGTAAGACCATCCACAGCAAGAGACGATAATGAATCTTCAGATGAAGAGTTTATTGTGTTATTAGAGAAACACAGTACATACCATTGTCGCCGTAGAGGAAAATAATTACAAAAAGGTGAAACATGTTCCTAAAATACGATGCCGATTCTTTCTCGTGTGGATTCATACTACCCAAAAGCCTTATCATGGAAATGGTGGGAAAATTGAAAAGAAAACCAGAGTTTCATTTGAAAAGAGATAATCTTGTGTCTTTGAAAAACCAAGTTCCTACTTACTGCCCTTAGATATTATACAACAGTTATTTTCCAAATAATTAATGGAGATTTGTTTGGCCTTTCTCAACCTACCATAAACAGAATAATTCTAGGGTATCAAAGCCAATTCATGATTAGGAGAAGAATGTGAATTACACTTGAGAGTTCTGAGTTACACTTACACCAAAGCAAACAGTCAGTCAAAGTACATTTATTGAGTCCAATTTACATTTAATTTTAGTAACATCACTTCGTGTCCCCATTATAATTATATTACCTACTGCCTGGCTTGCAGATTTGCCCGGCTTACACTCGATTTTCATTTTATTATTAATGTCCCAATACTACCTTAATTTTATCACATTTGTTTGTATTTACAGCTCTGATTTTTGCTTGAGTATTCGTACACTTGCTCCCGATGTATATTTATTTTGCTTTGTCTTATTGACACTAACCAAAACCCTCGAGAATACTTGACAAGCCATGAAACAGACCACCTCCCTACCACATGCGAGGCCCAACGTAGTCCTTACATTCTAAAATATTTGCCGTGCTTTTATGTAAAACTGACAAAACATTGATTTGAATATCTCCTCCGCTCTAAACTACTATTCATTCAGAAAAATGGTGTTCTGATAATCTTATGCTTGCTTTCTTTTCTTCAGAACCGTAATAAAATTTTCATACCTTTCCTAACAAAATTATTTAAAAAAATTTATCTTAACCAAATGACTACGATTCCCCAAACAAAAATTCTCAGCTGAGTAATCATTGCAATGCCGCTGTGCCGTCATGGGATGCCGTGGGCTGATGATATCGAATGTAGCTGCCTACAGATTCGGACTACGGCTGCAGGCACACATGCATTTATTACTCATCTGAGAGCGTAACATGGTAAGGTTACTTTGTAATCAAAACTATTTTATTAGTTTGGTAAGTAAGGTATATAGGAAGTGTACCCTTTGGGAAGGTAAGCAACCAAGCTTTAAATTACTAGAAGACTATTTTCCTGTATGGATAGTAGTTTAGGCTCTATGGCATATATAAAGTCAATGTTTGGCGCTTTTCCATAAGCATCAATATAGAACATTTTAGAGAACGGACTCCGAACGCACACATATAGATCTCTGTTTCATGGCTTGGGAAGTTTTCTCGAGGGTTTTGCACTAACCCTACTTTAATACTACATATAACATAATCAGGAGCATAGTCTCAATATCATGACAGTTACACAAGGAAATAATACTTGCACTTTCCCTTTTAAATATCCGTTGGCACTGATACACTCTATGGAATGTTGCTTTCACAGAAACCGCCCAAACTGTCTGGAACTTTTACTGTTTGTTAGATCTGTACTTCGTGGCGTGCTATCATGCGCCAATAGGTACATAAATTCCATTTGCGAACACATTGTAAAACGCCAGAAAGCCATATAAACTCTACAACGAGGAATGAGGACATTCTTGTGTCTAACCCAGTGATTCCCAAAGTTGGGTTACTTACCCTTGGGGGCGCTGGAACGATCCAGGGGGCGTTGAATAAGAGTAAGTAAAAACAAATGACGAATTTAAATTTAAATTCAAAGACGGCTACCAACAGATCTGGCTGCAAAAACAGATTCCTACAGCTTATCCTGGATTATGGGCAATAATACAAGAGTTTTTAATTACATTTCCTTCATCGTATTTAGTGGAACGTGGGATGTATACTGTGACGTGAGTTCAGTGCGGTCACAAATTTATTAACAAAGAAACGGACTTCGAATAGCTAATCGTGGCGATTTAAGAATGCTACTGACAAAAATAGAGTCGAGGATTGATACATTGATAATAGCACACCAGGTTCATCCTTCTCATTAGGATTATTTATAATGCTTTTGGTACAACATTTACTTTACTATATTTATAAACGTAGATGGAACATACATATACGTATCTGTTCAAAAAATTAGACGCAATCAATTATTTTAAAAAATTCCATACAAAATGAGGTTTTCCCGCAATAAAACCCTATCCCAAGAAACTTCGTCAACTGTAACTGTCGTTAGGTAATGAATGAAAGATATTTTGGTAATTAGAGAAATCCCACATCTACCTGATAAAGGCTGGGAGGTATATAAATGGAATCGGTTCAATTTTTGTCTGGTTTGAGGGTAATACTTGTTGAAAATTTATTGAAAATTTTGTATGAAGAAGGCCTTTGAAGAGTGCACTTGTGATTTATATTGGAAGTTATTAGCCTTCGTGGATTTCTAGTGAGTTTCCAATTGAAAATTAGAGAATGTGATAGTAAAAGCAGGAGTACTAAAAACTTATAAAGTGTTTACAATTTATTTAAAAATGGGACGTGTTCAAAACATGACCAGTGAAAAGAAAAGTGTTATAGTACGACTATTGAAGTTAAAAAATACCTCTCCAATCGAGAAATCGCCCGTCAGGAAAAGATTTCGGCATCTACAGTGGACAGGATCGCACGAGCTCTGAATCTTTCAATCTCTACTTCGAAAAATTGTGGAAGAAATAGAAAAACATCCAAGAGGACCGATAGGAAAATTCTGCATATGGCATTACAAGAACGTCGAGCACCTGTTCGCACCTAACAACTTAGAGATCAAGGGGTGGATATTTCTACGATGACTCTTCATAGACGATTTTATGAGGCAAACCTAAAATGTAGACGACCAGCAAAGACGCCGAAGTTGACAGAAAAAATGAGATTGAAAAGGTTACAATGGGCTAGATTACATGAGAACCTTACAATTGATTATTGGCAAAATGTAAGTTGGTTAAAATATATTCGCAAATTTCTATTTTATTGTAGTTTGTAAGATACACAAAATTACTCTAAATTTTCAAATTTATATGTGATTTTTAGCGACGAGTGTCGTTTGGAGGCGGTAAGCGGAAGCGTTTAATTTCGTACGAAAACGTCCAGGGGAACGTTACAAAGAGGACTGCATACAAAGAACAGTGAAACTACACGCGAGGTGTTATGATATGGGCTTGCATTAGTGGAGAAGGTCCGGGCCCGATATATGTATATTGTGGATGGAACTTTGCGTACTGACCAGTATAAAGTCATATTAGGAGATGTCCTTTTACCATATATAAATTGACTATTATATACAAGATCAAACTATATATTTATGCAAGATGTAGCACCTTGTCATACATCGAAATTAATTAAAGACTACTTAAATGATGAGGAAATCGAAATTCTTCCTTGGCCCAGCAATTCTCCAGATCGAAATCCGATTGAAAATTGTTGGGCATATTTGAAATCGAAAGTCTACAGTCGCCCGAATCCAACAGTCTCCATTTTAAAAAAATATATTGAGGATATTGGGAGTAATGACGAAGGTCTGAAAGACATGATAAAAGCATGTATAGCCAGCATTCCGAGAAGAATTCAAAATGTTATGAAACAAAGAGGGGGAAGGACCAAATTTTAATTTGAAGACAAATAAATTGTCACCATAAATATGTTCAAATATAAAGTAAACTGGTTTTTTTTTTTTTGAAAATATAATTCTCGCCGATTCCAGGAAGTTAAGATTTTCGAACAGAGGTGGTTAAATCAGTCTCTGAAGAAATTGTAATCTGCGTTGGGTTAAGCACATATGAACATTGACTAAGTATTTATATTTAGTAAATATCTCTAGAATCTTATCTGTGTTACATAAAAGATGTCTCTACTTACACCGAATTCAACATACATTTAATTTGGTTGCTTCGACACAGTGTAAAATATACTTTTTCTGCATACTTAGTTAATCTGATAAAAAAATAATAAAAATACGATTTACAGAGGCTGGATCTATGGCATAAATTGGATAGCTCGGAGCACCATTTACAAGATCAAGATTTTCGAATAAATCACAAATTGACTGATAGAATATTTATTTAAACACAACAAAATAACGTTATTTGAGTTTTAAATTTGTCCCCCAGTTTTTATTGAAAATGATTTAAAAGTGAAAATTCGATTTTTTTTTTTTTTTTTTTTTTTTGTGGAACGAGACTGCCACAAATTTGAACCAAATTAAATAAATTGTTACCATAAGCTTTTTGAATTTAATAACAAGAAAATAACAACGTTTCCGAATTTTTAAAATTTCCACTTATTTTTACGAAAATTTGACATAATAGATTGCTTTCAAGCAAACTTAACATTCAATGGAAGAATATGTTTTTAATAGATTTCAGAAAAATTAGCTAATTCCAGATTCACGTAATGGAAAAAATGACTTATTTTTTAAACTATTAAAAATGTTCAAAAACTTTATATACACGGATACAAATGCAAATAAGTTCAAGCAAATTATAAAAAAAAGCTCTGCAGAGCTGTATTGCTATGAAAACCATCATGTACCTACCTAATTTCAGCTCTCTAATTCGACACGCTCTCGGGCAGTACCCAAATGTATAGCGAGAAACGAAATTTTTGTATGACAAAGGAGTTACCTGATAAAAGTAAACATTTTTACCTATAAATAGTCATTAGAATTATTGTCGTCAGAAGTTGGTTTACCCAGTATAAAGTTTTAAACAGGAAACGTGCTTGATTCCTCGTAAGACTTAATACAAAAAGGTTTAAAACAACACGTTTCTCATACATATGCAAGCAAAGAAAAGTTTTAATGCCTTGTTCTGTAATGATACATTATTTTGGCCAGATTTAACCATAAGGCCAGTAACTTGTTCTCAACAAAACACAATTCATTTTGTTCAAAAATCGAACAAACCACCAAATATGCCATCCTATTGAGCGTTATTGAGCTCTTGTAAAAAATGTCTACGGAAGAAAGGTAAAAATGCCAATTCACTTAAAATTTGGAAAGTCGAGCCCACTGGTGCGAAAATTAATAGCTTCGGTAAAACAAACAGTTACGAGCATTTATTAAGCCAGAGTAAAAAATACAATAAATCAGTAAATTTTTTACATTTAACTAAGTTAAAATAAAATAAAATTATAAATCAAATAGCAATCTTTTCTGTTATTAAAATTTAGAAATGGTGTCTGAGTCAATCCTTGTGTTTTTTTTATTTCTGACTGTATTTGTATTTAAAGGTGTGTGTGCTACACTGCAGCTCCAAACTCCGAAGTTACACCCAGAGTTCTAACTCTACTAACCTCAAATATTTCTTGAGCAATATGTACTTGTCACGGTTTTGTTATTAGTTAGTGCCTTATATCGAATAAAAACTTTCACCTATCTATCTATTTTCGTGAGAGGGATTTAAAAAATCTTGAAAATGCTGAAATTGAATTAGGTATAACTTAAAAAAGTATTAATAATTTTTTTTTTTAATTTCAGCTCGTTGGATCAGCTTTATCAATTTTATGGATGGTCGTCCATAGCGTTCATGGAATTATGTTTAAAGATCTGAAACAAATTCTACGAAAAGAGCAATGTGATGCCTCAATTTTACTAACAGCAAATGTTCCAGCGGCAAAAAAAATTGTTGTACATGGACCATTCGAAGGTATCGCACACTATTAATAATAACGGATTATTACCGAATGGAAAGCTTTCACACAGTAGTAATTAACTTTTAGATGATGGAAACATTCCATCACAATTCCCAGTTCAAGAGGACACACTTTTTTGTCAACTCTTAAAAGAAGCCTTAGATTTCTATCCCATCGATGAGAAGAATTACCATCAGTACTGCCTAGTGGATTATAAAACTCGTCTGAACGCTTTTTGCATAATTAAATAAATGTTATTGTTAAATTTGTTTACTTTTAGAGAAAATTCTCAATCCCAATTGGTACATTCGGGATTTGTATTTTTTCAAACGCTCACAATATCCTCAAGTGCGACTTATACAAATGAAACCAGAAGATACATTTCTAGCACTTCAGAAACAGGAGCTAATTAAAAAATTCGTCGAAATTGGTAAAGTACATTTAACGTGGGCGATTTTAAAAAATGTCGATATGGTTGTACAACGTGTGGTGTTTCTACATGAAGAACTTATGAAGCTTCCATCATTTCCGCGTAAAGCGTTGGAAGTTGATTTAGACCTGCATCAAGGAGGAGAATTTGGAAAAGTATTTAATTAATTCTCTCTCTTAAATTTATTTAGAAAATAGCAATTGATGAAAATCTTAATGTTTTAGGAACTTTTAGGTCTTGATGTTCTACACAAATTTATGTGGGTACGTCTAATTGCTAGGATGTTTGAAGCCATGGCTGGAAATTTTGCGTATTCGGCTGACATTCAATTGTTTTTGAATGTGTTATCTGGAGCTGCTATTTTACATGCTGAAGATTCCTGTATTATGAGATACGTTATGGCTACGTTTATTAATGCTGCTTTCAATTTTAAAAATATTTTTTCAACAAATGGGTAAGAATTTTTTATTATTCTAATTACTTTTTATTCTGATTCCTTTTAAGCAAACTAAGATTCTGCTTTTTTTTTTAAATATGCTACTTGGGAAGGTATATAGAAGACAAGGTACGCCCACTAAAATTTTGACACATTGCAGCTGATAGCCTGAGATGTAATTCTATGACTAATATATATACATTTTATAGGAAAGACAGAGAGAGGAGAGAGAGAGGAGAGAGAGAGTATTGTGTTCTCTGTACCGTGCTTTCCTATACATTTTCACGAAAACTCGTCGCTAATGGCGGAACGTGGTTCGTAATGGGAATACCTCGTATTCTATATACCTTCCTTCTTGGTCTCTCTAGATAACCGGCTGCTTGTACGTCTCTGACAATCAGGAAAATTTAATTTCTGAAGGTTCCTATTAATATCATCATAAATTGCCCGTTCGCTGATACTCTGTCGCCTCAGCTATTTGCGGAGAGTGTAGGGGTTCCCCGAAAACCTACAGCTGTCACCGGGCATATACAAAAAAATGTGTGCCTCCACAAAAAAGCGGAGCAGCACACATCCGGACCAGAAAGGACTCTTACACCACTTACCATTACTTACTCGAAGGCGCCGATGGTCTGTCTTCCGTGCCGGCCCCAACCTCCCAATTTCATCTATCTGACATTTCAATAACCTCTTAGCATCCAAATCCACCTAGCGGAAAATTCTTGCGAAACTACTCAGCTCATCTACTCGCAGACAAGAGCATGAGTAGTTGCGAGTAGGTAGAAGTACTTGGGAGTACTTTACACAGCCCAATAGAACACAGCTAATGAGAAACATATCGCTTTTTTCTCCGCGAGACTAGTGGCTATAATAAGCAATCGGAGAGCCCCTATGTCAATTGCTTAAGGACTGCAGGTAAAAGTTGGATAGTTTGTACGTAAATGGCAAGCAATTATGAAGAGTAAATGGTCTTACCTGCTATCTACGTCCAACTTTACTGTACCATAGGCATTTCCACCACAGTGATAGGGTCTCCCATCAAGTGGATATTCACAGGAAATATTAAATCCATGAGATTTAAAAGCATGTAAGATCACCAAAACTCTTTTTCACAATTCAAAAGTAGAATTTTTTACGCTCATCTTTTTAAATTGATAAATTGCTCACAATCAAAAATATCTGTCCTGTTTGGAAGAAATGGCAGGGACGAGTTAGCATTTTCTATGCATTTTTGCGTATTTTGTCCTATGTATGATCAACATTTTTAGATCTACTCTCTACCATTTGAAGATCAATTAAAAATGGTATTTCACTTAGACCTACTTCGTTTCATAAATATATCAGGAAGGCGGTCTAGCGAGTGTAATAAATTTCCTGTGCCTCCATGTCTGTGGCGCTGCTTCTTATATGTGTGTGTTAGATGCTCTTTATTTCACACCCACCACAAGTTGAAAATTGATACGCAGTGATGCATAGTTATAGTACTAATATGACGTACCCACTTTGAAAAGGGTTTCAATTTGGAAACCCAATAAATAATAGTATCTAAAAATTTAAGAATTGCATTCTAACAGTTTTACTAATTTCTTGTTTTAGGTATTTCATGATAATGCCAACGCTCTTGCAAGTCTACTCTTTACATCAAACAAATAAACTCATAACAACAACGATCGAGTATGCAGTGAAACAGTTTTACTTACTTAATCGTAAGCCATTTATTCTGCAAATGTTTGGGTCAGTTTCTGCGATCTTGGATACAGACGAAGAAGGAACATACGGGGAGGCACATAAGGTATAAACTTAAAAGATTGTTTTGAAAGGATAATAAATAAAATTTTATAAAAGGTACAATCAAGCTGCCTTTTCAACTTGTTATTAAGTCTAGAAGACCCGTCGCCAGATCCTCTGAATATTGCTGAACTCGTAAAGGAACCGAAACCCCTAAAAGCAATTGATTTTTGCTACCATGATGAAGACGGAGATGTCGGCGTTCTAGATTGCATTACACTCTGTGTAATGGTGGTTTCCTATTCTGCTGAGAGTACTCGGGGATATCAAATGCTTGTAAGTTATTTATTTTACGGAATACTCCTAATATAAATCATCTAAAAAAAAAAAACAAAAAAATCAAATTTTAGATAATTCTTGAAGCAATCCTTCCCTGTTATATGCAACAAATACAGTCACCTAGTTATATACCTGTCGAGGGAAAAACTGAAAGAGATATTATTTTGCAATTAGCTGTTGCGGTTCGAACAATGGTACATAACTGTGAAGGGCTTGCAAAAAGCTACAACGGACCTTATCGAAATAGTCCAGAACATAAAGGATCAAGTCAAAGAAATTGCAGCAGAGGGCCTCCATGTTCTCCTGGTTTAGAATTCGAAGATGAATCTCATTCGAAATATGTCAGCGACACAAGGAACAAGAATATGCTTGATTCAGCTGAAGATTCTGAATTAGTGCGAACCGAGTACAGGCGTCCTCGAGATGTATTACTTTCAGTTGTAGGCGAATTTATGAGTAAGGCCTCAACAAGATTACAGGAATTAAGTAAAAAACAGGGAGGAGATTCTAAGACAATTGAATTGCTCGATACAAAGTGTCATATACGCTTAGCAGATATTGCTCATTCTTTACTCAAAGTATCTCCGTATGATCCAGAATCGATGGCTTGCAGAGGACTACAACGATATATGCAATGCATTCTACCAAGAGCTGAGTGGTCAAATGATGCACTACGAAATGCGTTGGTTACAATTTTAAGACGATTAGATAAAGTGTTTCTAAAAATCTCCAAAAAACCTTCAATACGACGAAACACGGATTGGGAAGCAGCTGCAGGACTTCTAAAAGGAATACATGAAACAATTGTACGGCACCCTTATGTATTGCACTGGCAGCACATTAAGGCACTTTTAAACACTGTACAAAATCTTATTATCAATGAACCTGGCTCCGCTCCAGATGGAGTATCAAGTGCTGGAGCAGCATTAATGTCACAGAATCCTCCTCCATTTTTCTGTTCAACTGTAGTACGATTAGTAGCTCTGCAAGTTGTAAGTCCTGTCGATTGTTTCTCTTTAGAGCAACTTTGTGGTGGAAGTACAGAATTCTCTTCTCAAGAAAAGGCCGAAGGATTTCTAATGCATTTGCTTATGCCGTTGTGTTTGAAAGTATGCTCTGGTCGAGCAGTGTCAGATATTGGTGAACTTAAGCAAACAGATGTCTCATATTTGGTAACAGCTGTACTAAACGCTATGAGTCCACCAGCAGGAAGAACAGGACAAGTTGTGCAAATTAATAGAGTTGGTGGAGATTTGAGAGCAGGATCTTTGACATTTACTGGAAGCCGTGATGCTAAAAGGCCAGCTCGAATTGCTGGATCACTTTATCAAGCCGCATTTTTAGGTAATTAGTTTTTTTTTTATTTGGATGAGAACTTTTAACTAAAAGCAAATGAGTGATTTTTTTTCTGTATTCTGCTGCATTATTTCTTCTTCAAGGTTATGTAGTCTTGTTTCTGAAAGTTGCAAATTTCTCTTTAAGTTAGCTTTATTTAAATAATATAAATTGAATATATACGTGATAAGGCATAAATTACGTCTCATCAACAGTTGAAATAATAGGCTCCCATACCCGCATCTGCCATGGTTGTAATCATCTCGTCAAAAGCTCTCGAAGCCTTGCGCACAGTTCCTTAATGTTTTTCACGCTTTTTATTAGCGATTTTTTTTAATATCCAGCTCCGCCAGTTCAAACTCAGTATTATGAAGACGTCCTTGGGAAAGCGATAAATTTATTCTTAAGCTTGCCCTTGATGAATTGAATGCTGAATTGACTTATCGGTACCTTCCTATCATTCTGAAATAATTAAATTGAATGTAGTATTATATGTAGTATGTTTGTAGAAATAAAGTACTTACTCCAAACAAAGTCTTTGACCAAAAATCGAAATTGCTCTACAATGTAGAAATTCTGACACGCGTTGAAAAAACCGATTTTTTGTAGATATACAGGGTGTCCCAGACTAATAGACTATATTTTGCCAAATGGTCCTCTCGTCCAGACAAGTATAAAAATTGTATGCCAGGGGGAGGGCAAAATGTCACCCTACCGAGTTACAGGATAATTAGTAAAATATGCTCTTTTTTCCTTAAACACCTTATATCTTCAGAAGTACAGGGTGTACGGTCTATTTTGAGACTGCATTGTTGCACAATTGGTGAGTCTTTCCTATGAATGCTCGACCACCCCCGTACTCCTCCCACTCCAGAGTTATGACGCTTCAAATTCAAAGTTTCGTTTTTATTAAATACCCCCATAAACATAGACTTTTTTACAAAAATTTGAAAACCCAGAGTCTCCTCTTTAATTTAACCTAAACACCCTATGGTACGGGCTAACTGAAGCCGTTAAAGAGTTATTAGCTCATAACCTATTCAGGTTATATCGAAATTAGACGATATATTTTTTAAATGACGTGTTTTCAGTTACTAACGGAATAGCCAATAACTCCTTAACCGTCACAGATACAATATACATAAGTGTGATAGGTTAAATTAAAGAGAAGACTCTGGGCTTTCGAAATTTTGTACAAAAAGTTTAGTGGGGGTATAAAAAAATAAAACGAATATAAGGGAAAAACAGGATGACGTCATTTGGACCAAATGCGGAGTAGAAAACGGAAATTTAGAAAGAACCGTTACGAGTAATGAAATATGTGGTTACTGGTACTGGGCATTTTTTGTAAAGCCGAGCTCTATAACAAAGATAGTTTGGCAGATGTGAGAAATGATTTCTTCACGTAAAATTTACAAACTCTTCTTGCTATTTATTAACACCTTTTGAAAGACAATTCTTTTTCTCAGTCTCAGACCAGGTTCAGGGAAACAAGCATCAGGAAGCATGTTCAAGTTTGAAACAATGAAAACTATTGAGAGCTGCTACATTTTGCTTTTATTTTTAAATGATTCCTGTTGCTCACTTTTGTTAAATCTCTAATTTATACGCATGATTCCACAATAATACCAATAATGCGCGCCAAAATAAATTAAAATTGTATGTGAAATCAAAATATCAAGTTGCACGCCTACTTCTTATTACTGTTGTTTGTGTTGTGAATGTATTTAAATTGGTTTTGGAATATCGAGTAGACATTAGATTAGATTAGATTTGTGAATGGGTGTGTAGGCGTTAGCCTCACTATCATTGCGACCTGAAAGATCTATTGTGAGTCCCCGTTGCATTTACTCCATTTATAGGTTTAGACTATTAATAAAGTCTAGAACTATTCTGGGATTGAGGTTCCACACGTAGGTTGGTGGAGGGAAGCATGTTCGAGGTGGAGTAGTCTCCGCATGGCCAATGCTTTGCAGTTGCAGAGGAAGTGCTCCGAGGTTTCGTGAGCATCCTGACAGAAACGGCAGGATTAATTCTCAGCCAAGCCCAGGTTGTTTAGGTGATAGGCATTGGCAGGCATTAGATGTTTGATGCGTACTTCCTTATGATTACTTCTCTGAATCTTTTTATGGCTTCATAATCACAGAATAAATTTTAATCTAGAACCGTAATCCTCTTTATTGAGACGTGGTCTATCGAGGCACGGACATGAAGACCCAGGACCCCTAATAGAGTTAATAGAGTCAGGGCCCCCCTATTTTTAAATAATTTAATAAAACAAAAATGTTAACTTTTTTTCATTTTTTTAAGCATACATCGTATGATAAAGAAGCAGACTTAGAAATATCACAAATAAGTACGAAATTATGTATGTATGTATATGTAAAGAAAATTCGTTGTGTGTAAGCATACACTTAGATTGTAATGCGACGAACTGTCCTCTCTGCGAAGAAATGGATTACCTCACTATAGTCCATAGACTGCATTATTTCTGACTCTATGTACAGCACAGAGAGTGAATTGAGCCTGATCTCTTCTATCTTCTATGGTGGATCTTATATAGTTCGTCATTCGTTTTAGCACTGAAAACGATCGTTCTGAAGAGCAGATTGAGCCTGGTGTATACAACAACATCCGCTATTTCCACATTTGGATAAATGTCCAAAAAGCCCTTTTCCAGGATGTGCTTGTAGAACTCCAGGGTCCATAATTGTTTTCTCGGTGTAGTCTCATTGGACGACAAATGAACTCGCAGCGGCAGACACTTGTTTTCCAAGATCTCCTAGAAAGAAAGCTTTTAAGTTCCGTACGCCCTCGTGAATATCCTGAAATTCGAAACTAAGTAGCTTCATGAAAAAGTCAAAGATTTTACTTAAGTTCTCGTAAGCAAAATCACGTCTTTGTAGTTCTGCGATCAAAATGTCGACAATGACGTTGAAAACGATAGCTCCAAATCCGTCCCTGCCGAATAGTGCGACTTCGATCTCGTTTCTTTTTACTTCATCAATTGAATATTTTCCGCCCCCAAAAACTTGTCGCCGTGATCTGCCCATTAGTAAATCCGCCCCTGTATACAGGAACAATGAAGTGAATTAATTTTGTTTAATGTCCGGTGTCGTATGTCCTCAATGTATACCATTTCGGCACCCGTACAAGGTTGGACCCCTAGGCAGAGATTCGCCGTTAGGTCTATCTCTCAAGAACAGTTGTATTACTGAGCATTCCAATGTGCTTGTAAGCACCTTCTTCCTAATGAAAATGTTACCTTCGTTCAGGCTAGAATTTTCTTATTCGGAAGGTCGTTCTTGTTAGGAATAAGGTTGCAAAAACAGAGTCACTTTTGCTTCTTCCAGTGCGATTTTAAGTTTGGAAATTTACTTATAATCTTACCCACACTGTGTTTCCGATTTAACCGCACCGCACTATTTCTCATTCTCACCCCATCTTTCCGCACGTTCACTCCGTTCACGTATATACGCAAAAGGTGAAATATGACTTAGGAGATGCCTACTTCGCACTATACCCCAACAACAATCTCTGGTCTAATAACTGACACCCAAACTCCCGAGTCAGACTAATAATGATACACTCTACCCCTGATCAATATCACTATACTTTACTTTCCACTTTTGTCAATTTAGAAAATATAATTGATTATTATTATTATTTCACAGCCTTACGCATCCTTTGCATTTGCTTTGAAACGAGATTAGCACATGAATGGCCAAGAATAGTGCGAGTTATGAGAGATTTAGGAAGAAGAAATGAAGCTGCACCAGATTTATGGAATTTTTTGGAATTCGTTGTTACTCATAGAACTCCCCTTTATATCGTTCTTATGCCATTTATTTTACACAAGGTAAGAAGAAAACAAACAAACAGCGAACTTGTGATAGTAAGTATAACTTAAGCTATTATTTTTTTTATTTCTCGCTAGATTGCCCAACCTCCTATTGGAGATCATGAACGTCATATGCAATTTCTTATAAGAGAAAGAATGCGAGGAAGTCAACCTCAAGGCGGAATCAAATCTAAGGGTGCACTTCTTTTAGAGCTTGCAAGAGAATTAAGAGATTTGAGGGAAGAATTAGAAGAAAAAAGATACGGTAAAACTGAAGCTACATATGCTATACGATGTTAAATTTTTCAGCTGATAATATCTCATAATATTTTACAGATCGCAACATTCCAGAAACGAATAAGCGAGATACTTCGCAAGCGACGGCACCTTCAAATGATTCACATAAACATCAGCAGAGACCATCTCTTATCTCTTTATTTACAGGCAATACAGGCCAACAAACACATTCACATGTATCTGCTGTTCCAGTAGACTCTCGTAGTGGATCTGGTGGAATTTGTACACCAAGCGACAGTATATCTCAGCACACATTACATCCACCAAGAGAATCTATATCTAGTGGATCGACAGGAACCAATAAAGAGCACATAACAAGTGAGAGTCATAGTGCTGAAATTACATCTTCAATAGCTGGAACAGTACATACAAGCGGTTCAGCTAAATTAATTTCCGGTTCAATTGCGATTGGAGCATCTACACCAACAACCGGATCATTACCACACCTGTCACATTCACATTCATTGCAACAGCAAACTTATAAAGTTCAACCGCCAAAACTACGATTTGTTTCTTCTGTAGAATTTCGACATTCCTCTGGTGAAACATCTACGACGCCATTATCTCCTGAAAGTCCAGCAGATGATAGTTCTGGAGAACAGCAAAGACCACGTCTGCAAAGATCTAAGGCATCAAGTCGCAAAACATTTCGGCTTAAAAGAGGACGACAAAGTCATGGCGAGGTGAGACATATATATACATATTTTTCTTACTTAACTAGTTGTAACCATAATCGTATCCTTAGCAGGTTACGGCACATACACCAGAGCAATCTCATGACAGACCAAAACCACTCAGTGAAATATCTTGGGATTCAGTTTCGCAAACATCTTCAACTTCAGGGTATCGAGATAACAACAGTTTACAAACAGGACTTTTATCACCAGACGGTTCTCTAGGCGGTTTAACATTAGGCCGTTCACCTTCTCAGCATTCTTTATTGATGTTGTTCGAGGCTCAGGATGAAGATACGCTTATATAAAGTGCAAACTAGAATGATTATAATGTTAAAGAATCAAAGATTTATGGGAATGTTAGATTGTTACAATCCTTTTGTTTTTATTGGTGTTTTTGATGTTTTTTATGTTTTTTATAATATTTATATAATCTTATGCACGTGTTGATAATTTTTGTACAACTATTGTAATTGAACACGCCTCTGCGGTGTTGTCTAAATATGAAAAAGATATAAACAGAAAAGTTTATTATACGTAGATATATAAAGTATTACGGAAAAAAGAAATCAATTATTAAATCCACCCTATCCGAATGCCAAATATTTGTAACGAAGTTTTGTTGTATAGACATTTTGTGACTGTTTGATGTGATAATCTTATAAATAATGTTAACAAATATTATCAAAATATATGTAATGTTTTACGGTTTCTGTGCTTTATATTATTATATATATTTTTAGACATAATGGGGAAATAATGAGATGAATTTTGGTACTATTATGTTAAGTTAAAGGGATGCCACTAAGAAGCTTCACTTAAACTATTGTGCCCCATAGATTTATGGGACTCTATACTTCTGAGAATAGCCCTGAGATCCCTTAGATCTGTTTCCCTAAGGAAATTCCTATGATTGGCGGGCCGTGGGCTTCATAATTAGATTGAATACTGCATACATACCTCCGGCGACGTTGCGGCACTGCACCCAAAGCAGTCGCAATTCCGGTCTCTCAGTACTACTGAGTGACACAAGTAATATGTATATAGAATAGAAATAGATGAATTTCGAATGCATTTTGGATGTATTGATTATTGCGTGCCGCGTTATCACCGCAGAAGTACTGCACGTCAAAAGCATTGATTATGCACTGAGCCTTAGGGGGGACATGAGGAGAATGGCGGAGGTACTAATGTATCGTCATTGTTTTTATGAAACCTCCTATGTGGCAAAAGTATAATTTTATAAGAGAGACAAAGAACTGACCATTCTTGTCAACTATAAATATTGAAATAACACAAAAGACCTTTCGTTTTCTACTTTATAAGTATCAACAAGAATATTCAAAGAAGACTTTTTTCATGGGTAAAGAGCAAAATGGCGGTTAAGTTGATACCAAAACTTACAAAAGAAGGTAGACTGTTCCATATTTGCACATTTCGGGATAAAAAAGTATCACAGAATTTTGCTGTACGGCTGATAGTGTTTTACATGCTGGAAGGATGCGGCGGCTAGGAATCCAAGTATTGCAGGCAGGAATTAATTAACAAGTGGTCAGACTAGATATTTCATCAGAAAATTGACCGATAAAAGAGCGAAAGGCATCTGACGGTGAAGCTCGAGCGAGTCAATATGACAAATCGTTGCAACAGTACGCCAATGAGCTTAAATGCTCTCTTTTCCACAGTACCTAAACGAAATTATGGTTGTACGACTAGCCCGGTCCAGATGAGAATTGTATTGCATTCTAGGTCTGATATAGAACTTATAGAGGAAAACTAGATTTGACGGGTTCAGAACCTTTTCGTTGATTCTTTAGCAGACATGATTTGATCTCTCCAGCTTAACTTACTAGAAATATTAATGCCAAGAATGCTAAGCGACGGTGTATCGGATATTAATGCTCCATCAAAGAAACTGGACTGGTAAAATTATGATCTTGTTTTAAAGAGACTCGCTTTGTTCAAAGCGATGATATCGTGAAGGTCGTTCTTCAATGATCTAATAATGACACATGCGACATTCCCTCTGAACTCCGCGAGAGTTTCAAAGGAATAAGCGAAATCAAGAGTACCCTTTCTCTCATCGGCAAAACTATAGAAGGAAATTGAAAGGGAAAACAGATCATTAATCAAACTTAGGAAAAGAAGCGGAAACATAATAAAGCGGTGGGCACACCGGCATTTATATGGTGAGGTTCAGATGTAACGCCATCCAATACAACCCGAATTAGATAAGCAGATAAAAAACTTTCAATCCATAATAGAGAAGGAAGGGGTGATACCAAGTGACTTAAGTTTGACTAAAAGGGCAGGATGCCAGACTCTATCAAATGCCTTTGAAATATTTAAGGTAACGATTTTGGACTCAGTGAAATTGAGAAGCCTATGGTTCTAATGTTCCTTAAGAAAAGTCAGGAAATCACTAGATTACAGTCCACACCGGAAGCAATATTGGCGATTGTTGATTGGTTTCTAGATACTTCATTAATTTGGACAGAAAGAAAATATTTTTAGTTACAGAAGATAAGTGAATTGTGGGAATTTAATTTATATAAAGTGATGGCTTTTATTTAATAGATCTTCGAAATCCGCTGCAGCCATTCTACAGAAATTTTCGAATTTTCCCGATGGCTCTCGTTGCAAAAATCCGTTATCATGTCCTTCGCGTTGTAACTATTTTGTATAGTACTTTAGTTATATTTTGTGCTAAAAAAAGAAAAGGATTTACATACTTGTTTCGCTTTTATTCAAGAACAGCATCCATCACCTTCTCTTTCTTCTTCATACAACTACAAATGTGACACTGAATTTTGTGCAAAGCATAGACGCATAACTACGAGTAGAAATTAGAATGAACGAGTAGTGTGGGAACAGTGTGGGAGCACAGACAAGGCGAGGAAAATATTTGGCAACCTGAGGGACGTATATACAAATGCACACATTGTGTGGGACCGGCTTAAGAATAAATTCAGTGTTAATAAAATTTCCTAGAGAACAGTTTCAAAGTTACTATACGTCCCATCCGTAGAACTTTATTATCTCGCGCCGACACCAGTGATAAGCGCAAGTAATATATCTATCCAAAAACCGTTCAACTCATCTATTCGAAATATCTCCAATTTTCGGCGTTTTGCAATGAAATTCTGTGGTAGCATTCATCATCCATACTTTTTTATTGGAATTGTTTTCGAAATGAGTCAATGCGAATTTTTTTCCTTTTTGCAATGCAGTGAATTTAGCTTTGCCCCATTCTCTGACTTATCACCTTTGATATTGTCAAATTAATTTGATGACCCATTTAAACCGGCAGCGTAGGTGCTGAGCTTTTTGTTTCGCCGTCTCCACTTGTTGATAATAATTTCTGGTAAAGTACTCGCGCTCTAGGCAATTTAATACGACGATATCTAGATGTTTTTGCTTGAATGTCTTCTGATGAAGCTCTCTGCCCTCCTAAGGACCATGAATAATTCAATGGTAGATGAATGAACTGTTTTTGGATAGGTATATTACTTGCGTTTATCACTGGTGGGGGCAGAAGATAATAAATTGGATAGGAGGTGTTCTATGGATGGTACGTATAGTAACTTTGAAAGTGTTCTTTAGAAAACTTTACAATTTGTACAAAATTATTATTGGTCAGAGAGTAATGAAGTATGAATTTACATACATATAGCTTTTTGCTTATTGATTAATTTAAACAATATCCTACTAAGGGAAAGGTGTTAATGATTTTGCAATTGAATGTATTGCTTTTAAGTCAGTTTATGCTGTGTTATGACATGCTTTCTAAACACTTAGTATGTTACTAAAGTTCTCCCCCGTAGCAAAAAAATAGACCAATCTCCCTGAGGTACTGATTTAGACTTTCCCAATCAGAATTTATATAGTGCAAGAAAAGCTTACTTTTAGGTGAAGGAGCGGCACAGGTTTGAGGTGGGGTGGTAAATTGAGTCAGGATTAAACAGTGGCCTGAATTACGAAGGGGAACCTACTGCAATGGAATAATTGTCGGGATGAGATTATAGAAACAAATGTGATAAATTAATAAAACTGCATAGGTACTCGCGTTGGTGCATCCACTAGTTCTTGCAAATTGAAAACGGCAGGCAGAGTTTGAATGAGTCATTAGGATTGGCTGTTGTCAAATTCTTTTTCAGAATAGCAAATTTCCAGGCCATGAAAATGACAGTAGAAATTAACTCAGTTGCATGTATTCACAAAACACTGAACTTTTCTTGTTAGTATTTTCAAAAATGCTCTAAACAGACGTTTTTATAAAAGTTCAAATATTGGTTAAACAAGATGATACCATTAATTATTCATCTTCAGTATTCCATATGGGATGTCCTGCCGACGATGATGAAAATCTCATGTGTTTAACGTTTTGGTGAGGTAAGTTAGTCAATTTCTAAACTACATACATACAGGAAACTCTTATTATTTAATTTGAAATTGTACATTTGCTTTAATCTAAATTAAAAATCTAACAAAATGTACATAAATTAGATATATTTCAAAATTAATTTATACCTTAGCTAACATTTTTATTGACTTTTGTGCGATTCTCTTTAACTATCCTGCGCCACTCTAGCCACCTTGAAACATCAGAATTTTCTGCGTTACCTTTCTCTTCTAGCTGCAAATAATACGCTTCCCTGAGAATTTTGAAGGCTTGTACATTATAGAATGGTAATTGTGTGACAGGATCAAAGTATTTCGCAGGAAGCCTGTAATATATTTTGATTGCTAGTAATTACTGAGAACCAAAAACATTAAATTCATGCTAAAGTATACCTAGTAATTGCACACAAATAGCTTCTACGTTCTTTTCGATTTTCTGGCTTAAAAATTGAATTGAAAACCTTATCTTCTATATCATCCTCGAATGAAATAAATGTTCGTTCACATTTTTCTTCATTATCAAGAAGAGAACTGAAATAAACAAAAACTAATAAGTATTTTCTAATTTACTCAGGTATGTAAATTGCCGCCAGTACTTTGTTGCAGGATCAACCTCCATTTTGACATCTATATTTTCCGTTTGTTTAGTTTTATTGTCTATTGAAGGCATAGTCATGGAATGATAACGGATTATTGGCCCAGAGCATATACGCTTAGTTGGACGAGTTTTCTTTTTCTCTAATTCTAATTTCTGAAATTTCTCTAAAAACAGTCACAGTTTTTATTTTAACGGTAATTAATTAGAAGTGCGAAAGGAATGTACACACACTTACCCAGGGATTTTAAGTTTTCTTCTTCTGTAATAGCTACTTCTTCTAATAATTCTTCTTGCGTTGGCATATAGTCTTCAGTTCTTGCAATTCTTTTTTTTCTCTTCTTAGCTTCATTTAATTCTTTGAGTCGATGCCTTGTAGCCGCTGATTTCAAAGCGGTCGATGCTCGAATTGACTTTCGTCCTGAATCTTGAATAGTAAATTTTGAACGGGTTTTTCTTTTCATTGCTCGAGAACCCTTTTCTTGTGATTTGACAGTTATTTTTAGGTCCTTTTTCTTCGGTTTGGGTTCCTGTAAAAAATATTATTGCTTGTTTTAGAGAACTTTCAGGTCAAACTTTTTATCCATTTAGAGAACAAATAGAGCAAATTTACGAAAAGATAATAGATAACAAAGTTTAAATAGAATTAGAGGACTATTTTGGTTAATTTTGGAATATTAGGCTGACTTTAGAAAGGGACAAAGGGTCGTTACAATCTGTAAAGGACGAATACAGAAAGTAAAAGTATAATGGCAGTTCTCCTGAATTTAAGATGAAAACTCGAAACTGTGAAGAGAATATATTCCTTGAAAAACTTTTACAATGTTGGAATAAATGACAAGAAGCTAAAATGGTCGAAGGTAACTAGAGCGACTAGAGCTTTGATGTTTTAATCTTGTATAAAAATGATGCGAAGGAAATATAATGCCGAATTCACAATGCAGAGTGGAGTAGAGTGGCGTAGACTGACAACTGGTATCCTTTATTTTCGCACGCAGTAGTGCATATAGCAATCTCTGTATGGCTCAGAGTAGGGCAGAGTTGAGCTGCATGAAAATAGGTTCTATTCTATTTTCCCGCTGCCATTTCCGAGAGCTTACAAACTTTCGAACTACTAGCATGTAGATGGCTTGAAAAAACTGCATACTTCTTTTTATCACAACTAACATGTTTTCATGTTATTTACTGATTTAATATTTTTTATGAATGCTAATAAAAATCAAGAGATAGTTTTTGGAAACTCTATGATTTGAAAAGCTGAAAAAAAACCCTTAATTTTTAGCTAGTTTCGAAGCAATCTGATGGCGCCAACAGGTGTCTCATTTTTCAAATTTATTATTTGCTTCTTTGTTCATTTAACTTCAAAGTTCACTCTGTGCTGCATTGAGAGCACCTTCGTTTTGAACTCAAAGCTCACTCTGCTCCACTCTGCATTGTGAATTCGCCATTAGAGCTCAGTGAATTGATTTTGTTTACAGATGATGCTTTGAAATTTCTGAGTCGTAATTCAATAAAAAAATGCAAAGATAATAAAGAAAGTGACATGAATAAAATAGTGAAGTGGTTGGAAATGAATAGGTTCAATCTGAATTTTATGAAAACTACGTCTATGGTTCTTAATGATAATTCCAATCCAAATTGTAAACTTTAATTTTACGTGGAAATAATATATATTGAGAGTAGAAAAAAGTCGAAGAAACATTATAAAACATCATCTATGGATAATAAAGTAATTGGCAACAGCGGTGTGTTAAAGAAAATCCTTTAGTTAGACGGTTTTCTTTAGACGACTTAAAACCCTGTCATAAAACTGGCGAAATAATAAAGTAGAATTTGTTGCCTCAGGCTTGGAATGATACTGAGCATGTTTTGGATAGAAAGCAGTTTGTGATAGATATTACCAAATTAAAGACGTGCTTGCTTAGTAGTGCGTGGTTAATTTGTTAGCAAAATATTGAAAACTCTCAAAAGATTGGATTTGTAGCACATAATGATAGTAAGTAGAATACATAATTATGGTAGAATTAGTGATTATTATGAATGTGTGATGTGATTGCGTAAGTGGAATAAAAGCTGGGATCAGTCTTCGTCCAAGAGACGGCAATTTACAGCGGGTTGGTTAGTCCACCAACAAATTGGGGATATCCAGGAACAGCTCGGGGAAATCCAGTCTCTTTTAATCCGTATTTGCTCGTTTTAGTAAAAATTTAGTATGAATGTGTTTGTAGCTGTAGTAATTGGGGTTCTCATTAATCTTTATAATAACTGAGATAACAATAGACAACAACAGCCAAGTAGTTATCGCAGAAATAGAGTCGCAATTATCTGAGAGCAATAAAAAAGGAAAATAATTACCTTCCAACGAAGCAGAGGCAGACATTTAACTGTCATTGTGTTAAACAACTGGTTAAAGATGAATAAATTAAAGTTAAATCTTGCAAAATCTAACTATATGAAGTTTAAATGTGTTGATAACATATCGTTACGGATAGATGGAATTAATGTTGAATGTGTGGATAATCTTAAATATCACGGTATTATATTAGATAATAAACTGAAATTTAAAGAACATGCAGACTATATACATATGTGACAAAATCGCAAAAAAAAATCGGGCTTTTAAGAAGAATACGAAATATGTTAAGTGTAAGAAATGCAATTATGTTGTATAATGCATTGGTTTTACCACATTTTCAATATTGTTCAACACTTTTATATACGAGCTCGAATGAAGTAAAGGAACGACTTCAATTGTTGCAAAACAAAGCTATGCGCATGATTTTAAAATGCAATTTGTACACGCCGATCCAGAATATGTTGGAGACCCTACAGTGGATGAATGTAAAGGAGCGCTTAACATATAATGCAATGGTTTTCATCCTTAAAATCAAATATAAATTACTTCTGGCCTACTTAAGTGGAAATGTTGTATATGTATCTGAAGCACAGTCGTACAATTTAAAGCAAAAAATAACTTCAGGCTAAGACGATGGAACAAAAGCAGCACACAAAATTCTTTCATGTATAGAGGACTACAGTTATTTCAATAATTTATAAGGTGAACTGAAAGCACAGAGATCACCTATTTAAGATAAAGCTAGCAGAATTTATTAAAAATAATTATATTTAAATTTTTATATTAGCGGTCAGTTAAATAAAATTAAATTAAGTCTAAAGAACTATGAAGTATGGTAAATGAAATGTTATTTATAAAGTTCTTTGAAACTAATAAATACTACTACTATTGTGGGTCCCCGTTGCATTTACTGTTAATAAAGTCTAGAACCATTCTGGGATTGAGGGGCCATACCGTAGGTTGGTGGATGAAAAGCATGTTCGAGGTGGAATAGTCTCCGCCTGGCCAATGCTTTGCAGTTGCAGAGCAAGTGCTCCGAGGTTTCGTGAGCATCCTGACAGAAACGGCAGGATGAAGTCTCAGCCATGCCTAGTTTAGGTTCTATGTCTAGTTACTATATATTAGTCTCAATACGGTATATGGTCCAGCTTACTGTCTGGTCTCAGTTGTATCTGGTTCAATGCCGTATATAGTTCTATAAGCCGGTATGATTTGCTTTATCGTTTTTTTTTGTTGCTATTGTTATGTTATACTAACCTAAATGCTAAAATACCTATGTCGTAGAGCCCAACGTTGTACGTTGCTTTAAGCAGGGGTTGGAAAATAAATACACTTTGAATTTGAATTTGAAGTAGCTGCGAATGATTTAAGAAAATGTAGTAGCGAACTATGCGATATTTGTAAAATTGTACACATCGGATAGATCCTTAACAAATATAATCATCCCGTCCCAAATAATACAGTCTGGTATCGCCGAGGATCTATAAGCCCAAAGGAAACACGTAGCTGCCATCAGATACAGAAATATTCTAGAGGTTAAACGAGGGATCAGATATTGGAAGTGACCAGCGCAATGTTGTGGCTAATTCAACCGTATCAATTTCAATCCAAAAAGCTGCATGACTTGCAAGAATGTGAGAAAAACTTGCTATTTACGGATAAGCGCCGCAAAACGTGTATAGCTACATCTTCGCAAGTGTATGGAATTGGAATGAAACTAAATTGGTCATTAAAAGCAGATAAAGAAACTTCAGTTTACTCAAAGAGTCGACAGTTTCATCTCTACCGGGGATCCAAAACGACGAGGCGGCTAGAATTTTTTAACAAATGTTTTCAACTGAACAGGGAAATTAAACGGTGCGATCCTAATTTTTAACAAACAATTGATGGAAGGAAACTGAATAACTAATAATGCAGTAATTATACCTTATAAGCCTTTGTTGAGACTCCCTTTTTACGTTTACTGGGAACTTCTTCATCATTATCTGAAACAGGCTCATCATTTTCGTCGATACTGAAATCTGAGTCAACAACATCTTCCTCCTCGTCTTTTTGCCTATATTGAAGTAAAACATTAAGAGCATCACTGAGGAAAAAATAGTAATTTACACTTACTCGTAATCTTTGTCATCTTCTGCTTCTTGAAAGCCACCATATGAAGTTTTGTAGAATTCATCCTCTTCCTCCTCTTCATCTAATAATTTTGCTATGCGGTTACCGGCATTTGCTCGTCTTTCCCTTTTTGGCGCCATCATTTATTGGTAATCCTCTTGTTTTCAACAATTAATAATATACTTATTTGATTCTTTTCGATAAAATTCAATGGAACTGGATCGGTATGGAGATTTGCATAGATTCAACAAATAAGTTAAATATATTTTCTTAGATAGGTAAGGTAAAAATTATACAACAACTCGTGTATTTAGTCTAAATTTCGTTTTATAATATTGGATATATTTATATATATTTAATATTAGCTTTTTAAGAATATTTAAAATAAAACTTCAACTTATTAGTTCTTTCCTTGCTGTTGTTTATTTTAGTATCTTCTTCTTATTCTTTCAAAAAGCATGTAACACAGGTAGTTGTATTAGATGATGCGTTTTCGTTTCTTTACTAACGCGAATTCGATGGGACCCCAACATTTTCACTTTTTCTAGCAGTGGCGCACTGGGACCTATCGAAAATATTTCTGTCAGATTCATTGATTTGAGGTACACATATGTGCACATAGAGAACTGTCAAACAATATCAATGTTCTTTATTAATATATAGAAAAAAATTCTACTACTAACGTCAAAGTAGGGTATGAATTTTGTGGTTGGTAATTTGTTTGCGGAATAATTTTGAGGATATTATAATATAATAATTGTTGCTTTAAAATAATGTCAAATGACATTAATATCAATTCACAACTAGACTTTTTTTGTGTGAGTAAACTCATACTGTACCCGAGAAAATTTTCACGCCCATGCAATTTTTCCACCGAATGGTTTTCATATACGAAAAGTGTAACATACTGCAGCTTGTGGGCCCTAGCATTTGATAGTCCACTTTGACAGAACAGATGACAATTGAATTTCAATTTATATTTGTAACACCGACGAAAAATCCAGTGAAAAGTATGGAGGTTTAATGCAAAACTTACTTCTGCCATAAAAGTGATCTTATCGAACATTTTCAGTGGTACACTGCTACAAAAGTGTTGCACTGAAGTCCCTTTGAAATTTTGTCGATTTCGATGGGGCCATTTCAGTGTTGCACTTTTTCTGGCAGCGGAGAACTGAGCACTGAAGTCCATCGAACATATTTCTGTCATAATCCTTGTATTTGTGGACACACGTATTATATACACGGAACTGTCAATCATAATAAATGTTCTTTATTGATATTTACAAAGAAATTTCTTCCTAAACTTTATGCAAATAAGCCAAATAAAATCTTTTAATTCATTCAACTAAAAAATTTCACAAATAATCGTGACTAGTACACTTTGGCAGAGCAGATGACAATTCAACTTGAAAAATAACCAGTGCAAGGTTGGGCAAGTCAGTGCTGCACTTCTACTATAAAAGTTGCCCCATCGAACATTTTCAGTGCTGCGCTGCTTTAAAAAGTGCAATACTGGTGTTGCATCGAAATCGACATTATAAACAACGTTTCTTAAAATAAAGATATCAACACCTTTTTGAATCTTGAACCCAACAAATAAATGACAAAAAGTGAAAAATTGCTCTATTGAAAATTTAATTGGAAAAAAAGTAGTTCGAGCAGAAACTTTCCGTGTTGCCTGTTTTTCTGGCAACTCCGTTGGCACTTTTGACAGTTCGTCAGCTGAGCTGACACTAGCGAGCGTTCTTTTCTTTTCCTCTATTATATTTCGTTTTTCGTATCTCCCCGGTAACAACAATTTATCGCAGAGTTTTGCCTTGAATTAGGTAATTTGAAAGGCTGATTGTAGATGAAATGGATAATAAAGAGTTTCGCTTTGTAAAACCTAATTAATTAATTTCTGATATTACGGTTGCTATTAATTTAAAATATGGATGAACTAGGGTGCTCTTGAAATGTAAGGGATATTTTGTTTGTTTGGCACCGCTTTTAACTTTTGTACATTTTCAGATCTAATTTGGAATTTTGTCGTACAATGGCAACGGCAGGGTGCTCCGTAAGTTAAATTTTTCCTTTATTTAATATATTTTTATTAAAACAATTTGTTGATTAATAGTTGTAAGACTTCGGTAAAAAAAACCAGACAAAGATGTATATTTTTTTTGTTTGGTAGGTAACTTTGGTTTCTATCCATTTATAATTGTTATCTTTATTTTTTCTCTTTTTGTAATATTCTTTTGCACTGAATCTATAATCTAACAATAACTCTTTATTTTATCGTTCAATCGCAAATCTGTGTCTATTTTAAAATCGAGATACCCACCTTCTTGCTGCAGTTGATAATAAGTGAATTTTTTTATTTGTATTTCTGTAATTATTCCCATTCAATTTACTCAAAATTCCTCACTGCAGATCAGGCAAATGGTGTAATGGTAATTGGTCATACAATTTGAATGGGTACATAAGAATTACAAAACAGCATCTAAACAGCTTGAGAATCCTGTTGTGCATAGAATACCTCAATCATTACTGTGCACCCTAACTTTCTGCCCAGGCTCTATACAGATATGTTGTCCATTATACCACAGATATCCTCGGTCAGCATGCTCCTTATCCAAAATGTCAATGACGATGTCTTACATTATAAAGAGCTATGTTAAAATTTTAATCCAAGTGTATGGATGTTAATAACCCCAGTATAATGCTACGTTAATTGTAACGTTAGTCTCTTAAAACAACACAGGAAAACACAGCGAACATCTCCCAACTGGGTGTGTCACAAGGAAACCTTTTTTCGCATAGGTATCCAAAATGTTGAACAATATCAGTTTTTGATTAGAATTTAAGTAAAGTCGGACTCAACGGCACAGGACTCAAATAATTGTTTCCATTCTCCATAGAAAAAGTGGGCGAGCAAACTCGAAAGAAAAGATATTTCCATTCGAATTAATTAAGAAGATTGAAGTAAACGTCGCCAGCGTATCTTAAAAACTTTTTTGGGACGGGCAGCAATACCTATAAGGAACTGTTAAAATCCTTCATTTGAACACAATACTTCTAAGAGAGATAGTATGACTACAAATGAGTTGTTATCTACATCTCTTTCATTTTCTGCATCAGGTTGAAGTTTTGAAGAATTGAAATTCTCGCGGCTGCAAACTCTTCAAACTTTGTGCTATTTTCTTAATATCTGCACAAACAACAACAGACAACAACTAGATAAGAAAATGTCCACATAAACCCGGAGCAATGTTTCAAAGCTCTGTAAGTTTACATTTAGCCAAAGAAAACTTATCAGTAAGAATTTATGTGACATAATACAGCAGAGGCAAGATGAAGTCTCAGTCAAGCCCAGAAAGAAAAACAAAAACTTGTAGCCCCATCTTGTTTATCAAAAACAATATATTCATACAAAATCAATAAAAATGGGCATCAACTTAAATATTTTTGTTGTTTGTGATCCACCGCAGAGGCCTCCGAGGTTGTCCGCTTTGCCCTGAGTTAAGAAATATGATAAGTTTCAACTTTTAGGCTGCTCGCTGAGTCAATAATAACAAAAAACTTCACCAATACTGTACTTAACTACTAGGTATAGATATTCTGCTGACTGGACGTCATTATTGCTTTCAATATAAATGTAAGCTGGATACTGAAGGGTGACTGGATGTCACTAGTCGCCAAAATATATGTAAAATAGATACATGCTGCGTGACTGGAGGGCACTGTTCGTCGACACAATGTAGAACTGATGGCTGGGTCCATGACTGTATGTCAATATTTGCTTATACATGTAAAATTCTGACTTGATGTGAGACTGGATGTCATTAATTGCAAATACAATTTAGAAATCGATGCGTAATGTGTCTTTATTGGGGTCACCAATCTTCTCCCTTTTTTTGAGTTCTTGCTCCGGATCCAATAAGAAGACCATTTTTTTCCCTCTAGCATCCACCATGCCATAATTCCCCCGTTTCTTAAGTGTCAATCGATTGGGATATTATCCGACTGTTAAGTGAAAAAAGCCCGCCGCTAGTACATATGAGCGAAGCTGTCATGATCACTTGTTGCTTGACCTCCAATTCGTCACATGTACAAGCCAAATAAGAAAAGCTTTTCAAAAGAGCTTGCGCTTTTCTTGGTAGAAGCAACTTGCACAAGTGGAAGAGCATCAGTCACTGGAAGCTCTAGCTCTGCGGTATATAAAGCACTCCAATTGCCCACAGAAAACAGTCTAGTCAGCGAGCTCGAAGAGTATTATGGTGGTTAGACAATTTTGCTAGGTGCTAGTGTTGCGCGAAATTCCCGCACGCCGTATGACTAATCTCCGTGCATTTTCCTGAAATTACAATATTGAAGTTTTTTGTGTGTAATATCCCGCCTCAATACTTTCCCTGGTACGCCTTGCGTTTATTTCCCCGTACCATACATATCCCAGTCTGTTTTGTTAAGGTCGTGTGAGAAATCTCCGTACCATCCGTCCTAGTCCTTTGTGTTAAAGTCAGCGTATGCCGCCTTAACATTTCCTTGGTACGCCGTGTGCTAGTTCGCCGTACTACCCGTCCTAGTCCGTTGTGTTAAGGTGAGCGTGTAATATCCCGTCTTAATGATGAGCAACAGAGGATAAAAAATGCGGTGGAGAAACAGCTAGGTGATTCATATGAAATTCAGATCCCCAAGGTAAGAAAACCAAGAATTTTAATTACTGGAATTGGCACTCAAATAGATAAGGAGAAGTTAATTGGTATAATTAAAAAACAAAATGAGTGCATCAGGGCAGACAATGATGCCAAATGCTTAAAAATTTGGGCAAAGAAAGGGTTGAAAGTAGAATATAATAATGCAATAATTGAGATTAGTCATGAAGTATATGAAGAAGCAATGAAAGTAGGTAAATTGAATATAGGATGGGACAGATGCCATATTTATGATGGAACATATGTAAAAAGATGCTTCAAGTGTTTAGGTTTTAACCATGAGTCCAAAGATTGTAAAAGTAAAGAGGTATGTGGCAATTGCTTGGGGGAACATATTACCAAGGGTTGTAAAAATAGTATAATTACAAAATGCATAAATTGTACCAAGGCGAACGAAAAGTTAGGATTAATGTTGGATGTTAACCACAATACAATGAGTTGGAAGTTGCCCGGCGTATCTACAAAAGTTAAAAGTCGAACAACGGAAGACAGGATTCTAGCAGCTAAAGGAAATAATTAATTATTTATATGAATATTCAGGGACTCAGGGGTAATATGTATGAATTGGAACCATTGCTAAGTAGGAATATCTATGATCTTATTTTGTTAAGTGAAACACATACCGTTGAGGATATAGGAGATTCTGAAATTAGGATAAATGGCTATAGCGTGGTAAGGTGCGACTCAATATCCAAGCATACAGGAGGAGTTGCAATATATTTGCGTAACGGCTGGCAATACGAAATAGTCAGTAAAAGAGCGATGGGGGACTGACGCATGGTGGTTAGCATTACGTTGTATAGCGCAGGATAATCAATTCCTAATTACCGTCATATATAGGGTCACCGAGTTCCACAAAGAGTCAGTTTTGTGAAGTATTTAATGAGTTAATGGAGGAATTAAATGAACAGAATGGAGAAATGATAATCTTAGGCGACTTTAATATAAATTGGAAAGAAAATAGTACATATAAACGGCAGATTGAAAATATTATTCAAGATAATGGATGCAAACAAATAGTTGAGGAATATACTAGAATCACGAGAAATTCCGAAACGTTGATTGACTGGGTGGTTACAAATATGAAAAATATAGAGGCCAAAGTAAAAAGTGATATAAATGTATCTGATCATGAGACACTTGAGATATTGATCAAATGTAAGAAGAAACAAACAGCAGAGCAGGACATAGAGATACTAAGGCAGGATAAAAGAAATACTCAAGAAATATATTAATGATATTAAGTTACAGAATATTTTGGGAAAAGCGAACCTCGATGAAGTAACAAAGGAATTTGACGCCAGAATAAATGAGGCCATAGAAAATTCGTATACAAGGATAAAGTTTACTCCAAGAGTAGAGAATGACTGGTACACGGAAGAACTAGTAAATATGAACAAATATAAATTTAAGCTATACATGAAAGCCAAATTATTAAACGATGAAAGTGCTTGGGAAACAGAAGTGTCAGGAATATTTATAAAGCTAAAATTAAGCGGGCTAAAAGGAAATGTATAGAAGACAAGATCGACAAGGCAATAACACAAAAAGATATGTGGAAAGCAATTAAACAAACAGTTTTAAGAAAAAACAGGGATATAATTAAAGAAGTGAAGTTCAATGGCGGAAAAATCTCGGATAGTCAACAGCTTGCGGAAAGCTTTAATAAATTCTTCATAGACAGTATAAGGAATATAAACCAAACAATACCGTACAGGAAATATGAAAATGGCATAGAAGATAGGCAATGCGTTTTTCAGTTCAGCAGGGTTACTGAAAACGATTTAAAATCAACGTGTGAAGTAATTAACCAGAAACATGATTTCGGTGGAATGAATGCAAGAATAATTCGAGATAATTGGAATGTCATAGGAACAGCCCTTAAGTATATCGTTAATAAGTCGTTTGAAGAGGGTAGGCTTCCTCAATCATGGAAAGAATCACTTATAGTACCAGTACCTAAAGTAACAAATACAAAGAAGTGTGAGGAGTTTCGTCCAATAAACATGTTAAAGGTCTTCGAGAAGATATTAGAGAAAACTGTACAAATTCAGCTGGAAAAATATTTGGAAAGGAATAATATAATAATCCCAGAACAGTCCGGGTTTCGAAAAAAAGCATTCATGTGAGACGACAATTAATTTTATTGTCAACTACTGGAAGGAAGAGATAGACCAAAAGAAAGCAATTGTAGCTGTTTTTCTTGACTTGAAACGAGCCTTTGAAACGGTGGACAGAAATATTCTGATTGAGAAATTGGACAAGTATGTAATTAAATGGTGTGAATTGAATTGGTTTGTGGATTATCTAAGAAAAAGAACGCAGAGAACAAAGGTCAACGAAGCTCGCTCAACAACGATTGAAACTGAAATGGGGGGTTCCACGAGGATCAGTCTTAGGAACACTATTATTCTTGCTTTATATAAACGACTTAAAGCAAGTAATAGTCCACTCAAATCTCATGCTGTTTGCTGATGATACACTGATATTTTGTACTGGGGAAAACATAGATGATATCAAAAGAAAAATAGAAAGCAATCGGCTGAAATTAAATACTAGTAAATCAAAATGTATGATATTAAACAGCAAATTAAATGTGTCGATCGCAATCGAGAATGAGCGAATTGAATTAGTTGATGACATCAAATATTTAGGTATAATGTTGGACAATAAACTAAATTTCAATAAACACGTGGATTATGTATGTAAAAAGATTGGGAAAAAGATATATTTTAGACGGTTGAGAAAATCAGTTTCACTAGCGAGTGCAATTAAAATCTACAATGTCACTATAAAACCTCATTTCGAATACTGCTCGACGGTACTTTTTCTATGCACACGTACAGCGAAGGACAGACTACAGAAACATCAAAATAGGGCAATGAGGATAATCTTGCAATGTAATAGATACACATCAATTAGGTGGATGCTCTCAGCTCTTAAGTGGATGAATGTGACACAGAGAATTGATCTTAACGTGTTGAAATTTATATTTAGGATCAAGAACGGGGATCTGCCGTCATATTTAAGAGAGAAAATAACAATGGTGACGGATGCGCAGCCATATAATCTAAGGAATGCAGATCTAAATATAAGATTACTTAGCTGCAATAGATCAGATACACAGAATTCATTAATATATAAGGGGTTTCAATTGTATAATAATTTGCCACTAGTGATAAAGGAAGAAAGAAATTTAAATGTATTTGTAAAACTTTGTATAGAATATATTCGAGCTATGTCATAGTATGTTAAGAGGTAGTATAAATAATTGTATTGTTTTTTGTGAAAGTACGTTTAGTGCTAATAAATTATTATTATTATTATTATTAATGTTTCCTTGGTACACCATGTGTTTATTCCCGTACCATCCGCCTAGTCTGTTGTATTAAGGTTTGCGAGAAATATCCCGCGTTAACATTTCACGCCGTTTGAGAAATCACCTATTAATCCCACGTTGAGGTTAGCGTGGCACAACATTCTACTAGTACGCTGTGCGAGAAATCCCCGTACCAGCCGCCATTTTCTTTCCGCTTAAAGCAAAATAATTTGGATTGTTATAAACCCACTGGTACGTCGTGTTAAGGATCCCCGTACCTCTAAAAGTAGTGAGGTCTGTGTGAAACATCCTGCCTCCACCGTTTTCTCTTTTTGGTACGTCACCGGTCTCCTCTCAGGTTATAGTGATAAGTCGTGCGAAGTTTCCTCTTACTAGGTCTTGAACCTATAAAATATCCGATAAGTAGATCTAGGTTAGTATATATTAGCTTTGTAAGAACATTGAATAAAGAATAATTATTATTATTGTAACTGAAGGAGTTTCATTTTAAGAAATCCTGGTCCGACGAGCTATCCGCTGCATCCCACCGAAACTCCGTTACAATCTTCATTCGAATATAGTAAAATAACTCTAGTATGTTTGCAACGACGGTCTGCTCTAACTAACTTATACTTATTCATCATTATTTCCTTCTCTTTTCACATGAAATCTATCAGTTACCCGAAGCAAAGATAGCAATTAAAAACTTATCTAGTTTCTCTTCTTTATCTATTTATTTTACTTTCAGTATGCAAAATCTGCAGCGAAACGTCTTCTCAAATGTTTTTGCGGTTGCACAGAGCTAACTGTGGATGAAGTGAAACGTATTTATAGATTAAGTGCACAAGAAACACTCATAAATCTTCAGGCCTGTCAACTTTTTCAAAAATTTTTAGAGAATGAACGTTCTGGTGATAAAACTGAAGCTGAACAACTCTTAGATGTCTACAAATTATGCGAACAGTATATGAAAGAAGAACTTCTACTTACAGAAGATGAAGTAGAAGCTTTAAGTGATCTTGGATTACCATACAATTTAGAAAAGGCTCTTCATTCAGAAGTGCGCACTGGTGATAAATACAATATTGGAACGGTGCTTAGTTCGCATCCAAGGCCACTGCCGAAATGAAATTGAGGCGAGTCAGGAATACAAAAGATTTAAGCAAGCTATTCTGAATAAACTGCGAAACGTACGTACTTAACAGAGAGACAAAGATGGTGTGTGATCATGCTAATTTCCAAAACATCCGAAGTCCTAAAACAAAGTGCTTTAACTTTTTATTTATTTTATATTTATGAACTATAATAACTTGTGAAAATAAATAAATTATTTTATGTTATTTTTTACTTTGTTTTGCAGCCTTAATTGGGCTAGAGAACTGGGCAAGCACTGTGTTTTGAAATGCGTTCAAACGGGCTGTGATTTACATAAAAAACAAATGAACAAATCAAAATATGAAAATTACAGCTTCTATTAATAATTGAGTTTCCTTCAACTATTGCAATTGCAGTAAAATTGAAGATAGAAAAATTAAAAACTGTCTCCAAATTGTGGTTCAACGTTCCTGCCATAAATCTCTTCTGTTGATTTCTTGGTGTTGTAGATTTGCACAACTTCGCTGCATATGTCACAATTTTTTAAGTCAATATCCAATTTAAAAAATAAAGCGATTTCTAATTTAAAAATTTAAACAGAATTATTTTCAGGGACAGAATCAGTTATGACTTTTTATGAAAGAAGCTTACTTTGTTATCCTGACCGATAATAGTTTTGAAGCTAGAAAAGCAAGCGCGAGAGCTTGATACTCTTTCGACAAAAATATAGAGCCAGCTCGGCTTTTTAATTTTTATAGTCGAAAATAGTAGGTTTTCAAGGCTGGCTATTTTTTTTAGCAATTATGAGAACTCAATTTGGCTTTTTACTTTAAGCAGTTGTTAGTAATTGGATGAAAGAACTCTTTTAAATTTGTTAGCCAATGAGGAGTATCGTAAAAAATAATGTTTTATTTACTTTTTTGGTAAAGAATTTAGCTGAACAACAAATATTTTTCACAAATTTTCTTCCTACAAATTGTAACAAAATGAATTTTAGGGTTGAAAAAGCTCTCAACGCTGGCATCTGTTGGGAGGATGGGGTGGACAATATAGGCCAAATTTCGTAGAACACGAAATGAATACTTCTGGGATTCCTAGTACTTAAGAAGATCGGCATCGATGTCGACACGTGATCTCAACGCACAACCACATTGAAACAAGGAGGTCATTTGCACATCTGATGACTCAATGCCGTTGCAGCGTCGTGGTGCCCACAGTCTACAGAATACAAAATCTGTGCACTAAGAAATGTCAAATTTTGTTGACGTGATTTTGAGTCAATAATTTGCATTTTGTATGGGAAAATTCGGAAAATGCAAAATTAAGAATAGTTTGCTATCTAACAGTGAAATCGTTGCTTGTTTCTTTTAAAATATGGGAAAAATATTCCATAAAATGCACATGCATCAATTGTCTTTCAATTCACTTTATAAAAAACACTAATAGTTCATGTAAAACTCAAACGGCGCCATAAAACAAGTTTTATAATTCTGAATATTTGAAAATTTATTTATAAAACTCTCTGTTACTTGAAAGCTCCACAATTTCACCCAAAATCTCACTAGCATGGCGCATATCCGGAATTAGTGTACAGACCTTGGCTGTGTTCAACTTCTGGCTATAAGCAAATTGGCATGTGATCTGGATGTAAAGCCAAAGTAGCTTGACATTTATTTGGGCTGGCTAGAGCCGGCTATAGCCAAAAGTTGCACACAGTCCTAGTATTCTGTAGACCGTGGCAGTGCCGACAAAAAGTTTAAAAAGCGAATAGAGTTTCCGAATTATTTTTAATGGAAAGAAATTCATTTTTTCTAGCCAAAAAATGCAACTCTGCTTGAAAGAATAAAGTTTAAAAGCTTTACAGGAATCGAAACCGGTTGCACGAGAAATATTTTGGTACATTGCACTAAATTGCACAATCATAATTTATTTAAAATTTTCAAAATACCAGTTATGCTCGGTCACTGTTATTTTCTAAAAATTGTTGCAAAAAACTTTCATTCCAACTGACAACCAATACAGCGTAGATTAAAATTATTGCACATAGGTAGGTACATACAGTACAATCTAATAAAATATGTTCAACCCAATTTTCGCCATTTTAATGTCAATTAGTACAAAATCTGTTATGTGGGCGAAACGATCACTAAGTCGTCTTGAAAATGTGGTGCAAAATCTCTAAACACTTCATGGTTGCGGTTTTTTTTTTTTATAATCGGTACTATTTAGTAGATCAAAGCTAAAAAAAAAAAACAAAGTTTAAAAGTAATTTTTCGATATAAATGGATTTGAAAATTTTGAAGATAGTTAGGTATATGTACAGGGTGTCCCGTAAGTCGACGTCAAGCCGGAATCGGGTGATAACAGTTACCAGAAAAATATAAAAAAAATCTAAGTCATGTATTTTTCAAATAATAGACATTTCTTTTGTTTTCGAGAAAATGTACACCTTGTGATGGTTTTTTAGCTCCTGTTGCTACAAACCTTTACTTTTTTTCAATTTTATTTTTCTTATGTAATCCCGAATAGTGATTAGTAACCTGTTGCTCTAAATTCTAAGCCAACTGCTCCAGATTGGAAGAAAATGTCACATTTTGCCGAACCAACAATAGAAAATTAATATTTCACCCAATTTTAACTGACTGCAATGAAAAAAAAATGTACTACGCCAGTGTGGAAAGTAGCTTTAAAAGTTGTCGCATTTAATAAGGATTCTAAAATGGTATAATATTTGCTACATTATTTCTTACATTACGGAAAAAAAATTCTTTTCTTCAAGAAACCTAGTGTCGAAAAATTTCTTTTCACCTACTAAAAATGATTCTAGTGTAGTGTAAAATAAAAACATACAAAAACAGAATTAAATACCCCCAAAGATTCTTACAGCAATAAAACCGATAATTGATCAACAAAATTCATAAGATCAACTAACAGTCGAAACAATACAAGAACATGTACCAAGCAAATACAGAATACAACTTAAACCTAACCTACATTCTGGTACCTTTGTATTATTCATAGTAAATTATAATGATATCACACTAGCAAGTCATAAGTCAACAAAAACAACAAAACATATTAAAACTAACTTAACTCTAAAAAATATTCTAGTGGTGAAATACGTACTTTTCTTGCCTTTGAAGAATATTTTAGTTTCTCAAACTCTTCTTTTTCTATGAGATCTACAAGAATCCAGAAAAAGTTATTACAATCATTAATCGCCTTTTTTCTTTGCGTTATAAGATTAAACATATTTAATTTCACTTTTGACATACATTTTGCAACGAATCTATAAAAATAAGGGGTTGATATGCTTTTTTTTCGCAAAAAGATTTCGGGGGTTTTTAAAGTATATTGGCTGGCCTACATCCATACATATGTATATAGTACTTCCCCGATACGGAATAATAAGAGCCTTTCATAACGCTTCAGAATTGTTCATTTAAGGCAAATTAGTCCAGAGACTCTAAGGGAATAGGAGTTTTCATTCTTGGATGGCGAATGTATCCAGTCTAAAATGTGTATTTTAAAATAATTTGAATTTTTAACATTTTCATACCTGTGAATTTTAATTAAAAGTGCAAATAACTGACAATTTCTGAAAGTTTTATGCCACAAGCGCTCCTGCCTGTAAGTAAATATGATTATAAAGCTCTTCTTCTATAAAAGCTTTCAATCGAAAGAATCGAAAGCTCACAACTGCAAAATGGAACTTATAAATTTGAAGTTTGTAAGCTAAAGACGAACGCCCAATGTACGCGTCACGTTTTGCGCGGTTACCGCTTCATACGACGCAGACGCGTGTAGAATGCGTCGCGTCATTTTCACAGTACGTACTCTTGAGATTTATTTGTAAAAAGAAATAGAGATAGGATAGCTTGAGTTATTAATGAAATAATGGAAAAACAGTCAACAAATAATTAAAAGAATTGTGAAAACCACTTCCATCTGAAAATGGGAAGACAATTGACAATGAAAAGAACTGTCAAAGCTTCTGCAGTGCGTTAAAAGTAGAAAATTGCTCTATACTTTCGCGTCGAATCCAGCAGCTCGTCAGCTATTTGGCCAACATGAACTTATAAACGCGTATATTCTATTGAACCGTCAAGGCGACGCAACGCCTGCCGCGTTCATTGGGTTTTCACCAATCGTTGCAAAAGCTCCTCGCAAAAAACCAATATAAACGACGAAGCAGGAGGAATTTCGGCATTTTAGTCGTGGTCTTCGAAGAGTGAACATTGATAAGTATAACAGGGTAAGTAGAAGGTTCTGGTACAGTGAAATTTATTTGGAAATGGTAAGTGAAAGTGATAGGTGTGGCAATGATATTATAGCTTAGATGTAAAAAAATCCTTCAAAAATTAAACCATTTAAGTGGAAAAGCAACCTACTACCGTCCGTTTCTGTTACCTAGTGTTTCTGTAACCAGCTTTAGAATAAATATAGTATCCATTTGGAGAATTATGATATTATAATCCCGTTGCTTTTATCATTGTATTAGTTATGCTGAATTGGTATATTTGGACAGTGTAGGAAGGGAAATAGCATTTACCGTATAGTGCAATAAATATGTAATAAAAATCTTTTCACCTACAGAACTCGGGAGCTAGAGTAGAACACCTGAATCAGACGGAACAAGAACATACAAAGAAGCTCCTTGGTGTAGTCAATATAAAGAAAGATGGCAGCTCAGGTCCATGACAAGACCTTACCGATCAACGAGAATTACTCACGAAATGAATGTTGCTGGAGACGTGGACAGAGAGGACATTATTCAGTTGATTGTAAAAATCCCGGTAAGTTATTTTGTTCCCGATATTATCGACAGAATATTTTATCGAGACATTTTCCTTGCCCAAAAGACACATCAAGACTGGTAAACGATAAAAAGAAATCCGTGCCAATAATAATTCAGCAGAACGAAACACTTTCGCAGCAGCACACACTCAACACAGAAATAGATCGCCGATCTGTCACTCCTGATTCCGCCGAAGAGGATTATGGATTCTACATTACCATTAAAATGTTGGAGAAAGATTTCTCGGCATTAATAGATAGTGGAGCAGCTAAATCATTCATAGGCAAGGAAATGAAAGACATTTTTGATAGTAACCAAATTCCTAGTCAAAATTGTAACTTTGAAATTGTAGTAGCGAATGGCGCTGAAGTACCTATTATGGTCTGCTACAGTGTAAATTGCCAATGGAAGGAATGTTCGATTTCTCAAAATTTTATTATATGCCAAATTTAAGGCAACATTTAATCCTTGGTATTGACTTTCTATTTAAATGTGGTGTAAATTTGCAACTCATGGGTGAAGAAATATATCCGAGTGTAGAAAACTATTCACCCAGCCCAGAAAGGCAAGAGGAATCACCCCGAGCTACTGCCTTAGATATGCCATCATTAGATGAGATTCCATTAGAACAACAGGGAAACTCTCCGAATGGGAAGATAAGCTACGATCAGGATACTACCATCTCAACGAAATCGAGTGAAACTATCATGAATTCAACAGAAAAGGATAAAGATCTGGCAGCCAAAGCGCTTGAAATAGCAAGAGCTAGATTAAGAGTAATGCCACCGGTTGGACAACGATTTTATCTGTGTACACCTTTTGGATGTGTCAGAGGTCGACGTCTTTCAATTGGTGTATGGAGTTTTCGATGTAGAGGACAAACCCAGACTGTGTCGGATTATTAGGACGACTATATCACCTTATATAGTTTTAAGAATCTAAAGTATTCATTTCTTTTGTGTAGATATGAATTATAAGTTTTTTACTTTTTGCTTTAATTCTATTTTTATTTGCCTTTCCAGTAGTAATTAGATTTATAACTACTACGTTGATGTAGCTTCTGTTAGGTGGATTCGCATCGACATCATTCCGATCTATAAGGTTTGCGAAAAGTGTGATTAAAGGTATTAGGCATGGAGTTAAATAATTTGGATCGATTCCTGCAACTGCTTAGTATGTATATAGTAGTAATTTTTTCTCTTCAGGCGAAATGACATGATTTAGCTTCTAATTTAATTCCTTGCATAAACAAATACGCAGGGCCGAATAAAGTAAACCAATTCGCACAGCCGAATAATGTTAACAAATTCGCATAGAGCCGAGTAAAGTAAGCAAATTGAGCGATTTATGATTTTATGTTAAGCTGAAAAAAACAACAATTATAACGGATTAAAAAGATTTTATAAACAAGAGTGATCATGTTATGATATTCGATATCTAAAAATAGATCACGGCTGCTTTGGATGGTAAGAAACAAGAAGTAGGTATATAATGGAAATTAAAGCCTTATCAGACAATTTTTTCGATGGTCAGGTGGCTGGTAATTTGATATCGCCTCTTACATTCGCACATCCAAGTAATGTAAACAAGTTGTGTGATTAATGTTTTTTATTTTGTATCTAGGAGTGTGTATTGAAAAGTCTTAAGTTTTATGAAAAATTGGTCTTATTAATATTTATTCATAGCATTTCATCATGCTTAAATCTTAAGTTTAAACTTTTACTCTGTGATTCGTATCCAAAATTGGCAATAATCAGTACGTTTACATGAATACTTGAGTACTTGACTTGAAATCCACTTGAAAGTTAAGTAGGGTTTTTGGTTGAATTAATTCCAATTACTTGTCTCGAAGTTTATTTGAAGTGACATTTTACCTTTGACTACACTGCAATAAGTTCAATACAGAATTGCGGATTTTTAGATAATTATCTTGAGAAAAGTGGTAAAAATCACAGTCTGAATTATCAACAATAATCTTCTTCTTGTTCCTCTTAGCCGTTTTCATATCTCGCACAAGTGAAAAAATTTCAAGTACTGAAATTGCGTTTACATGAATTTTTTTAAGTAAATCGAACAAAATTTTGTGATTTACTTGACTCAAGAATACTTGAAGTCAATGCTCGTTTACATGATATTTTGATTACTTTATCTCTACTTGAAGTATACTTCAAGTATTCATGTAAACGTACTGTATGTATCTGAAGTTCTATTAATCCTATCTTGGAAGGGAATGCGATCCAGAGCATATGTCTCCCATGGTCCTTTTTCGGTTTCATTATCAATGATATAAACTTGTGGGTCAGCAGTACTAAACTTGACCTTCATTATCACAAATAATTTAGGATACTAATAAAAAAAAAAACTGGTTTCACATTATTGACTTTTTAATCAACGATTATAATATATATGTAATTGGATACAGATTACTAACATGCTGGATGAATGAAGTAAACAAATTTAATCGAATAAGTCATCACACGTAATGTGATATCATCCCACTTCCTGTAAACAAATTCGCTTTTAAGCTGAAAGAGTCACAAACACCTGTGTAAACAAATCCGCGCAGCTATATAAGGTAAACAAAGCTTAGGTAGCTTTAGTGAATACCGTACCAAAGTTATTTATTCTTTGACCGTACTTTGAAACCATCTTGATCTCACACAACATGTCTCTCTCTAACACACATGCTTGAGGTGGACTTATGTAGTTGTATAGTTGGCAGCTTGGAGTTTGGTATTATCAGTTATTTGCTTTATATTCTATTGCAGTCTGGAATAATCATGCCTGGGTTGAACTGGGCTATATACTTGTAGGCTGAGAGCATTAGCGGCGGGGTGGAGTGACGTTGCCTGTACACAAAACCCTCGAGAATACTTCCCAAACCATGAAACAGAAATCTATATGTGTGCGTGCTTAGTCCGTTTTCTAAAATTGTCTATATTGATACTTATGGAAAAGTACTAAACATTGGCTTTATACAGGGTGTTTCCCCTTAGGAGGTCCATAGAGCGGGAGGTGATAGTACTCACCTAGACGAACCAAAAATTGTATGGCAGGGGGAGGGGGCAATATCAACCGTTCCTTTTTTTTTACTTTGACCTCTATTATTTTTGCAAAGTGGTCGTTAACATAACTTTTTTCTTATAAAAACTGTAGACTCTCCTCTTTAATATGACCTATTACACCCAATGTGCTATCTGAAGCCCTTTAAGAGTTATTAGCTCTAAACCTATTCTCAACGATAATTTTTAAAGTCGGAATGAGTTTAATTCCTTATAAGCGATTAAAATATCACTTGGGCACAAGAAAATATATTTTTTTTATTAAATTCGATTTACGATCTGATCTGATTGGTTGAGTTTTACATGTTTTTTATGTAATTGTTTTAAAGAGTGCTTAACGGTGATATACAGAAACACAATATTTTTTGTGCCCATGAAATAGCAAATCGCTCAGTCCATTGTTATAAGTCAGTGGTTATACACAAACATTGTACAGGTAATTTTTCTAGGTTATGTATCCGTAAAAGTTGAAATTGTCCAACTTCTCCGTTTCGATCCATTTCGACAAATGAGTCCAATTAGTACGTCTCATAAAGCAAATCTGACATTTGTACGTATCGGATCGAAACGGTGCAATGTTTCCTACTTTAGTTTCAGTTTTTTTCACCTTTGCATTTTCTCAATATAAAATATTCTTGATAAAAACAAGAATAACGTGTTATTGTTGTTCGTTGATAAAAATTTCCTTTTAAAACGCTCGAAACATTAACAAATGAAATTTCAATATCTTTCTCACGTCGTCGCTACCACCGCCTGTCGTTGCATTTTGTTACCAATTTTTCGACTGCCTGTTTCGCGGAACGATTTTTCGTGTCGTTTTGTCGTTGGAATTGTCTCGAACTAAATAATTTAGTGAATGATGTACAAAAAATGTTGAGCTGGCAGAAAGCTCCAATAAATTCCGTACCTTATCCAACCAAAAATTGAATGTTCGTTTACTTAAATAAAATACATCACGCGACACCACAAAACACTTTTCTGTATAAATTATTGTCCAGCTTTCGCCGGACATACCAAAAATTACTTTAGACTCATTTGAGTGCTCCTCTCCACGGAAATCTTTAGTAAAAGGCGAAAGATTTATTCGACTTTGAAGAGAAGCCAGAGTACTGTTCCATACATATCGCAAGACTTAAGTAGCCTCAATTCAAAATCTATGTGTGAATCATTTAAAGTAAAATTCGGAGTGTATTTCCATTTGTATTTAAAATTTTCCTGGAAATAAATAAAATGATATTAATAACGAAAAAAAAAAAAACAAAAGAGGAATGTCTTTTTTTTTTAATTTATTAATTTACTTAGCAGATAAACTGAGTTCTTTTCTTTCGGGATCAGTCTAAAAGGATAAAAGCTAGAATTGGAATATGAGTACCTATACATACAAGATCTAAAATTATTGATAATGTGGCGTGAGAGTGATAAATAATAGTGAACTAAAGTGAATAAAATAGTTTTTTTAGATAGAATGTCTACAAATTGAACCATCCAGTTTCTAGAAAAATATTGGGAGCAAATTTGTTTGTGGATCTATAATGACAAAGATCAACAATTCTTGCGAATAATGAAAAAGTAAGATTTTTCGACCTTTCACATAGTTAAATTTAATTGGAAATATTCGCTGTTGCGGGGTAGAAAAGTAAGTTTTTCAGTTCAGCGTTTTCGTCTTTCGATGAGCAAACGCCTTTAGAGAGAGGAGCTGGTGGAATATATGATTATACCAGGGGCCAAGGAAGCGCAGAACAAAATTCATTAGCTAAGGAAAAGGAACACAGATACAGCAGAGAAGAGAAAAGTCGTCAGAAGCAAGAAGCCCGGAAGTGGAGTAGACGATATATAGGCTAGTTGAGACGGAATAGTTTTTGCGCGTTCAGAAATTGTATGCATTTGAACGGCAATGGGTGCTTTTTATGAGCGTAGACGCTAGTTAGCAATCAGTATACATTTCTTCTTAGAAATTTACAGAAAATGTTTCGGCAGAATTTATTATAATTCAATAGTAGTGTTGAGCGAAGATTTTAACACAAATTTCGCCACAGATGCCTCGTTACCATTAGTGAAATTTTTAAAAGATAAATTTAATTTAACTATGCTTAACAATCCTAATGAAGCTACAACTAGGGGTAGTACAACTATTGATGCAGTATTCACGAGAGTTGTTGATAGAATTAATTCAATTATATTTGTTTCCTATTATTCCTACCACAAACCTATTGTAACTTTTATAGAAAATACACGTACAGAAATAACACTATCAATAGTTGAATGTGATGATGAATAACCAAGATTACTTTTATATTATATTTATTTTATAAAGTAATTATGTAATTATGTGTTTTGTACAAAAAAAAAGTCTTAAATTGACAAAAAAAAAATAGTTAAAATTGTTTTTATTTGTACCCGCAAATTATAAATGTATTTTAATTGCTGTCAAAGGTTTTTCCTTATTTTTATATTAAATAATTTCCAATTCTTTAAAAAAGAAATTTACTCTAGTTTTAGCTTAACTCTTTTTAAATAAACTTTATAACACTACTACGTGGATATTTGAATCACTCAATCTGAGTGAAATAACACAACACTTAAAGTTTTACTTCTATCGGGGGTCCTTCGACCCCCTTTCTTTTTTTTCTCATATATTTCGTCGGACAAAAAAAAAATAATAACCAATTTTATAGGTTTTCACATTCTGAAGAACTTTTCAGTACATTAAAACCGTCTAGGATTGATCGTTTTTACAGTATATGTAAAAATCCTAAATTTTTATATGGCAGCACCAAGAGGGGTTGCCCGATTTATTTCGTTTTCTAAATTTTATTTACTATTGTTAAAAAAACACCATGTACTAAATTTCAGCTCTCTACGTCGACGCGTTCTCAGGCAGTGCTCAACCAGGGATACATAATATTCATATATGCAAATATAATCAAAACCGAAAAAAAAAGAAAAAACAATTTATGTAATAAAAACCAAACGTTAGAAAATTGCGGCATAGTAATTTATTTTAATTTGTAAAGTCAAACTTTGGGAAGACCCTAAGCACACATTCTTAGTAAAAGATCTATCAACACCTAAGGAGGTATGATAATATCATAATAAATTTGTAAGGTGCCGCTAATTAGATTTTATTCAACGTAAACCGGCAGGTATCATTACGGGAAAATTGCTAGAAATATGCCTACATAGGTATGACTACTATATATGTACGCATTACGTATCTTATAGTTCTGAGCTCCCTCGATATACCTACATAACCATATGTACATAGTTATATATATGTATGTATGGATACTTACCTCCAGGTCTCGAAGTTCTTTACCCAAGAAAAGATCGTGATCCGTGAAACCAAGGTAGTTTTAAGAAATCGTGATCAAATGCAATATTTCTGCGATCTTGGCTCCTATCAAATTAAGATTCTAATAATAATTGTATTTTGTTGCATTGCATTGCGGTTCTGCACTAATGAGAGGATATTTGTAAACCAAATATCAGTCATAATGTTGATTTCATCTAATTACATGTGCGCGTGGTTTCGGAACAACTTGAGAGCGCTCCAATAAATAAAGTTTTATAATTTTTTTTTTTTGTATTTGATGCTACCTGATTTTGATTTTTGTGCGAATCAAGGCAATTTCAATGTTTTGTGCGTGTTCAAAATGAACACTTCATGGATTCGGTTGAAATTTCTTTTACGATGCTTTTTTTTTTTTGTTTTTATTCTAAGGTCGTAAGAGAGATTAATATAGGTAGGTACTTACCGTAATTTTCATTGATGTACAAGCAGAGATGTGATTTCACGTGAGAATTTTAATAGCACGAACTTCATGAGAGTAGTTTTTTGTGAAAATTTTTAATAAAACTATCGTCAAAGCTTTAGATGAGATAGAGCTATGAATTTTTTTCCGTTTTATAGGGTGCTATTCATAGATAAACATATAGATAAACATTAAAATCGACTACAAAAGTCGATTTTAATGTTTATCTATGAATAGCACCCTATAAAACGAAAAAAAAATTTCATAGCTCTATCTCATCTAAAGCTTTAACGATAGTTTTATTACAATTTTTCACAAAAAACTACTCTCATGAAGTTCGTGCTATTAAAATTCTCACGTGAAATCACATCTCAAATCAATTTCATATTTAAAGTCGACATTAAGATAATGCGTATCCATAAACGAATTTGAAGGGTGTTTTAACTACATTGTTAAAAAATGGAGAAAATAAAAATATCCCAAGTAAAAAACCCATGTTTCTTCTTTCCAATTCTGTTTTTAATATACAAGAGCTCCATATTGCGGAATCATGTACAGAGCCTCGTCAACGACCAAAAATGTCTATTTCCTTGTAAATTAAATCACAAGCAATCTAAAAACTTTTACCTGCATATTTATGAAATAAAATTGTTTCCTATTAATGTAATGTCGAGCAAGTCTTGTCCTCAAATTTTTTAAAGTACCTTTGATTCGGAAATGTGTACAATCAATTGCACCAATAACATTTAGGAAGGAATCCACGAAATAACAACTAAAAAAGCTAGAATTGGTCTAAGACCGATTCTTATGATACCCTAGCTAGATGAATGCCCGTATGAAATTTCGTATTGTTAAGGCGCTTTCACATCAAAAACAAGAATCGAAAAAATGTAAACCGAAAAACTCAATTTATTCCACTTTAAACAAGTTTTTTGCTCCAATGATTAATAAAATCATGGGAAATAGGATAAACTAATAATTTTACTAATAAAATAGTTATATTTATTTCAGATTTTGAAGAAAAACACAACTTTTATGTTTTATCGGCCGAAGTTTTTCCGCCGAAAAAGTTTTTCGGCCGATAAAACATAAAAGTTGTGTTTTTCTTCAAAATCTGAAATAAATATAACTATTTTCTCAGTAAAATTCTTGGTTTATCCTATTTCTCTGGATTTTATTAATCATTGGAACAAAAATCTTGTTTTAAAGTGGAATAAATTGAGTTTTTCGGTTTACATTTTTCTGTTCTTGTTTTTGATGTGAAAGTGCCTTTACACATCTGTTTGATTTTTGAAGTGGTTTTTCGCATATATTTCTAGAACGGTTCGTCGGATTAGAAAAATGATTAAAACAAATTTTAAAGGATTTCATATCTGAAGAAGCTTTTAGTACAATAAAAATGCCTTGGACTGATCGTTTTCACAGTATACGTAAAAAACTTAAATTTTTATATGGGAACACCAAGAAGGGTTACCCGATTTAGTCCATTTTTGATATTTTATTTGCTATTACTTTGAAAAGACTTTGTACTAAATTTCATCTCTCCATGTCGACGCGTTCTCGGGCATTGTCCAAATATATAGCTGAAAACGAAAATTTTGTATGCAACCCTATTTTTAAAAAGGCCGTATGCAATGCCCTCTAAGCGAACGCGTTCGAGTTTTCGTGAGAACGGACGGAAGACGGACGATCTGACGGACAAACATCCAAAAATGAAAATAACTTTTAATATTATGCATTGGTGTTCAATCCATTTTGCTCTACTAGCATTATTTCTAGGTGTTACAAGCGGAATGGCAAACTTAGTATAGGTACCTTATAGATTTCAGCTAGAGTATAAAAACTATTTTTGGCTTCTGCTATTTCCTCAACATTTCCTCACATTTGATTATCCTACTATGTGTAGCCTGAGATATTCCATGAAGAGATGCTATTAAAAGAAACACGTATTGTAATAAAGTGGATTTGTGGATCTAAATTCTAATTTCCTACATGTGCTCTTGATGGGACTTCTTAAAAAAAAGAAAAGTAAAAATTCACACAATACTCTGAAGGTGAAGTATACTTATAAAGATGTCAAAAGTCTTTTGTTTTAGTTAAGGGCCCTATTCTGTCGGTAAATTTTTTATCATTTTATGTCATGTTATGCCTTAAAATAAAATATTTCCCTAAAATCCTTTTCTTTACCAGAAATTTTATTTTATTTTATGCATCGTAACATAAAATATTCCCTGTTATGGAGCATAACCACTGACTTATAACAATGGACTGAGCGTATTGTCATTTTCCTATAGGAAAGCATGGCACCAGTTTTATAGTTCTCTCTTTCGCCCTATGGCAGAGTTGGAGCTACCAACACAAAATATTGCATTCTGGAACGTTTGCTTATGCCATTTGATGTTTTTATGTTGTCTATAGATGCAATCACTGCAGAAGGAATAAGGTAAATATAGTGTTTACCATGCTCCGTCTCTCTTGCCCATAAGCAGGATTCAGTTACGAGTAACTTTTAAAAATTAAAGTCGGAATGAGTTTAATTCGTTATAAGCGATTAAAATATCACTTGGGCACAAGAAAATAATTTTTTTTTAATTTAATTCGATTTACGGGTGTAAAATTTCATCTGATTGGCTGAGTTTTACATGTTTTTTATGTAATCGTTTTAAAGGGTGCTCTAACGGTGATATACAGAAACACAATGTTTTTTGTGCCACATGAAATAGCAAATCGCTCAGTCCATTGTTATAAGTCAGTGAGCATAACATAAAAGATCCTAAGCAGCACATTTTAAAGGTATTTTGACACATTTTATGGAAATGACATGCTTCAATTAACATTTGTTGTGCGAAAATTGTTTTAATTAAAAACTAAAAAGTCCACCGCCACGCCATACATAAAAAGTACAATTTTGTCAGAAATTTTAGAAATTTGCACTGGTGCGGTATGGTAAAATATAAAAAGTTAATTATATTTGCCTAGTTTTTAATTTTATGCAGAAGAGATCATAGGATACGATATCTTCGCGATTTCTACGAACTATGTGAGTTGCCCAACCCCAACCTTATGCTTCAAAAGTTCTTTCGGCTGGATAATCAATAAATTTCTTATATTGTGATTTGTAAACTTATTTTGTAAACTTATGAATAATTCTAATTTATACCCAAAATGTTTCGTTTAAAGAAAACAAATTCAAATATACTTATAGAGTAACTTAGGCTCATACCGGAAAGACATCTATTCCGTTCACTTTGAGTTAGGAATCTGAAATTGAACGGAATGGATGTCTTTCTGCTGCCTTGCATTTCTACGGACATGGTTCGTATCAAACTCCAGTCAGGAGTTGTCATAAAAGATTTCATAAAATAATTTTATGCAACCACGACAGAATACGAATTTTTAATATATTTTATTTTCATTTTATGAAGAAGGGATTTTTTCGCCATAAAATAACATCAAATATTATTTTATGAAAAATTACAGAATAGGGTCCAAAGTCAATTTTAACCCCTAAAGTCATCTGTAAGTGCTTTATGAATAACATAAAATCCATTTTAAGCTGAAGTCGACTTAAAGTTGATTTTAAATAGTCTATGAATACGGCCAGAGTGCTTAGAGCTTTAAAGTAGCTATGGAGTTAATTTCTTCGAAAAATCTAAACAGAATATTCGAAATTTACTTGAAAACGTTTATTTTACAAATAGGTACAACAAATAGTAATTACCTACTATAAAAATAGAAAATAAGACACCTGTACTTCACAGTTATAATTATTAGTTATGTTGTACCTATATACGTTTATGTTTAATAAATTCTTTCCTGTTTTACAAGTATAATAAAATGTTTTTATATATGTTTTGATATTTAATTTATTTCGCGCTTTATTTTTTTGGTAAACAAAAAGAACCGTACCTACTATGTATGCGTAGTAAAAGAAGCGAGAAAGGGAAGGATAAATATAAATACCTACTACAATTGTCAGGAAAGCCACAGCCTTGGTCTAGGGTATTAGAAAAATGAGAGAGAAAAATGCCTGATGGGATTTGTTTGGCAACGATCCTTACAGGAATAAAATTTGAAAACAGCAATGGAAGTCATATTAAAAATTACATTTGATTTAATTTCGCTGATTTAATTTCGCGGACCGCACACAGAGTGTAGCAGAAGAAAAGCAAAATGTTTAGTTCTTATCTCAATTTTTCTTATAGAAAATTTTATTTACAAGCTTAGAAAATAATAAGACTTTTTTGTGTCAGATAGAATACAAAATGTCCGGTGCCAATAGTTCTATAAACAAGGACATTCCATACATACAACATACAACAGCAGTCTTCAATCGCTTTGATATGTTTCGAATTATGAGTCATGAAAATTATACTCAGATCAGAGCTCATCACGCACAGCACACCACTGCAAGTGATTCAAAAGCTTTGCTAATGTTTGGCTTTTTACAGATAAAAATAAATCTGCTTGTATCAAATTAATTCTATGAGAAACTTTTTCCGTAATTTTTTTCTTTAAATATAATTCACAGTTAGAATTTGCAAGAAAGGTATTAAATACTGAGTCGATAGCAGTGTTGAGTTAAGACTATACTTCACAGGATCATTTCTGTAGTCAGTCTTAATAGCTAACGAAGCAATTCGAAAGCGAAATTATCTGCGATGAAGAGGTAAATCGCTCTGCCCTAAGCGTGAGGAAAGACGAATGTGTTTTGGGATTCCTAATAGCATTCGTCGTCGATGATCGCTGAAAATAGCTGGGCATTGCGACTTCTGAGTGGTTAACAAAAAAAATTTTTTTAATTATACTAAAAAAAATAATTTCAATTATCATTGAAAGATGAAGCGGAGAGAGGTTTTGTTTCTTGTCGTGACTCGTGGCGGTGTTAACTTTGAGCGCGTCTGAATCAGTGTTCTGCTGAAGAAGATACATTTCGTTACTGATCTTCTTCTATCCCTCTTTTAGACCGAATCTTCATTTCGACCTTACAAAAATAAAAATGTCAAATAATGATACATTAGAAAAACAAAACTATTAACGCACCTACTCTGCGGAAAACAGCTACTTTATTCTTGCTCTGTGAAGAAGAAGCGCCGCAGTTCACATAATTTTTTTTTCATTCTTTAACGCACCTACCCTGGAAAACAAGACAGCTTCCTCTTGCTGAGAGAAGAAGAAAAAGCGCGGTCGCAGTTCATTTAATTTTGCATTGTTCATATAGATATCATATACTGAATTGTCGTTGCGTGTACTGACAGCAGTAGTAATTGCACATTGGATACCTGTGTATAGGTACAAAATTTTCTGCTTTTACCTAAGGCAATTATTTAATTTTGTTTTAACAATTTTAGAAAATTCGCTGCTTTGTTTTGCCATAAAAAATGAAGCGATACTTTAAGCCCTTACAAACAAGCTCCGAATTTACGGCCGTAGCAAGAAGGCAATTGTGGTTATACCTAGTCCTAGTGCGACAGAAGGATTGCCATTGCAGCAAACCCCCAACAAACTGAAAAAACCCGATGAAAACGAAATTGGTAAATTCGATGAGATAATTATAAATTGACAATCTTGAAGTTTGTGTTCATAATTAATTTTATAAAGGTGGGAAACGAAGAAAGAAATTACCAGTTTGGTATGCAAGAGATACTCATCGTCATCAGCTAACAATAATTGTCAAAAAAGGCTTACAAAATACGAGCAAAAATATTTGTCCTTATGGCAAACTGAGTATAAATGGGCACAGAAAAGCAAAAAGAGCGAGTGCTACGTGTATTGCAATTTATGTTTTTCCGATTTATACGTCGGTAGTATGGGAAAATCCATATTAACCAGGTTTTGAATAGTCAATATCATAAGAAAAATATATCGACATGTAAACTCGTTCAAACTACCTTAGAGTCAGAGTCGTTTTACTCTCTGCAAAATAGAAAAACCGATGCCAGTATTAAGTTTGCAGTATTTATTGTCTTTTAATCTGATGGATCATTTTCCAGGCTTCCTTGTACCAGTAAGGTAGTTGCTATTTTAAAAAATGTCTTAGGATTGACCTACATACATATATGGAAGATGTAACGTGCTTATTAAATACAGTCGCTCACAGCTTAAATGATGTGAGTAGGATATGAAAAGTCCATTTATAAAAACATAAAAAATATTTCAGTGTTTAACTGTACTGCTTAAATTTTGTGGTTTCAGTGCGGTATTTGGCTGTCTTCACACATAACCCATTCCATCGTTTCCGAAAAGGTTAAATTTGCTCTCGTCCGCGAAAATAACGATATCCCAGAACGTTAAATCTTTCGCCAAATATTCTCGAGCAAACACGGTGGTGGACATGTGATGGTTTGGGGATGCATGTCGTCTTCAGGAGTAGGAAACTTGGTGTTTCTTGAGTGCAACCTGGACAAATTTCAGTATTTCAACATCTTGAAGGCTAATTTACTGCAGAGTGCGGAAAAATTGAACATAAAGGACAATTTCCGTGTTTACGAGGACAATGATGCCAAACATACCTCTGAATTAGTGCGTACATGGTTGATTTGGAACTGCCCGCACCAAATTAAAACGCCTGCTCAGTCGCCGGATCTAAACGTCATTGAACATTTATGGTACAAACTGGAAAAGGGAATCGGAAAACATCGCATAAGCAGCAAGGACGACCTTAAAAGGCCACTACAACAGGAATGGGACGACATTTCGTATGAGTACAAAAAAAAGTTGGTACATTCAATGCCAGAGCGTCTCAAGGCTGTTTTAAAACAATTAGGCTATCCCACAAAGTATTAGAAATAAGTTTTGAAAAAATTAAAAATCATTATAACTAGTATTAAGGACTTACACAAGAGAACATCATTTAAGCTGTGAGGTGATTTTCTGAGTTTAAAATGAATATGATTTTTTTCTTGTTAAATGAAGTACTTTTGTGTTGTGTTTTTTATTGGAACTGATAAATAAGACTATGGACTGAAATATGTTTTATGCTTTTATAAATGGACTTTTCATATCCTAGAAGTTCTTAAGCATTTTCATCGTATTCACTACTCACATCATTTAAGCTGTGAGCGACCGTAGAAACAAATTTTCATTCATAGCGGATAAAGCTACAGCTATGTAAAACTTTATGTTTAGTAGTAAGAGTTTGTACAGGTTTTAGTATTAAAGATTTTTTTTTGGACCTGATACCTGTCGAAAAAGCTGATGCCGTATCATTATATGCATCCATTATTAATTGATTTTACAAAAACAGTATTAATTATGTAGATAATCTTATTGGCTTTGCTGCTGATGGTGCAAATGTGATGACTGGCAGGCATCACTCTGTTGCCTCTTTGTTAAAGAAAGATATTAAGAACATTTTCCTATTAAAGTGTGTCTGTCACTCATTTCATTTATGTGCGTCATATGCGTGCGAAAAATTACCGAATTCAGCTGAGGAATTGGCGAGAAATATTTATAATTATTTAAAAAGCTCAAAGAGATTTCGTGATTTTGAAGATTTGCAAGTTTTTTTTCGAAATAAAGCCTCATAAAATAATGCACCCGTCGAAAACTCGATGGTTATCATTGCTCAGCGTTGTTTCTAGATTGCTTAGAAAGTACGAAGTACTTAAGCTTTTTTTTCCATTGCAACAAAAGAAGATAAATTTGCTTCAGCCATGTCAATTTTTAACATGTTGAATGATCCCATCATTAAACTGTATTTGATGTTCTTAGAATTCGCACTGCCTTTTTTCAATAACTTGAATAAAGTGTTTCTAGCAGAAAGTTATAAGTTATAAGTTATAAGTTATATAGCTTGTACTATCAAATAAAAAATATTACCATAAGTATACTGGAATGCTTTATTAAAAGGATTACATTAAAAGATTTCAGAAATTTTTGTCTAATATCGACTATTTAAATAGTGATAATGTTTTAGATTTAAAAAACTTGTATTTGGGAGCAAAAGTAAATTTGTTCTTATTATCTAACCAAGTAGATGAACACAGGATCACTACTTTTAAACTGAATTACCGTGAATTCTATACAGAATCAATTAAGCAGAGCTTTTTAAGATATAATTTTGAGTCAACATTTTTCCCAAATTTAGAAGTTATAAATCCAGAAAATATTATTAAAAACGTTCAACTCGATTTCTTGCCTCGTAAATGAAATGCCACATTTAGTTCCTCCTGATAAAATTCAGCTAATTGATAATCAATATCGAATGTTGAGCAACTTTATTTTAGAAGAAGATAAACCACTTGAAATTGAAGCATTTTGGGAAAAGGTAAAGGTGGCTTTATATAAAATCAACAACGATCAAGCGTTTGCTGAGTTGATAAATTTTGTATATTCATTACTATCATTACGTCATTCTTCTGCGAATGTGGAAAGAATATTCTCTCAAGTAAAGTTAATAAAAACGGCACAGCTAAATAGACTTGATACTTCAAGTATTCGAGCGTGTTTACAAACAAAAGGTTTATTAAAAATGCAGGGTTCAATTGTATGAACTTTAAGCAAACCAAAGAAATGAGAAACAAATTCAATGTAAATATGTTCAACGATTAAGGAGTAATTAATACAATTACTATATTAGGAGAAGACAAGCGCAGGATTTGTTTGAAATTATTATGTTTATTTTTTCATAATATTCTGTTAATTTATATGGAGAACTATGTTAATGTGATATTAATAAGTAACATTGAAAATGTAGTTTGTTCAATAAAGCATATTTATGCAGTTTATCGAATCTTTCAAATTCTCCTTCTATCTATCTCCTTCTTTTTTTCCCACATATCTACTTCTTAACCAATTTTTGAGTTTGCAACACTGCCCCAGATGAAAATCTACACACCAATGGCAAATTTACCTAATAAGTTTGGTGAGATGGAAGATATCCCTTTTACATTTAAAATGCACACGGCAAAAAAGGAAGAAAGAAAAAAAAATCGAAAAAAACAAACTCTCTTTAAAAATTTTATGAATAAAGAGAAAGCGCATTGCATTGCAGCAACGAAACAGGCAGTTTCATTTTCGTAAATAAATGGGAAGGGGCGGGTTTTCAACGTTTTACTCTCATAAAATGCTCCCGCGCTTTTGTAAAACCGGTTTTCATAAAATATTGACAATGTTTGTCACATGTTGTTGTTGTAAAAGGTCTAAAAGGACACACATGTTGCTGTAATTCTATGATATTTGAACAACAGCACGTATTAGTTAAGGCTGGATTCTCTGATATTTTCGGGAAAAATGAGAATTTCATTCGAGAGGAATTTTACATCTCCTTTCAGCATCTGGGCCAAAGCGAAATTCATCTTTTTCTTAAAAATGGGAGTTAGTGTGGCCCGAAGTACATTATTATGAATAGTTGATAGAATTTTGAGGGATTCAATAAGATTTTGTCGTTCGGGTGGGTAATGCTACGTTCTCTCGATTTTTGTTTTTAACTCGTTGTCTCAGTTGCACTACAATAGCAAAGTATAAATAAATATAAGTAGAGACAGAGGCGAACAAAATTGGTAATTTTCCGTGTTTTTTAGACTGAAAGAGGTGATCTCATATACTTCTGCATGAATGGGGGAAAAGAACTTGGCTGAGACAACGAGTTAAAAACAAAAATTGAGAAAACGTAGGATTACCCGAATGATAAAATCTTCTTGAATACCTTCAAAATTATTTCAAACTATTCATAATAATGTACATTGGGTAACCCTACCCCCATTTGGCAAGAAAAAGATAAATTTCGCAATAAACAACGCACTAAAAGTAGGTGTGAAATTTCAGTAAAAAAAAATTCCCTGAATCCAGCATGAGATTCCCCACTTGAGCAAAACAAATGTAAACAGAAAAAGTGTTGTTCACATATCATAAGATTGCACTAACAAACATTGGAATTCTGCGAAAAACATTGGGACAAATCCTGAAATTCTTGTTTTCATAAAAGAGCGGGAGCATTTAATGAGCGTAAAATCAGAAAACTCCGCCCATTCTCTCTTATTTACGAAAATAAATCATTTCCCATTCCATTTCGTTGCATGTAATCTTCGCATTCACATTTTTTGTCTTATTCGTAAAATGTTCAAAGAGTGTTTGATTTTTTTTTTGATTTTTTCTCTTCCTTCCTTCTTTTTCTCACCGTGTACATTTAAATGGAAAACAATCGGAACACTCTTCTGTGTCCTTTCTTTTATTTAGTTATTCTTTGACAATAGTGCATATACAAGTTCTTTTCCCCCCTTCATGCAAAAGACGAAAGTATATCAAATTACTTGTTTCATTCTAAAAAACACCAGAAATTTGCCTGTAGACAGCTTCTTAACTTATTATTAGGTAAACTTTGCCAATGGTTATGTTGATTTTTGCATGTTTGCGTATGGGAAACGCGTACAGCTATATTTTTACAGCTTTAAAAAAAATAAAATTAAAATTAGTTCGAAAATGAGACAAATCGGCACTCCTTCGTGGGGGTTGCCATACAAAAATTTTGTTTTCACTATATAGATTTGGACACCGCCCAAAGCAGCGCAAACTCTAATTTCCCTGATCTTCATAGCTAATTTTTCAAGGCGCGGACTGTAGTCATATGTAGGTATGCATAAGAAAATTGGTGCAATTGTGTTATTTTTTACACCCTAGACGACGAAATCTAGGGTGTATACTAAGTTTGGCTTTCCGTTTGTAACGCATACATATAAATAATGCAGTTGGTAGAACTGATTCAATTGTTAATTAAATTAGTTATCGCCACCACTGTGAAGCAGTTTTTCTATCAATCAATCTGTCAAATGGAAAAAGTAAACAGATCAGAAATAAAAAAAAAATATGTAGTTATATTAGCTAATTTTAAATATGCCAACCTTTAAAAAGGATGCAAATTTTAGCATAAGGTAAGTTGAGCTATTGCCCTCACTAATGCATAAAAAAGAGATATATAATAGAGCACAAGAAGACAGACAAGAATAGATTCGAAGACAAAGTGACAAAGTTCTTTACTTAAACTGAACCTAGCATAAAAATCAACGTCGTCCCACTAATTAAAATAATTTGGCCGATTTCTAATTACTCTCAGTCGTCGCCAGAGTTGTAAATTTAACTCAAAAAAATCTTCTTCATCACTAGAAATGTCTAAATCTAAATCCATGAAGAAATTATTTTCTTGATACAAAAAAAGCAATGCTACTGTCAAAATAAAATTATCTTGAGTTTAAACCGAGGGATGGCACGGTTTAAACTCTAGTTTAAACCGGGGTTTAAACCAAACTGTGAAACTCATTCGTCGAGTTTAAACTAAATATTTGGTTTAAACTCAGACTGTGAAACTGGCCATTAGAGAGCTGCATATTGCTGAAATTTGGCACATGGCGTTTTCATAGCAATAGTAAATAAAATTTCAAAAATTAATTAAATCGGGCAACCCCTTTTTGGTCTTGCCATATGAAAATTTAGGTTTTTTACTTATACTTTGGAAACGATTAGTCCTAGACATTTTTATTGTATTTCAGAATATGAAATTTGTTAAAATCATTTTTACTGTCTCACGAGCCGTTCTAGAAATAGATGCGAAAATCCACTTCAAAAGGGTGACCCACCATACGATTATACATATTACATACTGGCATTTATCTAGGGTAAAGTCTATAGGAACAAGTAAAAAAGCTAGAATTGGTCTAAGACCAATTCTTATAATACACTAGATAAATGCCCGAATGAAATATCGTATGGTACTCATCTCTCATACATATTTTTAGAGCGGTTCGTTGGACAGAAAAATGGTTATAACCAATTTTGCAGGATTTCATATTCTGAAAAAGTTTTCTGTACAATAAAAACGTCTACGAGTGATCGTTTTCACAGTATACGTAAAAATCCTAAATTTTTATATGGCAGCACCAAGAAGGGTTTGTTCGATTTAGACCATTTGTGACAATATATTTACTATTGTTATGAAAACACTGTGTACGAACTTTCAGCTCTCTACCCGATTTGTCCCATTTTCGAACTTAATTTTAATTTTTTTTTTTTTTTAAAAATTCCATGTCCAATGTTTCAACTTTCTATGTACACGCGGTCTCGAGTTGTCGTGCAGACGTACGGTCGGACGGATTTTGGTCTGCCATCATTATTTCTATGCGTTACAAACGGCTTCATGTAGTCCTATAAAGAACGATCATTGACAAGTCGAAATAACAAAAAGATGTTTGTTTTTTAGAAAATTCGATTTCGGTTCACGCAGATCAATCAGACATTTTTCGTTGAAGGGTACCTAAACACTTCAGGAATGCTAGTGCTGCACTTCTTTTTCCATTATTAGAGAAAAAAATCTACTGACCTCAATTCGTTGCCGTTAGATCTTAATTTGTCTGTAGAAGCTATATGTAGTTTAGTCCCCATAAACTGTTAAAAATAATAGCTTAGTTCCTTTTAATGAGCACCAATGAAATTTCGGCCGGCTAATGATCGACTATGCTATTATGTAAGTCGTATTTCATGGTCGTTTTCAGCTCTATCCGGTTATCCTGGCTTTATCAATGTCAAAATACCTTTAAAAGTGAGAGCTAAAAAACTTTTATTTTTAATGTTTTCCAATAATTGAAAATTTTAGATGAAATTCATCATATTAATAATCAAATTGAAAAAAAATATGGGAAATTCGACAGAGCATCGACCACCTCCTGAGCAACTTTCTGAAGCGACGTCACGTGATTTGGCTGAAACAGATTGTCAGATTATTGCCTTATACTGGGTGGCGCAAAAGTACTAGCACTATAAAAATTACTTATATTTTTTTATATGATATTGAAAATTGTTTAGTAAACAAATGTAAAATGACTAAAAATAAACATGGACCGTTATACTTCCCAAGAACGTGAAATAATCGTGTCAATGTTTTTACGGAATAATTCATCAGTGATAAAAACACAACGTGAATTTCGTCGACGAATTCCCCGCCGTCCGGCACCGGTTGGTCGCATAATGCGACGCTTTGCCACACGCCTCGAAGCAACTGGCGCAACATTGGATAGATTAAAGTCTGGCAGACCAAGAATAGGCCGTTCAGCCGAAAATATTGGTGCTGTGCGCGAAGATGTGGAAGAGTGTCCAGAAACATCAACGAGGCGATGTGGCACGCAAAAGGGCATTTCCAGGCGGACTCTGCAGCGTATTTTGGTCAAAGACTTGAAGATGTTTCCGTATAAAACTCAGATGACTCATCAGCTGCTGCCTACTGACCCCCGAGCTCGTCTAGAGTACAGCCAGCGCGTCATAAACCTCAACCTTGAAGATGATTTTCTTTCAAAATTGGTTATGAGTAACGAAGCGCATTTCCATTTCTCGGGGCATGTCAAGAAGGAGAATACTCGCTTCTGGGGCACTGAAAGTCCGAGCATTATTCAAGAAACAACTTTATACCCACTAAAAGTTACTTTATGGTGTGGCGTCTGTGCTGAAAGAGTGATCGGACCCTATTTTTTCGAAGACGCTGCAGGCAATGCGATAACTGTCACTGGCGAGCCTTACAGTACCATGTTACGTGAGTTCTTGCTACCCAGTTTGGATGAATTCGGGCTGGAGCACATCTGGTTCCAAGAAGACGGCGCCACGGCACACACAGCGCACGACACTATGAACTTAGTGAGGGACGCTTTTCCAGGCCATGTTATCTCTCGTTTTGGCGATTTACCTAGGCCTGCAAGATCACCCGATCTGACCTGTCCAGACTTCTTTCTTTGCGGTTATTTAAAATCACTGGTGGATATGAACAAGCCACAGACTCTCGCAGCCCTAAAAGAAAACATTCATCAAGAAATAAGGAACATATCGCAGGAAGTGTTACGGCAAGTTGTGGAAAATGTCATAAATAGCGCTGAAATGTGCATCAACTCTGGAGGTCACCATTTAAGAGACATCATCTTCAAATCCTAATGCGATTAAATTTCATGGCACAAATATACATATATAAAGAACTAATTCTAGCTTTCTAATTTAGAAAAGAAGTTGTAGCTGAACCTAATAGGGTCATTACTTTTGCGTCACCTAGTATAAATAATTAATACAATTTAAATATTTTGCAAAAATTTCGCTCATTGCGAAAGTCACAGTTCTTTGAAAATAGCCAAAGTAAAGACCTAATTTTTGGTCTTTTAACCTAACTTAAAAAATTCATATTTCCGGTTATACTTAGCCTAATTTAATTATAGGCAGTGTTTTGGAAAGGATAAATTGCAGGGTTTGCAGAAAAAATACCCTGGGAGGGGAGGTTGTAAATCAAGGAGAAAAGCAAATGAGTTGACGGTTGCATTAAAGTCGCAATAACTAGAGCTCGGGACTGAATGCTGAATTTTGATCATAAATAATTATCAAAGTGAAATTTTTGTAACTTACTGAGGAAGCTGCTACAAGTTCATTTTACATACACATATACTGCACATAAGTTGACAGTTGTATTGACACTATAGCGAGTATACAGAAATTTCACTTTATTTCATTCCGGCAACTAAAGCAACCATTGGGCACGAGTTCGGTTCTGACAGCCCGCTTTGTGCACAGTATAAGCAACGAACAACAATAACTAGAAGGAAAACTTCATGTCATGTTCTGAAAAATACCCATTGACCCTGAAATATGGAATCATGGAATTGAGTGATTGCAATGGGAGTAACAAAGCAAGAAAATTGAGATATTGTGCCTTCTTCCATGAAAAAAGAAACATTATCCGGAATTAATGTGTGCAAAAAGGATAGACAATCCATCCAAAAATTTTCACAAATCTGGCACATAAAATTTCACTCATTCCGTAATGAACAAATTAGTTCAAAAGAGATAGTAAGAACAGTCGTATGCTAAACATTGACGACACACGTTCTACGTTTAAGCCATATGAGTGCGAATGAAAGAACAGTAGTTGCTTCCTAGACCTTTTATTGCATTTGAGGGGAAATTTGACAGTTCGGGACAATCAATAATTTAATTGTTGTGGATGCGGAGTGGATTTCTTTTCTTCAATTTAAAGTTTAATTATCGGATCACAGGCCCACGTTACAAGAGCTCTCAAAGGTGAAAAAGGAGGTACATATTAATCCCTGTAATTTGTATTTATTGCCTTTATTTACAGATTTCATTTTTCGAAGACTTTGGCGTCAAAACCTCAACTTATTTGGATAGTCTTTATCAATGGGACAATTTACAAAAATCTAAATTTTATAAAGGATTACCACAAATAATATCTACATTACCGCATAGAGTCAATATGCAGAGCATTTTGCCTTGCTTAATAAAGGAATTTGTGAATTCTCCTATGATTCCATTCGTTTTGCCAAATGTACAAGTGAATATAATGAATGTGGATGGACGTAATATCTATAAGCTCTCAAACATTGCCAACAATATTCAACTTTTATTCTGCAGCAGTGTGCAGTGATCTATTTGATTGCCTTTTCATACATATTAGCAATACAAAATGAATATCTGTAATCCAAGTTTCAAGCTTAATATAAATGATAACTTTCGATGACGCTTTCACCAAAATCTAGTTATTCTAGTTATCTATCTAAATACTTAGATATATGCTAAAAAATGTCTTTAGATATGAGACTCGACTGCCTTTGGAAGTTTATCCGAGATTCAGGTGCATTAAGATCATTCCAGGGTTGAATATCTGTTTTTCCAAAGAATAAGAACATCTACCCATCAGATATACTCCTGCTGATATGAAAAATACAATGCGTCAATGGAAAGGATCAGTCTAGAAATAAATGAGAAATATTAGCAATATCAATATTAGAAATATTTCAAATAGCAAATACCTCATCGGTAACTACAAGTCCTACACTCAATGGAGTAATTATGCTCATTATATTAGCAGCGCATTTTGTAATGCCCATTAGTCTGCCAGCGAAGTTAGGTGCTAGGTCGATATGATTTACTTGGAAGCCCAGGTATGTTGCAGAATTAATGCCAACAGCGAGTGTAAGCACATCAATTGCTAGATTCATTTTGCCCTGTGTCATGTATCCTAGACCGATAAGTGCCAACATAGGTAACTAATGTCCGATTGAATTGAACAATTTTTGACTAACTGACAGTGAAATGCACTGTTTCTTAGCTAGAATATCTGCTATAAAACCAAAGAAGTTCAAAATCATCGTTCAAAGTATTTCTCGCCCACCATTATTTTCTTCTATCGCCAGTATTCTCACTGACTGCAGATTTTTAACAAAGGCTACATACCCACCACCTTCTGTTAAACATCTAGAAGTTGCAGTATGTCCATAATAATCTTCGGATGCATCTCTACGACAATATCTGAAGCTTGGACCATGACATAAGTCGCACATATTGTCATAAGTTACAACAGTGTTATATTCAGAGCTAATAGCTCCAGGACACAAGATTTTGTAAAATATTTGTCATTTGTCATGGCAATTTTGCAAATACCTTGGGGAAAATTTTCATTAATTTAGGAAAACTCATATTTTTTAAACTTCTTCCCAACAATGGCTATAAGGACACCTGGCTCTCTACTTTGAATTTGTGATTGAAATGGCAAAATCTCATCCAGTACAAGCCATTTGTCAAGATTTTCTAAAAGTTTCCCTATACAAATTAGGCAATTTACTTTTACTGATACATTTGGACTATTCACACACAAGTTTTTAATTCGGGGAAGTAAAGCGTTCTTTGTAGCATTATAATCAATTATAGATGAAAATGTTGGAAGAATGCCTAAACACAACTCTTGCATTTGTGGCATATCGCATTCTAAAGCACATTCAATTTCACTTCATCAGGTGGTCAGGGAGTTTCAACATAAGATCCATCTTTTTCATAAAAATCAAAAGTATTTGAATAGGCTCCTGAAGCTTCATAATCGGCTTTAAATCAGGAAGAATTTGTTCACAAAATTCCTTTTTTGAACAGTTCTCTGCTATTAACAGTACATTTGGCAAAACGAATGGAATCATAGGAGAATTCACAAATTTCTTTATTAAGCAAGGCAAAATGCTCTGCATATTGACTCTGTGCGGTAATGTAGATATTATTTGTGGTAATCCTTTATAAAATTTAAATTTTTGTAAATTGTCCCATTGATAAAGACTATCCAAATAAGTTAAGGTTTTGACGCCAAAGTCTTCGAAAAATGAAATCTGTAAATAAAGGCAATAAATACAAATTACAGGGATTAATATGTACCTCCTTTTTCACCTTTGAGAGCTCTTGTAACTTGGGCCTGTGATCGGGGCTAGGATGTAGCAGACATATCCGATAATTAAAGTTTAAATTGAAGAAAAGAAATCCACTCCGCATCCACAACAATTAAATTATTGATTGTCCCGAACTGTCAAATTTCTTCCAATTTGTTCCGCCCGCGTATTTCACAAATTGGAAACTGAACAGGTCTGTTGTAGTGTTGGCAGATCTAGTTATCGTACACACATCTCTGACTTCCTGATTGGTTCCACCCAACGAAACTTTGATAGTATTCAATCAGCTGATTTCATTTCAATTATATTAATCGTTCCAGAAAGGGGAAAAACAGAGACTATTTCTCTCTTTCAGTTTTACATCGTTTTTCGTTATCAAAAGTTCTTTTCTCTTTCCACTCGCAACAAAATTTCTTTGTTTACATTAAGGTCATTCTGATTGGTTCTCGCTCTTATGCGGGAAACATGGAACGTTTTCTTCTTGTTACATCGTTGATCTTTGGTATAGGTACTGATAGTGGCAAGGTATAACCAAAGAATAAATAAATAAAAGAAAGGACACAGAAGAGTGTTCCGATTGTTTTCCATTTAAATGTACACGGCGAGAAAAAGAAGGAAGGAAGAGAAAAAAAAAATCAAACACTTTTTGAACATTTTACGAATAAGACAAAAAATGTGAATGCGAAGATTACATGCAACGAAATGGAATGGCAAATGATTTATTTTCGTAAATAAGAGAGAATGGGCGGAGTTTTCTGATTTTACGCCCATAAAATGCTCCCGCTCTTTTATGAAAACAAGAATTTCAGGATTTGTCCCAATGTTTTTCGCAGAATTCCAATGTTTGTTAGTGCAATCTTATGATATGTGAACAACACTTTTTCTGTTTACATTTGTTTTGCTCAAGTGGGGGAATCTCATGCTGGATTCGGGGAATTTTATTTGACTGAAATTTCACATCTCCTTTTAGTGCATTGTTTAATGCGAAATTTATCTTTTTCTTGCCAAATGGAGGTAGGGTTACCCAATGTACATTATTATGAATAGTTTGAAATAATTTTGAAGGTATTCAAGAAGATTTTATCATTCGGGTAATCCTACGTTTTCTCAATTTTTGTTTTTAACTCGTTGTCTCAGTTGCACTACAATAGTGCATAGACAAGTTCTTTCCCCCCATTCATGCAAAAGACAAAAGTATATGAGATTACCTCTTTCAGTCTAAAAAACACGGAAAATTTACAATTTTGTTCGCCTCTGTCTCTACTGATCCTTATTTATACTTTGGTATAACTACTGTGAACCTCGGCGGCCATCTTAAGCGTCGCAGTAACACACGACTGTGCTAAAGATATTAGTTATATAAGAAAAAAATAATGCCACTTTGTGCTGTGTTTCGAATGTTGTATATTCGGATTTTAGTTTATAACATAACATAACATAACGAATATCCATCGCAACTGAGGAAATAATAGAAGCTATTATGAACTCATAAAAAAGTGCAGAAATACTGCTGCATCTCAAGAACACATAATTTTTTTTTAATTCAATAACAATTGCTGCCAACAATAAAATAAAGTTACTCTTCCTCATAATGCCAATACAAAGAACTTTTAGTTTTGGTTCTGCTTCTACTTCAAATTTGTTATCGGTTGGGCAGTTTTGACGAAGATCTGTTTTTGCGCTAAATTTTATTAATTTTTTCCATTATGGTATTTATTGCTGTAATAAAGCCTTTCCACTTGACTGATTGATCTCTCATGTAGCATTTATTGACAATTGAAGCAGAATTTGTTACTGCAAGCTCAGGACTTAATGATGAATAACCACTTAACATTAAATCCTATAATCATAAAAAATTCCATGTTTTATATTTCATTCATCATATATGTGTATGTTTTTAATGCTTTTTAGTGTGCATAACACATAAATTTTATTTATTTTATAAGTAACTTGTAGTATTTCTTAGAAATTTCTTTAAGGTCCATGCCATGATAAATGATACCGCTCCGGCTGACCTCTATTGATATAATAAGTATTTAGTTCAGCACACCACACACACACCTTATAATATCTCTTGGACATGATTTCATGGGCATAAATATGTGAATTTGACAGAATTTCTAACCCCAACAAAAAAAGAAAGAAGCTAAATAGAGGTATTTACCGCAGCCGGAACGTAAGCTAAAAGAATTTTTCCTTTCCATTCAAGGAAAATTCAGAGAATTACATACGTGCGAATAAGATAAATTGTCACCCGTAGCTGGATGATTTGGTCGTAAATGTGACACTCAGTTTATAATGGGCACGACAAATATGGACATCTTCGTCAACTTAAACTATTAATGGTAAGAATAATCACCTCATGAATTGTTCTTTAAACGCAAGAAATTCCATCGTCGCACCGTAGAAGTCATAAATAACGCCGCCTCGCGTCGCTTGGTCTCACACCTTGCTCTCAAGTTTCAACTGTTTTTGTTTGGCATCTATAGCAGCTGATGATATTCCTGGCATTTTCCTTTTTACATACATATAAGAAGATCCAAACATTAGATGCTGCCCCACTAGAATACTGACTAAGTATAGTTGGTGTTATCTATAGATGGAATATGTTATGATTGGTCTGGTTGAGATTGTGTGTCATTTTTCTTTCAGGAAATTATTGTTTTGTACTGATTTTTGAAGAGGACTTTAGCCATTTTAAATACAGTATCACTGCCTACCATGCAAAACTGGACAATAATATATAGTAAAGACTAGTATGTACCCCGGTCCTCGAGCGAAATGAAAAATTTCTTACAAATTTTCTCGTAGAATCGCAATGAAAAGAAAATGGTTATTTCACAAAAGGTCATGCAAAAATTGGCGAATTTTCTGAAGTAACCATCGCCGATTTTAATAAAACTTGGTTTACAACGAGTCCGTGTCGATGTCGATTATATTAATTGTGCGAATTATTAGTGCTATAAACAAGAAACTTCAAAAAATATAAGGCTTCAAAAATTTTCCAAAATGACGAATATTGACTTCCTCAAAAAGTAAATTGATATGAGGGCTTATCAATGAATTTGGCTTTAATAAAATAAGTGAGTTTATTTATATATATATAAATCATGATAGTGACCGTACATCATGGAATTTTTAAGGTACAGGGTGTTTCTTGAAAACCATATTTTCTTAATCACCCTTTAACTACGAAACGGTTGATATGATCCCCTGTCATACAATTTTTTTTGGGAAAAAAACTCTTTTGTACAAACGAAAAATCTTTAACAAAGAAATTTCTTTGCAAAAAAGGCGTTTCGTATCGGTAAGAACCGTATACTCATCAATACGGCATGGTTCCTGCTTGTCGTATACGTCAAAGTGAACAGCCAAGCTGACCTAGTAGCAAACTCTGCCAATTTCATATTGACTAAATTGGCTACGAATTTATTTCATAGCAAAGCTCTTTATCTAGGTGAGTAGTGCTATCACCTCTTGCCCTAAGGACCACCATGCTGGAAACACCCTGTACATTAAACTAGACTAGACACATTTTATTAATAGAATTAGAAATGAAGGTTTGATGTGAAATCCAGTGAATATAACTTACATCATAGATGGCGAAGTGATAGGAAATTATTTAGTTAGAAGAGGAAGAAAAATTGGTTTTTTTACAGAAAATAAGCCAATAAATAGTAGAGTCCGAATAATCTATAGGATAACCAGTCGGGTACAGTTACACTGTATGCATTGTATAGAAATCACACAGTGAGTTTAAGGTGTTCAGGAGAACGGAGCTTAAAATGATTACAGAGCTTTTTCAGGCCAGTCCTTCTTGCGGTATTATCTAAACAAGATGGGCTTGGCTGACCGTTCATCCTACCGATTCTGTCAGGATACTCATGAAACCTTGGAGCACTTGCTCTTCAATTGCGAAGCATTGATCAGGTGGAGATTACTCCACCTCGAACATGCTTTTCCTCTACCAAACTACGCGTGGAATTTCAATCCCAGAATGGTTCTGGGCTTTATTAACAGTCTAAACCTAGAATGGGAATAAATTAAGCGGGGACTAACACTGTGTTACAGTTGGTAACACAAGTGGTACGAACTATAAATAAATATTATACACGTAAATTTGTTGTTGTTATATTGTTTTACAGAAATCATTGAAGAATTTTCCCGTCCATTTATAGAGCATCTATGTACATATGACTTTTACCAATTTTCTATACAGAATGTTCCGAGAACAATGGGGCAAACTAAAATAGAGTTAAAATTTGTAGTCGAAAATCCCATTATGCATTTTTCCATTTGACGCTTTGTTTCCAAGATTTTCGCATTTTTCATACTTTTTGCAAAAAAACATGTTTTTTTGATAATTTTTATACCCTAGATGAAATCTAAGGGGTATACTAAGTTTGTCATTCCGTTTGTAACACCTCGAAATAATGATGGTAGAGCAAAATTAAAAGTTATTTTGATTTTTGCATGTCCGCACGAAATTTTGCACACAGCTTTTTGTAAAAAAAAAAGTAAATTTAGTGCTTCTAGGGTTGCCATACAAACATATCTTTTTACACTATATATTTGGGCACTGACTGAGAATGCGTTGAGGTAGAGAACTGAAATTTGGTACATGGTGTTTTCCTAGCAATAGTAAATAAAGTTTCAAAACTGGACTAATTCGGTTAACCCTTTCTTGGTGTTGCCAAATAAAAATTTTTGTTTCTGACAAATACTGTGAAAATGATCAATCCTAGACCTTTTTATTGTAACGAAAAGTTCTTCAAAATATGAAATCCGATGAAATTTATTATAATCATTTTTGCTGCCCAACGAGCCGTTCTAGAGATATATGCGAAAAACCACTTCAAAAATCAAACTTGCGCAGATGGGTGACCAACCATACGAAAATCTTCGGTATCATAAGAATTGGTCCTAGACGAATTCTAGCTTTCTTGCTTGTGTCTTATAGTTTTTTCCTTTTTTGTTTGAATTTTATAACTAATAATTTTTTTTTAAAGTGGACACATGGCTCATTCTGATAATAAATAAAAAAATTCCCAGAAGCTATTATTTCCAAAGTAATTAGAGTTTAATGTGGAGCATATGATAGTATTAAATGATTTTTGAATTACTTCAAAGGTGAATTACATGGAGTTCCATAAATTTTTTTCTCTCAGATACCTTTAAAAACAACCGCAATTTATGCTCTTTCTAATGGTAACAACCATCCTGTCTTTAATTTCTACCTTTTTCCTAAAACTAGCCTCTTTTGATTTGAGCATGATCTCGGTAAATTGTCACTTTTCATACATTGTAAAATTATTACTGTATTGGATATCATTCTGTATGTTTTGCTAAGAGATTATACGTCAGGTAACTGGACATATATTCCCATTTTGGTTCGTTTTCTAAAGAAATGTTATGCTTTTGAAATAATTGAGAACTTTTTGGTAAAATAAATTTTCTGAATAACTTTAGTTAGTAGTATTATGTAAAAAATGACTGTCACAAAAAAGTATAATGTATTCAATTTATTTATTTATTTATTTGCATTTAATTATGATGTTAATTATTATTTTGTTTACATCAAATTGTTCAAAGGTTTTATTCTTAAACATAATCTAGCTCTTCTAATAACAGATCTTTTAATCATTCTTGGATTCAATTCACTCTTAATTATATTAATTGCTAAATTTATTCGTGAGGAGAAATGTTCTATAGACGTTATTTCTTCTTCGTAGACAATTGAATTCATGTATCCCCAGAGGTAGAAGATTAGACGAACGTGGAAGCCATAATCCCGGTTCGTTTCTACCAATCCAATGTCCACAAAAATTTTCCTCTAGTTAATTTACTATTGCCCGTTCAAAGTGCGCTGGAGATTCGTCATGTTGGAAAATAATTTGTCTTCTTCTGTACAGTGGTATATCCTTTAACAATTCGATTAGATAGTTGGATAGATGGTGTAGGTACGATGCGGCATTTAATCTTGAGGAAAAGATTACAGTTCCAATAAGTATCCCGTTTAATATCCCTGCTCATTTGTACTAAATCGCTGTTGATGGCTCGCCACTTTGGTTACATGCAGATTTTCTACTGCCCAGTAATGCAGATTATGGTAGTTAATTACTCCATCCCGGGAAAAGCAAATTTCATCTGTCCAAAGGACATGATTCAAGCGAGACTAATTTTCCACAATCCATCTACAAAATACTATCCCTCGTTTGTAGTCACCGTCTTGCAATCCTTGTACGCGTTGGTAATGAAATGCGTGCAGATTATTCCAACGAAGCACTCTCCAAATCTTTAAGAGAATTTAAGGTTTTAAGGCGAATTTTAATGATTGCTTTTAATTTTACCTGTGTGTTTGAAATTCCTGTACTTCAGGAGATTTTTCTAATGCTTAAACCAGGAGTGTTTTCTAATAGTTCTAAGATTTGTTGTTGTGACCCTTCATCTGTTTTTTTGGGAGCTCCCATCGGTAGAATATAAGTTCCACTATCGCTTGGGTTTCTATGAATTCGTTCAAACGTTTTACGATCCGGACATCTTCTGTTCGGAAATCTGCTTTGGTACTCTCGAACTGCTACTCTAGAATTATAGTTACAAAAACCGTAAACCAAAAGCCTATCAGCATATTCGCAAAAATTATAGAGATCCATATCCAATACGTACTAATTTGTTCAATCTCAATCTGTTTTAAGTCTTAAACAACGTGAAAGTTAAATATCAATTCCTCTGGAGTAGAGCCGAAAATGAAAAGCTTTCCGGAAAAAGAAACATAACGAAATCTAAAGTAGCCAATATCAATTTGCGAGAATCCAAAGTGACTAAGACTAATATCTGGCACCTAGCGTATAATTTCTGCGAACTATTCAGACTTATTCTTCATATCCTTCAAATCAATACATATACAGCAATAATTCCACAATGTATGAAAAATGACGGATTTTTTTGGAAAATTATTTTGAGGAATACACCGATCGTTTTGTTGAAAAATAGTTAATTTTTTATTTCATTGCTAGAGGTTTGGGGTCCAAGTGCGGCCCTTCTTCAGGAGCTCTTTTTCTGTTTATCGAATAGATGTTTTTAGGATTCTGTACCCAAAAGGTAAAAATGGGAACCCTATTTACTAAGACTTCAATGTCCGTCTGTCTGTCTGTCAGCGGGCCTTATCTCATGAACCGTAATAGGTAAATAGTTGAAATTTTCACAGAGTGTGTATTTCTATTGCTGATATAACAAAAATTAAATTAAATTAAAATCAAAGGGGCCCCCATACAGTTTCGGCGCTTTTTTTCCCAGGTTTTATTCTCATTTATTATTATTATCATAAGTAGACATTTTTTTTTCCAAATGACAGGATTATTTTTCCAAATAACGCGTACTATCATTTGAAAAAATAAATAAAGAGTATATAGATAATGTTAAATTTTGTACGACGCTACGGAACCATTCGTGCGCGAGTCCGACGCACACTTGGGCGATTTTATTTTAAAGATAATAATAAATAGCAAATAAATAAAATGGAAAACAAATTACAATAAAATAAAAATACATTATTAATAAATTGGAATAAAGACTTGGAACAAAAAGACAATCAACTAGCTACGAGGACGTGTATGAAAAGTGTAATTTTACCGAGTTTATGCTCAAATCAAAACAGGCTAGTTTTAGGAAAAAGGTAGAAATTAAAGAGAGGATGGTTGCTACCATTAGAAAGGGCAGAAATTGAGATAGTTTTTAAAGGTACCTGACAAAATTTTTTTTATGACAAAACTCCATGTAATTCACCTTTGAAGTAATTCAAAAATCATTTAACACTATCATATGCTCCACATTAAACTCTAATTACTTTGGAAATAATAGCTTCTGGGAATTTTTTTTATTTATTATTAGAATGAGCCATGCAGTGCCGTTCCTGAGTTGCTGGCCGCTCAGGTGCAAAACAATATTGCCGCCCCTATTAATTAAAATTGTTAATTAAGTTTAAATTCTCACAGATATCTTTTTCTATCGATAACAAGACAAGATTGGTTAGCTTTTCTTGCGACATCGACGACCTTAGGTAATTTTTTACCAATTTTAATTTTGAGAAACTTCTTTCTCCAGATGCTACAGTTACAGGAAGTGTTAAAAAAATTCTTAACGCTATACACAAATTAGGAAATGATGATATTAAGTCGTTTTGTATGATGTAATTCAAAGTCATTACAGACTTTGCCACAGTAGGAAATATTTCCCTGAAACTTAATATTTCGTTAATTAGTTCATATCAATTAAGGTCTTTTTCTATGGCATCCTTAATATTTATTTGTAGAAAAACTTCCAAATCCAAGCAACACTTTTTAAAGTATCTAAATCTATTGAATGGAAGGAATACAAAAAACCATAGGTATTATTACATTGATCTAACAACGTAAATCTTTCCTCTACAGAATTATTCGCTCTATCTATAATGCGAAAATAAAAATTAATTTTAAAGTTTTGTTTAGAATCTTGTATAAACTCGTCACTTGATTCATATAAAAATTGACGAGGTCTTTTTCTTATGCGGGTCTGTGGAAATTCGTTTTCTACATCAATAACACGTGCACGGTTTGTAGCTTGACTTATGTATTCATTAAAACTGGCATCATTTCTTTTCGCATTTAAAAATCTTTTTAAATTACCCAACGCTTTACTACATTCATTAATGTCAATGTTAGAATTTTGTAGCATTTTTCTAACTACATCAATTTTTGAAAGTATATCTTGCCAGATAATTAATGAACATAAAAATTTAAATGACTTTAATTTCTCAGATAACGAATTTGCCATATTCCTTGTGCTTATATCTCTGCTTTGGTCATCTCTTAAATTGATTAAACTTTCAGAAATTTCTTTAATATTTTGCTGCAAGGGTCTTATAGCGTCAATACGACTTGACCATCTAGTACCACTTAAAGGTTTTAAAGTTAAATTTTTAATTTTAATTTTTAACATATTCCATCTATATGCAGAGGTAGAAAAACAATTAAATAAAAATCCAACGGTTTCATTATTAATATTAACAGCATCATTAAGTACTAAATTTAGACTGTGTGCTGTACATGGTACAAATGTTGCTCTGGGACTAATGTTTAAAATTCTTTTTTGAAGTCCTATATGCTCACCTCTCATGTTGGACCCATTATCGTAGCCTTGACCATGAATATTTTGCACATCTAAGCTAAATTTAGGCAACAATTCGTCAGTAATGAAGTTAAACAAACCTTCACCAGTTGTATCAGCTATTGGAGAAAAACCAAGAAAATATTCTTCGATTGTTGCTTTATTTTGTGTCAAATTCACACACACCGAACAACAAACGTGATTTGTTCAACGTGGCCTAAATCTGTGGTACAATCAAGTATAATAGAAAAATATTTTGAATTTTTTATAATAGTTGTTATTTTCTTTGTTACAGCTGCTGCTAATAATTCAATGATTTCGATTGGAAAATGGATTCCTAAATAATGAGGCATATGACTTTTTTGTTCGTACATTTTTTACATGCTCTGTTATTATCGGATCAAATTTAGCTAACATTTCTACAGCTTTCATTAAGTTTCCATTGTTTGGATGGTATAGTTTTGACGATTTGCCTCGGAATGCTAAACACTGACCAGATAACAATTGAATAATAGCTATAACATTCTTTCAATAATATGACGCCATCATTTTGTCTCCATTTCATAGTATGTTTGAAGCTCTTTATCTATTGTACAGTTCTTTTGCATTCGCATTTTTAATTTACACCACTTTTTTGAACATTCTATATGTTGTGCACTATTTTCATGTTGAACAAAACACGTTGTTGCATGTCGCCAATCCGAATATCTACCACTGATTATATTTTTGCTGAATAATTTGCAGCAAAAACAAAATACATTATTCAATTTTGAAGAGTAAATTATCCAGTTTCTGGAAACTGTTTCACCATTTTCTAAGTTTCTAAAAAATATTTTGTAGAAAATCTTCTGTTTGTCTCATCTGGTGGGAAATGAACATTATCACGAAGTTGCACTGGTCCTTTCTTCACTAAAATTTCTAAAAGTTGTGTGCTTACTGATTCAGACCATGTTCCAGGATCTGCCAGCACTAAAGACGAGCTTACTAATTCAGCTTCATAAGAAAACTCTTCTTCTGACTCTGATGTTGATGAGTCATCTCGAGGACTTTCTGGCTTTTCTGTAGGGCTTGAAGACGAATCTAGTACATCGAGAAATGTACCAGGCTCTTCAGTATAAACTTCCGTTGTAGATCTTCCTGATGTACTTGCCACAGGTGGTTTTATTGAGGGTTGCAAAAACTGCGTTAACGACCCACTTAGTTTCTCTATTTCTTTTAGTTTTTGCTCTTTCTTTTTTCGATAGTAAGCACCAGATTGCCTTTTTGTTTTTCTTTCTGACATCTAAGAAGGTGTGTTATTTTCTTATTCATAATAAGATTTATAAATAGTAAAGCTTACCTTTATTAATTATTCTTTATTTGTAGCATAAACTTATAAATACTTATAATAATATTTAGTAAGCAACTATTAACAAAAATGTATTAGGTACCCAACTATGACCACTTGTAATTAATTCTAATTCACTATAAATATTAGATGTTAATATAATAATAACATATTGAGTGCGTTCACTGCCACTTTGCGTAGCGTAGTTGTTGCGTAGTGTAGTTCTGTCAAATGATTTAAAACGACTACAATCGACTATCCTCCTGACCGTAGTCGAATGTTGTCGACTATTTGGTACATTCAAAGTGCGGAGTGAAGGATAGTCGTAGTCGAGCGTAGTCGTTAACTGTCAAAATTTGGGAGAGTGAACGCAAAATAGTTTTTGGTAGTGAATCGTAGACGACAAAAAGTCACTATTTCGGTGGCAGTGAACGCGCTCAGTCATAGAAAATTGAAAAAGTCATGGCATACTTACAAATTTTTAATGGCAAAATTTTGTCATGGATTTTAAAAGAAAAAAACATAAGTTAATTGGAAAAAACGCATTTAAAGTATTCATGTGTTTTCTATAAGAGTAGCAAAATCAAAACATGTACTTACAATTTTACATACACATACTACTCTTTTATTGCGTTAATTAGTTATTACTTTGAACAAATCAAAATATGAGTTAAAAATTCCCTTGAATATCAATTAGAAATTTCTAAAGAAATATCGTACATACACACATTCTTTCAAATTTTTATATGAATACGAAAGTCTGAAGAAGAACAGAATTCAGTAATTTTTAATACATTAAAATGATTAAATTTTTATGTACTTGGATCTTCACAGTGTTTCTGGTAAAACAAAATAACGTTTTGTTTGCTTCTACTTAATTCGACAAAGTTTTTTTTTCAGTTTAGTACTCAAAATTAAAATCAAAATATTTTTCAATTTTAATTTTCTTAAATAATAGTTGGTAGGCGGCCGCCCTTCGACTTCGACGCCCACGCGCAAGTGCACCTTTTGCAATCCCGCCAGGAACGGGCCTGGAGCCATGTGTCCACTTTAGAAAAAATTATTAGTTATAAAATTCAAACAAAAAAGTAAAAACTATAAGAAACAAGCAAGAAAGCTAGAATTCGTCTATAGGACCAATTCTTATGATACCGAAGATGGTTGGTCACCCATCTGTTCTAGTTTGATTTTTGAAGTGGTTTTTTGCATATGTATATCTGTAGAAGGGCTCGTTGGGCAGCATAAACGATTATAACAAATTTCATCAGATTTCATATTTTGAAGAACTTTTCGGTACAATAAAAACATCTAGGATTGATCATTTTCACAGCATATGTCAGAAACCCAAATTTATATGTGGCAATACCATATTTGAAACTTTACTTACCATTGCTAGGAAAACACCATGTACCAAATTTCAACTCTCTACGTCAACGCGTTCTCAGTCAGTGCCCAAATATATAATGTAAAAAGAAATTTTTGTATGGCAACCCTAGAAGGAGTTGCCCAACTCGGCCCATTTTCGAACTAAATTTATTTTTTTTTGATAAAAGCTGTGTGCAAAATTTGAGGGTATAAAAATTATAAAAAAATCATGTTTTTTGCGAAAAGTATGCAAAATGCGAAAATTTTGGAAACAAAGCGTCAAATGGAATAACGCATAATGGGATTTTCGACTCCAAATTTGTACTCCACTTTCATCTGTTTTAGTTTGCCCCACAGTTCATGGAACACCCTGTATATCTACCAGTCTATAAAAAACAACATATTATCATTTATTTCCCTAATTTGGTTAATTATGAGTCATATGAAGGAAAATTCTTACATTACTGGTGCAATTGAAAATTTCTACGACAATGAAAATCTAGTGCCTCTGAAGTGCTTCTCTTAACTGATTCAACCGGATGTGGGGAACAAAGATACTACATTTATGATCAAATCAAATGTAACACCTTCCATTCCAGCGAACATGTTCCAGTATACAACAACATTGTGAAGTGTCGACGCGTATCCTACTACTATATAATACAAATGAGCAGAAATCCAAGCCCAATGTAATTCTTCACCTTGGATTCGTTTCCATTGCTGATTCTTCTTGGTCAAAGTTCACGTACGCGTCCCCAATCTATGGAGAAGTCTCCATATAGAAGGTTTCCAGTGTTGGTTGAATAGTTCCCGTGTCCCTGTTTCTTTTGAGAACACGTGAACATTATTTATAGATTTCTGCTGGCATTGCGTGCATACTGCATCGACGACGAACGAAGGGGTTTCCATGGAGTTGCGCAGTACTCTGGACTGGTTTGTCACAATTCCATTCCTCCTTGGCTAACTTTCCTCTACTTCTTGTGTTGTGTTGTGATGTCTTTCAGTCTTTTCAAATTGTGCCGGCAGTCTCTGTTCGCCGTACTTGCTTTAAGATTATAGTTTTATTGTACCGGACAGCAGTCACGCGGCTACACCAGTAATATTAACAGTCATTCTTATATACATTGTGGGCTTTTACTGTTATGCTTAGCATACTGACAGTAGTATAGGAAGAGATTCACCATCCAGGCACCGAGGCAGACACCTTACGTACGTACGACCGAAAGACCACAGGAGCCCCAATATATGTTGGGGAGCTGAGGAGCTGGGATAGTAGTAGAAATACGTTAAGTCTCAGATCTGGAAATAATGAAGTCTCCATCTCCATAAGTCTCTTATAGGCATGCAAAGTCTATCCATGAACTTCGCCTTCTCTTGGGTTTGATGTCGAGTCGTCCGTCGTCGTTTCCATTTTTTGGAGGAAGGTAGAATTAGAAAACTGCAGGTGAAGTTAAGTCAGTCTGCGTCGAGATTTTATCTGAGTCGTATGTGCCAAGAATATCGGATTTGTCTATAGTAGAACGTTCAGACATTCGTCTTCAGGTGGTCGTCTGAAGCAGCGGTAATAGATTAATGTGTGTTGTGCCAAGAAGTAGGAAGTGGCCAGTTCTCAAGTGAATTGTGCGTGAATCTGATCTTTATTTGTTTTTATCTTTAATCAACGGTGAAGGAGGACTTAGCGTAATGAATCTTTTCAGGTCATACTCCTTAAGGTTTGTATTTTTTTGTTTTTTGTTTTTTTTTTAGTTGTAATCTATGTGGGGGGTTTGGTCGCCGGTTCCGGGTTATATGTATATATGCTCTATGTATTATCGAACATAATCCACCTCTTCGAAAGGGACTTATTAGTGTATAGAAAGGGATTTTAGATACCACACGGGAATACTTTTTGCAATTTTTCTTGTTTTCGTTTTTGGTTTATTTCGTTATCGATTTTGTACATATGCCAGATGCACAAGCGATTATGTATGTATGTATATATAAATGTATATGTAGGTATGTATGTACATACATAAATGTACTGAATTTTTTGTGTTCGGCCGGCTTTTATTTCTCTTGCACAAAAAGGGAGTTCTATATATTGTAAATATATAGATATGTATCTATCTAAGGACATACAGATGAATCTACATATGTATATATGTTTGGATGTGGCTGGCGTTTTGCACGTACAAACATAAAAGTCTCTTGTCGGGTAGTATTATTGACAAATGAGGATTAAATGCCGTAAGGAGCACTTTATTAAGTAGGTGTGTATGCGGGATCAAGGGTTTATATGTCCATCCAAGCACTCAGGAAACCTTTGCTCGATTAAGTGCTCCTACAGGCACTCCTGATTGTTAAGTGTCTACTTGGGGTTTATGAATTATGAACGAAGGAAGGAAGGGAGAATGAGGTGCGAAGAGTAAATTTGTCTCATGCTAATATTATTCCTAGAATTTCCAAGTAAAATATATTTTGGAAAAGCTATGGGGGGATAGTTTCAGTTTTCATTCGTTTGTGTACTCTTTTAATGGATGTAGGTATTTGGCTTACGGTGACGAAATTACTGAATGTGTTACAAAATACTCGAATATGAATAAAAGAAATTTTCTTTAAATTTTCATATTGTAATAGAGAATCGAATAAGAAATAATAGTAAATATGTATGAAGAACATAATATAGGAAAATAAAGTGTAGTGTTAAAAAAAAAAAAAAAATTTAAATGAATACTTTTAAAACTGTGCGATTTAAACTTTGGATTGGAGTTAGTATAAATATGAAGTAAAATAATCATTTAAAACAAATTTCAGGGCAGTATAATAAGACCGTAGGTGTCTACAGGTAAATCTCATCTTATAGGATCAATTGATTTCTTAAACTTCTAATCATTATACAGCCAGGATACTAAATTTTGTATGTACGTATTTTTATTGGGCAATTTGTGGAGAACATGAATTCCTGTCTGCTAACCGAATACAACAATTTATTCCATCACAGCTTTTAGCAGGTCGATATCTTTGAATATAGCTTTTGCGGCGGCATTCATTTTGTGTGCAAGTGATTAACCTTTTCAAATCTTTAAGCCTATTTTCAAGATACCAGTTATCGCATTTAAAGTATTTTAACATATCGTCGGTGATACTGGATACCCGTGAGACTAGCAATATCATAACCGCGTAGCTGCATAGAGTACCAAAATCCAATTTCCAAGTTAATGGTAACATAGCTTAATACCCTAGATGAACAGCACGATATAATGAATCATTAAAATTAATTATTCATTAAAATGCCGTGTGTCACATAGTATACATAATTATGGCTCGAAAATCAGATCATAATGAAGTTCACTCAGGGACCATAATTACTATGATCAAAATGAAAAAAATCATGAAATAATAATTATTTTTAATCTTTATTATTTCCATCATATATAATAGTTATATTATGATTTTTATTATTTAAATCAAAAATTATAATTATTTTTAATTTTTATTTTTTATTGTCGAAGATATTAATTATTTTTGATTTTTTTTTTGTCAAATCAACCAAATATAGCATTCGCAGATTTATTTAAACTAAGAGCAAATAAGTTTAACCCAAGAGCAAATAAGTTTAATGCAAGAGAAAATAACTTTAACCCAAACACAAATAAGTTTAACCCAAGCACAAATAAGTTTAACCCAAGAGCAAATAAATTTATCCAAAATTCTCAATAAAACATTTTAATATAAAAGCTTTCACTTTCCATTCAAATCAACATTTTATTATTTCATTTTGTCATTAAAAACAATATTAGGCTTCAAGTATTGGCAAAAATTTGGAGCAAAATTCGTCGAAAATAGAGCATAATAAATAATAGCAAAACCTTATCGCTAAGAAATGGAGTGACGTATTTTTCAATTAGTTTGTGCAGATTCCATCGCTCATCACAGTGATCAGTTTATTTGAAGCAACAGTATCGATTGTAGATTTAAAGTGGTATTCTATAAAATTTTCTTTAAAGGGCGCCATACACCATCCATTTTGCCGTGGTTTTAAAAACCACGTTTTAGTCGAGATAAGAACCTAAAACGTAGTCAAGAAAAAGCCCCTTACACCATCCAACTTCACCATGTCTTGCCGTCATCTTGTAGTGTCCATTTACAGCAACTACATGTGACCAAAAATTGTGATTATTTCATGAAAACCGTTTTTCACAGAAGCACGGGAACATTTTATGAGAGTAAAACGTGAAAACTCCGCCACTTCTCATTTATTTACGAAAACGAAATATTTTCCATTCTATTTCGTTGCATGCAATTTGCGCTTTCACATTTCTTATCTTTATTCATAAAAATTTTAAAGACAAAACGGATGGTGTATGGCCTTGCCCACGTATTACCCACGTTTTGAGAAGGATATTTCTGGCATGACCAGAATTCTGGTTTTAGTAGATATCCGAACTTCAAACCGTGGTGTTCGCCATACACCATCCGTTTTGCCGTGGTTTTTCAGCAAAACCCAAAACCACGGCAAAACTGATGGTGTGTGGCCTGCTCAGTGTTGCCAATAATTTCTTTCTAAAATCGGCTAAATGCATCTAGAATATCGGCTAAAATTGGCTAAACAGATTATAAAAATCGCATAAAAATCGGTAAACTCCAAATTTCATTTCATACACAAAATAATGCAAACTCCTCGAATGAATGTAAATGCAAAACCAGCAAAAAAGATCTCGCCGAGAGTACTATCGCGTGGGGTACTCTTTTCCTGATTCAGAAAACTTTCTCGGGACGTTTTTATCCCCGGAAAACCCATTTTCATGCACTCAAGTCACATACACCCCAGTTACTACAATTCGCATATATTTTTTCCGTTCTTTCTTTCAAGGACATTAGTGCTCTGTTGTTAACATTTTTCTCATAGAAAATCATTTTCCACAACGCACCAATTTCACACAATCACGAGCGGAAAAAAGTGGTCTCGCCGAGTACTGTCGAGTGGTGTACTTTTTTCATGATTCAGAAGACTTTCTCGGGACGTTTTTTTTGACGGGATGACCATTTTCATGCACTTGGGCCACATACACCCCAGTTACTATATTTTCGATATATTTTTTTAGTGTTCTGTTGTGAAAATTTTTCTCATAGGAAGTTACTTTCCACGACGGACCAATTTCGCAGGATCACGAGCGAAAAAAATCCACTTTTTTATCCAAGAAAATGGCTCAAAATACATCCGATCGTCAAAGCATCACAACAAACCAAGTGAAGTTTGCGTCAAGTCCAAAATCGGCTAAAAATCGTCTGTTAGCTGAATTAAACTTTTTTCGACTAATGAAGTTGAAAATCGGCCAAATTAGCCGATTTTCGGCTCAGTTGGCAACGCTGGGCCTGCTTAATTCATTAACATGAGCAGTGACAGATATTATATATATGATGAATGGCAACCCCAGCTGCTCAAGATGTGGAGTTGCCAAGCAATAGTAGCGGAGTTGGAGGTAAGGAAGAGATGTAAATCGTAATCAATCGAAATTCAAAGAAAACTAAGAAGAAAGTTAAAATTACTCTAGGATCGAACGTAGCAGGTTTGCGATGCTTTATCCTCGAGTAATTTTACTCTAAAACTTTTGCCTCCTTATTCTCCTATGCTCAACCCAATAGAACAATCGTTTTCTAAAATGACGGTCTAATCATGACCAGTTTTAGGTGATCTAAACAGAGAGCATAACATTGTTACAGTTATTGAAGAAGCCTGAAACAAGTCACACCGACTGACTACGCCAATTACTTAATGGACTTGATTTTACTCATCCCTAAGAGCAGCCTTTGCACTAACCATTTGTTCAGAAATTTTTATCTATATCAACTTTTATAATATCTTTCATATTAACGTCATGTTTGAAGAAGTTGTTTTTAATGACAAAATGAAATAATAAAATGTTGATTTGAATTGAAATTGAAAACTTATTTGTGCTTGGGTTAAACTTATTTGTGCTTGGGTTAAACTTATTTTTGCTTGGGTTAAACTTATTTCTGCTTGGGTTAAACGTATTTGTGATTGGGTTAAATTTATTTGTGCTTGGGTTAAACTTATTTGTGCTTGGGTTAAACATATTTGTGCTTGGGTTAAACTTATTTGTGCTTATTTTAAATTTATTTGATCTTGGGTTAAACTTATTTGCTCTTGGTTTAAATAAATCTGCGAATGCTATATCTATAATAACAAATATTTGAAGGTTTATTTTTCAAAAATATTTACTAGCAGCGCATAGTTTTTATTTATTCACTTAAATAATTAAAATCATCAAAATAATAATTATTTTTATTATAGCAAATGATTTTTAGTTTTGACAAAACAAAAAAAAAATATCTTCGACTATAAAAAATAAAAATGAAGATTAGTTATTATTTGTGATTTAAATAATAAAAATCCTAAGAAATAATCAATAAATGAATTTAATTTGAAAATTTTTTAATTTTTTTTAACTATTTCTCACAATGAAACTGCATGAAAATATGATTTTCTATGTAACTTATTCCCACTTCGAAGAACCTCCGTTTGGTGTATGATTTTGTAGTTTGAAAAATCAGTAATAATAATTGTTTACGGACCCCACTATGATGTGTTTTTTTCCTTCATTAGAGCTATAATCAGGAAAAATGTGCTAGAACTTAATGTATTTGGGCATACAGGGTGTCCCAGACTAATATGATTATCTTTTTTTCAAATGATTCCTCTCGTCCAGACAAGTAAGCATTGCTGATGGGTGAGGGGGAGGGGGAGATGTCACCCTACCTTCGCTGTGGATCTACCAATTTGAAAAATAAGAAGAAGAAATGCTAAACAAAAAGTATATTATCAAAATTCTTTTTAATATAATGTTTTTTATTATCCAAATCGTTAAATTGAAAATAAAATAAATAAAAACTAAGTTCTTAGCACCGATTCGATCCATTTCACATCTTTACTGTCATAAGTATGTCAAAGGTAGTTTGACAGTACAACTTAATTAAAAAACTGACTGTGTGTCTGCAGTTGCCTAATGAATCATTATGGTTTAATGAGTCTTTAATTAATTATTCATTAGGAGTGGTGTATGTTTAAGGCATAAGAAACTACAACTTGTTTTCTTAATTTTATGTTTAACGATATATTACCAATCCTCTACAGCTATTGCAATGCTATCTAGTGGGCTTCTGCGTCTCAATTATAGTCTTCCTTGATTTTATTGGCTTTTATTTATAATTGATTTGTTTCTTATCTATAAAGGGGTCATTTGTTACTTTTTAGCCTTGGTAATTAAATGATTTTATTTTTGTTGATTTTAATGTTGAGTGTTGGTATCAGTTCCTCCCTCCAAGAGGTAACTTTTAATATGATGCAAGTAAATCGAAAATTGACTCGTTTAGAATTGAAATTGCGTATGTCCAAAAGTCCTGGACTAGGTTGAGAATTGAAATGATACTAACCGTGGACATGAGTTGTCTTAATACTAACTGGTGATTCATATATTTAAATAACGTTACTTTAGTTAAATATGGACATGTGCCGTTTCTAAATTTGTCTACCTCTATACAATTTGTTTCCATCAAAAACAGAAAATCATCAAATATGGACATATTATGCCACTTACAATTCTAAACAATTCAATTCTGCTGAAGAGTTGCAAATAATTTTATCCGTCTGGAGATAGATTTCTGTGGCGTTGTAATTGGTGATGAATGATATTCACAAGAAGTTGGCAGCATTTTCGGTGAATTTTAACGAATAATAAAGATAAAGGTTTCTGGCTCTTAAGATAATCATGGTGTTAATATGAGTCATGCATGTAGACAACTTACGAACCGCTCTATCGTAGATTAAAAGACGTTTGGAGAACTTTTTTTTTCCTAGAATATTAATAAAATTAATAAATAAAGATATGTTTATACCTAACTTCCTTTTGATGCTTTTTGTACTAAATGCCCGTAGTGAGGATATTGTCGTTTTGGATTCTGTTACCTTTTTTTATTTTCTTTACAAATCATTACAGGAGAAATCTTATTATGGCATTAGATCTCGACCCTCTTTTCTAAAAATGGATTGAAATTTGTCTCTCCCCTAATAAGTATTAATGGGGAATTAATAGTGCAACAAAATTCAGTTTCATAGAATCTCTTTTACTAATAATGATTAGCGCTGCACTAATAACTAATTTTTTATTAATCCAATTACATGGGTAAAAGTAGGGTAATAAAAAAACTGTATTTAGTTAGATGAGATGAATGTATGTAACTGTGACATTTTCACAATAATTTTGGTTTATTCTCAATCGTTTGAAAATGTTTTCTGGAAATGATGACGAGTTTGACGATGATGAACTTATTAGGATACGTCGATGTCGGGTTTGCAAGCAGAGGATTAATTATGGATTAACTATAAGCTACGAATTTAATGAAAAATTCCGTATTGGTATTGAAAGTGTTGAATATTTGTTGGGACGAATTGTACCCTATGTTGAAACTCCAACAAATCGAAACTGTGCTCTATCATTAAAGCAAAGGCTATTAATAGTCCTTCACTGGTTAGGGATCGGAGGCCACAGTATCACGGAATAGATAGATATATACGATAATAACAAAAGCCGCTGTTTGCCCTGTAATCAAGGATGTGGTCAGTGCAATTAAAGACAAAATTTTTCCACTACTAGTAAAATGGCTGAACGGTATGAACGATGTTGTTAGAAAATTTTATTTATTGATGCTTGGCGTTATTGGCTGTATTTACGGTGCCCTTATTGGCATTGATGCACCAAGGACGAATGAAGACCGTTTTATTGATCGCCACGGAAAACATTCCATTAACTGTGTATTCGTTTGTAGACCATTCTACAGTTTTATTATTGCAATGCTAAATAGCCAGGTAAAGTGCACGATTCTCGTGTACACTTTAGTATAGAAAAATGGAAAATGACTGGTGCCCATACCCACGATCAATACTTTTAGGTGATTTGCGTTACCCGATTAAATAGTGGTTGATTACCCATAAAAGTACTGATCTAGAAGATCCTGCTACCCAAATTTTCAATAGGACATATAATCATGCGTGGTGTTTAATTGAAAATAGCATCGGTATTTTAAAGGATATATAAAAAAATATGTTTACACTTAGTAATTTGACTTGTTGCACCCATGATCTTTGTTTCAAACTTAGAATGTGATTTCCTGTGATACCTGTATTTTCACTTCGTCCTTTACTCGGTTCCTTCGAAGTCTGTAAAAAGTCTTCTTGGATGTCCTTCAATGATTCCGCCACTGGTAAACCAACAACATACGATGCCCAATTTTAGACAAAATTTTCAGAACCTTTTCATCGACTTCCGCCTAATATGTAATTCTTTCCTCCTTCCGCTGTTCGTTTTGCATCGTCACCTTTCATTTAAAAACGTAATGCAAATGTTTAATTGTTGGCTATGCTTGGATATAAATAATTACCAGCGAAATAGTAACTAATAATTACAATCGCAGCCGTAGATTGATAATTATTAGTCAGCAAGTCTACACTAATCATTTTTATGGAACACTATAATATTAGTCCATAATTGATTGGAGCTAATAACTTGGAAATTATTGGTATTAGACTAATAGTTTTATGAAATAGGGCATATTTTTTCATCAATAATATAGTACATGTATGTGTACAGTTTTGTGTAAAAATATAGGACCATAGGCAAAAAAATATTACCTTCAAATTAATGATAATATTGAAAATGGTAAGACTCTTTAACTCCTGCATAAAAATATGGAACTAAAAATATACTTTGTTTCAAATTATCAAAATTCCGCAATTCAAACATCATCTTCATGTCCATTATGTCACTGAATTTTGTTTAGGACACGTTTCCAGACTTTTCTGCGAGGAGAGCATGAAAACAAAAGACCGTAAAAAAAGCGCGCATTACAAAGAGATATTAAAAGGCAAATCTTGAATTTTGGAGGCTCGAACATAAATCGATTCGTTCCTAGCCGATTCCAAAGAGAGTCCTTGGGTTTTTACGTGAGCACCTGCCAAGTATGGCTTAATCTCATGGCATTCTTCATGCTCGGATTGTTATCGACAATCAACGGCCTCATGTCTTAACAATGAGTACCAGTGTGCCAATAGAGCATGACATGACATCAACTTACTGGTCGAAGCGAGACCTATCCAATTTCTGCCGATCTAGGCTCACAGCACTCTTCACCACAGCCACCACGATGCTCCCATAAAGGGGCCATCCCAAGCTGAGGTGAATATTCCAATATTCAGGGCTCCTCAACCCCGTGGTACCAAGATAGCCAATGTCGGGCTACCCATTTGGTATGGCTTTGGTAGAGCATGATCAACAGACCATGAATACTCCCAGTGGCTATCACCATGCAAGATATCTTTTTGTAACGGGACTGGTTACTCCATTGTACTTGGCCTATACAGGTAATACAACCCTTATGGGCGCTGTCAGGGGGGACCACGTGAAGGTTAAGATATGCCCGTATTCAAGTCTGGATAGGCTTCGAGATTCACCATTTGGATCTTATAGCTGACCATGCATACTAACCACATAAGCGCCCAACATACACACTTGATATCCGTTACTCATCAACTTATTCATCAACTAAAACATCCTTTCGCCCCTGCCCAAGAAGCTATATCTGAGATTTAGTTATTCTGACTATCATGAGCACTTAAATTCTCTGCATAATGACCTCCTGTCATTAAAGCCCTACTACAGTACCCACAGAGCCAAAAATCTCAATTTTTATTTCACTAAGGTATAGTTATCTCGCCGTCAGAATTACCAATTCGTGCATATGGTATCTTTCACCCATACTACCTTACTGTACGTACTCTTGTGGTAGATGCCAAAGCGATATACAGTACAACTAAGCAACAAACCAACAAATTTCATCCATCAAGTATGCATGCTTTCCTCTTATACAGCTTTCACCTTGTTCAGAATTGTGCTTCACAGAGACCCCCCCCCCCCCCGGATTCAAAACAATCGTGTCCTCACAACCCGATTCCAAAACATCGGGTATTACTCGATTTTTACCAGTGAAATCCGAGTACCCGGAGATAAAAGCTGAGTACCCGAAAACCCGAATTCTATGGAGCATTATCTAATAATGGATGATTACCAAAATGCTTAAAGGAACTAGAAAAGAGAATTTTAAAATTTTCACCCGATTCTTATGGAGGAATCGAAAAAGCAAAACTGGCGCAGAATTCCGTTTGTGAGAAACATCACAGATAGGGCTGGTAATGAGCTCAGGAATTATGCAGACATATTCTCGCAAACCTCTAAAACCGAAGCATAACCCACGGGACAAAAGAAAGTTAATTGGCATTTACAAAATTTGGAGGTTATGTCTTTTCATATGAAAAAGAAACCTAAGGACACATAAAATAATTGTTGGTCTTAAGTCTAGTACTGAGGTCCGCGCTAAACTAAATTTTCATTTTTCAAAATTTCGGGGGGGTCCAAGCTCCCATCCTTCCCCAAATGATTGAATAAAATAAAAGGATTATAACATAATGAAGCTGAGGTCTTTCCTTTCATTATAGTACAGTTTGAAAGAATCGATTTAAATGTTTTCATTCATTAATATGTAGGTCTGCTCGCGTATTTTTCGCGGAAAAACTCGTATGGTTGGAGAAATATGTTAAAAATATGGAAAAGTACGCAAACGGTTTTCCTGCAACTTCCATAAAAACAAGAAAAAGTAGTGTGGAATGACATGTGAGAATTGAGTTTAGTTTATACATAGTTTTGGTGAAATGGGAAATTTAGCACGTGATCTGTTTTAGATTTTAGTGAAGGGGTTGTAAAAATGGAAGTAAAGTCTGGAAAACAATGTAGCGCATTCTGAATTCACTCCAAGTCCTGCAGCGAAGACCTTACACAATTCACTATGTTTACAAATGTGGCAGCACCAAGCGGTTGTTCCGAATCAAAAGTCATTTTATGATTAGGTACCAAAGCAAGTAAGTAGTTAGTTTTCAAAACTTGTGTCTATTTAAGTTTTTCTAAATATTTTTTTGGAACAACTTTTAAGGAAATTAGAAAATTACAAAAGTAAAGAGAAATTTTCTTATGACAATTGTCGGTTTTCCTTGAAAAAATATTGTAATAGCTAGAAACTTCGGGTTAATTCATTCAAATGGGGAAGCAGTAACGTATGTAAAACTCGTATAATTTTTTTGACGAAAAAGTAAAGAAACAGAAAAATTATAAGCTCGTGCAAATTGATTCTAACACATTGTCTCAAAAATGAGAGCGTGAACAGGCCTAATGTGTTGGAAGAAGTATACCGTGTACAGTGTAATTTGCAAAATGGGTTCAATAACTTGCTTCTTATTAGCATTTTTCCACCAAATCTGAGCCTTGGCCAGTGTTAGGATTTCCCCGAAAAAACATTAAAAATGTCCTCGATTTCAATTGCATATTTCTTAGCTTTTTACACCACACGATAATTATTTTTGTTTATAAGCGTACAAAAACAGCCTGTTGGGTAGAAATTATACATTTAAGGAAATAACCCGTAACCAGCTATCTCTGATCGCCCATACGAGTCGATAGTGTTATTTCCATCATCAGAAATGTTTTAAATCTAATATTGTATAATTGGGGTAGAAATTTTAATAGATATAAGTATGTACACATATATTTTATATGATTTCTTTTGGATGTCTTTTGAACATTTGGATCCTCATCCCGCCTTTACCGACATATAAACGGAACTGCTATAGCTACTGATGGCAGTGTTCCATTGTTATTTTCAACAAAAGATGTCCATACTATTTTTTATGGGTCGAGGTGCGAAACATCAATTTACTCTAAGCTATGCAAACTTGACTTACGCCACTCTGACTCTCACAGGCTCATATAACAAAATTCCGTTTTTTGTGGGCCACTTCAGAAAAAACGTATTTTCAAAATTTCACTTTACAAATAAATTATTGGCAACATATGGACAAGATCCAATTTTGAACAACTAACCTTTTCTTTAACTTTAGCTCTGTTAATTGTGCTTTTATAATGATATAACAAGATTTTATTTTTTAGCGTTTTTCTCATAATATTACCTCTTAATGTTGAATTAGGATCAATATGACCGCCAATAGGTATCAATCCATTTAATCCTTTTCAGGTACCTTTACTTAAAATCGCTAATTCACTTTCATCATGAATAAATGTTACATGAGCTCATCATAGCTTAATAGAAAATTATCATTCAAAAATTTTTATACCCTAGATGAAATCTATAGGGTATACTAAGTTTGTCATTCCGTTTGCAATACCTCGAAATAATGATGGTAGAACGAAAATTGGACATCCTTGCATAAAATTGAAAGCTATTTTGATTTTTGCGTGTTCGTCTCTCTGTCCTTACGATAACTCGCTAGAGAGCTGAAATTTTGCACACAGACTTTTTTTTATAAAAAAAAAGGTAAAATTAAGTTCGAAAATGGGACAAATTGGGTAACTCCTTCGTGGAGTTGCCATATAAAAAATTTCGTTTTTCATTATATATTTGGACACTGCCTGAGAACGCGTCAACATAGAGGGCGGAAATTTTGGATACGGCGTTCTCATAAAAATATTTAATACAATTTCAAATATGGGCAATCTCTTCCTGATGTTGCCATATAAAGATTTTAGGTTTTTTACGTATACTGTGAAAACGATCAGTCCTAGACGTTTTCATACATAGTACTGAAAAATTCTATGAAATTGGTTATAATCATTCTTATTGTGCGATGAACTGTTCAAGAAATAGATGTGAATAAAATAAGTAAAAAAATAGTTTTCAAACAAAACTGAGGCCAAGCCGCATGAAAAAGTAGAAAATAAACTTTTCTTTACACACAGAGGTGGACTCAGATTTTTTGATTGGGACATTTCTCGTGAATATTCTTTGTCTTCATGAATCAAATCACTTATTACCTCTGATTGATCATACTGAAAGATATCGGTGATTGTCAGCGAATAAAATATGAGTCCACCTCTGTGTGTGAAGAAAAGTTTATTTTCTACTTTTTCATGCGGCTTGGCCTCAGTTTTGTTTAAAAACTCGTTTTTTACTTATTTTATTTTCTGCCTTGTTCATGTTAACTAAATTGTTATTACGTGCTACATGGAGATATTTTAAAACAATTTTATGACGGCTGAAAAGACACTGATTTACTGAATTTTCCCGATTTTCCATGTTTTCCACAGACTTTCCTAATACTATGAATTTTTTTTAAAAATTTACATGAATGTTCCTCGATTTTTCATGCAAGTTTTCATGATTGTTGAAGAGAAAGTATTGATGCCAGTAGGACGGAAAAAAAATGATTCCGCATAGCTTATAAAACTTTTTTGTCGGAAAATTTTCCGGAAAAGTCGGAAAATTCCGGAAATTCCAGAAAAATTGGAAAATTCTACACTTTTCATATCGATGCAAAGTTTTCCGATGATTTTTCCGCTTTTCCGGGTTTCCATGGAATTTTCCACAAAAGCAACTTTATGCAACTCATTTCGCTCTACAACTTTGTCTTAGGTTGCAAAACGCTCAAACGCTTCCTTGGTCGGAAGCTCCGGAAAAGCGTTTTACATGAAGTTTTCACCATTGTCGGAGAGAAAGTAATGATGCCATTTGATAGGGAACTTGATCCTGCATAATTTAGAAAACTTTTTTACCGGACAATTTTCCGGAAAAGTCGGAAAATTCCGGAATTTTTTTTCGGAAAAGTCGGAAAACTCTGCATTTTTCCTGAAACGGATTTATCACTAATCAAATCTGTACCAAATTTTCAAATGATTATTCCCGATTTTCCAGGTTTTCCATGGCAATTTCCGGTTTAAAGTTTGATAGATTCAATTGTCACGCGACATGAACTTGTATGCCTAATTTCAGCTCGATGATGACGAAAAGTGGGTCTACGAGAGTGTCGAAAATAGTAGAAAAGAAATATACAGACAGACAAATTCGTCTACGAGTTAAAGGGACGGGCTGGCCTCAAAAACCACTTCAACTATCAAACTTACACTGATGGATGGACCATTGACCACGAAATTACATACGGGAATTCATCTAGGGTAACATAAGAATTGGTCTTAGACCAATTCGACCTTTTTTACTTGTTTGAAATTATTTTAGGAATTTACTTCACTATTCTACAAGCTTATGAATATTTAGAAACAACATTTACTATTGCTGATGCAGATTATGAATCAACTGAATATTTTCCAATAAAAAGATTCCATGGAAGTCATGTATTAATTGGAAATGCCTTCCTATTAATTTGTATTAGGATACGTGCACAACGAGGCGAGGCTACATCAAGAGTTGAAGAAATAAAATTAGTGTGCGCTGTACCTACTATGAGAGTGTTCATAACAACGTGGCAACGCGTGATGTGGTGAGACACCTCGAGGTATCCTGCTCGAGAATGAAATATTTCATTTTTTCGCGAGGTTCAGCTCATTAATTTTAATAGCTGGCATATTCTTATAGGATTTTTCTTTGATATAATCGAAGGGTTATTTACTCATTCTCATATACTGGAAGAATCTATGAGGATCAGTATGTAAATCTTCATATATGTGGACGATGGAAAAACAGAAAATGATTAATTTTATATCCTTAGAATGGAAATTCTGGCAGTTTTTTTTAGAGTTTATATTGAAATCTTTCCTTAATATGATCGAAGGTTTCTACACTCATTCTCATATAACGCCTTGTTGTGAACACTAAACCTCGAGATGTATCTTCATTTCGCCTAGCTCAACTGCCTAGCCTCGCCTCGCTTCGCTTCACCTAACCTCGATGTGAACGTACCGTTGCTAGACATATCAAATTTCCCTTTTCTAAAAAAAAGTAATTTCTTATTATTAGCAAAAGAATAACAATTAGCATTTAGATTTATTTTTGCAAGCTGGTTGCGCAGTTCGCAAAATAAATCTAAATACTAATTAATCTTATGCTAAACGTATTATTATTAAGCGTCTGTTTGTCAAATGTTCTTTTTTACCAAACAGTTTTTTTGAAAAAAGTGTTTTGTAAATAACTTTTATATACTCACAAGCCCCTGACTAAATAACTTTGTGCCTGAGCGCCTGAGAGTGCCGTTCGTGACGTAAGTGAAACCTTAGGAAGAGTCTTAGGGTAGTAAACGTGGATGGATTTACATGGGTTTTTTTGATTTAGAATGAGTGATAGGGGAGCTTTCCGATGGGGTAAAAGAAATATACGTTTATGGGGGTTTGGGGTGGGGTGATAATTACTGGGGTGTGTGTGATATCAAATTAAAGGTCTAGCTGAGTCCTATTAAATGGCATATTTTGTTTTCGTCTGTAAGAAATCTCATAGCAGACTTTTCTCACTCGAATATCTTTAAAATTCGTGATTTTCTTATATGTGTACAGAGGGGTGTAGGTTAGTGTGGGGGGGGCTGATTTTTCTTTTAAACGCTTTAGCCTCATATTTTACATATTTCATGGGAGCATTTAAATTTTCTATGTTTAATCGTTATATGGGTTTTGATGTGAAATACATTTTTCTACATTTCTCATGTAAACTCTTTTGATATGGAAGTACCTACTTAAATTAAATTGCGATAATCTCCTAAACTACTATTGATAATCTCCTTCTTTTGCGGGAAAATCGTTATTTAGCCTCTTGTTATTATCATTGTTAATTGGCGCTACCTCCTCCAAAGTCTTCAAAATTCCTGTTCATTCTGACCTCCTCCCGCATTTTATTTTCATGCCAGTGACGTACGGACCGTCCCAGTTTAACTTGAGTTCGCGGCACTAAAAAGCACTGTGTCCCATTCGTTAGTTCAACTAATATATGCATATAGTTTTTAGTGAATATATGTATATGTACTGTAGACACCTTATTGCAACAAAAGATCAACGAATTCAGCAAGTATACTATTTCTGTCGAAATTAGCAATGAATTTTATTGTGGTACAGTCAAGTCTCTCAATATGATGACACAGTCAAATCTTATGTAAAGTCGTTATTTATTAAGAATTTGAAAATATAAGTTATTGCAAATAAAAAAAAAAAAATATTTTTAAACCAACGAAAGATGGCGCCAGTCATTCTGTTCTACTATTAGACTATAAAATTTTATTCTCATCCCAATTTTTCAACATTCCAAGAAATTCTACGAAACCAATTTAGTACAATGTGAAAAGGAAATGTTAATTAAAAATTAAAACATAATCGCAATTAATCTTCGCAGTTGTATAGATTATGTTTTATATAGCTTTCACGAAATTACGCACAAAACCAATTCCTAACGCGAGTTATTAAATTGCAACTAATTGAAATGCATGAAAGCGTAATACGCGGTACTAATAGCAAACACCCTTTGATTCCAGGCCAAGCTGATTATGTGTGAATAATTTCATCGAGAGTGCTTTAACCTTCACGTGCAATGTTTCAGTAATTCATTAAGGTTTAATGTACTCATCACGACCTCTTCCACAGGAAATATTCAAATCGTGGGAGCTACCTTGATGCGCTAGCTTTGAGCTATCATTTTCATCAAAATCTGCGTGTGTACCTGGCGAAAGATAGCTTTCGAATAATTTGGTAGATGTAGACCAAGGAATTTTTTTTACATAAGCCAGGAATGCTTTAAAGACTAATTACTTAATTGATACTTAACACCAGGGAAAATTTATGTTAATTTTTGAAGTGTTTTTTTTTTTGCGCATAAAGTGAGCAGACGGTTGCTCATGTAAATTAACTAATTACTTAGGTGAAAACTTTTTAATTTAGTACTTAATATAATTTAAAATACGCATATTTGATTATTTCTTTTTATGTATGCCATCTACATATCACCTCTCTTGATAGGCTTACGTAAATTAAGTTATAAAATATAAATAGAATCAATTTCGCAGCGTTCAAGAAGCTAATGGTTATCATTATTAATTCTGTGATAATCAGTATGCTCATGCACATCCACATATGTATGTACCTATTTCTCAGCTCATACTTAAATTGAGAAAATCACCTGGTAGGTATGTAATTATTTCTAATGAGTTTAAATCAGGGTGCGTCACTTCTTGAAGAACATATGCAAATCCGACAGTGAACTGTGTCGACTGTGCGAAGAGGAAGATGAAACCTCGATGTGAGTGTCCAGCGCTTGCAGGTTTAAGGTTGCAAATCACTTGTGTAACAATTATCTCTCCAAATAAGGTTTGTAATCTCACCCCAAGAGCAATAATCGAGCTCGTTAAAAGACCGCCTTAGAGGAAGGTACAATATATCAACTCTGGTCGTGGTGTCCGCATGGGCCTAGAGGCCTACTCTTAATATTAACAATATTAAATCAGGGTTTAGAAATATTACGGTAAATATCAAGTATAGGGGAGACCGAGCCAAAGTGGGGAACCTGCAAAAAGCGGGGTAGTGCTCTTCCAAAGGAGCTGCACCGGCACGGCAATATAAATATAAGAAAAGTCCAGACTCTATCAGTAACGCGGTGGAATGAGAATGGCTATCCATATACAGCAAAATAGTCTTTTTGTAATTTAAAGCTTGGTTCCTTCCCTTCCCGTAGCCTATATAACTTAGTTAACAAAATAATAAAATAATTATGATTACAAAGTAACCTTACCATTTTACATTCACTAACTCTCAGCTGAGTAATAATTTTGCATGTGCGTATGTTCAGCCTGAATCCGAATCTGTAGGCAGCTACATTCGATATCATTTGCCCACGGCATGCTATGAGTGACGTGACGGTACAACGACATATATGATTAATGATTACTCAGCTGAGAGTCTTTGTTTCAGGAATCGTAGTCATTTGGTTAAGATAAATTTTTTTAAATAATTTTTTTAGGAAAGGTGTAACAATTTTATTTCGGTTCGGAAGCTAAGAAAGCGACTTTAAGATTATCAGAACACCAATTTTTCTGTATGAATAGTAGTTTAAGGCGAAGGAGCTATTCAAATCAAACTTTTTTTCAGTTTTACATAAGAACACTACAAATATTTTAGAATGTTAGGACTCCGTTGGGTCTCTCATGTGGTAGTGAGGAAGTCTGTTTCATGGCTTGGAAAGTATTGGCGAGGGTTCTCGCCGTAGACTTTGCGCACACAGAATGTCGGGATACTTGTTTAGTTTACTTGGCGGCGTGTTGAAATACAAAATCCTGTCCAATGTAATTTTAGTGAAAAATCTCCCTCTGTTTACTAAACCAAGATACATGGCACAATATGGTTAAGCATTTGAAAAATAGTTCTTCTAACTTTATTTTGAATAAGAAGGTAAGATTGCACTGTTCTTTTTTTATATACTTATCTCATATTGGGCAAAACGGAGTAGGCTCCGGGGAAAAATTAGATACCCTCCCAAGAAACAATTTTTTTTATATAGTAGTAATCGCAAGGTTTCCAATACCAAATTATATAGACTAATACTCGAAGCCTCTTTGTAACCACTATAAGCCCCTTATAGAGCTTAAATGGAGGATTATATAAAGATTACCGTGACGTCATTTAGGTAAAGTTATATAATTAAAAGTTTTATAAAGTATGTAATAAAAGTATTCTAGTTACCTTATGTAACCCTTATATAACCTAGGGTGCTCTCGATTGATTTATTTTGGTCATAGCAGTGGTTGCAGTAACGTTTCGGTAACCTTTATAAACTTTGTTTGTAATAGTGATGGTAACGTTTCCACAACGCTTGGAATTTTACTTTTACTTTACTTTACTTTTAGTGATTGAAATGTTAGGGGAATTACTTTTCGTTACCTTTATAAAAAAATATAATGCAAATATTTACCCAACTTAGAAATTCAATATATTTTTATATTGCATTTTTATAATGTAACGGTTTAATATTTTTACATCTTAGAATAACAATTAGAATTAATTTACGTGGAGAAATTCAGTTGTAATTAAAATTTAACTGCGAATATCATCAGAGATACTTCTAAAAAATACAGACCGCTGCAGAAATAAGCAATATTTAATAATTTTAATTAAATATGACAAAATTTAAAATTTGTGATATCAATTCATAAAAGTAAATTACATAAATGTTATATACCCAAAATGATGTATTTTCTTCATATAAAATTAAAATGGAAGCCATATATCAGCAATTTAAAAAATTGGCTTAACCGAGATTTTCTTTTTTATCTGCAATGCACAGATGACAAAATGGCGGCTTGTACTTACATGAATAAATTACCATTATAAAACTTCAACCACTTTTATATAAACTCTGGATCTATTATATAAATTGAATGACCCTTATAAAACTCCTAGATGTATTATATCAACTAATGGAATTACCATGCCTCGAAAATGGTCGTATAAAGGGTATAGACATAATATGTATCCTTTGGTAATGTTATATGTCTTATGGTAACGAAAAACAGGCGTCATTGTTCATGCATACCCTTTCATTATATTGTGATACCTTTGGAGAAGTTATATACTTAAAGTAATAAAAAAGGTTGTGTCTAAGTTATTCTTAAAATAATTTTTGTTGTGCGCACCTCGTGTAGGGAATTGAATAATTTTATTACAAAAAAAAAACAAAATAATGTCGTATAAGATCGGTGCAAACTGAAGAGGCAGGTCAAGAAAGACTTAGTTTGTGTATTGTCCCAACAACTGGGGAAAATAACGGCATATGGAAATAGCCAAATACGAAAAAAATTGGGTTTCTCAATAAGTTTTTGAACGATGTGGACTCTGCTCCCGAAGCTAATTGGGTGAAGCAATTCTGTATTTAAAAACGATGCGATTACCTGTCTTTTGAGGAATTCACCGCTGAAATGAATGCAATGGCAGAAAAAAGTTACAGAGATACCCTCTTATTGATTATAAATAAAGCTTACAGAAAACACGGACTGTACCGATACATAAAATTCACGTTACTAAAAGTTTCCGGTTTTTATAACAGTCACCTTCGTTACTAAAGCGACATAAATTAATGAAAACAGTTTTATAATGGCTCCATTGGATACTAAAACTGTTTTCTTTTTATAACGATTACCGTAGTTACTTCAGGGCCAGCAAAAAATTGACGATATTTAATAGTGGGTATATGAATTACCGAAAGTTCCCAAATTTTATTAAATTATTGAAGGTTGTCGAGTTATATAAGGGTAACCACGGATACCGCAATAAACACATATATTACCAATTAGTTATATAACGTGGTGATGAAAACAATTATAAAACTTTTTTGTATATCTTCTAGTAATGGTTGCTCTAAGTTATATAGACCGGTGATTAAAACAGTTCCATCACCAACTTATAAAACCTTTAGTAACCACAATAACCATTAGTAACCTTAAAATATAACTACGTCACCAATTGGTAATATTATAAAACTCATATATAACCACTAAAGTTCTTATATAACCGAGTAACCATTATATAGCCCTTATAAAACTACCTATCAGATTCAGTCACCAAAATTTGGAAAAATTGTTACTTGGACCTAATTTACTCGAAATTTAGGTCTAGTGAAGATCTCAAATTTTGCTCGAACTAAAATGGTGTGGTTTGTTTTTTCTTTTCAATTTCTATCTTAAATTCAAATCGAAATTTTATAATTACCTTCTGATCTGTTCCTTAAAAAAATTATGTTACTTTTTGCAGTTAATGTTCTTTATGTTATGCACATATTTCATGTCTTTTCAATAAATAACCTAAGTCAGTTGCCTTTATTTGGTTGCTTTAACAGTACCCTACTTCGCCTCAACGACGGGACAAATTGGCGCACACAGCGACTCTTACAATATAATAATATAGTAATCGATAATAACCAGGTTACGCTAACCAATTTGCCCTGGCTTCCCCTACTAATTGACCCTACAGAAGGTATCTAGTTGTTATTTTATTGCCTTCTGTTTAGGTCGAGTAGCGACTAATTTGCATTTGTCTTTATTATTATGTTGAATCTACATATTTATTTACTAGCGACCCGCTTCGGCCTCGCTCGGGTGGGTAAACAAATTAGATTCATGTTAGTGTTTTTTTTTAATTTTCCGCAACTATACAGTAAGACACGCATTTATTACAAAATTACAGTACATACAGGTAGGTACATTAAAAAACCGAACGACTTTACATTACATTTACTTGAAGCACTTATCCAAAACAATAATCTAAGTTGCCATTATTAGTTTTGAAGTCACATAAATCATTCCTATGCTGCCAGTTGGCAGGAAGCTGTCATATAACAATGGCGTTGACTAAAGCGCAACAAGTGTACATTTTTGAATTACTCAAAAGACAATTCAGTTTTTCTGTGATACAAAAAGGTGTGTAAAAATAAAAGTTTTAGTGTTGTTACACCCTAAAAAGTAGTTTGAAATTAAAATTACTAAAAAAAACCGAAAGGTCCCAATCTTTCCGAAAATACTATTCAAAAAAGACATGAACGTTCTCGTGGTCGATACAACTTGCTTAAGTGTAATAAGTGGAAAAAGTATGTGACGGTCGACGAAGCTTGGTTTCATCTAACGAATGCCGACGGTCAGCGAAAAGTTAAGTACGTAAGTCGAGAACAATCATGAAAAGATTTGTGTGTATTTTCAAAGGCGTCCCGCCCGAAGGGCGTAATGGTTTTCATGGGTATTTCTAACAATGAAGCCACAAAACCCATTTTTGTTGAGCCAGGTGCTAAAATTAATTCCGTTTACTATATCGAGAAATGTTTAAAACCATTATCAAAAAAGTTAAAGAGCTAGAATTGGTCTAAAACCAATTCTTATGATACCTTAGATGAATGCCCGTATGAAATTTCGTATTGTCACACTTCTGTGCAAATTTGAATTTTGTAGTGGTTTTTCGCATATATTTCTAGAACGGTTTGTCGGACAGAAAAAATGATGATAATCAATTTTATAGGATTTCGTATTCTGAAGAATTTTTAGTACAATAAAAATGTCTTGGACTGATCGTTTTCACAGTATACGTAAAAAACCTAAATTTTTATATGGCAACACCAAGAAGGAGTTGCCCGATTTAGTCCATTTTTAAAATGTTATTTGCTAGTACAATGAAAACACCATGTATTAAATTTCAGCTCTCTATATCGATGCGTTCACAGGCAGTGTCCAAATATATAGTGGAAAACGACAATTTTGAATGGCAACCCCACGAAGGAGTTGCCCGATTTGTCTCATTTTCGAACTTAATTTTACTTTTTTTTTAAAGTCCGTGTACACAATTTCAGCTCTCTAAGTATACGCGTTCTCGAGTTATCGTGCGCACAGACGGACGGACAGACAGACGGACGGACATGCAAAAATCAAAATAAGTTTTAATATTATGCGTGGGTGCGTAATCCATTTTGCTCTACCATCATTATTGCGAGGTGTTACAACCGGAATGACAAACTTAGTATACCCTATAGATTTCATTTAGGTTATAAAAATATGAAGAGCTTATATCTCGAAAATGATTGGATTCGGCTCCATCGCATACGTCAAAGAAGACATTGGATTTCCTGACAACAAAAGGAGTACGTTTTATTCCACCAAACATATGGATTCCTTCATCACCGGACCTATCACCATGTGAATTTTTTTTATGGGGATATTTAAAAAAACCAAATTAATAAGAAAAAAGTTGAAAATATAAACCAAAAAAGAAAAGACTGTTACAACGAAAGATGAAATTGATTCCTTTAGAAATGATACAAAGAGCGTTAAAACGTTGGCCGCGCTTATGCCTCAAAGTCTACTATACAATAAAGGTTTACATATTAAATAAAATTAATTTTCAAACCTCTGTATCTTTTATTAGTTCATTTTATTCACAAAATCTTGGGTAACTAGATTTTTGAAAAATTTAATTACGAATGTTTAGCTTACTTGTATAGGGTAATTAAGGTTGCCAAAATTGATGTACATTATTATGGTTGTGCTCGGTTATAAAAGGGTTCTTAGAAAAGTTTCCGACCCAACAAAGATACAAGACGTTTTTTCTTCAAATTAATTTTTATTTTTCTACGTAATCTCCTTATAAGTCTATACACTTCTCCCAGCGATGCTGCCATCTCTTCAACCCTTCCAAATTGTATTCGGCGTGTTTCTCTGCAAAATGGTGGTTTACGAAGGTAATGTCCCCTTCATTCGATAAAAATCTCTGTCCATCGAGCACAACTTTTAGCTTAAGGAACAAAACAAAGTCGATTGGGGCTAGATTTGTCGAATAAGAGCGTGGTCAAGCATTTGTAGATTTTCGCTATGGCAAGCCTTAGGTGTGAGATGACGTTTATGGTCCGAAGTGAACAAACGTAGCATCCAACGCGCGGACATTTTTTTCATGCCTAAATCTTGATGCAAAATATATGAAAAACACCTTCTTTAAACATATTCATAACCTCTGCTATCTCCCTAACTCCAATTTGGTGAAATTGAGCGATTTATCGTCAGTGGTTGCAGATTTTGGACGTCCTGCACGTTTATCGTCATCCAAACTGATACGGTCACGTATAAATTCAGCTGCCTAAAATTTCAGAGTGGTAAATGATGGCGCAGAATCCCCGTGCTTCAATTCGTCTTTGATTTGCGGAGGCGTCTTCCCTTTCAACAGCAAATATTTAATGACAGCTCGATACTCGAATCTTTTCATTTTCACAAAAATACTCATATCGACTCACACAAATGATAGTCAAACAACAAGTGCGCGTACGAAAAGGGTGACATTTTGGTGAGTACCTTACCTTTGAAAGCATGCGTAAACACATTATCCAACTTTTGTTTACGAGTGCTGCCATCTTCATGTAGATGTCGGAAACTTTTCAGACAACCGTGCGTCGTAAGAGCACTAACATCAGGCGATCCGCAAGGATCGATACAAATGACCTCATAAAATTGACTTCTATTGGCATGGTATCCAATAAATTAATGGATCTCCTCTGACCTCTTACCTCCTCTTACTATCATGTAAATGAGGGTCCTCTACTTTTTGTTAATAAGTCAAATAATTTAAAATAATTTCTTCTCTTCAATAAACAGTTTTGAAACATTTACATTGGTCTGATTATGATAATCACATTTTTGCATTACAATTCAAAATTTTATTTGATTAATTTTACATGGTTGATTTCATGTTCATGAAATATGAGAAAATTCCTCAATTTTGTTCTAGGTAATCAAATAAATGCGATATTCACCTGGACTGGCTTAAGTACATTTCTATGTATGTATGTGTTCATATTACATGCCCAACTAAAATGAAATTAAGTACATTAAAAGCGGGTCTATCCATAAATGGTTATTTCATGAAGCTCTTCTTTGAAATTTTCATCTTTGACAAATTAACCGATGCCAACGTACTACAGACATTGTAGTTCCGCCAAGGGAATCCGATCTGGACTCTTGTGATGGAGTGCCACATTCTTTTGTTTCTGACTTTTTTTCTTGTTAGAGTGTTGACATCACTCAAAATGGATAGAAGGCGTCAATGACCTCTTTCCAAAACACATATGTACATATATACATGCATACATATGTAACATAATCACCGTATAGTTATTGTCTCTTCGTTGGGTACTTATTCCAAAAGATTTACTTAAATTATGTTTTGATAGGAGATTTTTTGCTTATTACATACATATTACATACATTTACATAATGTATGTACATATAACTCGTGTAAACAATTCATTAGAAACCAGTGAAATGTTACACGCACCCATTTACTGGACTCTTCTCGGTTGACTTGGTCAAAGTGAATGAAAACGAAGAAAGCTGATTCATTCGATTGGGCGGACCACCAGACCAGTTTTAATCAAAGAAGTTTATTTTTTGCTTTGTTCATTGAAGCGAATGATTCGAAACGTCTATTGCAATTCCGGAAAATGTCATATCATCAGGTCTGCAGATCTTGGAGCAATAGGGTCAAGTTTACTGAAGCAAATAAATGAGGAAATCAGCTTAATTGACGTGCAGGCACTTCGAATGTTTATCTACTAAAATTTGTAGTTTTTGGGATTTCAGGAAGCGTGAGCCATCCTCATAGTCGTATCTAGATTCTGATAGGGTGAAATTACAATTTCATGCTTTTTGCATCCATTGTACATAATTCGAGGAGAAGTCTTGCTTTAATTATTAACATTTTCGGGGTAAATATGTAAAAACCTCTTTAAGGCGGACAGACATAGGACCGTTATAGATAGATATGTACATAATCTAGTATGTATTTATATACATACAAACATATATCCCAGAAGTAATCACACTTTCGTAATGTGTCTGTAAATTTCGAATTATTTTAAGAGCCCCCATAGATCTTCTGTTTTTAGAGCAAAATTTTGTAAGGTCTGACATGCTCAATAGGCCTTTCTAATTATCAGAGTCAATATTGACTGCCTTCATTTCAACTGTCTCCTGGTTAGGACAACAATTCTTCATGTGTGTTGAGATTATCGTCATATGTGGTATATCGGAAATTGTCCAAAATTTGGTCACAACCGATCTGTAAGATGAAAGAAGATAAAGGCAAGTCATCTTCTTCTGGGTTAAATGCATTAATATTAAAACTTATGTATTATCACCAATATAACCTGATTTTTGAAAAGTTAATGTGTAAAAAAGTGATGGATAAAACATTGAGAACTTTATAAGAAGTCTTTCCTGTAATTGTTTTACATTCTGAAGTGTATAGATTAAAATTAAGACTAAGCGGGGCGAGTGGCCTTTGCAGGCATTCATTGGCTTATTGTTCACCGCTTTCTTCATAGTTCATCTAACAATCCCACACTTCTAGTAAGAGCAGTAGTTTTTTGGATAAAGTTTCTTCAAAGTCGGCAGGTTTTAAGAAGTACGAGCCAAAAGCCTGCAATCTATACAAAAAGCAATAGCCTCAGATTTGTATAAGACGTGCTCCGATGTTTCATCCTCTTCGAGACATAGCCTACATACATCAGTGGGTGGGGGTTTGCAGTGTCTGGTTAGGACTCCTATAATGATTCTGAGTTAACTCCTAGATAGCCATAAAAGATCCAGGCTCTTTTGGTGAAGATTTTTTAATGAATCTTTTGGCTTGTCTGGAGCTTATCATTGAAATCCATCTCTGGTTCATTCGGTTTTGGATCCAATTGTGAATGGTTAGCTTCATTGTGTTGTAGCAAATACACCAAAATGGTTCCGTTTCTATGAAAGGCAGTACGTCTGCGTTATCATTCCCATAAATTCGCTAGTGTCCTGGCACACATTGAAGTGTTAGATGGTTCTTTGTGCCAAGGTTTGTGAATGTTTGAATGCATTCCCACATTCACTCACATTGACCTCAGGCAATGAGATGGCTTTCAATGTCGCTTGGCTATTTGTATAGAGCTCTTGGTGTTACACCATATATTCCTGATCCTACTCCTTTCTGGTTTTAGAGCCGTGTCGGTGTACCAGATTAGGGCTTCATTTTCTAGATTTGTATATATTTCTTCCCTATTTGATATCTTTATCTTGAGAGGCAGACAGAGGTTGTGTTTAACGATCATTCTGCCTGATGTCATTCCAGTATTGGATTTGCTTCTATTCGTTCGTTTATACGCATCTGTCCGGGTTGCAGTATAGGTGTTCTGAAGAAGATAGGCAAATCTAATTCCGAACTGAGTGAGAAGACGAAACCTAGGAGTTTATCATATCTGAGTGTCTAGATTTTCTAACCATTTTAGAGGAGGATGCAATAGATGAATTCTGGTCACAGGTCCGTAGGATCTTTTTTGTATTTTTCATAATGTTGCCAATGCTCAGGGGATACCCTATGATGCCGTAGCACAGCCTTGGCAGAAAAGGAATAAGGGGTAGGGAATTGAAGATTATTGTGTTGAGTAAAGTGAGTGATGGTGCGTATTACGCTTGAATGTTTGTGCCTCATAGTTGGGGGGGGGGGGGGAGGGGGCAGATGAAGGCAAACTGTTCGAAATTCGTACTGTTCTGCTTATGAATGATTCACGGAATATCACGGTACGACCGAATTTGACTTCAAGGGTGTGAGGATGAGCTCGGGTTTCAGCTCGTGTTGTGCGCATGGGAAGAATTCTACAAGGGATCAGGCTAGAAATTTCGTCAGAGCAATGACTATAGAAGTAGCGATAAAATAGAGACAGACATCCGACATTACGTCGGTGCTCTAGGGAATCAAAAGGTGCTATTGATATGTCATTGTTAATAAGCCGGAAGGCCATCTTTTGGACTTTGTCTAACGCGTCCAGCCCCTGCCCAAATATGGGAATTATATTCTAATCTAGGCCTGTATGAGACTTGTAGATTTGCGCCAAGTCTGATGTAGTAAACAATTTCTTGCATCTTTACAAGAAGCCCAGGCATTTTATCGCGTTTTTGACAATACCAAAAATGTGATCGGACCAACTAAGATTGTTGGATATTTCAATGCCTAAGATGTTAAGAGATGGTGAGTTCGAGATATCTTCTCCATCGAAATGGGTTTAGCTAAAGAAGAGGAGCAGGGCTTGACTACCAGGGACGAAATATCATCAGCCCCAGCAGCTTTAGACACAATGAGACCTGCAAGCTCTTTGAAGTCCTTCCTCGTGCAGAAATGGAACGGTCTTTGTCTTAGTAGTATAGTCACCCTTATATACCATATAATCATTTCGCATTACTTATTAAATTAGGGCAATAGATAGTTATAGAATGAATTTTGCTAAAAGCTGACACATGTTCGCTACTTAAACTTTATAAGTAAGAGTGAAATGTGCAGAAATTGCTCTCACTAGGATTTCACTCAAAACTACGAAATTTTCTTTATGTTTTTAAGTTGCAAGTATATCCGTGACAACAGTTTGATCTATTCATTCTGATGGTTCCATTCTATTAAAAGATTTCTGATCATCATTGTAAGCACTTATGATTAATTAAACGAATTACTTTCAACATGGAATCTAAAAGGACAACTTCTCTCTTTCAGTTTTACATGAAAATGTTATTGAAAAACGTGTTTTTCTTTCCAAATGTATAAGATATCGTTCTTTTACATTTTATTTGCTTTCTACATCATCCGTCCATTCCTTTTCAATGGGTATTAACCAATTTCAATAAAATTGTAAAAATAACCATCCGAATATGAGAAGAAATTCTACCAAGAGCCCAAAAAATTAATGTCTGCGTCCGTTTAGAAATGGTGTCCGATTAAAAAGGGGTAAATTGCACATTCATGCCTTTTGGATCCACCTGAGGAAGAATATTTCCTCGCTCATAAGGGCGGTCCGCTTAATGGACGTGTACGTTAGAAAAATTACTAGGAATAAACATATTACAATTAAGAACTTCAAACATTATTTATGATTTTAAAATTTTACAAAATTTTAGCAATTGCAAAAAAATTAAAAATATAAAAAAATATGATTTGGAGGGTAACATGGAATATAGGGGCCAAAAATTATAATAATCAACAAATCTTAAATTGGGTAAATATTTTATTGTGGTCAGTCAGAAACTAAAAAATGAGCATTACATGATAAACTGTTACTATTTGGGTGCGCAATTTGCCTAGTTATAATGCGAAAAGATTATTTATTTCAAAAACTTTCCTTCTGAAATTTTCCAAACACAAAAAACCGATTTTTTTTTTCACAGAATGTGTATTGATGCCGGAAGATAAACGATACGTACCTACATACTTATCAGCACTTTCATAGCTTTCTGAAGTAGTTTATCATATTCCAGCCTGAGGGCCAAACCTTACCGAAGAAAAACTCTTTGGCCGGTTTCACAGTTCAGTTTTAAATTTTTCGACTATTTCATAGTCAAAGCTTAAGTTACAGACTGGCTTAAGCCCAGCTTAACTGAAGCCCTGCATCTTCAGTTATTTAGTTACCAGTTGTTAACATTACATAATTGTCTATTGTTGTTACCTGCAGGTGCAAGCATTTTCTCCTTAATTCCAAGAATTTAGAGAGAAAGTTACATAAAATTTAATATTTATTATTATTTTTTATTATTTATTATCCCAAAGTGTTAGGTGAGAAAAAATTAAAAGAAAACGTTCCCAACTTTTCAATGCATGGGATGACGTTGATTTTTATACTTAGTTTAAGTAGTCGAAACATTCTGCAACAATAATTTTAGATTTGATATCCTCCCAGAAAAAACCACGACAAACTGGTAAATAAGTAAATATAAAAACTGGTTTAACTAAGCCCTAGATTACAGAGCACTGTGAAACGGACTAGGATCAAGTTCTGGGCTTAAGCCACAGCTTAGCTGAGATCTGGTTTAAGCCTGGTCTGTGAAAATTCAGTATTTTTCGACTATTTCCTCTACACAGGCGTGTATCCATACCTGCAACCTCATGGTGGGTTGAGCGGTGGGGAAGGGGTGGGGGGGGGGGGGTCACAACTAAAATATTCGAGGGGGAGGAAAAAGTCGGAAGTATAGTCGCTTTTAAATTTGTTTTTATCATATTCAAGTTAGATATCAAAAACCCAATTTTTGGTTTGATTTTGAAAACCTGTCCATAACCTGTCCACATCAATGTCGATCTCAGAGTGGACAGACATTACGAACTCATATCCAGATACTCTTTCTCGTGCAAAGATTGTAGACATTGATGGGATGCAACCGATTCTGTCAAGGCTGAAGTAAATGACAGAGAGTGAGAGCTTGCACCTTTATTCACATTCAGAGGAATAGGAATAGAAGTGCATGATATGTCGCTGACTATTTCTTTTGATGGGAACTTAACTGATCTTGCTTTCTTTGAAAAAAGTTATCACTGGTCTTATCAGTCTTCTGCTTTCCACTTTCGCTACTATTTCCACCTCCATGGCTAAGTAGTTTAGCAAGTTTATTCTTCTCGTATAAATTAAAAGTAAACGTGAAGTTAAATTAAACAACACTACTTGAATTAATACGAAAGTACAAGTAAAGTAACGGCAACTACCGCAGGCATGTGAAAGCGAATGGTTTTTATTTTTATAGTCTTGCCGTAAACTTTCTGAAGGAAAATTGCAGAATCAATTTTAGTTGGATCAATTCAACTGATCATTTTCAGCAACCAATAGTGTATAAAAATTCGAAAGAAAAATGTTCAGGTAAATTTCTAAGAATACATCTTCTTCTTTCACAATCGCCGCTCACTGCCAGTCGTTGCAATTGTACTCCCAATTTTTCGACTACCTGTTTTAACAGCTAATTTCCCGCTGCCGTCTACCGTAGGAAAATCATATAGGTAGAAAAAAATTTATGATCGCTGACCAATTTCTTGGAAACAATAACACTTTTTAAACTCGAATTGAGTGATTTTTCATATATATGAGTAATCGACACAACAAAAATATAAAAGCATCTTCATAACTGGGTTGCTAAGCAATACGTGTCATTTTCTAAACAATCAAATAGTAAAATAACAAGTAAAAAAGCTAGAATCGGTCTAAGATCAATTCTTATGGTACCCTAGGCCTAGATGAATGCTCTTATGAAATTTCGTATTGTCACCCTTCTGTGCAAGTTTGATTTTTGAAGTGATTTTTCGCATATATTTTAAAACGGTTTGTCGGACAGAAAAAATGAAATTTTATAGGATTTCTTATTCTGAAGAAGTTTTTAGTACAATAAAAATGCCTTGTACTGATCGTTTTCACTGTATACGTAAAAAACGTAAATCTTTATATGTCAACACCAAGAAGGAATTGGCCAATTTATTTCATTTTTATACCCTAGATGAAATCTATAGGGGTAAACTAAGTTTGTCATTCCGTTTGTAACACCTCGAAATAATGATGGTAGAGCAAAATGAATTGGACACCCACGCATAATATTAAAAGTTCTTTTGATTTTTGCATGTCCGTCCGTCCGTCCGTCCGTCTGTCTGTCTGTCTGTGCGCACGATAACTCGAGAACGCGTTCACCTAGAAAGCTGAAATTTTGTACACGGACATTAAAAAAAAAAGTAAAATTAGGTTCGAAAATGAGACAAATCGGGCAACTTCTTCGTGGGGTTGCCATACAAAAATTTCGTTTTCCACGATATATTTGGACACTACCTGAGAACACGTCGACATAGAAAGCTGAAATTTGGTACACTATGTTTTCATACTAATAGCAAATAAAATTTCAAAAATGGGCTAAATCGGGCAACCCCTTCTTGGTGTTACCATATAATAATTTTGGTTTTTTACATGTACTTTGAAAACGATCAGTCCTAGACATTTTTATTGTACTAAAAACTTCTTCAGAATAAGAAATCCTATAAAATTGGTTATAATCATCTGTCCGACGAGCCGTTCTAGAAATATATGCGAGAAACCTATGCAAAAAATCAAAATTGCTCAAATGGGTGACCATACGAAATTTCATACATGCATTCATCTAGGGCAGTGATTATCAAACTTATTTCTTTTACCGCCCCCTTTGAAAAACAATTATTTTTCAGCGCCCTCCATTTTTTATACACCCCTAAAACTTAAAAACCACAATTTCATTACTTTAATTAATTTAGTTATATTAGTCGGTTCTGATGTTTAAACTTACATTCTAAACTAGACATTTTTACCAGTGAGAGCAAATAAAACCCAACTTTATAATATTAATAATATATTTTAATCAAATTAAAAGAAACAATAGAAATATGTAATCAGTTTTCGTTTTTATACTAATCTAATGAGATGGATGAATTTGATGATTTTTAATAAGTTTGTTGATATCAGGTTCGATTTTACTCAAAAACAGTCGTAAGTCGCCGCGTTTGGTAACTCTCAAATGATTTCTCTTTTTAGTAAGCAGCGTTGTCACAGCGCTAAATCCACGTTCACACAAATATGACGAGGGGACTGCTATCAAAAATCGTTCAACGATAGACCACAATCCAGGGTACAACTGCGGAATTGACTTTTGTAGCCAAAATTGTTGGTAACCAATTTTGTATTTGATTTTTATTTCCTCGTTCGTTTCAGTTCTATAAGTTCTTCTTCCAACTGGGGTGATATTGCTATGTTGACATTTGAAAAAGGATCTAACACTCCCCGGTAGTTCCAATTTTAAAATGTCCTGGAATCTTTCAATGAAATCACTGTGAAGATTTTCCAAATGTTGGCAGTAGACGAGCAAGTCGTCGTTGTTGCAGGATACTGATAAATTGGGAAAATTATGGAACTCACGTCTGCCGATATTCTTTTTGTGTAAGAGCAGCTTGGCTACGAAAGCAGCGACGACATTTTTTGTTTTTATTAAGTTCAAGTCATCGCCTTGAAGTTGGAGATTCATATCATTAAGCAATGTATAAAGGTCTGTCAGGTATGCGATATCTTTCTTTGATGTGATGAGGTTTTCGCGCAATTCTGTGTCTTTGTTTTCCAAGAACTCTATGACAGAGTCAAACAGATTGTAAAAACGAGTCAGACAATTTCCTTTTGATAGCCAACGCACTTCTGTGTGAAAGATCAATCTGTTGAAATCTTCATCATTATCAACACAAAGCTGATTAAATAATCTGTCATTTAAAGAGTTGTTTCGGATTTTATTGACTGCTCTGATGACATGTTGCAATGATTGAAATAGTCGTTCACTTAAATTTCTAGCAACTAAATGCTGTCGATGTATAACGCAATGTACAGCAAACACATCAGGAATTTTGTTTTTTAAGTACGCTATGAAGCCTTTTTGACACCCCGTCATAGCTGGAGCACCATCTGTAGCAGCTGATATAATATTCTTCAACGGAATTCCTTTTTCATCACAAAACTTGTCCAGTGTTTTAAATATGGTTTCTCCTTTCGTGTCTGTCTCTAAATTTCTAGCAAATAAAAGTTCTTGACATATTTTTTCATCTTTAATAAATCTCACGTAAGACAACAACAATGCTTCATTAGTTGGTAAAGTGGACCCATCCAACTGAATTGAAAATTGAGTAGTCTTCAGATGATTGCACAATGACTTTTCAATGTTTTCAGCCATTTCATCAATTCGTCTTTGGACAGAACTATTGCTCAAAGGAATTTTTCGAATTATATCTGCCGCCGGTTTATGGAGCACAGTAGTTATAACTTCTTTTATCGCCGGCGAAATTAACGTTTCTCCGATGGTGTGTGGTTTACCTGTTTGTGCAATTAACAGAGAGATAGTGTATGAAGCTCGAAGTCCGTCATCGTCTTGCTTAGCAGCCATCGAAAAAAGTTTCGATACACTTGGCTGAGCATTATGCTTCTTTTCCACATCTTGAAAATAGGCTACATTATCCTTCTTATCCGGATGCACTTTATTCAAATGATCTTGAAGTCTTGAAGGCTTCATTGCTTCGTTTGAAAATGTTTTTGAACAAAGAAGGAATAAAGGCAAAGATGGGTTCGTCGAATTTTCTATGAATCCATATTTAATATATTCTACACTGTATTGCCGTTTCTTCTTTTTTGCTTCCGACATGGCTTTGTTTTCAAAAATATGTAAATAAAGTGTTGAACTTAAATACTTGTTTAAAGACAGCGCGCGAAACCACAAATGAAAATATAAGAAAAATTACGAGCTTTTATATAGGATTTAAATACAGCAAGTAACGACAGGAATAAGACAAACACGCACAAACTCGTTTATCTCTTTCGACGCTCAATCGTATTGAGAAAGTAAAGTTAACCTAATGACAAGTTAAGACACAGAAGAGTTTCCCAATTGTTTTACATTTAAAACGTACACGGCTAGAAAAGGAAGAAAGAAGAAAAAAAAATCAAACTCTCTTTAAATATTTCTCTAATAAAGAAAAAAAATGTGAAAGCGCAGATTACATGCAACGAAACAGAATGGAAAATGATTAATTTTCGTAAATAAACGAGAAGGGGCGGAGTTTTCAGATTTTACGCTCATAAAATGCTCCCGCGCTTTTGTTTTTTTCTGAAATATTGAGAGAAATACCGAAAATTTCCAGAGTTTTGTTGCTGTGTAATCCTATGATATTTTAACAGCACGTGCCTCTGTTTACATTCGTTTTACTTTGAAGAGATTAAGTGGGAGAAACTCATATTTACAGTGAAAAAAAGGCATTTTCAGTGAAAAAAGGGCATTTTTTGAGGATTTTTCGAGGCGAAATAAATAGCGATAATTTATCGAAAAAAAGTTGATTTGCCGTGCACACGATTTCTCGAAGTAGGATTATCTGAAACTAAAAATTCAAACGGCATCGTTAAAGGAGATGTTTGTCGAGGTAACGCCGGCGGGATTTTTTTATTTTTAAATTTTTGGCGCCATTTTGAAGTCAAAAATGCGTTTTTCGCTGAAAAAATCAACCTATTTGTTATTGTAAAATTGATAATTTTCAAAAAAACGGAAAAAGGCTCCCATCGTTACCTGATGAATTATCAAGTTATCAGTTTTTTTCCTAATGTTTAAAATAATTTCTGGTGCAATGTAATTAAGGTAAAATTGCTCTAATTTTTTAACTATCATCGATCATGTTCCTTTATCCGCAGAAACTTGCTACAACTTGATTGCGTACGGTGTGCGGGCTATCCTACGAAATCTATTTTAAGTATTTTAAGTTTTTATAACATCATACAGGGTAGAAATATAAACTAATTATTCGTTATTGTGAAGTAGGTGGGTTTTAATTTTAGTGAAATTTAAAATACTATATAAAGTAAATTAAATTACAAATTATACATCGCCCCCCTAACCCACATCAACGACCCCCATTTTTTCTGGGCCCCTTAACGCCCCCTCTAGGTTTCAAACGCCCCCAAGGGGGCGTTATCGCCCACTTTGAAAAACAGTGATCTAGGGTATCATTAGAATTGGTCTTAGACCAATTCTAGCTTTTTCACTTGTTTAAATTTAATTTGCTATTACTATGAAAACACTATGTCCCAAATAATTTGAGCTCTGTATGTCAACGTGCTCTCAGGCAGTGTCCAAATATGTAGTGGAAAACGAGATTTTTGTATGGCAACCCTACGAAGGAGTTGCCCGATTTGTCTGATTTTAGAACTTAATTTAACTTTTTTTTTAAAGTCCGCGTTCAAAATTTCAGCTCTTTAAGTATACGCGTTCTCGAGTTATCGTACGTACGGACGGACAGACACGACCACCCCCCCCCCCCCCTTGACCAGCCACCTGTATATATTATATAATATTTACTATTTAGTTAGTTTGTTTTAAATGCTTTTTGCGCGAATTTTTAAAGGGAAAATAAAGAAGATAGGTGTACACAGGCTTTATATTTTAGTTTATGCTGATGATTGTTTATCAATAAGAAAGACTTTTGAGTTGCATAAACTATTTTTGGATCGCAGAGAAATGTCAAAAAATTACGAACATGCAAGAAAATCATGAAATCAAAACGCACTAATGATTGGAAAAGGTCATGAATTCGTGGCAAATGATTGCAATAACTACACCACTGAAAATGATGAAAATCATCAACAGGGTAACAGTTCGTTTGATCCTGAGAGAGGGATTGGGCAAAACAAAGTTCTGTGCCATTTGTTTCACACGCACACGTTGACAGATGAGCATATATTGTCGAGAGTGCAACAGGCCAACGAGCTGTATATATTTATAAAATTTCCTAAAATTAATTGTTACTGGCGATAAGATATGGTGTTTTCGATAAGATCCAGAATCAGAAATGCAGAACAAGATGTTTTTTTCGATCACATTGATACCATTCAAAGAACTTCTGAACTTTCTGTAGAGGCAATATGTACCACAATACCACAAAGTGACATTTGCTCTAGGGGGGGGGGGTGGTAGGAATAAAATTTTTTTTTTTTTTTTAAATTAGAATTGAAAATAGGAATCAAATCAATTGTTTATGTTATGTGTCAAGTTAAATATTCTCTGAGGTTATTAAAGCTCTCTGTCTTCCAAAATTTCTCAAATAAGCTATTTTCTGTAAAGTCAGAGCTATTTTTTCACAATCTTCGAGAGCATAATTTAGCTAATTTAAGCAATAGTCGGGCACTGGAGCTAAAAGTATTTATAGGAAAATTTGTGTAAACTATGGACAATTGGAATGCAGCCATTGCTTTGCATTGGAGTTTATTATTTTAAATAAGTTCCCACTGCACCTTTTCTTCAATATTAAATTTATTTTTTACGCATTTTGTTAAAGTATTGCAGAAGCTAATTTGGTTGTTCAAACAAATAAGGTGCAAGTTGCAGAAATAGCTTAAACTCCAGAGCATAAATTTAGTACGCGGCCAAAGGCATCTAAGTTTTCGCTAATTATACAAATTTTAATAGAATTTTCCCCCACTACATACTTCATTGTATATTTAAAAAATTTCTAATGCCGGAAACAATAATAATTTCAAATTAATTTTCTGTTGAAATATTGGGTAGTTAGGAAAACTATGGAATAGGTACACAGAAAAATAGCAATAGCTGATAATCATGTAATCTATAAACATTCACTAAATTTAGATTTTTTGTTTTGTGTTATTTTAATTTATTCAATTCAACTATTTAAAGGAGGAAATTGACTCTTCGACAGATATAAGTATGAAAAAAAATGTTCGAGGGTGTAGAAAGTTTAGATATATACAATCAGTTCTGTGGAAATTTTTTATTGTTTTTCAGTGGGATAAAAAATTCAGTGTTTTGTTGTTAAGACTGGCAAGTATTCAGTTTTCGGTGGATAGGAAAGGACAAAAAATAATAAAACTGCACAAACCCAGTTTAGACAGGTCAGTATGCTGCCTCTGCGGCATGAAATCTGTATGTAGGGTGATGCTTCATTCCTGCCCCCAACCATCATCTTATGATCAAGTTTTCGTGAGGCAGAGACAGCATACTGACCCGTGTAAGCAGGGTCATACTTAAAGAAATTTTCGAGGAGTGTTAATTAGGTAGGGATAATATGCGTATGTATAACCCTATTTGCTTTAATTTAAATATTTGCAAGAAACTTGATTTTGATATTAATTACCCCGGCTATGATAATTTTCCCAACTTACTACTTTTCATTAATATACCCGGCTTTTAAAAGCTTTCGATCACAACAAAAGGCAAACATTTTTCTTGTACTGAAAATTCCTTAATGGTATATATAATTTTAAATTTTTTGAGAATAATCTAAACTGAAAAAGAAAAACTGATAAATATACAAAATAGCTTTTTAAAAAAACTAAATTTCTCCCTTCACTTAATGAGTACATTACAAAAGTTATCTAGGGTTGCCATTTAATTAAATTTTGAAATTATATTACATTATGTATAAAATTTAAAATTTTCAAGGTACACAAAGAAAGCAAAGCCAAAGCAAAGTAATTTAATTAAGAACTTTGCTAAACATTAGGAGCTCAAATTTCAAATTCGGAAATTGTTATTCACTGTAGTATTAAAATTTCAACTGTCCAGACTTTGCTTTCTTTGTGCACCATGAAAATTTTGAAATTTACACGCAAATGTAATATAATTTAAAAAGTTAATTAAATGTAAAATGAAGCGAAACTCTAGAGAACTTTTGTGATGTACTCATTAAGTAAAGGAAGATTTTATTTTCTATTTTTCAAGTGCGGATTTAGAAGCAGTCTTTTTTAAAAAGATGTTTTTTTCTATTTCCTATTTCATTTGATTAGAGTATAAATTTTAAGAGTATAAAGCTGAGTATTTTATTAAATATTCTGAGTAAACAGGCTGACGGACTTAAATTTTGTCATTTAAATGCCAGAAGTTTGTTACCAAAGATTGACGAATTCCGAGAAATTTTTCGCAAGTCAATATTCGATATTATTCTCATTTCCGAAACTTGGCTTAAACCAGAAATTCATGATACCCAAATTAGCTTATCAGATCGTAGAATACTTCGTATGGATCGTATTGGGCGTCGTGGAGGTGGTGTGTCGATGTTTGTAAAAAAGTCTCTTAAATGTAGGGTTTTATTGAGTAGTGGAAGTGACGCGGGTGTTGAGTATATATTCTGTGAGGTTGTCTGTGGATTGGATAAATGTTTAGTTGGAGCAGTCTACAAACCGCCAGATGTTGTCTTTGTAGAGGCATTTATTTCGGACCTATCTCATTTAGTGCCACAGTATCAACATGTAGTTATTGGCGGTGACTTTAACTTAAATTTTCTTACTCCTTCTGGTCTGCACCGTGCAAATCACGAACCTACACATTTCTCAAACAGTTCATCTTCCCTACTTGATATCTTTCTTACGTCCAACCTTCCCCTTGTTGGATTTTGCAATCAGGTATCACTTCCAGGTATATCGGATCATGATCTTATCATCTTTACATATGATTTAATTCCTGATAAAGTATGTTCACCAAACACCTTTTCATATTTCGCATACGGTTTGATTGATTTTCAAGCTTTTGATTACGAAGCTCGATTGTTTTCGTGGGATGCTGTTTATAGTATGGTGATGTTAATGATCAAGTTGATTATATTAATAACTCATTGAACTATTTTCATAACAAATATATCCCCCTCGTTACAAAGAATATTGTTAATCCGCAATGCCCTGGTTTACATCACACATTAGACAATTAATGTCTTCTAGAGATATTGCATATGCTAGGTGGAAGCGATTTAGGATTCCGGAATTTTGGGAGGACTATTGAAGCCTTCGTAATAGGGCAAGTAGTGCTATACGTCTTTCTAAGAAGAAGTACTACTCAACTAAGTTCAGAGTCAATTTGCCGTCTAAAGTTCTATGGAAGAATCTTAAAGCTATCGGTATTAAGTCAAAAACTGTTACAAATACCTTACCTGATCCTGAAGAGCTTAATAATTTCTTTACTTCTTTCACTAGTTCTTCTACTTCTTCCACTTTTTCTGCTTTAAATTACTCCCTAACTCACTCCACCCGCAGTTTCTCATCTTTCAGTTTTTCCAGTGTATATCCTGATGAAGTACTCGACGCCTTTCTTCGTGTAAAATTTAAAGCCACAGGAATTGATGGAATTTCTCATAGATTCATTAAAATTTGCTTGCCTTATATTCTTGTTCCCCTATCTCATATATTTAACCTTTGTCTTACCACTTCTCGCTTCTCTGATGCCTGGAAAAAATCCAAAATCATCCCTATACCTAAGACCCCAAATGCCAACCTCCGTGAATATCGTCCCATTAGTGTATTGGCAGTCTTATCCAAAGTCTTTGAGAAGTTAGTTTCCGTCCAAATCTCTAAATATTTACATGAACACGGTCTTATTGATGAGCCTCAGTCTGGATTTAGGCCCGGTCACAGTTGCTCAACAGCGCTATTAAATGTCTCCGAAAATATACGGCAGGAAATTGATGCCGACTATATTACAATTTTAGTTTTGTTGGACTTTTCTAAGGCATTTGATGTAGTCAACATAATTTCCTTTGCAAAAAGTTATTTACAAAATTTAATTTTTCGGCGTCCGCTACACATTTGATTTTTAATTACCTCACTGATAGATTTCAGAGTGTCTTCTGCAATGGTTCTTCTTCGTCGTTGTTGCGAGTTGGTTGCGGTGTCCCCCAAGGATCGATTCTTGGTCCATTACTTTTCTCATTGTTCATTAACGATGTCTTTGAGTATGTTTCCCATAGTAGGCTACACCTATATGCTGATGATGTCCAGCTATATCTGTCTGTCTGAAGATGGAACTAGTTGCATTAACGACGATTTACAAAGGATTTTTCACTGGACTGTAATCAATGACCTGAAGCTTAATGCCAGTAAATCTAACTGTTTGTTAATAAGCAGAACCAATATTGACACCTCTGGGTTCTCTCCTATTACTATTGGAGGGGAAATAATTCCTTTTGTAGAAACTGCTCGTAATCTGGGAGTTATATTTAACAATACTTTAACCTGGGACAATCATATTTCGTCTATAATTCGTAAAGTCTATGGTTCTTTGCGGTCTCTGTGGGCTTCTAGTAAATTTACACCTACGGCTACAAGATTGTTCTTATGCCGATCACTTCTTGTTCCTGTTCTCACCTTTGGTTTTGAAGTATTTGGTCATCTAGATTATATTAATTCACATAAACTTTCCATGGCTTTTAATGCTTTGATCAGATACATATTTAATTTACGCAGATTTGATCATGTGTCGCCTTTTATTAACTCCGTATTTGGTTGTAACCTTTTTTGTTACTTAAATTATCGGCGTCTTGTTGTACTGGTCAAGTTATTGAAATTTCGCTGTCCAGCATACTTGTTTGGATTTCTCAATTTTGGTAATTCTAACAGAAATTGTAATCTAATATTGCCCAGATTTTCTTGCTTAACTTCTCAGCGTCTGTTCTTCGTTCATACAATCAAGCTTTGGAACTCCCTACCTGCTTCCATTAAACGATTCGTTTGGGCAGGCTCACTTTCCTCGATCAAGCAACTCATAATTGAGCATTTAAAGTCTTCAGAATTACGTGTATATTAATTGATTTACTAATTTTATGTATGTGTGCGCTATCTCCCTCGGCAGTTAGTCTAGATTTAGTTAGTAGTATGGTGCATTGAAACCATTTATGATTTTTTGTAAATGCTTTATTGTAGTTTAGTACCAATTGAACTGTAGTTATTCTTTTTTCATTTTAAATTAAATTTCATAGATAAATGCAATGTATTTAATTATAGTTAGCTCTGGATTTCTCTAGTTCATAGGAACATATAATTTTATTTTTTTGCTTAACATGTGCCTAATAAAAGATACTTGTCTTACTGGTGCATTGCCACTAAATATGTATACTAGTTATATGTATACGTAAATAAATAAATTGAAATTGAAATTGAAAATTGAAATAAAAATTTGAATTCATTAGAGCTTTATCTGCTTTTATCCAGAAGGTTCGGAAACTAGTTGAGTTTTAAGACTTTGACTTTATTTAATTTTGCGCAATTTGGGTTTGATTTGAAGTTCACAATATTGTAATGAGGCACTGTTGGATGTTGATAGTGATAAGAATAAATATGAGAGTATCATCAGTGGAAATAATTGTGATATTCTTAACAATTATATACTTACTGTCCCTTTCCTTTTATTTTTCGAAGAAAATGGAGCGGAAACTGTAGATCTCCATTTTACTCCAAAAAACTTCTGCATCTCAGTTAAGATGATTTTTCTGAAATTACTTTTGGGTCTCCCCATACGACATGCTTCTTGCTTGTTTTAGTCTAGAGCCTGGATTACGACGTTGAAATAATCGCTTTTAATTGTATGACAAATCCGATTTTATTTTCTCCACTTTATTTCTGTGTCAATTTTGTTCTGATATGACTGCGAATTTTATGGACTCGTCATAAACACCTATTAGTGAAGGTTTTAAATTCGCATGTTATAGAGGAATTTATATATAACTGCAATAACTGCAGTTTTGTTGCTATTGAAATTTGATTGGAAGTTTAAGAGTTTATTTGGGATAGTTGAGTAAATGTAATTCTTAATTTTTTTCATATGTGAATTGATGAATTGGAAGCCAAATTCTTTTTCAAAAATCCTCCGATAACCTTCTTTTCTTGTTGTCTTGGTAGAATTCTTTGTACGCCGATTTCATAAAGTTTTGCAATCGCAAAGGAAAGCACTATATAAGCATTTTTGTAGGTTTATCTATTTGAAATTTTCTTCTTTAAGAAATTACGCTTATTTAATTAATTCCAACATTCAATGAGGAATTCTAGTAAATTCCCGATTTATTCGTCAACGATATCGCTAGATATTTGATCAATTGTTGATGAATGTTTTGAAAACCTTAGAAAGAATCGAAGAAATAGTTTGAGCCGAATATTAAGTTTAAATAGAGAAGCATAATTTGAGTATACCTATAAAGTGCGCAGCACTATGGATCCCAGGAGTCACAGATACATAGAAATTCGTGAGGACTTTGAAGAGCTTCACCAGTCAGAAATGTAATGATACTTGTCTGTGATGGCTTTGTCCAATGATTCTATTTACGCGATGAATATTTTGAACAGGAGATCAGAAGCTCTTACTACCATTATAATTATGACTGATAAATATTTTATGGTGAAATCATTCAAATCACAACTTAACAGGGGGAAAAATGGTTTATCCTAATAGCGATATCGGTACCTTTCTTCATACATCCATTTCACTTGGAACGTTGTTTTGTATGACTGCGCCAGATATAATACTGATACAATTTAGAGAATATAAACGAATTGGCCATACGTCAGGGTTTCTGTTATCGAATCTCCATGTTTTCTTACTTATTTTGTGAATACATACATCAATATGTTTTTAAACCATACCTAGGCTACCTGAAGTTTTCTTCATAAGAGTCTTGTATTGTTTTGTTGTATCACGGATGATTTTTATGTTCACGAAGTCCCCATAAATATTTATTTTACATCAATTTTTTAGGCTATTTTCAATCTCTTCATGCCTGAGCATTCACAAGTTTAACAAACATACAAATCAAAGAAACTTTTGACTAAAAAAATTCGTATTAATGAAATAAAAAAACCAAAATCACTAAAAATGTCTATGTCCATTCTAAAAAAAGTCCATGTCCATTCGAATCATAAATGTAATAGCATAGTTCATAGTAATACAAAACCATTTCTAAAGCCCTTCTGACCATATTATGTAGGGACGATTAAGGGTGCTTTGTAGCCACACGACCACTTTGCACTTTACAAGGATTTAAACGCAACCCCTGAGAGTTGCACAACTGTTTTGAGCTTTTGTTTCCTGTTACCTATTCATCGTCATTGTCCTCGAATTAAAAAAAAATGTTTTCACTTTAGAAAAGTTCTTCACGAGTTGTTACAAATATGTATGTAAGTAAGAGTGGCTGCTTAAGTGTAATGTTCCCGGTCATAGTGCACGACTTTCTGTATATATATATATATAAGTGCATGTGCTTCGTGTTGTACCCATAATCTTTGCATACATATTCACTTTAGATTACGACTTGATTAAAGATTCCACTCTTGTCACGGGTAAGCTGCAAAAAATTACTTAAAGTTAAAATATCTTTGTATAAAGGTTAGCCCACAAAACCCTAGGTACCCAATTTAAGGCTGAGTGATTATGTCATTGTAACAGATTAACTCTGAAGCTGTAAACCCTAAAAGTATGCTTACTTCACTTTAAAATACTGAAACATGCAACAAAATCTCGAATCCTGAAACTACCATATCTTGAGCTTAACCTAGAGCATGATTTTCATGATTTATAATGTCAATGAAAACCGATAGTATGTGTGTTGTCCTTCGTTCACTAAGCAATTACGTCTGCATAAAAGTAAAATATGGTATTTCCTAGATCGAAGTAGTTTATATAAAACTGCAACTACTGATTTACAAGTTGAATGTGAAACAATTATAAGAGTAAGTCGGATCTATAACTATGGTGAGGAACAATTGAAATTAGTTATTATGGAAGACAAAAGGAACATGGAGAAATCTAAAATTAATCAATCTAAAGTAGGCGAACTTGTTGTCCTTATGAAAAATGAAGAAAGAAATTAATCAAGTGAAACCTATTTAGGTGACGAGGTCTATTTAAGATAATTAGGATTCTAGGGAACTCAATACTTATTATAAGACATAATTAACATTTTAAATATAATATGAGTAAAGTGAAACATTTTCTATGCTAATTACCCTAAAATTCAGAAATAGTATAAGACTGCAAAAAATGACTACCAACAGAAACAGAATATATTTCAAACAGATGAGAGGATTGAAATACATCACTGGCAAAATATCTATCATTAACAGTGTGAAAATAACAGAGTTAGAAATAGCAGTAAATAACATTATTAAATAATATTAAATAACATTATAAATCAAATTTTAAATCGTGTTAACCGAATATATATATAGACGATGTTCATAATCTGTTGAGAATACCAAGAAAGGGGAATGCCCATTTTAAACCCGACCCCTCCAGACATAAGAGATGTCTTAAGCGATGCATTATGATACTCTGAACATATGTATTTTATTAACAATGTTTATTGCAATTAAGCGGGGGAAGGCTGGGGTAGGTCAAAGTTTAATCTAGTACATTTTGGGACATCTAGTACAAAATCGTAATCCTTAGGTCCTGAGAAGAAGTTTGAGTACCCACACTCCTGTACTTGGAGGTTTTAATAATAAGTATTTCCCACATTTTTAATCGAACTGAAGAAGAAGAAAAATTAACTTTTTCACCCTAGAAAGTTTCTCAAGCTAGATTCGTCGATTGCCAAGGTTTTCCTAGCTTAATTGAAATAAACATTGTTAACAAAATATGCTCAGAGTATCATAAGGCATCGTGCAACATTACCAGTCTTTCTGAGAGCGTATGTACTAATCTCCGGGATTTCTTTCTCCGAGATTTTGCACTCCGGGATTTTGTGTTCCGGGATTTTGTACTCTGGGATATTGTATTCTGGGATTTTCAAATCCGCGATTTAGTTACCATCCCGCGGCAATTCGATCGGTGCTTGCTTCTAATCGAAAGAACACCCTTTATCTAATATAACTACATACATATACGTTTTTCTCGATTATCTTTTGTAATGTACGAAATAGCACAATAGCTTAGATGATGAACTACTGTTCTTATAGTTCTGGGTCAAATTCTGATGCCTGACCAAAAATATCTATAAAATCGTTCAATGTCGCATGATAATCCATTTTTATCGAAATTGATAGTTTGGGCTACTTATTTTAATGTAAAACACAGTGACACGGACGTTTCTATGCTGCGTATATCGTGGGTCTTCTATTTATAGTTTTTGGTTAATTCTAGGATGCGTGCAAAATTTGCTCGATATCATAAAGCCTGCATTTGCTGTTCGGATTTTCATGAAATTCGGAGAACTTGATATTGTTAACAATTTTCTTTAGGATTTCGCAACCGAGATGGAAAGTTTTTTTTATAGAGTGGATTAACAAACAACTCTAAACGTACTTGCAATGGCATCAGTAAAATATATCAAGGTTCTGGGGGGATATTATTGCTGTTTAAAATGTTTTACTAAACATGTGAGTACAGCTTCAAGGAATCGTAGAAAAGTAGAAGTTTATCCAGATATTAATTCACAATTAAGACGTGACAAAAACTTCATGAACACAAGATTATTACTATTCTTAAAGTTAAGTACAATAAATTTATTAGGTATATACAATTCTGTTACAACAACATAAATTTAGATTATAATTTTCTCTAATTCTAGTTGCACATTAGATAAGTAATATAAATTCCGATCACTTGCCATAAGAATCTTACGCCGTGCAAAATCTGTTCCCACGTAATCTGCATTCCCTTGCAATATCGGGAGCCACAGGCAGACGAAATGTGACACTTTGTTGTCGGGTATAACTGATAAGATGCAGATTATGTGAACCATGCACAGTTTGCACGTGAGAATAAACTAATTTACAATAAAGCTTTTTACCGTGAGAAATACTAATTTCTCAAATTATATTTCCCAACAAAAAAATGTATAAAATAAGAAATAGCCAAAATAAACGATCAGTATTGTCTTGAAGAGGATCGGGATTTAATTAGTTTCTTTTCTTGTCACACTCTGAGATCTTCATCATTTTTGGTGATTAAGGCCAGTGTACATATGTACATACAGGGAAAGGAACTCTCAACATTTTGGTGACCCCCACGTGATCGGATAAACAGATCATCAAAGATCATATTTTATATAATGGAAAAACTTGCAGCACTACAAAACGGGACTGGCAACGAAATCCGCTAATTGCAAACTACAAGAAGGATCCCAAGAACTGGAAGACCCTTCCATACTATTACGAGAGGCTATCTCGTTTGGTTGCACTCCGGGATGAGGTTGAAACCAGAAATGGCAAATGTGAGGAGGCCGACATAGAATGAGCGAACAAATACTTCTCTACGGCATATTATCGAGCATTATCGGAACTCTGCAGCGAGTATGAAGAAATCTTCAACGAAAAGATAGAAGTACCGAATAAAACGAAACAAAAAAAATTATAAGAAGACAACATGGTGGCATGCAAGCTTTATCTCAGACATTGGATAAGGTTGATCTAGGCTTGCCATTTAAATCCAAGCATCACTACTAAGTCAAGTTGAATCTTATCAACCGTCAGTGGAGGAAGGCTACAATGAGATATTCCAGCTGTCAGAAGATCTTTCCAGCTCCGGGTCTGACCTGAATGTATACTCCATTCTTGACGACAGGGTGCGAAACATGCTTGTTCAGTTCTCGTAAGAGTTACAGGACATGAATCTAATTCCAAATAGTGCACATGCCAGGCTAGCCACGTCCAACACTACTGCAAATGCCTTATTGAAACTACCAAAAATTGTTATTCCTAGATTCTACCTGCAATGGCGTCAGTTTTATAATCTCTTCACGCAGATAGTACATTACCGAACCATAGGTGAGTGGCAAAAAATGTGGTATTTGAAAACGAATCTGACATGAGAGTCCGACAAACTCATCCGACACTACACTCTGTCCGATGAAGATAGATTCTGCTGCCTGGAATGCACTTGAGAATCGCTACAACAACCAAACAAACTCCAGTCACAGCTGATCTTTCAAGTCAAAAGCGCATCATCTATCAGGGCCCTGCACGATAAGTACTACGCAGGAATGTCTGAGGAGTATGAGCAATCTTAGAGTGCCTAATTTATGTGGCCAAACCGAGAGCTGTTTAAACTTGAGTAGTACCAACACATATTACAAACTGTCGATTCAGTGAGCATTCACAGTGTGTGCTACAAAAAATATGGCAATAAAAGACTAGCGCCGTTTGCTTCTCGACGAAGTGAATCTGCATCAGAAGAACCGAAAGTATCCGAAGAAAAACCGCAGCTCATATATGTTTGTGATTTCAAAAACAAATGCTTGTTTTGTGGATAAACATTCTGCGATCAACTAAAATTGTCGACAAACAGACCGACAAAAACTCATTCGATAACAGAAAATATTGTGCAGCACCTTGCTGGACACGATGATCAATTTGCCCTCTCAATCGTGGACCGTATTCAGCATGTTCTTGATATTGTCGGCGAAGACATCGATTTTTTGGTTTTAATCAGTGGACTTGTGCAGGACAAAACAAACGTATACTTCCGAAAACCAGGAAAAGGAAATACACCCGCAAAACTTTACTCTCCGGCTAGTTTGAAGCATGATAAATCCGTTCTTGGCAACATACGTTTCCTTCATGCCTTTAGCGGTTGCGATACCATATCGTTTTTTTTTTCAATATTAGTAAATCAAAATTTATCATAGCTCTCGAAAAGCATCCGGAGCTACGGTCATCGGTGGAATTATTCAAACTCGATCCAGAGGTATTGACTTCTACAGGAGCAAAAATTCCTCTTCACCCTATATGCCGGTAATTATCAGAAAAATTCTATAAATATCTTACGATTCCACCGTTTCGATAAATCAGTGATTAAAACTAAGTTGAACAAGCTCTCACTACTCCATCAACGAAAATTTCAGTACGAATTGGCACCGCCTGCAAACGTAGTTCGGGTTTTATAAGGATCCTTAGGAGTGTGGTTAGCGACAAACAAAACATGGACTTGAACCAATTATCAGCAGAGCTGAACTCGCGCCATATGAGCCTTTAAAGATCATATCGTGCGAGTGCAAGGGAAAATGTGAAACTTTCCAGAAATCATTAACAAAATTACAAAACTAAAAAGTACCAGTTGACCCGATCTCTAAGAATCTCATAGCAAAACTAGAGACAACGATTCTTCCCTAGAAATGTCGAATTTCACGCCATTAATATGGAAATTTCGATGTTTGCATACAAACAAATTTGGCTTTTGTTATCAAAATTTGAGCTTGGAAGCACTCCATTGAAAAAGTACTGCCTTTGCACTTAAATTAAATGTTTTCAAACGTAATTTAATTGCAGTTTGTAAATGAAATTAAGTATTCAAAGGAAAGCATAAATAAAGGTCTACGGAGTAGGACGTCAATTAAGTTGGGACCGCCATTTCATGGTAGAAAAGTTTTAAATACGCCAAAATTTAGGGCTCAATTAGGGATAATTTAATGCCACTTCCATGAATTTAATGCTCTTGTATTTTTCAAAATAATCCATGGATAATCCAACTTTATTAAAAGTTAGGACCACCACTACTGAGAATAGGTTAAATAGTATTGTTACAATAGTGTGCACTGCATAATATTTTAGAGCTTAATTAGGGCTAATTTAATGCCTTTTCTCCGAAAGTAAGAAATCAATCGAGGCCAAGAAACCATAAAAGTAAAAGTTTAAAAAACAAAATGCTTCATCGACCAAATTTTAATAATACTGTGTTTTTCATTCCGATTAAATCTGTGATTAACAAATAATACTGGAATGTTGTTGAATACTCTAATATTTTCCGAACTGATAAAGGTTAGTAAGGCGTTATCCACAGAAATGTACAGAAAATATAAGTTATTTGACTGTTTTTCTATAGTATTTTTTATGCCTAATCTCTAACAAACCTACTAAGAAACCATGAATCAGCAGTTAACTATTGCTGAGTCAACCAGCGAAATGCAGGTACCAAATTGGTGGCCAGGTTAGAAATTGACATTCAATGCCTTGAACACAAATAGAATTTCACTACGCTAAATTTGGGTTACCACACTTCCTGTTTTCTCTACGAGTATACTCCATTGTGCTGCTGAGTTTCATAATATAAAACATGAGGAAGATTAGTTTTTGAACCCTGATAAACGCTTTTCGATATTTGGCAAATTACAAAAGAATTAACGTTAAATTTATGTGGAGGTACTAATTACATTTATTCTCTGCAACTTATTAAGTTTTTGTAGCTTTACACCTTTATCAGTTCGGAAAAGATTAGAGTATTCAACTCCTTTACAGTATTATTTGTTGATCACAGACTTAATCCGACTGACAAACACAGTATTTTTAAAATGTTGGTAGTGGGTAGGTTAACATCGATGGATCATTTTTTTTTTAACTTTTACTTTTATGGTTTCTTGGCCTCGATTGATTTCCTACTTTCGGAGAAAAGGCAAGAAATTGGCCCTAATTGAGCCCTAAAATATTATACAGTGCACACTATTGTAACAATACTATTTAACCTATTCTCAGTAGTGGTGGTCCTAACTTTTAATAAAGTTGGATTATCCATGGATTTTTTTAAAAAGTACTAGAGCATTAAATTCATGGAAGTGGCATTAAATTAGCCCTAATTGAGCCCTAAATTTTGGCGTACTCAAAACTTTTCTACCATGAAATGGCGGTCCCAACTTAATTGACGTCGGAGTAGGGTTTTTATTAAATTTCTTCTGAAAAATAGAAATGATGGATTTTTCTTTCCTTTCTGAACGGTACACCCTATGATGATGATTTGCAATTTTAATTTTATTGAGTCATAACTACAAAACGGAGAAAGGTAAGGGAAAAATTTGTAAACCATCGGAAAGGTTCAACGATATGAATTTAACAAATTTTAAGTTATCATCATAAGGTGTAATTTTCAGAAGTTATAGGGTGATCTATAAAAGCATACACAAATATCCCGTTTCCTTGGAAACGGTAAGGATTTCCCTCCCCCACCCGTACAAGTTTTTAATTGTCTAAGCATGACCTATTCGTACCCTTCGGGTACAGCACCACATACCGGAAACCCTGTATAGGATTGACTAGGACAAAAAAGTAAATAAATAATAATTTTTTATATGGTTTAATAACATTACACACCTGGGTAAATGTAGACGAATATATAATTCAATAATAATCCAAACAAAATAAATTTGAAACGGAATTTTTGGCCATCACTTTTCAATAATAAAAAAAAAAAACTTTTTTTCCCAAACGATCTTTTTCTGTCGATAGCAGATAAGTTCTGGCCACCTTTCACTTGGATTATTTTTTGATTGGCAATAAAAGTCGGAGAGCAATAATAAAAAAAATAATAATAATACACAGAAAGAGTTAAAAGAACCAAATGCATTAATTCTCCTCGGACGATTTGAGGAGCTATTCAACAGCTATTAAGGAATTAATTCGATTCCATTTTGAGTAGGGAGTGTGGGTTGTTTTCAGTAAAATATGCGTTATTTGTTTACAAACTTTTTAAGACGTAGTCAACCAACAAAATTTTTCATAAACTCTGTTCCCAATTTCATATTTAAAGGAATTTATTTTTACCGTATACTTGAAATCTCATAAAAACCTTCACATAAATTAGAAAATTGTAATTGGTGGAGTTATAACGGAATATTTTTGAAAACTATAAGCCGTAGTATACCTACTACAAACATAACCATCATTTTTAATAATTGCTAATTATTGTAACATGAAGATCACTTTCATCTTAATATTGACAGAACTAAAAACATTTAAATAAAATTACTGAACCTGTTCTACACACACACACACACATACAACGATAAATGATAAATGTTCTGCCGTTATTAATATTTGAAGCAACTCTTCACGACCGAAGATAACTTACAGAACAAAGATCTGCTCTAAAAGGAATTTAAATTAATTTTCATTCTTAATTACCATTTAACTTTGATGATGGATGCGTTCTTGTGTATCTTGATTTAGATTTTTGGATATTCCTCCGTTTAATTGTTTCGAAAATTTTTTACTAATTTTTCTTCGTCTAGTAATTAGCAGATTATGCACATATAAATCTTATTTAATTATATTTTTGTTTGTTTTTTTTTTTTTTTTACAGTATCCCAAGTCTAATTTTAGCATGCATACTAATTGGTGTGACTAGTGCTAGTGTGAAACGAGACTCGAAAATTCATCGCATCAAGCCAATGCATAGCAAGCATGGAAATCTTTTAAGAAGACACGAGTTAAAGCAGCCAGATGCAGTTAAATCGAGGCATTCAGATGCAAAATCACACGTCAACAACAAACAACTCATGAGGTAGGTGACCATTTAAATGCATACCCTCTTGGGTTTCTCCATGTTTGAAAATGGTTTTTGCAAAAATTCTTATTTATAATCATTCGATTCTCTTCAAACATTTTTATGTACCTGCATACCATGTACCAACCAAAAGCAAATTAGGGCTGACGAAGATACGGATACCTCCAAGTCACAACCGGAAGCGTCTTGCGGTGGAGTCACGCCATCATGCAAGACCTGATGATTCACATATGTTTATAATAAAGTTGCCACCAAATGGAATTTACTACAACAATGCCAAAACAGCCGGTGACAAGAGCTCTGTTAACGATAACGGAAAGAAGGTGAGAAGCCATCTAAACTATTTATTTTTTTATTTTTTTTTTATTTTTTTTTTTCGTTTTTTGAACTCTGATGATCTCAGGCACAGAGAATTGAAATTTTTGTTTAGTTTGTTGTTGCTGTATACCCACTTGGTTGGAGTGTATGCGTGGTATTCATATAAATGCATTACCAATGAAATGCTTGAAATCTTCTGGATGTAATGGAAGAATCCGTACAAAATAATGACAAAGTGCACACTGTAATTAATCTATGCGAAAGCATAAAAGTGGGTCTTGGATAATGTTTTGCCTGAAAGTATGTTAAATCAGTGATTAGACAAGATTTAATAATTTATGTGAATGAGTTTCCGTTGACATGGTTTACTTTAAGATTATCGACATATAAGTATAGGGGCTTCCCTGTTTTATGGAAAGTCCTATTATACTAGGCAAAATAAGTTTTTTCCGAGATTAAGTGTGCGGTTCTTTGAGTATATTATTAGAAAAATTATAAAATGATTACAATCACATCACGTCGCTTCTCGGTGAGCTTTCATGTAAGTGAATAGTGGACTGAGGGTAGTGCCTTATCGGGCCTTCCCCGGTCCGCTATAAAAATTTTCACCGACGGCTCTTCCGGGCTGAAGTCTTCGACATATCTCTGGCAGCGAAGTTAGCCCTTAATATGCAAATCAAGGGGAAGGACATTGCTATCCTTTCGGATAGTTCTCCGTTCCTCGGACCGGAACCCGCCGTAGGCGTTGCCACCTCGAGTATCGGGTCTCTCATCAAAGCGGATGTTTATAGAAACCATCAGTAGAGATGGGCGAACCTGAGCACTTGCAGGTGTATAAATTTGTTTCTTGTTGGGCCCAATGGGAATATCTCCGATTTTCTCATAAGGCTCGGAAAGAAACAATGTAAAACTGTGGTTGGAATCATCACCGGCCACAGCTCACTTCACGCTCATGGGAGTTGTTGACAGTCCTTAGTGTCTGTCCTGCCTGGAGGGAGAGCCGGAGATAACCGAGCCTTCGCCGGGAGCAGACTGGATACTCTAGGGTCTGCCCTTCTATTTGTGGATGAGCTGAAAACCTTCCACCAAGACCTGATGCGCTTCATTAGGAAGACAGGAAGGTTTTGGTGAAAGGGCCTTGTAGCAAGACATCACAATGGGCCGGTATGGCCTTCGTACTTGGGATGCGGTCTCCTGTCTCCCTGACTAAAAAAAAAAACATCACGTTAAAAAAAATATTATCTTATTTTTAACTATTCGGCACAGTTTTCAGATTCTGAGCTTTTGTCATACTTTTTATTGTACACATAATTTTGTCACTTATTTTCACAATTCACCACAATTTAGTCGTACTTTAGTTTCCATCATGATTCACTTAGTATGGAATGAGCTCTACAAAAACCTGCCGCTGTCACACACTATATCCAAAAAGAAATTCGTGCCTGACTAACAATGTAGCACTCACATCCTGTCCTGAAGGGAGCCTTACACCACTACCTAATAATATTGTAAGTACTCAAATGGACTGTCATCCGATACCATATCTCCTTCCCACCCTTTGACACTGCGAGCAGAAAATTTGTGTAATGTCCCTTATAAGCTTGTCATGAAGCGGAGGAGTGGACCTATACAACCTTCATGTTCGAAGAGGTCTTCGGAAGACTGAGAAAAAGAAAAAAGACTCGTCACTTCATGATAACGAGGATTTCAATTCACCTGATTTATATGTATTCTACATACATTTTATAATATACGAATATAATCAGCGTTCAAGTTCATTACTATTCTAAATCGCAAAAATATTACGAGACTTGTTTTCTTATAACGTAATCTTTAGCAGTGCCGGATCTAGGAAAGTTTTGAAAGGGAGCAAAGACGTTAGTTGCCGCCCCTCTAATAACGATCTTTATTTGGGGCAAATTTTATTACAGTTCCAAGGTATACTAGTCATCATATGTATATGATAGATGACCTAATTATACTGCATGCCTTGGAACTAGAACCAGAATTTTTAAGAACAATTTGAATTTGAAATAAATGATTGTTAAATAAAAAGAATTTGAAATTCAAATAAAAATTAAGATCCATTATAGATCTTAAATGTCGTTTGAATCTCAAATTGTTGTAAAATAAAAGGAAAGTAAAAAATCGTATCATTACAAATACAGTTTATTTTATACCAGAGACAGACTTGCAATTTCAATATTGATATATTAATAATGCAATTATGTCAATTACAATATAACATCTCCGAGACACACTTGCGGTTTACGATACTAAGAATTTAATTAGAGAGCTTACATTTGATTTATCACTTGATTTGTCATTTGACTTAAGAAAATTCCGCGCACTTACAAAACGCGAGCAAATATTGTGAAATTACATGTCTATATAAAAAATAAAAACGAAATAGAACCTTCAGTTTGACAAAAGTGTCAAATTATTTAATTTCAGAAAAAGTTGTAGCTAACATTGCAGTATTAAATTCGGTTCTAAAGGGTTCCTGTATTAAATGATTATGGTTTATAACTAGGGTCATATTGCAATAAACTCGTATACCGCGTAAGTTTTTCGCAATTTCAATATTGAGCTCCAATGTACTACATACTGAGTGTAACCGAATGTATACCGAGCTGTTTCTCAATATATAGGGTTGAGCGCAAAATACAATAATGAAATTGCAAATATCCGGTTATTAACACAATGATAACAAATTAACAATTTAAATTATATTAGAGATTAGTTTTTTATTTTTGCTTCTTTTCAATATGAATCTTCTCTGCTAAAACTACTAAAAATTGAGACGGTTTCAAAAAAACTCTGGGTAGGAATTCTGGCAAACTGTCATTCAAGTTGAAAGGATTTATCTGATTTTTTACTCAGATTCAAACGCCGTAACTCCGGCTAAAATTGGTTAAATTTAGCTGGCATAAAAATAATTTTCTGGTAACTCTGTGCTTGTACCTACTAGGTCTGTACGATGAAAACACTGTGTAAACCTAGAGCTTCACCGGGCTAGACTATCTTGTTTTTTGAAAAACGTGGGCTACCCCAAGCTTTCACCAAAAATTTCTCGGGGTAATGGTTTGACAGTTGTCACTTGAGAACTGTCACTTGCAATTTGTTGCTGATTGGGACATATAAATTACTTCTTGAGCAAAACTTAGCAAAAATTAGAAAAAAAGAAATAGAAAAATAGCTAGAGCACATTTTATTTGTCTTCATCCATTTTATAAACAACTTTTTACAATTAATTATCCTCAGGAGAACTGTCACAGAAATGTCATTAGCATTACATTAGGTTTACCCGGTGTTTTAAAAACTTGTTCGATGAGTGCACACAACCCCGGGTAAATCTGGGGGAAATTTACACGATGTTTTCATCGAACAGTGTCTTATATTCGGCCTACATTCGAGGTAGGATTGATAGATGATGGGGAACATAGGGTTGCCAGCCACATTTGTACAATTTTTGAATTTATTTCATATGATACAAAGGTACAAGTTGAGAATTTAGCGGAAGTTTTAGTTTAATTAGCTTACACAGGCTTACTGACTTAAATTTAATAGACAGTAAACTGATTCATTGTATAAGTATAAGCACAATTGAAAGTATGATATCAGGAAGGAAGCTTTTAGATTCGGACTGAAAAATTTTTCCAATTCTTGTAATTAGATTTTTCTCGTTCAGTTATGTGTTCAGAAGTCCGTCGTATTGCCGCCCCTTAAAACCACCGCCCGGGGCAAGTGCCCCGAGTGCCCCCCATAGGCCTGGCCCTGATATTTAGGGCTAATAAGACTAGATGGTTTTAAAATTTTCTTTAACGATTCTTATGTGAGATATTTCCTGAAGTCGGAAAACTTACATACAAGTTCGATATAAAATAACGACAAAATTAGTTTGAGACATCATTACGTACTAGATTTTACAATATCCTTAGTACATATATATATAGAAATATAATCCATCTGTATCAATATCAATGAGCAAACGCCACCCCAAGGAGGAATTGGAATTAGGTGGAGATCACATAAAGTAATAGTATGTGCGTGGGTAAACACATAAATAAAAACAAAAACACATGTATGTATATATGTACAGAATCAGATCTAGGTATAGAAAATAATATCAGTATAGATTAAAATTCAATTTACAAACCAAAAATCCTCACGACTAAAATTTCCACGACCTCATGGAGCGCTGCTGCATCCGGTGAATATCATTCTTCCTATTTTAGTAGAAGAAACATTTAAAAATAAACTTGGTGGTCACTACTTCGGTTGCTTTGCATCATATTGTCATTAATAGCACAAAGTTTGCTATTCTGCCTAAGAAATCCAATTGTACGCTGGATTTAAATCAATAATCTTTTCTTCTTAACTAGACCACCTGCCTGCAGTTCGGGCTACTTTCCTGAATGAATTTTGAGTAATAATTACAACAACCTACAAATCCATTTAACTTGCTAGACTAGGTATTCAGAGCCTTTGTACTATGTAGATTAGCAGGAGCTAGGTTTTTCACAACGAAAATCTCAAGAGTTTTTGCATTTTTTCTACTAGGCTGGGGTTAACTAAGCGGACGTTCAATATTCTTTTAGGACTGAAAACAAAACACATACAGCTTGAATTATCGTTCCCAAAATAGTTTTATACTCGAGCAAGAGGAGTCGCGTATACTCCAATACGTGAGTGGACATTCAAAAACGAAGAAATATTCAAAGTTATTACCTCCTGGCATCACGTAAGATACCTTCGTTGCTGTGGCTATTGTTCTGCCGTAGCACTGTTAACTGGTTATACTGTTGGCTTACTGTAACCATATGAGAATATAGCTTTTAACAAGCCATAACCGTTGATACAGGTTCAGGTCGACTGTTGATTCTCGAGGCAAATGGGAGCCTCACTTATGGAGGCTCTTACTTGCCGGAACAAATACAGATGTTCAGGAAGTTCCAGTTCACTGACCCGCGGATAGTAAAAGTAATCCTGCTTCAAGCAAAACTAATTCCAGCCTAGTTTAATTAGGATGTACATTGAGATGCCAGCATCAAACGAAGAATATGAAATTTTAGTTCAATTACCTAGTACCAATGTAAAATGGCGGCACCGGACGAGGCCACACTGGCAAGAACAATTTCCTCAAAAAGTCTACAAGTAAAATTAGCATGCCCAAAACTTCATATGCCGCGAATAGAAAAAGGGTTCAATGCATAAATTAATCCGGTTATATTACCTTAAGCCTAGTACTAAGGTCGCCGCTAAACTAAATTTTAGCGGGTCTCCAAAGCCTAGTACTAAGGTCGGCGCTAAGCTAAATTTTGTATGAAAATTTAGCAAGCTAAAAGATATTGGTGAAAATTTATCCTGAATTTTAGCGACAGCGGTACTAAGGTCAGCGCGCTAAATTTGTCTCTGGGTTTTGATTAGAGATGGCATCACCAGTAAGTCTCCAAAAAATTTAGCTTGAATTTATCCGCCCGAGTTCTGAGATTTGATAAATTTATTGCTCGGATTTTTGTAGTTAACGTAGTTTTGTACATCTTTGCTGTAAGTACGGATGAATTGGATTTCTTATCGTGGCCATATTTTCAATATCATTGTTAATTTTTTTTTCTTATTGTATATACATTATGCATATTATTTTCATATCTTTAATATTTTCAAACTATCTTAACTATCTGTTTTTAGAAATATTATGACCGGGCGTTATATTTACGTAAAAAAAAATTCAAAATTCTTCTTCTTCTTGTTTTTAATATATCTTTTCTCTGAGTCTCCGCTGTCATATTTTAGCTGCTAAAGAACGGCCCGATTTTGGAGACCCGCTAAAATTTAGCTTAGCGTGAACCTTAGTACTAGGCTTTAACTACAAAAATCCAGTCAACAAATTTATCAAATCTCAAAACTCTGACAATAAATATTTTTAGCGCGCTAAAGAACGGCCCGGAAGGATAAATTCAAGCTAAATTTGTTGGAGACTTACTGGTGGTGCCATCTCTAATCAAAACCCAAAGGCAAATTTAGCGCGTTGACCTTAGTACCGCTCTCGCTAAAATTCAGGATAAATTTTCGCCAATATCTTTTAGCTTGCTAAATTTTCATACAAAATTTAGCTTAGCGCGGACCTTAGTACTAGGCTTCAAAAACAATATATTTCGCAGAGCTGCGGGATAACGACACTTGACCGCTTTGTTAAATCATGTCTGATTTGTTACTTTAAGAAATATCAGAAGGTTTCTTCTTTTCAATGGCAGCCCTATATTAAATTTATATAAAGAAAAGAGGGCGCTAGCGATTTGTTTGTTTTACATAGCAATTTGGATTATAAACAATGTCCCCTTTCTCAAAATGTCATAATTTCATTACTGTCATGACGAAACGAATACATACAAATTCTTCAAATTCCACAAAATTTGCAATCGGACTGCTGCTTTATTCCGATTTGTCGAAAGAATTGAAGGAAATGTGTTGTAGATACAGTTCTTCTGTTCAGGCAGATTTTGATCAAAATAGTCGTTAAGGATCCGACCATAGTCTCAAGAAAAGTGACTGCAAGACTTGTCAAATGAAAAACGTCAGTGCTGTAACATAATAGGTTTGTGTGCGTACTAATTATTGGCACATAATGCGTTATAAGGGGTTTTCACGAACTTACACATTTGTCGTTTCTTAACCCTCTCGGGCAAACTAATTACATCAATTTACATATAGACGTCACAGCTTCTCTTCTTATATGAATTAACCGGAGGTTTTTAGCTGGTACACAAGTGACATTTTTTCACTCTAACTGTTTGGTTGGATAAAAAAATTTTGTTAACTTTTTATGATATCAGATATTTTTTTTTTTAAATTTGATTTTAAATGTTGAGTGGAGGGAGCCGCAGATTTAACTATTGAACATTCTTCTGGGACCCTTTGCAGAACTGCAACAAGGTAAATGAAATCACAAAACAGAGATTTTTTTTCCAATGTATTTTTTAGATCCAGAATTATTTGCTGAAGTTTGGTTAAAAAATCTTCTTGTTGTTGTTTTTCTAAAGTCTTTCATTTTTATTTCTTTTGAATGTTTTTTATACCACTCGACAAAGCCTTTACCCAGAAAGTTTTTGCCCAAAAACTACACGAACAGACTTAATATCATAGCCAGTATCATACTAGAAGACGTTGCTGAAGAATTACTCGAAAAAATTAGCTCACCATCAACAAGCGTCAAATTTGCAAACCTTTTTATACTCTAAATCAGGGATGCGGAACCTTTCCAATATGGAAGGCCAATTTAAATTTCGAAAATAGTAAGCAGGCCGTATACATATAAGCTTTTTCTTTTCCGTAAAATGTATTACCAGCTTATTCTAGTACTAGTACAAAAAATAAAAATAATTTTTTTTTAAATGCAATTTTATTATAATTCACTCATTATTCAGTTAAAAAAAACATGTGCATATTCCGCAATATAAAATAAAATTATGATATTACCATTTTTTTAAATGTATTACCACTTTTAAAAAATGATATGATATTAAAATTATTAAAATAAAATAAACTAAAACCAAGATAACCAATTTAATGCGACTTTTGTGCCTGTTTTTTATTGAAAAGTAATTGGATATTAGGTTCGAGCTTAGTAACACGTAATTTTAGTTGGTCTTCCAAATGAACATCAGTTATCTGTGTCCTTAAATCGGTCTTAATTTGTGTTAGATATGAAAAAGTTGATTCGCAACAGTAAATATGTAGTTCCAAATCAAAAAAGCCTCGATGAGCATGTTGACGTAAACGTGGGTATTCAGTTGGATTTTTCCATATTTCAATAGGATCTTTCTTTGCATCAAAAAGGGATTTTATAATATTATCTTCACATAACTCAAACAATTCCATTTGTAGTTCGCTAGGCGCCTTTGCGATATCAATTAGATGTGGTTCAAATGCTAATTTCATTGTGATACTATGTTGTTCAAAGTCAGAAAACCGTTCAGTATATTCTTCAATTAATGAGTCCAAAACAGCAATATAATCTTGAAATGTTGCACTTCCAGATTTCTGTTCATTTAATACTTTTTCTAATTGCGGAAAATGTTTTTCAGAAATTTCCGATCGAGAGAAAATAGTTTTGAAAAATAATAACTTTTTTCGAAAAGTTTGAATTTTTTGCCACATATCATAAATATGTTTTGTTTTACCTTTCACACAAAAATGCAGTATTTTTGCAAAAATTTTCATCTAGTAATTCGCATTGTTGTTTTTGTTCCTCATAAAATCTTATAATTTGTTCTCGCAATGATAAAAATTTCACTAAAACATGTCCTCTTGATAACCATCGAACTTTGCAATGATACGGCAAATCTACATTGTGTACGTTTCATTATCGGACATAAGATGGTTTCGAAATTGGCGATGTCGTGTTGCATTTGCTCTGATGAAATTGACAATTACAATAATTTTTTCTAGAGTATTGCTTAAAGAATTAGATTTAGCACAAAGATTTTGTTGGTGCAATATGCAATGAAATGAGATTAATGATTTTAAATTTGCATTGTCCTTTTTTAATAATGAAACGAAACCTTCTCTTTTCCCTTTCATGGAAGGTGCACCATCAGTGCATACACTCACCAGATTATCAAGATTTAGTCCTGCTTCACGACATTTTTCTTTAAAATTATCATGGATATCAATTCCGCGAGTTCTTCCGGTAATCTTCAGTTATAGCACGAATAAAATATAATATTTGAGCCGAGTCAGTTTTATCAGTGGATTCATCCAGCGCTATTGAAAAATATACCTCCTTATTTTGAATTAATGTGCGAAGCTGTTCTGTCACATTATAAGCTAATTCGTGTTGTCGATCAGTTATGGTACGCCTTGAAAGAGCTAGTTGTTTATATTTATCAACTTTCTCAGGATCTAAGCATCCTACTGCTTCAACAATGCTGATCCTGCTTTTCTTTTTTCATTTTTTGAAGTGCAGATTTTCGAGCTTCTCCTTCTAGTTGGACATATTTGTGGTCTTTGTGAGATAAATAATGCTGATTTGCATTGTATTTTTTTAATGTTGTTAGTACAGAATTGCATAGTAAACAAAACATTTTATCTTTTATAGAAATAAGATAATATTCGATTTCCCATTCTTCATTAAAGGATCTGTTTTCCTCATTCAGTTTTCTTTTAAGTTTTTTTTGACCTGGTTTATAAGTTGATAACTTAAAAAAAAAGTGATATTCATACATATGTTGTTAATAAAAAGAATCATAATTAGATATAATTATCACATATTAATTAAATGTACTTACTTGATGGTTAAATACACGGTAAATGCAAAATTTTAAACAATAAATAATAATAACTCCAACCGATTACGAAATTAAACTAAATCAGTTGCAGTTGCTCTGCAACTGTGTTTTCCCGCAAAACGAGGCCTACTGTGTTTATCTTATAGAAAAGTAACCGAAAAAATATGTGAAAAATATTATTAGTATTAATAATTATTTCAAAAATTTTCACAAAAAGAATTTCAATTGTAATTTGTAATAAAATACAAACTATGTGAAAAGGCCGCAAAGAATATTTCAAAAGGCCGCAGGTTCCTCACCCCTACTCTATATGATGAAATCATCCGTCCTTCCAGATATTGCCATACAAAAATTTAGATTTTTTACGTATACTGTTTAAGCGATCAGACTTAGACGTTTTTATTGTACTGAATAGTTTTTCAGAGTATAAAATTCTATGAAATTTGTCAAAATAATTTTTACTGTCTGACGAACGAACCATTCTAGTATATGCGAAAAATCATTTCAAAAGTCAAACTTATACAGATGGGTGATCATAAGAAATTACATACGGGTATTCATCTAGGGTATCATAAGAATTGGTTTTAGACCAATTCTAGCTTTTTTACTTGTTAGAGTTATTTTAGAGTTCATTTCATGATAGCTAGTGATATAATTATTGCACAAAATAGTCAGCTGCGATGTAAGCTTCTTGGAGATGTTGCAATAAATCAAGTATTCAGCATTGCACCTAGAGTCCCAGAAGCTCCTCCAAGTCTTGTCTGATTATATCCAACTTTATTATTATTTTATTATTTTTAAAACCATTAAAATCTTCAGCATTTATGTATTTCCGACGACAATGTTTGATATTTTGAGAGATATTATTAAATTTCATATTTCATATAGATAAAAAGCAAACAATATGGTGAAAAGAGGCGTTAAAGAAAAAAAATATAAATTTAAAAAGTTTATGTTGAAGTATCTTAAATTGAATAACGCAATGGTTCTGGTGAAAAATCGATTGCACATTTTATATGCGAACCAATTTTTAAAAGCCGTGCGCTTGATTTTTTTGTTTTCAAAGTTTTTTTTTTTTTTTGTCAAGGATTCATTGAGGTAAGTCTATTTTTAGATACGGAAATTTATATAAAAATTGTACAACAATAAATATAGAGAATTTTATAAAAGGAATCCACGAGTAACGTTGCCCAATTGCAAGTCAATAGTTGAAAAATCGCCCCTTTTGAAAGAACAAGAAAAAAATATTGATTGGAACAATTGAAATAATAGGGGCTTTCGGCAAGCACTGTCTCAGTGAGACAACTGAGACAAAACTTTGAGCAACCGTCTCAGTTGTCTCAGTTCAAACCAATCAGCTGATTTTTCAATTTTGACATTTAAATAATTTTGACCACAGAGAATGGATAGTAATAAATTGAAAAAAGTGTTGGTAGTTTATTCAAATAGCTCACTAATCTTTAATTAGCAATTCAAATCACAAAATAACGAAACTGAGTCATCTGAGACAAGAAAATTCAGTTTCACTTGTCTCAGTTGCTCAGTGGTTGCATTCGAATTTTGTAGCTCAATATGGAACTAAGACAGTTCATCGAAAGTGCGGTCTCAGTGACCCAACTGAGAATATCTCACTTGTCTCACTGAGAGCGTGCTTGCCGAAAGCGCCTAATTTCAAAAATGAAAAGAAACATGTGGATCTCTCTGATGAGACAATTATTTAATGTCAGAAAAGCCACCAAGTTTGTGGTAAAAGTTGATACATTGCTGGACATACAGGCTGTTTTAGATCAAGATGCCTTCCGGTATACCACTCAAATCCTTAGGGTGAACTGATAAAAAAATTGTTCCATATACCCCCCCAGATCGCCCCTTAGGAGTTATATGTAGCTTTGGAATATTTCGCCAATATATCCACTCTATGGATCTTGGAAGGTCTTAGATTTTTAATTAGTATGTGGAACTATTTTTATAAGCTCACATTAAGAATTCGTGTAGTATACCGGAAAGCACTACTGTCCTGTATAATCATTTATTTATTTGTTTATTTATTTATTTATTTAGAACTTCATCAACGGTCTGATTACTGAGTTTACAAAAGTGAAATATAACCATAAAATGAAAAAAAGTATACATAACCACAAATAAGAAAAATACAGATAACCAATCACCGTACTTAAAACTGACGCCAATTATTGCGGCTAACTGACAAACAAGAGCTTAAAGCTTTTCTCTCACAAGCCATTTACCAAACTCTCATTTTTCAAGAGAAATCTAAAGATAAAATTGAAAGCAAACATGGAGGGCTGTGAGAGAGTTCGAAGCCAATCAAGTAACCCCCAGAATAATCTCAAAGAGACATGTTTCTCGCATAGAATCTCTCGTAAAAGCTTCAAAGCTCTTTTTCGATACAATGTGCTTTCAATTTCAGTTGGTGACTGAACGTCACTGATCCCCATAAGGTCTAGACATCTGGGTTTATCTATGACATAACAATAATAATGGAAAAACAAGTAACTTTAACTAAGCTAATCTCTTATTTGACTTTTTGAAAAATGCAATTCAATCAAACTGGCGGTTAAAAAGAGACGAGATATTGATGAAACCGGCTCGTGGCATGCCATAGTTTGTACTATGCTAAGGAACAACGAAGAAGTCACAGTTTCTCAAGTTCCGCACAAGAACACATATATTGAAAGTATTTAAGAGCTCAGGAGCGTTTATTCCTCCTTGTATACACTGAAATGCAAAGACAACTCTGGAAGTTTAACGTCTATTCTCAAGAGAATCTAATGGAAAGAGTTTAAGCCTATCAACATATGGAGGCAGAATAATTGGGTTGTCCAAATGAAGTCCACGCAGGGCAAATCGGACAAATCTCCGCTGCACAGCCTCGATGCGATTTATGTATACAGCATAGAAGGGAGACCAGACAGGACTGGCATACTCCAAAATGGGTCTAATGAATATGCAGTAAAGGATCTTTGTTATGAATGGATCATTAAACTCTTTTGACCATCTCTTTACAAACCCCAGAGTAGCATTAGCCCTGGCCACGATTGAATTAATATGATGTTCGAAGGAAAGACCAGTATTAAGGAAGACACCTAAATCTTTGGTTTTGTCAAGTCTAGTTAATGAGCATCTATCTAATGCATAATTAAATTGCAATGGCCTCCTTTTACGAAAAAAGGACATAGTAGTATATTTGCTAATATTAAGAGGAATAGCACACCATTTATGAAAAATGTCTTAAGTTCGAGTTTAAAAATCCACACTCGTTTTCATTAGAAACAATGCGGAAGATTTTGGCATAGCAGAGAATTCTTGAATTAGCCAAAATCAGAAATACATCATTGATGTAAATTATAAAAAGGAGTGGTCCAAGATGGCTACCTTGAGGTACGCCAGAAGTATTATATATTTCGTCAGAAAGAGCTGCGCGGAATATAACTCGCTGCGTACGATCAAATAAATAAGAACGAAGCCAAATGACAAAGACAGTAGGAAAACCAAAAACAATCAACTTGTGAATTAAAATTTTATAATTAATTCGGTCAGAAGCTTTACTGAAATACGTGAAAATGCAATCCACTTGCTTACCGTTTTCAATAGCAGAAATGCAGAAATTAGTAAACTCCAACAAATTAGTCGTAGTAGATTTTCCCTTCATAAAACCATGATGAAAAGAGCACAGGAAGGACTTGCAGTGGAAGTACAAAACATCACAAACCAGGGCTTCAAATATCTTACCAATACAACTTAAATTAGCGACAGGTCTGTTGTTAGAAATGTCGCTCTTATTGTCCTTCTTGTGCAAAGGAATAATCAAAGAAAGCTTCCACTGTTCCGGAAAAACATCACGAGTTAAAGATAAATTAAATAAATAACACAAAACAGAAACTATGGACGTAGCACAATGTTTTATGAGTGTGAAAGGAACGCCATCCGGACCGTCAGAAAAACTATCAGCTATGCTTGAAATATATTGGGAGACAGACGCTTTATCGAAAAACAGGTCTTTAGGTTGAAGAGAAGTCAGCGGAAGCTACATCAAATGGGTAAAATCATTATAACTAATATCACAGTGGTTATCACAGAAGGCAGTTTTAAAGAAGTAACCAAAAAATTGGCAGTCTCTAAGGGATCCACACTGTCTAAGTTACCGAGTTGCAACGATGAAGGGTATCCGTCATAGTTGCGCTTAGAGTTAACAAACCTCCAAAATTGCTTTGGTTTAACACGCAAAGCCGATCTCATTCTATATACATAATCGTTGTACGAGTCAGTCAAACACGAAATGTACTGAGTACGCAAATTAGAATAAATTAAGTAATAAGAATCACTCCTTGAGGAACAGAACCTCGTCCAAGCTTTATTCTTTAAATTTTTAAGATGCTTCAAAGAGCCATTGAACCACGGTTGACAATTCGAATCACGATTCGAACGAACAAGTGGTACACAGGGAGCAAAACAAAAAAATAGTGTTTCATAAAACGAGTTAACAGCTTCATCAATGTCACGTTAACCCAGCACACAGGTCCAATCACAAGCGGATAACCATTCATACATCTTATCAAAATTAGCTTTTTTAAAGTTATAACAGTAGTTACTAGAAGCATTAAATGATGAAGTTACAGGATCAAAAAACAAAACTACATCTAGTGCCGGATGATGACTTGTTTCAGGAACCATAGGAGTTAAACAATGCTTAACGAGAGTCCCATTTGGGATCGGAAGAAAATACCAGGTCAAGAGATTTTCCAGAGTCATTAGTCACGCCGCTAGACTGCATTAGTCCTGAGGAAATAATGTTTTCAATAAAAGATATGGCATGTTGAGGAGTCGGCGAAAAAGAAGGCAGCATGCTCTCATTGTCCAGACAGTGTTCCCAGTTCACACTAGGCAAGTTAAAGACACCAAAAAGCAATAATTCATCGGCAGGTGGCTAAACTTCAGTAAGCCTATCAATACATGCAGCCAGCAAGTCAAATATATCAGCTAATGAGAATGGAGGGATGTAAACTGTAGCAATTAAGAACGATTTTGTGTGAGAGCTTGAGAGCTACTGTAACCGAATGGGTATACCCGCTGACAGCACCACTCATGTCCACCTTGACCCGAGCATGAGCAGCTACTGTAGCCAGCATACCATCCGTCACAATAATCATCTAGGGGTCTTCTGTGGGCGACGACATAGCATTTTTTTGTTGCTAGCTGACAGTCGGATTGGGGAGGTTCTTGTCTCCCACGACCCTTTGATGCTTGAAAGCTGTGTCATTAATACAACGGACGGACGGCGGACTAAATATTGCGGGTAGGTGAACGGACTACCGACAGACAGACAAACAAAGAATTGATGAAATGTATAAAACAAAACAAAAATAAAGCCGTATATAACTCTCCCCACCAAACTATGCAACATTCCAGTCGGAGGAGCCATTGAAACAGAACAAATGCCGGTGAAAGATAGAGATGGAGGGTAACTCCTGGTGTTTGTGGAGTCCCAAACTTTGACCTGATCAGGCCCAATGCCTATCCCCAACCACCCTGGCTAAGTGGATCAAAGCTAATATTTTACTTAGCCCCATTTGTGTGCTTGAATTCAAAGAACCCTAAATGCGCGCCACGCTACACGTCCATACCATCACCCCTCGCATCACTTTCAGTTCCTCCCTTCCTCCCTCTTGGAAGATCTCTTTACCACATATTTTGTTTTTTTTTAGGAACTTTACCAATAGTCCCCTACAATAACATAGTCAATTTCAACTTACCAAATATTATTTTCAAAATTTATTCAATTTTTTCTTTTCGTCTACACAAATAAAATTCTATAATTTTTATTAGTTTTTGTTTTCGATAATTTGCAAGAACTTTAGGAATAATTCTGTGCAATATTTTTAACACAAAGTAAAATTCGATAACTTTATTAATTTTTGTTTTCGATAATTTTCAAGAACTTTAGGAATAGTTCTGTGCAATATTTTTTTAACACAAAGTAAATTATTCGATAACTTTTATTAATTTTTGTTCAGATAATTTGCAAGAATTTTGGGAATAGTTCTGTGCAATATTTTTAACACCAAGTAAGATTTGATAACTTTATTAATTTTGTTTGAGATAACTTGTCGCACAACCAACCAATTCCTCCACATAATACTCACTGACTGCTTTTTTTTGCAAGAAACAATCCTCAAAGACAAAAACTTCAGTTTCCTCCTTCTCCTTCCCCTTCGAAACTCTCACCCTCCTCCATGACCAGCACCCGCAACCAATCACCGCTAGCGTCTTCTTGCTTTCGACAATTCACACTTGAATTCTTCTCACTTCATCCACTGGGACCTGACGTCATGGAAATTTTTGAAATGTTTTGAATAAAGTTGCCTTTTTAGAGCATGAAATTGAACATTCAGGAATATGGGTGGGGGGGGGGGGAGAGATCGACAGGCAAGAACTATGGCGCATTTTAGTTTAACTCAGAAGTGGAACTTCGAAACCAAGAGACCTACCATGGACTCTATTTACAATGGGCTGGTGTGAAAAAAAAATAAACAACATCTATATGAATTATGCGGTATTAAACATGTGAACGAAGTTGAAGTAGCGAAGGAGCAATTCGCTACACTACACATATAAACTCCAGATCACCGGACTCAACAAAATCGATTAATGTGCATGGAAGGTTGCGACGAACGGCACAAAGCACTCCACCTCCAACAGGACCATCCAAAGACAGATGATGGCGGTCACGGCGAAACACCAAGAACTTGGGACCAAAAAGCTCTGCATCTGCAATCTTTCCACATAGACATGTCTCGGGCAAGCAGACCACGTCAAAACAGGAGTTTATCGAGCTTGTAAAAAGGCGAGTCGTCTTGGAGCGAAAACCAGTTACATTGGCATAGAGGACGGAGATTTCGCCAACAGGTTTTTGGCCTTAGCCTTAGGAGATCCAGAGCGCCCGTTTGGAATAAATTCATGCACAATAGAATTGTGGAGCCAAATCTTAGGAGAGAGGACCGCCTGAAACAGATTTTCCGTAACCAAAATCCTGAAGGACGCAGAAAATGAGCGTTTCTCACGATCATGTTGAGTAGATAATTTTTTGCAGGCAATCAAGGAGGTGGAAGTACCAATACGCGATGAAAAATGTCTAGTAATCTTATCTTCGGTAGTGTCAGGATGTACTCTAGATACAAAGACACATTTTGGAAGCCTGGTTGGCCGCAGCGAAACAACGTCTTCAATTACAGTCGGAGTATCATTGGTGGAGGCAATGTCCCCAACCAAAACAGACCGCAATATACCGACATCCGAAACTGAAGCTTTCGTCCCTTCATCATGACTAATTATGACGTATGTCACATTGTTAGTTCTGGTGGCTGAAACCATGATAAAGAACGGTATAAGGCAAGCTACCAAATGTCCAATGGTTAACATGTCTAAGAATATTAGGCAAAATTTAAACTTGCGAACAAAACAACAAAACTAGTGCTAGAGGGAGAGCTAAAGCCAAGAGAGATACATTTTTAATCAAAGGGCAGCATCTAATCCTGATTCGAAACATTGACTTCTTTATTACAGGCCATGGAATTAGGACTTTTCTTTATTTGCATATGTACGAGAAACATGTCATTTGAAAGCTTTTATCATTGAAATACACATCATTCCTGCAAAATATGTACATATATAACCCGCTCACAGCACAAATGATAAATTTTTATACATTTCTTGTGAAAAAAAAAATAGTTTTTATTCAATGGCCATAAAAATGTTGTCATGTAGTCTCTCATGACAACAGTTTTTATGCTCGTTGAATAATAAATATGTTTTTTTTCACAAGAAATATATATAAAAATTTATCAATGTTTCCTACCTGTACTTTTGTGGAGTTAATCGATTTGTGCAGTGAGCAGCTCACATCATAGTTTCAAATTTCGAGTGCGTTTTTTGAAAATATTTCCACGAAAATATTTACGAAATATATCAAAAACAAATTTTATTTATTTTTAGAAGTACACTTAAAAATAAACTAACACTTTTATATCAGCTAGGTAATTATCTATTATAATTATTATCATGCATCTTGTGCAGAGGATTTCTTAGAAAATTTGAGGGGTAACAGAATGTAGTACAAGATATATACCACGAGTATATCACAATTAATGCAAAATTGCAGTTATGTAGAATAATAGTAAGTAATTCAAGAAATGTGGAACTTACTTGGAAATAAAAAATAAGAAAACGTAACTAAGTAATTTATTCGAATTGAAGCAAGAATGCTTAGGTGAGCGACTTAAGTGCACAGGAAAATAATGTGATTAATGAAATGAAATATTCAGTGCAGGTACTTAATTGCTAATTTATGACCATACCTAATCAGTGATCATTTACTTTAGCCACCCACATTTGCTCTTGATTTATTTTCAAAAGAAACGGTAAGGCCCTAATTTTTCATTGGAAAATGAAAAAGAGGTGAAAATGTCTATAGGCTCGTCATAGAGAGATATTTTTGATATGAAATATTTCATAGGTCACATTAGTGCCAGTTCACTTAATGAAGATCCAAATGTAATCAATCAAATGTGAAACGGAAATCAAACACTTCCGATATTGGGGAGGCACTTGAGCAGCTTGGAGCGCGACTCTGGAGAGATAGAGAAAAAAAAGGATGATGCTCTACATGTTCCTAAACGCCGGTAAATGTGTTAAAGAGTGGCCAAGTGGAACATGTTTAATTTCTTAAAATAAAATATTGCATATATATATTTTGCACTATTTTCGGTGTGTTCTTTTGAGTTTCGTGCACTGGAGGAATCATAGAGTGTGTTGCAGTGGCTGATCCAGGATTCCGGTGGGAGGGGGGGCAACTACACTACACTTTACTGATATTACGCAAATGTAGATAAAAATCAAGTAAAAAAGCTGTTGATTGTGCGCCAAGTAAATTTTTATTATTTTCTAGAAAACATTTTCTTGATTCAACTTTTGAGTGCTTCTATCATTATCAAGTAAATTAAACTAAATTCAAGCGGTCATATTTTCTTACTTCTAGCATTAATAGAATAAAACTAGACATATTGAAAATTCATGCTGATGCTAGCTTTCCTATATTCAGAAAACCTTTATGCCAGATTCAAGCGACCTGTTTACTTGAATTAAACATTGAAAGATTAATATAAATAAATGAAATGTCTATAACTATCTTATTTTGCCAATAAATTGAATTTTAGTTTTGCTAAAATGTATACCATAAAACGCAAAGATCAAGAAAACTAATTCTAGATTTAATTTATTGTAGTAGTATACACGTGTATTAATTTGCTTTATGCAGGTGTGCTCTTCTCAAGAATAGCTTTTCATGAGAGAATCTTTATGCTTCATGCAGGTATGTTTATTTGAGCAAAGCCTTTAATTAATGAATCTATCAAATTATTTATCATTTATTGCTAAAAAAAAAATCGTGGGAAAATTTAGAGATAAAAACCAGTTGTTTCCATATAAATTGTCATCAATTTATTCAGTATATCTAATTATATTAAATAATATGTATATTTTAAAATTAAATGAATTTATTAAATAACGAAGTTTTTCAAATTATTAAGTTTAAAAACTTTTTCACCATGTGGTAAAGTGTGTAGTTGAAATGGTTTATGCAAAAGGCTTTCTATGCTGGAACAATAGTATTGCGAATTTTCATTACCAACAATAAAACAATTAAAATAAGCATCTCTTCTAAGCAGGTCTACGCCCTTTAAAACTAAAAATACTGCATTGATGAAAACTAATATATCAATTATTTTAAACAGTTTTTCATTTTTTATTAAATAAAAGTTATTTTTATAATCTGTGCCCCGATATACTACATTTGAAGAAACCAGGACTGAAATGATATCATTAGGTAATATAAATTATATAGAACAAAAGTATTCGTTTTTTCTAAGATCCATTTCATTGCTAAAAACGCTGTTTTTTCGAATATGTGTAGTTCCTTCCCACTTTGTCTCCACAACAGACCAAGGCACAGAATGATGCTTCAACCATATCTGATCTTCGTCAAAATATTCTTCTACACAACCTTAAAGGGATGGGTAAAATATTTCAGTAAAATTCTGTAATAATAAAGTAATAAACATTACCCATTTTGCAAACAAAAAATAAATATAAAAATGTCTTACTTTCTGATAAATCTTCATTGGCTTCGATGTTTTTTTTCTTTTGTTTTCTATTGGAAAAAGTCCACTTTTCTTTAGTTTGGATACGCAGTTTTTGTAAGTGGAATATAGCCGTCCAGAAGGTAATTTTCCTGTTTTACCATAATATGCTTCCTAAAATTGTATCTCTATTACTTAAAATTCAAAAGTTCGTAATGTTAGTAGAGTGAACTTACCTTACGTTGTTTGTTGAATTTTGTGCATATTTGACTTGTTATTTCTTTAAAATTATCTTCGTGTAAAAATATGTTTTGGTCCACGTAATGCTTAACTATGTCCTTAATTAATTTCTCTCGATAAGCAGAAGAAAGCACACCGTTCTCCGTCGATTGTAAAATAAATTTTCCAGAATGTTCTAAGTAGTAGGCAAGATCCTTAAAATAAAAATAATTAAATAGAGAAATTAATATATGTAATAAACATACAAAATCTTTTAACCTTGGCGGTAATTCAGTGCAGAGAGCGATGAAGTTGTAGGTGAAGACACTGAGGTTATTGTAGAAGAAGCGGAAGATCGGGATGTTGATACGCAATTATAAATTTTTTGCAACCAAGCTTCCACGGGATTGCTTCCATATTCCAAACTTTCAGTATATCCCTTTGATTTACATTAATTAACGGAAATTAAAACAATTTTATTAAATTTACATTAGCAACTCGCCACTTGCATAATTTTTCTCGGAATTGTATTAAATTTCCCAACTCGTTCTGTGCGAAAATTCTATCTAGATCTTTTTCTGTTATCAAATGAAATAAATTGCAATCTATCCCTTTCTATATAAAATATTTAAATAAGTATATATAATTTATTATGTGTCTTAAAAAAGAAAAATATATGTAGAGAAATATAGCGATGTTCTTACGAAAAATTAATTTAATATCATCAGCAAAAAATTACTAATAAAAATTTTAACCTTTCAATTTGCTGTAAAAGCACGTTAAATTCCATTCTTCTAAAATCTGATACAGTGCATCGGGATGGTCATTAAGCGTTCCCAAATTAATGAAACTTGCGACGAAACTGTGATCTTCCATTTTATAACGGGGTAAAGTGGGGTGAAGTAGTGGCAGCAACGGTGCACAAATGTGCTCACTTGTTTTTAAAAACATCAGTCAATACTGATCGCTACTAGTATAATATATATAATAATTTATTCACTTACCTCACAATAGCGTTGCACTCCACACACAAAACACGCACAATATATTTAGAAAATTTAAGTACCAGGAAGAACGGTATAAAGTTTGACTTGGAGCAATTCTTTAACATCTTTACTTGAATAAAGTCGGCGTCCAAATGAAAATAAATGAAAGCAGTTGAAAACTATTTGACTTTTGTGTTCTCACACATTCTTAAATATTTTCTATTGTTGCCCACTGACACGTGTATATTTTTGAAAGTAATGTATAACAACACTAAATTAACCGTTTGATTTTATCCCAACAGCAAAAAACCTAAGTCATTCATTTATTGAAAATAAGGAAATTATTCCTGAAATTTAATAAACGTTTGCTAAATTCTATTTATTTGTATGATGTTCATTGAGTTCTAGCAAATAATGATTGATTCTAACATTTAAGTTTAAATTTTTACCATATTTTCACACAGAAAGGGATATTTAATAAATTATTGATTAAATTCAGAAAACTTTTTCTAAATTGTATTCGAGCAGAATTTGATAGTTTTTAGTAAATTAGAATAAATTTTGAAAACTTCATCTTTCTCGATACTAGACAACATTTTTAATATTAAGAAAATTTTGATTAAATTGATCATTTTTTGAATTGATTTTAACAAAAAGGGTATTTACTGTGTTTAATAAATCGAAGATTTAATGTTAGAAAAAAATTCTTTCCGTGTATGCTTTAAAAATGGTTGTACTGCCTGTAGTTAGAGCGTACATGCAATAAATGAAAGGTGTAGTGAAATTTATGACACTGGTATAAAGCTAGTGGTTTTTATCTGTTTATTCACTGCACTAAATGTTTCAAGCTCAATAAATACTAAAACTTGAGAACTGCAAGATATATATATATATATATATTGTAATATAAAAAGCTGCAACCAATGTTTATTAAATGATTAATATATAAATTTGATTTACACAACTGTAGCAATTGACTTGTACTCACCTGATCGATATATAGCAGCTGATTTACTTGACTTTTTATTTGACTGAGGTGTGGGATGAGGATATTCTTTATTGCAGTCGATACCCGCAATAAAGTGGATTTGTTAGGAATTGTCTTATTACAGTCGATACCCGCAATAAAGTGTTTTGTGTTAGTGATTTTCTTACTACAGTCGAGACCCGCAGCAAGAATTTTTATTACAGTCGAGACCCGCAATAAAGTGTTTGTGTTAGTAATTGTCTTACTACAGTCGATACCAGCAGTAAGACTCTTTATTACAGTCGATACCCGCAATAAAGTGGTGTTGTCAGTAATTGTCTTATTACAGTCGAGACCCGCAATAAGACTCTTTATTACAGTCGAGACCCGCAATAAAGTGGTGTGAGTTAATAGCTTTCTTATTTCAGTCGAGACCCGCAATAAGAAACTTTATTACAGTCGAGACCCGCAATAAAGTTATTTGTTAGTAATATATTATCTCAGTCGAGACCCGAGATAATATTCTTTAAGTCAGTCGAGACCCGACTTAAAGTGAATGTTAGTATATATCTTAACTTCAGTCGAGACCCGAAGAAAGATTCTCTATTTCCGTCGAGACCAGATATAAAGTGTTTTGTTAGTAATATTTTTTATTGCAGTCGCTACCCACAACAAAAAAAAACCTTTAATTTAATCGCTATCTAAAACAAACTTCTTAATCCAGTCGGTACCCAGAATAAGAATATTTTATTTTAGCTGTCAATTAAACCAAGTATTTAATTTAGTAATAAAATACACACTAGGAAAAATCACTAGGAAAGAACACAAAGGAATAAAATCGCCAAGTTAATCACTGCACTGCTAAATCACAAAAGAGGCGAATCAAGTCAAACTGCTGTTTATATAGCACTTGCTTGCACACGACACCAATGATGGAGTAGCAGAGGCGTATGATCACAAGAATTGGCCGTGATTCTGTAATTTTACGGTACTAGAGATAAAATATGCATAGCAACGAACAAAAATGCATAGTAACAAGAAATTTAAAGCAACCTATGTTGCTGTGTTAAATTGAATTCTGTATATTTGCAAAAAATGTTATCTCTATCACGTAGAGAAGAAATTCCCGTTCGATAGTACTTATAATGATGATAGAGTTGCAAATTGATCTGCTTGATCTGATTGTATTTGTGCCGTGCATTGTATGCATGTATGCATGTATGTATGACAACACATGCTTTGGTTAGATGCTGTACCTATTTTTGGGAAAATTTGTAATTAGATTGAATTTGTTTTGCTTTTAGAACTCAATTTTAGCATGGTATTTTTGCATATGTTCTTTTTCAGCAATTGTTTTTAGCACGAATCTAATTGCTTCAATCATATGATAAGAATTTTAATTTGATCTGCTCAATGAGGCTATATTGTTGTATTGTATTTGTGCAATGTGTTATGTAGATGACAAATACATGGCTTTGTTAGGTTGTGTACCTGTTTTTTGATTAAGAGTAATCAAATTAGATTTAATTTTCCTAAAAATTTAATGCTTTGCTTTCAGGATGTTTTCCTTTTAAAGTAATCGGTAAAACCAAAATATATTCGAACCGATTTGGTTCGAACAATGGTATATGCTGAAAATGCAAATGTCAACTGCACAAAATTTATCATTTAAAAAATACGAGTCGAACAGATTGGCAAGTGGCTACCACTCGTAATAAAGAAAGTTGCTCAAGGTTCTTTGCCACTCCGAACAGTCAAAAATGATGTTAGATTAATCATTTTGTTTTGATTTGGGTGAAAGTGTGAAACTTCTCAATCATCCATTTCAGTTAATAAAACTAGGGAAACGTACTTTATTCAAATTCACAAATCATCATAAATTGTATCTTTGTAAAATACAGGAATTAAAAGTTTACATTTATTTAAAATAGCAGTCACAGAATAGATGCAATACATTGTACCTTGTACGTATATAACTTCGTCGGCAAGTTAAGAAAGTGTGACTTCTTTTGTTTTTTATATTATTAAGCCAAGCTTAGGAGATATCCCATGAACTATGATTCAAAGTAGCATGGCCAGAAGGTGATAAAGAAAGGAATTAGGGAACGTGAGGAGTGTGGCGAAGGTGCTGGTGCATGTGACACTTAAACTTTCGCAGATTACATGCCGGAGAACAGACAGAAGATTGGAGACTGTTCCACGTTCACACACGACTGAAAGTATTTTGAAGGATAAAAGAATGTGCGTGGCTTGCAGTGCGAGTATTTCTTTAGAACATTGATCATACATGTATCAATATAGGAGCGAAAGGCAACTAACATTGCGGCGGTGCTCGTATAAGTCCATATGACAAGTTTTTGCCACACCGCCAAGGCTCTCTTTTCGACAATATCCAACGAAGTTAAGGCTCTGCGACCAGCCCTGGCCTACATATGGAAATTGTATTTCATTCTATAGGTCTGATGTAGGACTTGTAGACGAGCGCTAGAATCGATGGGCTGAAATATTTCTTACACCTTTTCAGAAATCCAAGATATTTCGTTGCTAATTTGGCAACAGAGACGTTGTGATCTGTTCAGCTTAACATACTGCAAATATTAATGTCAAGAATGCATATAAAGTGCTCCATCAAAAGAAATGGGAGTGGAAAAATTATGATCTTGTATTAAAGAGATGGGACAGCTTTGGAACTAGATGTATTGAATTCGATGCGATTCTGTGTGATCCAAGCGAGGATAGTATCATGGTGGTTATTCAAGGATCTAATCATGCAACCTAGTTTGACAGATGTGACGTTTTCTATGTAGTCCCCAAGAGTGTCAAGGGAGTAAGCAAAACCAAAGGTACTGTCATCGGCAAAACAATGGATTGGATTGAAAGTAAGAGAAAACAGATCATTAATGAAAACTGAGAAGAGAGATGGAGAGATAGCAGAACCCTGAGGCACCCTGGTATTTATTGGCTGAGATTGAAATGTAACGCTATCTAATATAATCCGTATTAAACGACCAGATAAAACACTTTACATTCATAATAGAAGAGAATGAGAGAGGCTAAGTGCTTTGAGTTTGGCTAAAAGGGCTGAACTCCAGACGCTATGATAGGCCTTTGAAATATCTAGGGCAACAATTTTGGACTCGCAAAAATTGAGAAGACTAAGGCTTCAACGTTCAATATGAAAAGTCAGAAAAAGAAAAGCCATATTGGCGATCGTTGTGGGTTTGATTTGTTTCTAGATACTCCATTAATTTGGAGTTAAAGAAACATTCAAAAACCTTTTAAAGAGTAGAAGTGCTTGTAATTGGTCGATAGTTTGAGGGATCACTACCCCTTCCTTTCTTGGGAATAGGCTGAACGTGAGGTAGTTTCCAAGCAATTGGAAATTTTCCTGTTGAATAAGACAAGTAGAATAGCTTTCGCAGAGCTTTAGCCAAGAATGAGGCACAGGTTTTATTTAATGGGGGCTTGAAACTATCAGGACCTGCAACTATGGAGACGTTGATCTCTTTAAGGACCTTGAACATATCTTTCGTATGGATGTGTTTTGGCTCTTGTACACATCTACAAGGGAGATATAAAATGTATGGAAAAGGAGAATTTGAAGTGAATCTAACAGTCTAAATATAAGTTTTATTCAGGGAGACAACAATCACTTCATTGTAAAGTAGTGAAGGAATAGTGGAACTGCTGAAATTGCTCCTGATAGTGTTGATCTGGGACGAGAAACCTTTGCTACTTGCGTCTATATTCTAACGTTCTGGTCAAAAACAAATTTTTCTCTTTGGATAGTCTTTTAGTTCTGTACAGGGATGCAATTGATAGGTGCGACAAGCAGTTTATTTCGCTTTTATTGCTTGGTTGTACTTATGGTTAAACCAAAAGCGATTTTGCTATTGTTAAGCTCTGCTGTGTAACTACCGAATGTATTCACTCATGGCAAGACTTAAAATTGTAAAAAAATTCATCTGTGCATTCATTAAAATCCCTTGAAACAAAACAGACCAACCAATCAAATTCTCTAGGATACTGATTGAGACTTTCCCAATCTGCAGATTTATGTTGTTTTTATTTAACGTTTGGGCTAAGTATTCTATAAAAACCATTGCATTTTACGAAATAATAATAAAAATTATTTAATAATCTCTTGCTTTAAATGTTACAACAACTAATGACTTATTCGCCGTTGTGTAATTTCGCTGGATCCGCCCCTGGTGTGTTGCACTTCACCGCTATTCGGTAAAAGAGGTCGCTCAAATTACTAAAAAATGCTTTGATCTCTTTATATGACCACGCTTTCCTTTTTCTTTTTCTGAAATTTACTCAAATTAATATTCCTTCTTTTTAATTAACGTATTAGTATAACTTCGCCTACGTTTATCCTCCATCTTTCATAGAGCCCAAATACATTTTTTGGCATATTCAATTGAATTCATATTCAATAGTTAATTGTATAAAGAAGTATAAGCTTTAGAATGTTCGTCGTATGACTTAATTTTAGCAATACAACATGATTCAGAAAACATAGATAACTAAATACATGATGAAAAATACAGAAATTTTAACACTAATTCCAAGAAACAAACAACACTTCTCATTAACCGAATTCTAATTCAAACAAATAAAATAAAAAAGAAAAATAACTGAAAAAAAATGATCAAAAAGAAAATTAAAATACAAAAATATTTAAATATCAAAAAATTATGTGCATATAGCGGCAAAAATGGGAAAGATAAATATTTTGTAATACATCCATAAGTTTACAAGACGTTTTAGTTCGATAGGTAAAGAATTCCAAAATTTGATAGCGTGAACGAAAAATAACCGTTGGCTCTGAAGATAATTATATCTTAGATCCAAGCAAGTTGTTGGTGCGACTCGATGTTGTAAAGTGTACCTTGTTAATTAAATAATGAGGTAGTCCGGTCCAAATTAGATTAAAAATAAATATACGGTTTCGCATCTTTAGATAACTCGCAAGAGAGCATCCCAGTATACATTGCTAACTACATAATGAGGAGTGGTCAAATCGTCGCAGGTTATATTCATATTTTGTAGTAGCTATAAATGCACGGCTGATATGTGGATAAAGAGTACAATTTGCAGTAAGCAGCTTTGCCGTAAGTTTTTTTGGAATATATGTTAAAAGGCGTAAAGTGGGTGGCGATTATATTTTGCTTTATCGTACCATAAACTCGCCCGGAGAGATCATTTTTGTGATCATTTCATATCAGAGTTTAGTTGAAAATAGCGCCACCGTCTTGTTGTATTATAACGTTGAGCTCATTAAATTGGTACAAGGGAAATATGATATATTCAAAATGTTCTTGCAAATAATCACACATTTGTATTTATCAGTATTTAAATCCAATTTATTAGATACGCACCAAGAGAGTATTGCCTGAAGATCAGCGTCTAAGTAGCATGCACCATCCTCCATAATTCCCAGAGGCCGAGAGATATAAATTTGTACATCGTCAGCATATAGATGTATATTAGCGTCACTAATAGCTTCGGTTATATCATTAATATATGTATACATAGAAGTACATGGAAGTACTCTATGATTATTTCTCTACATAAAAAAGGCAATAAATCGGATGTTTCAAACTATAGACCTATTGCGAAGATTTTTGAATCCTTGCTTAGTGATGTGCTCCACTTTCATTGTAAATCAAACTTGGGATCCTTCCAATATGGTTTCTTAACAGGCAAATCAACTACGACTAATCTATGAGAGTTTGTTCACTATTGTATACCAGCCATTTAGTCCGGTAAGCAAGTTGACTGCGTCTACACTGATTTAAGCAAGGCCTTTGATAAAATTAATAATTGAATTTTGATACACAAGCTCTCCATTCTTGGGTTTCCGCCCCTTAGTTAGTTATCTTGTTATCTATCTAACCGTGTGTATCGAGTTCTATTTCGCGGAGCACTTTCTGCTGAGATAGCAAATACCTCAGGTGTGCCTAAAGGCAGTATTCTTGGCCCGCTACTATTTATTCTGTACATCAATGACGTATCCCTGTTTTGACTTAATTCATTCCAGAATACTTTTTTATACGGACGATATCAAAATATTTCGTGTTCTTAGTTTTAAAGATGACTGTGTTTTTTTAAACTATGACTTAGCCACTTTTCATAAGTGGTGCTTCAATAATTGTCTTCCTCTAAATGTTAGTAAATGCACAAGTATGACTTTTGCCCCCAATTCACTTCAATTATATTTTAGAAGGAAATTTAATATCCAGGCTCGATAAAACCAAAGATTTTGGAGTGATTCTCAATTCTTGACTTTCTTTTGACAATCATACCGATTACATAATTAGTAGGGCTAATTCCGTTTTGGGTGATTGTTAAGAGATGGTCTAAAGAATCTTGGGGCGGCCCCGGAGCCCCTCTCTACACAATTGGGATCGCACCAGGATACCTGGTCTCTACAATTGCGACTTGGGTTGACTGCCAACACAGTTGTCTTTGGTTAGACGACTGTTCGGGTAGAACAACGAAGGAACTGTGGGGTAAACCTAACCCAAGTTTCACAGAAAAGCTGCTGGGGCTGAGCAAACCTACCATGAGATTTCTGGTGTCTATTCTCACTGGACACTATTCTCTCAGGGGTCACCTACATAGGATATGACTGGTTGATAGCCCAACATACAGAGGATGCGGAGAGGAATCCGAAACGGTGACTCAGTTTCTTTGTCACTGTCCGGCTCTCTCCGGAAAACGTTATAGATTGCTTGGCTCACACCTCTTGAATGAATTGCATGAAGCAGGTAAGGAGGGTTGAGAGCCAATCTTATATGGTTTGTAAGAGCGCCTGGTTGGGACCTATGAACTTATTCAGGGGTTTTGAGGGTGAACAATGGGCCTTGTAGTGGCCTATGTTCTAGGGTTCTCCCCCAGGGGAACTCAACCTTCTTTCAATCAATCCATCCATCCATCCATCCGAGTCAGCACTGTTTTGTTAGGTTTTGCTCGTAGCCGAACTACCGCAAATCATTCTGAAACAAACGGGTTCTTAGAACGATGGCATAGGATGCTGAAAGCTACTATTATGACCTACAGAAACAGGACTTGGTAAAAGATTTTACCTCTCGTATTGTTAGGCTTCAGGACAGTGTTCATGGAGGATTTTTTAACAATTGCGGAGGAGTTAGTTTACCGAGAAGGTTTATGCCTGCCTGGAGAGTTTCTTGAAAACTTCCAGTTTAATCCCCAGTCGGATTTTCTTGTCTCTTTACGTAAATTATTTACTGATCTCAGGCCGATATCCGTAGGGGATTAGTATAAGAAAAACAAATAATATTTTTGAAAAAGTATTTCGAGGTCTTATGTCCTTCGCGATGAATACATTTTGTCAAATTAAATTTAGAAAAATAATTCCCAGACGTTTGTGAAATTAAGTTTGGAAACGAATTTTTTGCTATAAGTTGGGAAGTTAATAACCCAGAAATTTATTGTTTTAAGTCTGGAGAATAATAACAAGACTTTTATCATATTAATGTTATAAAATATGAACCGCTTGTTTTGCGGTATTAGTTTCCGCAAAAGAAAAGGAAATTAAGGAAAATATATGTTGATGAACTATGGTGTAATTTATTGGAGCGATTCCTATTTGGCTAACTATTAAAGTATACAAAATATAAACGTCTAATTGAAATACATAATTGTTTTTGGTAAATTAAAACACTTTACAAAAAATTTGTATTTATATTTTGCATTAAGATTAATTTTAATGCTAGATCCGCGCCTGTGTGTTCCGCCACCTTTATCTCGCAACAATCCCCGTACGCTGTATAAACTTTGCGTCTATAGATATATATATTATACGTGTTCAAAAGAAAGTTGACATTTGGTAATTCTAAGTACAGTGTACAGGCCATCTTAAAGGACCCAATTTAATATGCTTGTGTACATTTTTCAATATTCAAACAATTTTAAAATAGTTTTCTATTCATGTTTATTCCACAATCGAAATAATTAAATTTCCATAATATTCTTTTTTCAGGTTTCCTTTAATTTTCAATCAAATGGAAAGCCAGGACGGATATATCATTGGAATATTCCTGTTCTAAAGAAATACTTAACCGAAGATCCTCGTTTATCATCAATGCTAAGGCATAACAAAGATATTTCAGACTTGATCGATATTAAAAGTATTCCAACTTGGTCAAAACCGTGGGAAAATGAAACCGTAGAAAAAGGATATGGAAAAATAACTGCAGCTGAGAATAAATCTTTAAAAAAGAAAAAATCCCCAACATATTACACGCCGGCAATTCAAAAGAAAAGTAATGTTCACAAATATTTTCCCGGAAATGGAAAACCGAAAGGATTTTATGTAATGAAGAAAAATCAAAAGGCGGCTTATTATAAGAAACTAATTCCTTGAGAACCTGCAGAATGATGTGGCGGAAATAAGGACTTCCATTAATTATATAATAATACTACTCAAAATCCGGAATTACTTTTAAGACTATACGCACAAATAAGAAGACTTCAGTAAAATAATTTATAATTTAAATTAAATTTATTCTTAAGTGCTAGTGAGTAAGCTTTTTTACTTTTATACGATAACATGACGTACGTACATAGTGTTGTAGCAATATAATATGTAATAGTATGTAGAAGTAGCAAAGCAAGCATTTGTATGCATAATTAATTAGGTATTGAGTGCTGATTATACAAACCTTCGTCAATTTGTATTCCGTACATTGTTTTTGTTATTTGTATAAACTTTATATACTATGTTTTAACTAAATAAATACAGAGCACATAACGGCTGTTCTGAATACTTAAATGAAAAATTTTTATTGATTTTATTCTCCAATTCAAAAGAAGAAAAAAAAATACTCGCCATTATGATGATCATCATCATAATTACGTCTGACGCGTAGACAATAATCGAAAATATCAAAATATCGCTCTCCATACTATTTCTACAGGTCACGCACTCCAGTCAGCTAGAAATATTCAACCTCAAGAATTCCATATAACAACCTCAATAGTTCCATATTATTCGCAATGTGACTTTAGAACCATTCTGGGTGTCTTGCAATTATTCACCAAAGCAGAATCATCTACAAGTTTAAGCCTCACATATTTTATTTTGATGGTACCTTCATTATCATGGGGCCATCCTGACATGTAAAACACTTCATTAATCATCTTTTGTTGCAATTTAATATATATATACTATTTCTATTTTTCAGGGACCGTAATTACTATGATCAAAATGAAAAAGTCATAAAATAATAAGTATTTGTAATGTTTATTATTTTAATCAAAACTAATTATTAATTGTTAATTAATAACAATACCCTAGGTACACAGCACGATCTAATGAATCATTAGTACTAATTATTCATTAAAATGTCATATGTCACATGTATGTGACTACTATAGGTACTACTGTATAGTATTCATAATTATGGCCCGAAGATCATATCATAATGAAGTACACTAATGAAGTATTTTCTTCTTCTTTAGGGCTTTAATGAGGATAAATGTGCTAGAACTGACTGTATTTTGGCACATAAGTGAAATCTATAGCTCCGCTGTGCATCTGTTCAATTGAAAAATTAGAAGAAGATATGCAAAGCACAAACCACGGTACAGAGAAAACAAGGTACTCTCATTACGAACCACGTTCCACCATTAGTGGACTGAATGTCGTGTAATGTATATGAAAGCATGGTACAGAGAAGGGCTAAGGGAAAAAATTCGCAGCCCATAGTGCGAATTTCCCTTGCACCCCAAGTAAAAGTGAAATTCGCACCTGAACAAATGTCACCCTAGAGGGAGGACATTCGCACCATCATTTTTTTTAAATTGAAAATGCACATACAGTATAAAAAAGTCGAAAAAATGGTCGTGCGAATTTCCCCCCTATAGTGGGGAATTCGCACCGATATAAATATTTTCACAGAAATCACAAATTTATAAAATTTATAACTTAGCGAAAAGAAATGTTACAAAATTTGATTTTAGAGATCCGACGGGAATTCTGTACCTTAAAGAATGTTCATATAAGCATAATTTTATCTTGTCTTAACTATAACTTCAAGTTCAACTTATAATCGAGAAACTTAACCTAAGTGCGAATTTTACAAGAGCAATTTTGTAACTGTAGCATTCGCACCCTGTTTAAATTAGAAGGCCATCACTCGAACTTCCAAAAATTGTATCTGTATCATTCGCACCCAGTTTAAAGTAAAAGGCCGTCACTCGAACTTCCGGAAATTGTTCCTGTAAGATTCGCACCATGTTTAAAGTAGACGGCTATCACTCAAACGTCCAAAGACTGCTTGTATAAGATTCGCACCCTGTTAAAAGGAGACCACTCGTACTCAAACTTCCAAAAATTGCATCTGTGACATTCGTACCCTGTTTAGTTTATAATGCTCTTATTCGTTCTTCTAATAATTGCTCCTGCGGTATTCGCACCCTGTTCTAAATGCAAATGCATTACTTACACCATAAAAATTGCTCTTGTAAAATTCGCACTTAGGTTAAGTTTCTCGATGATAAGTTGAACAGCTTGAACTTGAAGTTATAGCTAAGACAAGATAAAATTCTGTTTATATATGAACATTCTTTAAGGTACAGAATTCCCGTCGGATCTCTAAAATCAAATTTTGTAACATATCTTTTCGCTAAGTTATAAATGTTATAAATTTGTGATTTCTGTGAAAACAATTATATCGGTGCGAGTTTCCTCCTATAGGGCGAAATTCACACGACCATTTTTTCGACTTTTTTATATTATATGTGCATTTTGAGATAAAAAAAATTATGGTGCGAATTTCTCCTACACAACAGAGAACACAATACTGTCTCTCCTCTCTCTCTTTTCAATAGAAATGTTTGTATGATTAGTGGACGAAATTTAGTCCCAGATCATATGTCAAAATTTAATGAGAATACTTTGTATTCTCCGTACCGTGGCACACACTATATTATCCAAATACTTTTTAATATAATGTTTTTTCATTTCCAAATCGATTTGTTCCATTTCGCTTTTTCATTGTTAAAAGTATGTCAAAACCAGTTTGACAGTACAACTTAATTAAAGAAATTGCTATGTGCCTGCAGGTGCCTAATGAATCATTATGTTCTAATGAGTCGATAGTTAATTATTCATTAGGAGCGCTGTGTGCCTAGGGCATAACTTATTTCCATTTCGACGAACCTACGTTTGGTACTTATAAGATTTTATCACTTGAAAAATCAGTAATAATAATTATTTAAGGTCACTGCTATTTTTACATCATAACTGGAGGAGGCTATGCTAATTATGACTGCTGTGATAGATAATTATAGATACATCATTAAAGAAACGACTGGTGGCGAAGTGTGAAGTGGTCCCGTAAAAAAAAATTTTTCTTGGTATGGAATTTAATTTTAATATTATCGCGATGGCCATGGCTATTGAAATTTGACAACAGCGTTTTGTGTGTTATTGATTTTCATTGTCTCAGAACAGAGCTACAGTGTTGATTAATAAATATCACATACACCAATATATAATCACAGGAACAAGGAAATAAAATGAAAAAAATTAAAAAATGGTTCAATCGAAATTGTATGGGATGAGAAAAACTAGGAAAAACTCACCAGCCAGGATTAACTATGAGACAGGTGGTTTCTTGTATTAACACATCAGTATTATAACTTGGCAATATTTCTTACATAACAGCTTAACATCTTATATTAAGACATTTGAATTTCATGTAACCAATTCCATAGAGTTGGAACATAGTAGCCGTGACGTTTTTTTTTACCCACTGATTATATTTTGATTTCACTTGACGTAATATCATTATTTACTAATACTAATAGAGGAGTCGTCAAAATACTGATTTAAAACACCTTGACAGCTGCAGTTGAGGCAATGTAAATTTGCAGAACATTGAAATTGTGAGTGGAAATTGTAAGTTTTAAGTAATGCCACAGTATTTAAATACTAGTTAATATGTTTATCTACGATTTAATGATTTTATTTAATAAAGTGATTGGCAACAATTTGTGCCACATAGGTTAGGCATTTGTCGATAAGATTAGGGAAGCTCCACCTTGGAAAACTAGAATTAGGTTTATATCCCTAAAATGTAAGTATGTTTTTCTCTCTCAAATGTAGGGAAGTTTTATTTCCCTCCTCCACCAAAAATTAGGGAATATTCCCTAAAATGTAGGGAATTTTCATATATTTTTTAATTTATTCCCTATATGTTAGGGAACATTCCCTAAAATATAGGGAATCTTAAATTGTTGTTTTATTTTTTTCCACTAAAATGTAGGACTATATTCCCTAAAATGTAGGGAATAGGTGATAAAACCGCACCACTCTCCACCATGAAGGTGATAGAAGACCACCCCTTTTAAAAAAACATAAGAATGAGCTGAATAGGTAGTTCTGGTGCGCTGGACACGCTCAATCAAAATATTGAAAAACAATATATGACTTGTTTTCAAAAACAATGTGTGAATTATATAAACGAAAATATATTTCGACAAAAAATATAACATAATACCTAATTTATTGTATGTTCTCTTCCTTATATCCAAGAGAGTTTAAAATTTCGGGAATTTTACGAACTTTATAAGTTTTCTGGTGCCAAATACTTAAATTCATTCTCATTCATTCTCTTTCTATCAGAGAAAATTACATTTACTTTTAGGAAAAAACGTGACTTAAACTTTTTAATAAAACATACTCGGAATAAGCTGGAATTTTCCATGCCATTCTTCAAGCCTAAGGATAAAGTAGACACGGCAGTGAATCACTTTAATGATTTTACCGAGAAATTGCAGTTTATATTTGAAGGAGAGACAGATAATATATTACTGTTTCTAGATGTGTGCTTGATTAGGAAAGAAAAGAGGATGGCTCCTTAGATACCAATTAGTACATGAAACCAACAAGTTCTGGTAGAATATTGAATTTTCTCTCGGATTATTCTCTATATCAAAAACTAAACGTGATTTGGAATATGCTCGCAACAGTATGCAATGTTGGAGCTACAATTTCGATTATTTTGAATACATCTATTATGTTTATCTAATAAATGTCCAGAAACATTTGGAAAATGTATACTATTCACAATTCACTTTTTTCCGTGACTGTTTGAGCGGACTCACTACTTGAATTGACTCATTATTTGAGTTGAGCGGACTCAGGGGCGGATCCAAGATTCTTGTGGGGGAGGGACGCAACTTTGGTTTAAAAATTGTTCAAGCTGGAAACAGCTCAAAAGTTCGAAGACACTCGTCACCACTCGCAAATGTCAAATACATAAAATTTTTCATTAAGATACGTGTCGATCAGATAAGTGACTGGCTACCACTCGGAACGAGGAAAGTTGCTCAACGTTCAACTTTTGCAACTCGCGAAAGTCAAACGAGGCCTTAAATAATTTATTTTATTTTGGTTTGTAAATAATGAAAGTGTAAAACTTCCAAACCACCCATTGTAGTTAGTAAAAATAGGGACACACATTTTGTTCAAATTGACGAATTAATCATAAATTGTAACTTTACAAAATACTGGAACTAAAGGAATACGTACTTTACCTCTACTAAAGTCAAGAAAGTCTGATTTTTTTTTTTTTATATATTATTAAGGCAAGTTAGGGGATACCTTATGATGCAAAGCACAGCATGGCAGGAAGGTGATAGGGAAACTAATTAGGGAAAGTGAGGAGAGCTCTAGAGGTGCTGAATGTCACCCTTACACTTTCGCAGATTGTATGTTGGAGTAAAGACAGAACAAGGTAGACTGTTCCACATATACACAGTTAGGTATGAAAACCATCACGAAATTTTACTGCATGGCCGAAAGTAATTTGATGCACGAGTTTTGCGTGCAGGAATTATTCTGCAAGGGATCAGACGAGATATTTCATTAGAACATTGACCATGCATTTAGTGATAAGGCAGTGAAGGGCGTCCATCATTACGGCGTTGTTCGAGTGAGTCAATATTACAAGTTATTGCCACATCGCCAGTGAGCTTGAAGGCTATAAAAGTAAGACTGTGCGACTAGCCTCGGGCCCAGGTATGGAAATTATATTATATTCTAGGTTTGGTGTAGGATTTGTAGAGGAGCTCTAGATTCGATGGGTTGAAATATTTCTACACCTTTTCAGAAATCCTAGACATTTTGGTGCTTCTTTGGCAAAACAAAAGATGTGTCCAGCTTAGCTTACAGGAAATATCAAAGCCAAGAATGTAAAAAGACCGTGTATCGCAAATCAGTGCTCCATCAAAAGAAATGGGAGTGAAAAGCTATGATTTTGCTTCAAAGAGATGAGATAATCAAGGCTACTGTCATAGGAAAACTATGGATTGGTTTAAAAGTACGGGAAAGTAGATCATTAATAGAAATTAAGAAAAGAGATAACAGAGCACTGGAACGTCTCGGCATTTACAGGGTGAGGTTCTGTTGAGACCCCATCTAGTACAATCGGTATTATGCCATCAGGTAAAACACTTTCAATTTATAATAGAAGATGAGAGGAGAGACCAAGTGCTTTAAGTTAAACTAAAACGGCTGGATGCCAGACACTATCAAAGACCATTTAATTATCTAGAGCAACGATTAAAAGTCAGCAAGTCTCCAGATGAGAGTTCAGTTCGGAAGCCATAATCCCGATCATTGATGAGTTGTTTGGTTTCTAGATACTTCATTAATTTGGAGTTAATGATAGTTTAAGAAAGCTTTGAAAGAATCAAAGTGATTGCAATTGGTCGATAATTTGAGGCGTCGCTACCCTCACCTTTCTTGGGAATAGGCTGAACGTTAGTTATTTTCCAACCATTTCGAAATTTTCCTATCGAACAAGACAAGTAGAATAGTTTGTGCAAAGGTTTAGCCAAAGATGAGGCACAGCTTTTAATTAACAGGGGTGAGATGCCATCAGGGCCCACGGCTTTGGAGACGTTGATCCCCTTAAGTACTTTGAACACATCCCTCTTACGGATGTGTATTGGCTGTTTTATAGAGAATTTGAAGCGCATCTACCAGTGAAGATACTAGCTTGATCAGGGGAGTCAAAAACACTTCACCGATATTAAGTAGTGAAGGTATATAGGAATTGCTGAAGTTGTTCTGATGGTCTTGACCGGGGACCAGAAGCTTTTGCTATCTTTGCCAGCCAACATTCTGATCAGAGGAAATTTCTCTCTCCGGATAATGGAATTTCAGATGTTCTGTGCAGTCTTGTTACAATTCTAGACATGAATGCAATTGATACGCGCGAAAAGCAGACTCTTTCGCTTTTCTTACATTACTTGGTTGAACTTATCGTTAAACCAAGAGCGATTTTACTGTTGTTGAGATCTGCTGTAAGAATACAGAATTTATTCACACATACCAAGACTTCTCTAAGGTTCTGATTTAGAATTTCCCAATCAGCATTTATTTTGTTTGTTTTTTTTTTTAGGTTTTAGCTAAATTTTCTACTATTGCATTTTACGAAATAATAAAACTGTTTTTCCAAAATAAATTTGCTTTAAATGTAATAACTCACTGCATCAATATACAATGATTTATTTGCCGTTGTGTTTTCAATTAAAACATATCTCCCATCGCTTTTACCCGAATAAGTTCTGCTTCAAATTGAACGTTTCCAGAAATTTTTATGTTTTTTGCAAAATGTGCAGAAAGCTGTCATGGTTTTACGTGAGCACCTGCCATTATAGCTTAATCTCACGGCACTCCTAATGCACGGATTAGTAGACAAGCGACAATCAACGCCCTCAAGAAGCAGAATATATTATATTCTGTTTCAAGAGTACCAGTTTATGTCAGTGCATGCTTGACATTGGACTTACTGGTCGGAGCGAGACCTACCTAAAATCTCTTCCGGTCTGTGGGTCACGGCACCTGGTTGATTTAGCGCAACTCCACGCCGAGAGCCAATACTCTAAGCATACAATAATAAGCGACCACTAATCAAATTCACGGACGCAGTATGCAATTATACAAAAGAACAAACTACTCTGTTTAGAGAAGAATGTTCGCCTAAGTCATGCAGACTCAGAAAATCTCATTCTGCCCGCATATGGGCTACCACAACCACTACGATGCTCCCACAAGGGGGCCTTCCCACTGATGAGGCAAATATTGCTACTAATGCAGCACTATTTGGGGCTCCTCATTCCCGTAGTACCAAGTTAGCAATGTCGGCTACCGCAATGGTATGGCTTCGTATAACATAATCGTACGATTAGGAGTATTCCCAGTAAATCTTCATGCAGACTCTTAGACGTTACTGGTACGTCCGTTCGGGCTTAATCATATTAGCACTTAAAAAGTGACAGTAGTGGACCACGAGAAGGTTATGATCCGCTCTTTAGGCTAGGAGAGGCTTGAGACTACAGCCTTTAGTCTTATAGCATACCAAGGTACAAATACCATTCTGCATACTATGTCATATACGCGCTAGGCTACACTAAGTACATGCACTTTCATCAGAAATCAGACGCACGGTAAAGCTCAGCACAAAGTAGCTCGGTGCACATATATGGCTTTTCATATCTTGTGTATCCCCTCCTGGCAGCATTGCGCTTCACTAACCCTTTGCACCACCTATGCAAAAAGTGCAGTAGAAGAATTCGCCCGCGCCCCTTAGCTGGATGCGCCACTGAGCGGACTCAAATGATGTTGTCACTAACGTAAGGAGAATCTTATTTAATTAAAATTGAAACTGAAACTGAAATTTCAATCTAATAAGAAAAGCTCACATATATTATATTAATTTAGCTTTTGCTAATTTTCTTAGCCAACATTTCTTCTCCCTCTCAATATAATGTACAAAACTGTACTTATTCAATAATGTGTGAAGACCGTATGGTAATTTCCAATACTATAAATGATATGATTCAATTTATGGCGATTCTACTTGCAATTATCCATAGAAATATAAAGGGAAAGTAATATGCAGATGAGGAAACTCAGTTTTGTGAATTGTATTTAAATTTACAGCCGAAAATTAGTGTTAACTTCAGACTTGAAAAGTTCTTTTGTTATGACAATTATTATTGACATTGTCTAATTTTTATACCCTACAAAAAATCTATAGGACATGTGACGCATAAAAAAAAATCTTGTAGAGATGATCAGAACATGTTCTGTGTTATCTTGGAAGTTGCCGACCCAAAACTTGCCGCGAAGACTTTTAAGACGTAACGCCGTCGCAGAATACGGAGTAAGTCGGCAATTTTTAAGGCAGGGCATTGCCCCTCTATGCCCTCCTCTAGCTACGCCCCTGAGTCCAGTGAGTAGGGGCTGTTACCTTACAAAAGGTGGGGTAGTTGTAATTTTTATATATATTATTTAGTACCGGGCCCCGAAAAAAAATCCAAGTTTTCAACCTTGGAGGCTGTCTGCGCGGTCCGCCATCTTGGATTAAAGGTACAAAAAATTGTTTTATTTTTTCAAAATAATTTCTCAGCGCTTGATCCTACGACAAAAATGGTTTATACAAATTTGAAGAAGACTAAATTCCCTACATTGTTTGTACAAACACTTTTTTTGTAAGTCTGATGTGTAACGAGTTACAGCGGCGGAGACGTAAATATTCTTTCAAAAAAATTTATACGTCCAGTACCTCTTATACCGGGTGTTTCGTTCATGGCGGTTCATAGGATAGGAGGTTTTAGTAATCACATAGTCAAACAAAAAATTAAATTGTATGGCAAGGGGTGGATAGTCATCTCAAACGTTTTGGAGTTATAGGGTGATTAAGAAAATATGCAAGTCTTTCACAAAATACCACGTATCTTAAAAGTTGTACGGTCACTTACGCAATGGATCTGGTCCGACAAAAGGAGTTTCCGCTGCTCTTTGGGTTGATCGTCAGCAATTTCAATACTTTTATGGCCCTCATGTCCGGGTACCCACATAAGGCTAACATTGTTTCTCATTGATAAATTTTTAAGGGTTCGTAGACACTCCCAGACTATCTCTCACTGACTTGATAGTGTAAGACTTTAAGGCCTTGAGAGCAGATTGATTGCTCGAGAGGCATTTATAGCTCTTTTAATCCAGGTATTGGCGCATTCTTCTACGGCTAATGAGTACAATTATGAGAAGAAATTTGTTATTTATTTTTTCGACTTAAAAATTGATCTTATCGAAATGTATTAGCTCTGATGGGTTTCATTTGAGACCGCACAAATGTAAAACTGTACGATTTCAATTTTCGAATTTGAACTTAAAATAGATCTAACCGAAATGAAGGTTATTTTTATTTCTATTTCAATCTGTTAACCCTTTTGCAAAAGTACATGCATAGAAGTAAATAGAATTTATATTTTAACTGATTACTCAAATTTTTATACGAAATACTCCGAACAGAAGCTTCCGTAATTATCTGACAATTCATACTACACAACTAGTAAATACTAAACAGAAGGAACTAAACCGTAACGAGTCTTTAAAACCTTAGGCAGCAAAATGTTTCACCATTTAAACTTACAATAAATTAATTACAACATTGCAGGAGCAGGACTATGTTACTTAATCCAGCACTTTATCTGTCTTTAAGCCCAGACAGAAGACCACCAGGCTCCAGTTAAATGCATATTAAAGTCTGCTAAATATGATTTTCTTCTTGGTAAATATCATGTAACTACCGATTATATCCCCTTTAATCCACAAAGAAAAATGAGACGTTAATCCCTTTTGCGGTTTGTATACGTAGCTTAGCTACATAGTAGCGAATTCTTGTAGAAGGAAACCTGTAGGCTATCTCTTGCCACTGGACAATCATTTTTTATGTGCTCTCCTGGTGCAAATGATAAGCAAAAAGGCATATACATGTGCATTTTCATGTAAAGTTGTGGATATTTTTTAACGTCACTTTGCTTAAGGTAAGAGAACATAATAAATTGCATCTTTACAGTCAAAAAAAAAAACCCCCGTAACGGAGACATTCAATCATTAATTCAAATTGAGCTTAAGAATTTATGATACACAAGGCACGCGTGTAATATTTTATGCTCTTTACTCTAAAAACAATTTGGACAAATAAACTGGGAGTAGTTAATATGTAAAGCAAACTATCTCCATTTGTAAGTACTTGTAAGCAGATGAAGATGATTTTCATCTGTACCCGTACACAATGAGGTAATTTTTCGCAGGATTACGCATCGGATCAAGGTTTTGCTTTCCTTGGTATTTGATTTTTACAAACAGTGTGGACTTTTTCTACATGGCCGATCTAGTCTCGACGAAGCTATCCAAATTCAAATCATCGACAGAGATGTGAACTGAAGATTTCTTGTTTGATAGCCTCCTACTGAACCATCTCGACCACAATTATAATAAACAATATATAAAAAAAAATATACTTATATTGCCAAATATTAGAATACATCTGTTTTAAATTGATAAAAAACACTTGTTTTATTTCACAAAAGATCTTATTTATTCAATTATTTTCTTAGAATATCCTAACGCGTTTCGACCTTTTAGGTCATCTTCAGAGGACTAACTCAACTGCCAAATTACAAACACAAACTAACAAACAGTCTACCACTACCACTATTACATATATACCATGAACTGAGGAGATTATATTATAAGAGACGGATTTAATAGAGGGCTTTTGTTTGTGAAATCTAACTGATCATTGATCAAGAAAATTCCTTTACTTTTCGCTGCTCGTATTTCTTTAATTTCATATTTATTAAGAAGTCTCCCTCCCGGTAAGTTATGCAGCAGTTTTATTATGTTTTCATCTATTGTGTGATTCTTATCGCGAATATGTTGGCTTACATTTGATTTTCTTGATTTTAAATGTTCTTTAAATCTCGTTTTTATTTTTCGTTTAGACTTTCCTATATAAGTAGCATTACAGTCCTGACAAGAGATTTGGTAAACTCCATTTTTTTCTAAATCGTTAATTTTGGGAATAAGTTTATTATTTACTAATAAATTTTTTAAATTTCTTTTATTCGAAAACGCAGGCATAATATTGTTCTTTTTGAACTGTTTTTTTTTTAAATATATCGGATAGTCCCTTGACATAAGGAATCTTTCTCCACGCGTTATTATTATTAGTGTCTTTGAGGCCAACTGGGAAGATTAGTGGCAAAACCAGCTTCCTTAATTTCTTTTTTTAAATTTTATTAATCAAGTTTCTTGAATAACCATTATTTTCAGCAATTGACTTAATTTTGTTTAATTCTCCATTAAAATTATTTGTTGACATTGGCACAGAAATTAATCTATTATTATCATTGAGTGAAACGCTGACATTTTTGTGGACCAAGAATGTACAGAATCTAATGGTATAACAGTGTCACAGAACGTTTCTTTTCTATATATCTTAAATTCTAACGTGTTCTCTTTAATATTGATCGTCAAGTCTAGAAAATTGATTACTTTATTTCCTAGTTCAATAGTAAACTTAATGTTGTCATCTAGTTTGTTTAAAAACGTGTCCAAAAAGATACTGAGCTGTAGTTCAGTACCAGTCCAAATGCATAAAATATCATCAACATACCTATACGAGGTATGTACATATCATAGTAAGTTAGTATCTGTGGAAAATAAGACATTCTCTAAATGGTCCATAAAAAATTCAGCGTAAAAGGGGCAGGAAGCTGACCCCATTGCCAAGCCATTATTTTGGATATAATTTTTGCCATTGTATTGAAAATAGTTCTGATTAAAACTTAAATTTACTAATCTAACGTATTCATCCAGTTGAATTTTGTCAATGACCTTACCACTAATCTTATTTATTAATAATTGACGACACTTTTCAACGGGTACAGACGGGAACAAACTACAAACATCAAAGGACACTAGCTTCGGTTTGTGTGGAATGTTTACCTCTTTAATTTTGTTAATTAAGTCGTTTGAGTTTTAATTGAATATTTTGGATCAAAGTCAATAATAGAAGGCAAACTTGAAGCCAACCACTTGCATAACTTTTGTGAGGGAGAGTTGAAGGCCTGACTGGAATATCAATTTTGTGAATCTTTGGTAAGCCGTATAGAATAGGAGTTGAGGGGTTGCTATTGTTTAACTGAAATTTTAATTTTCCGTCTAATATAGTGTTACAACTATTTATTCCATCCACAATTTCTTTTTGGAATTTATTTGTTGGATCATATTGGATTTCACTGACCTGCATTGTGTTGATACATTGTGTCATTTTTTTCTAAAATTACTATCGAACCGCCTTTATCTGCTTTACACAAGATTAAGTTCTCCTGATCTAGTTTCGATTTTAAATTTTTAATTATTTCCCTATCTTGATTATGCCTATTGTGAACTATATTGGAATTGTCTCTAATTATTTTCGCAAATTCACTCTTTTCCATCACATTAGTATCATGGCCCAATGCAGCATCTATGTAAACAGCAAGGTCACGCAGTTGTTTTTTGGTAGTTCCAAGGTCCGGAGCATAGTTCAAGCCTTTACTCAGTATTTGTTGCACTTCAGATGAAAAACGTACTTCAGAAAGGTTAATGACCCTTTGGTAAGATTGATTAGTACTAGCTGTATTGTGATGACGATCAGATTTTGGTGATAACAGCCTTTCCAGCTTTATTTTCTGCCGCTCATATTGTTTATGCGCATGAGCAGTAGCTAGGTCATTGCATTGTGTATAGACAGCGTAGAATTCCAGTGGATGCAGTAATAAAGTAAGCTGTGTGTGAATTACCTTCAAATGCATTGACAAGTTATCTTTTATTTAATTAAATGTTAATTTTCTCAAGAAACAAAGTGGACCTGCACCTGAACAGTGAACAGATACCTCTCTAATTGGTTCTTAGGTATAATTACTACGGTATCTTTCATCTTATCTTCAGGGAAGGTACATAAATATGTCCAATGCTCTTTTAACAATTGATGGGTGGACATCTGTTGATATAATTACCTAAATTAAGGATGTATCTTTGAAATAAGATTTTATATTTGCAGTAAGTATTTTTCTTTGCTTTCTTTTTTTATTTTTTTTATCATTGACTCCGGTAGTTGACAATCGACTATTTACAATTTGTTTTTCAATAATTCTACAAAATTAAAGGTCTTACTAGACGCGAATTTCGAAATTAATTTGCTAGGTTTACAAAGTGGAAGGTCAGGAGTTCGGAAATGTGCGACCCGGTACAGATGTGTCACCACAGGCAGTCTTGCAATGTATTCAGCACATAGAGTTGGGTTTAAAATAAATAATCCTGAACAGAGAGATTTCGTTGCAAACTATGCCTAAAGTGACAGGAAGAGTACGACAACATGTTCCAAATTCTTTTTTTAAATATATTTGCGTCGTAAAATGTGTAAAAATTCTCAATAAAAATATAAAATATTATTAGATTTTTTTTATTATTATATTATATTATTGTACTTACAATTTCCTAATAATCTTTACTCTTTTACAATTTGCATATTAAATAACTGGGTACAAAAGAATCTACCCGATAGTGTAGGTATATTTTAGCATCAATCAAGATGAAGTTTAAAATTTATGTTTAATGTAAGAATTGTAATATGTGTTTTTCTTTGATTTTTTTTACTTTTTTTTATTATCTATGATTTAAAGTGAATATTGATCTCTTAGCTTATTAATTTCGAAGTTTAGCTATCATCATAGTAATATGATCTAAATATATTTATAAAATGAATTATTATTTACTTTAACAACTTCGTAGGGATTTTTCAAAAGTTTTTATTTCATTTGCTATTTGTTTTTGTACTTCCTGTAACTTACAAACATTGAATAATTTATTAAGTCCTTAATTTCCTGCTTACCCGAAGTCGTCATTGCAATGCTAATAATCGGGAAAAGCTTATTTATCCATAATTTCCTGATTAATAATTCCATTCCAGAAGTTGTGGCAAGAATCTTCAATGCTGCTCCATAGAATTGAGAGGGTCTCCTACCTCGTCTTCAAAGTGCAAAAAAGTTTATTGTAACATACATAAATGCACTAATTAAGCTTTAAACGTTTCATAGGTTGAGAGCATTATTGCTATTCCTCTTGTTATTTATCTGGAGATGCAATCTCTTTTTTTATCTGATGTATCTACCATGCGCCAAAGAATATTTTTAGGCACCTAAGTCGAAAGAATGATTTGGTAACCATAGATTCTTGTACTACTTATTTTAATACTTCGCCTCATTCCTCACCTGGCAATATTGTATATATTGCTAATCTCGGTGTCTTATATTACTGGATGTCATTGATTATTTACATATAGATGTGCACAGAATCATTGACGTCTTAGAAACGAGATGTCGCTACTTACCAAAAATGTGATTGAAACTTTTATTTAATGGTAAAAATACAATTTTTCCAGCATATAATATAAAAATGTTTCAAAACTAAATCAAAACTCCTTACCAGTCATTAATAATTCTGTTATTAGAAGTTTTAAAGCTGGAAATAAGAAACGAAAGACTCGTAACGACATCTCCGTTCTAAGACGTCAATGATTCTGTTTATAAATAATCAATACTGTCTGTACTAATTTTAAGTGCCTATACCTGTGCTTTTAGTTTATTGCTATTTAGGCTATGTTTAGGCAGTTAAAATTGCTGCGGCTGGTTGGGCTGCGTGCTTTTTTCCGCCGCTGGCGCTGACAAAAAAGTTTCCTCTACGCCCCGGGAGGGGGGAGGACTTCACCAAAACGCGAAAGTTGCATTGGTTTCGGGGAAGGTTTTCTATAGGAGCCGGGTGGTGAAAAATCTATTGGCTACAGTTGGCGTGGCGAGATTTTCTGCTTTTCTATGCCCCGGAGGGCGGCTGCCGAATGAGCTGGCTGCAAATAATAGGCTATGTTTAGGCTGTAAAAAATTAAAAACTGTGCTTTCGCTTTTCTCCGCATGGGGGTGACAAAAAAAAACTGAAAAATCTATTGGCTACAGTTGGCGTGGCGAGCTGTTTTGCTTTTCTATGCCCCGAAGGGCGGCTGCTGAAACGCGAAATTTGCGTTTCTAGCAGAATCCCAAACCTGACCTAGTAAGGAATTAAATCAATTTGGTGAAATAAGAAACCACAACCAGAAAAAGAAAACTCACCAGAAATCATGCTTGATTTGTCCGAATGAGGGCGCCAGGGTATTTTAATTTTGACGAAGTATCGAAACACTCGGCGCTAGTGTCGATCTTATAGGGCGCCAGGCCATGGTATTTTAATTGACGGACTAGTATTGAAGTTAATAGCGCTAGTGTCGCGGGTTTGAATATGCGGGTTGAATATCCAAAATCCAAACTTTTTCGGAGAAATGTATGAGATAAGCTTTCTGATAGTCTCTTGCGGGACTGTACCACATTGCGAGAAACAATTTTATTTGAGAATATTGTTATTTTTGTACAAAAGAACAATAAGAAATTTTACAATTGAATTTCTTGAAAATTATTCGGCATCGCTTATAACCTTTAAATTTCGTAGGATTGCGTTTGGGATGAATAATGGCGAGAGCGTAGCAAGTTAAATTACGTTTCTTGGATTTTTATGATTTGTATACCCTACCTAGATGATGAAGTCATAGGGTATACTAAATTTGTCATTCCATTTGTAACGCATTAAAATAATGATGGTAGGCAAAATTGGTTGGACACCCACGCATAATATTAAAAGTTATTCTGATTTTTACATGTCCGTCCGTACGTCCGTCTGTCCATCCGTCCGCCCTCACGAAAAGCTCGAGAACGCGAGTATATAAAGAGCTGACATTTTGCATCCGGCCCTTTAAAAAATAATGTAAAATTAAGTTCGAAAATGGGACAAATCGGGTAGCTCCTTCGCAGGACTGCCATACAAAAAAATCGTTTTTCATTATATATTTGGACACTGCCTGAGAACGCGCGTCATCGTAGAGAGCTGAACTTTCGTACACGGCGTTATGATAAAAAGGTAAATAAAATTTCAAAAATGGGCTTAATCGGGCGACCCCTTTTTGGTATTGTCATATAAAAATTTGGGGTTTTTTTATGTACACTATTCAAACAATCAGTGAATTAGACGCATACTGTACTCAAAAGATCTTCAGAATATGAAATCATATGAATTTGGTTATAATCGTTTTTACTGTTCGACGAACTGTTCTAGAAATATATGCGAAAAACCACTTCAAAGATCAAACTCGCAGTAATGGGTGACCATACAAAATTACATAACATAGGGCCATTCATCTAGCAAGGAATTGGTCTTAGACGAATATTAGCTTTTTACTTGTTCACTATATATTTGAGCACTGCCTTACAACGCGTGGATGTAGAGAGCTGAAATTTTGTACACATCGTTTTCGTAAAATTATCAAATAAAAATTTAATGTACTAAATCGGGCAACCCCTGCTTGGTGTTGCCATACAGAACTATAATAAATGAACCATGGTTTTATTTTTAGTCATTTATTTGAGTCCTAAAATTTATAAATAGCTGAAAAAAATATGTTTTACTTTTTAGAGGATTTTACACACTTTTTTGCAGTTATTTCGTTGCCTTATATTTTATTGTTGATTCAATCAAGAAAATATAGTTTTCGATTAAGAGTTTTCTAGGCCTCTCACTTGTTTTGACTTGAAAATATTTTATTGTCCCCGGTAGTTTTTATGTGGTGTGCCAAATTGCAAGAAAATTGGAGTTAGATTTTTCAGGGCAAGACATTTTGATCCTTTGCCCCAACTTACTTTAACCAGAAAATATTATATTATTACCATCGGAACTATGCATGTATGCCAAGTTTCAAGAAAATCAGTTTGATAGAAGTGTGTAAAAAGGAAACTTTTAACTAAGCAAAGAAAATCTCTTAAGGCTGAAATGATTGATAGTTTTACGATCATTAACTTTTCATCGAAATATAGGTTTATACATTAATTTATATAAAATAAACTACTTTCGGGATTTGTGTAATTTTTGGGTCCCTACCTGAATAGAATTACTTGAATCTACATTTTCATATTAAAACGAACGTGTATATACTAATAAATAATATTCAAGTTACATGGGTCTTTATGTAATGTTATAGAGTAATATTAAAATTTTTAAAATAGCTCCGTTTCCATTTACAAATATGATTGGAAAGCATATGTACGAAAAATAATAAGCATTGGTTTGTACATGAAAAAAATGCTTGTGAGGGGAAGAAAAGGGATTTTAGGGTTTTTGATTTTTAAACAAAAGCTCAGCACATTTTTCATAAATCGAAGCCAGCCTTTATTTGAACTTGAAAGTTTCTAATATTTTACCGAGCGTTTCAAATCAAAAATGAGGGGGATGCCTGCGAAAAGTGTGGTGATGAGGAATTTGTCTCCTTAGAGTTTGTACTGTGGTTGAGTTGAGACAGTGCCGTATACATGTCTGTCAAAAATCATCCCAAAGAAAGCCACTAGTCAGTCAGTCGCTTGAGAGTTCAGTAGACAGAAGCCATTCAGTTGCCTTGCCAGTAGCATAGTAGTTTTTTCTTGTAATTGCAATAGCGTCTCTTTTCTTTTTCATTAACACTCATACATATATCAAACACTTATTAGATGAAAATATTAACAAATGGATTGTAAAAGCTTTTGTTAAAGTGAACTTTTTGATATAATATTTAAAACACAAGTGCGTTTTTTAATCCTACTTACACATATGCTATTAAAAGCTTTACCCCACCATCAAGGCGCAGGGTGCTTTGCTGGTAAAATCAAAATTGGTGCAGTTATGCAAGATCAGCCTATAGGAATTAACTACACGGCACAAGGTGACCCTATGTTGGGTACATGACTACAAGGATATCCCAGTCAACGAGATGAGCTGATGAGTTGGCCAAAAAAGGCTCTGAAATGGATAGCTCCGCAGCGATAGGCTATGTGAGGATCCAAATTGGAGCCTTAAAAGAGGAGATCCTCAGGAGCGCCTACGAAAAGGCAAGCCTCCGGTGTACCAGCAAGGAAACCTGCCATATTCTGAGGCAATAATGGCCTGCATATGATAGGCCGAGGACAAGAGAACTCCTTAATGCCTGTAGAGAATATACCAGGAATATAGTAGGGGTCATTACGAGTCAGTAGACAATAGAGGACCATGCTGGAAGGCGATTTCTGCAGGATATGCAAGTTCTAGGAGGAAATAGAATGCGTCCAACACGTATACCTTGCGAACTTCCCGCTTTGACGAATAAAAGAAGTCGTAGGCTGTAGGATAACTACTTCTTTTCCAGTCTGGTGGAGCTGCAAAGTAAGGAGCTCAGATGTAACCTGAGGGCAGCATGGATCTAGGGCAGTTTAAAGGTTATCCCATGAGGTCAAGGGGCATAATGGACCTACAGGAGGACTAAGTTATGCAGGCTGGTCTTTGAGCTGCACCCCTATTACCTAGCCTAACCTAACTTTGAAATGGTTGAGATGCCCCCTTCTGCAATTTATAGTTTGTCTAGGTCCCATGCCCTTTGGACCTCCCACCAGGAAACACCCTGTATACATATGTATACGAAAATGTTGATGGCTAACTGAAACATGTTCCCGATAATTTATTTGAACAATTCAATTCTAACTCAAAATATTGTTACAATAATCTTAAAGACTTTTTAAAATCTTCATGATTCCTACACCGTCCACGTCATCGGATAAAATCGGAATAAGTACACACCTGTATAAAAAAAAAAGAACAATATGAAATTCAAGCCAAAGTCAACATACGTTTGAAACCCACATTGGAGCAGTGGGAGACCTTAGAATGTGCACAAAAATTCAAGATGAATATTATTATTAGATATTTTCCAATGAATCTTGCAATACAGTTAAGAGCTTTACCACCTTTGACAGCTCTTGAATTGCTTTTGTTGAGAGATGGCTGCATCGGTATCCATAACGTGTTACTGTTTACTGCGCTCGAAAGGTCTACGCCACCAATCCACAACACTGATGCTCATCTAAAACATGAAATCTAATCTAACATGTCTTCGTAAAAATTTGTGCTGAAAGGTGCGAAGATGCTATGCAAAATTTTATCAAGCATACTAAAGTCTGCATGGGCATCAGGATATCAAGGCCATGAAGTTAATAAGTTTGTTGACTACCGGATGCAAGGAGAACAGTATCTCAATTTATTGAGTTCTGTGGATTTACAAAAAGTCACCTGGCAAAAAAAAAATATTTGGATATCTTAGAAGAGGTCGAAAAAGCCACGTTAGGTGCAACTCTGTTATTACAACTAAACTAAACTATCGTATTGAAGGAAAATTAGCAAGTCAACTATGAAAGAAAAGTGCAACTCTAAGCTTAAACTAGAGTTCCATGGAAAGAAGAATTAATTAGTTAATCATGATTTGGTAAAAAACGATAAAAAGTCAATTAAAAAAATCTTGAACTCAAATTCAAATGCGATTTCGCAAAAAATAAATTGGTAAGTTAGGATGAAATAGAACTGGAGTGATGACTTGTCAAATACAAATACCCTATATCACGCAAAGACGCTCAATCTCCGTTCATATTTCAACGGAAATTTATTCCTCTTTGGGCAAAAAAAAAAAATGCAAATATAAAGATGTCAGTCTGCTCTCGAGTGAACTAGTGTTTTTTGCGTTTCTTATGTCATAGGAAATAGAATTATATCCGAAAAATATCGTGCGTTTAAATTTATAGAAAATCGTGATGGCGCTAACATTCCTGTATCGGGTACATGCAATCATTCTCGATAATATTAGCTCTACCGTAAAAAATGAACTGACTTAAAAAAAAAAAGAAAAAACTTTAGACCGGTATACCATAACCTGAGATAAAAGCGTGGGCAGAGGTCAATGGTATAATTAAATTTGAGAGAGGGTTCGACAAATTGGACTCTGTCATATGATCCAAAGATACTTTTCTAACGTACTTTAACTTTTTCGAAGTTGACTTATCACGTAGGGGTTCGTGTCGACTTCGATGACGACGAGATATACATATTTAACTTTTTGTTGAATTTGGTTAGAGAAATTTGATGAAGATGCATTATGGCATGTTCACGTAACCATCGGAAAGGGAGTAACTGATTCATTTCCATTTCGGCTCATTAGTGCATTACCCTTGATTGTTGGTTAACATTAATTCACTATGATAAAAGACATTCATTTGAAATGTAATTTCTCACGAAATCATCATCGATGCAGTGTAATACATTGCATACATAGCAACATGAAAATATAATTAAAGTTTGATGGTAGAGTAAACAGTAATAAAGAATTTTACATTTTTTGTTCGTTCTTAAGAACATAATTTAAGGCAAATAACCTCCACCTAGAGATTTCAACGAAGAAAAGTTAATTCAGATGTTCCACATGAATTACGCAAGTACTTATATGTTTTATTCTATCACAAAAATAAATTGTTACTTCTTGTAATAATTGTACGGGAAATAATTAAATATGTAAAAGAGAAGAGCACAAATTAGGTACTATGCTGAACAAAACTATTTGATTATGTTTGTCTACTGAAACCTGCGCTAGCAGACTTTTAGAAAATCTACGAGTGTAAGGAAAATTCTAATTCTAATTTTCTGATATTGGCATAATTTATTAGCTGCGATTAGATTATTTTACTTCTTTGTTTTATTAATTTGATAATTATACTAGAGGACACCGGTCTTATAAATAAGATGTATTTCATTTATTTCTAAAATATAAAGCTCCGATCGCATCATAATTTTAAGAAATTTTAGAATACAATTTTTGAAAGGGAACGCCCAATTCTCATACAACTTTATGCCTGACATGTACAGACATGAGAGATGTCTGAAATGATGCATTCTGATACTCTGGATTTGTAGCTTAAGCGACTTTCTTGGGTGAAAAGTTGGTTTGATTTTTCTACTCCTTGTGATTGCACGGAATTGGTGAGTCGAGGAAAATGACTTCCAAAAAAAAAAATGTTCACAACAGAGCACTAATGGCCATGGAAGCAATAACTGCAAAAATATATGCGAAATGTATTAGCTGGCGTATATGTGACCCAAGTGCATGAAAATGGGTTTTACTGCGGCAAAAATGTTCCAAGAAAGTTTTCTGAATCGGGAAAAAACACACCATCCAATAGCACTCGGCAAGATTTTTAATTTTATATGCAATATGCCGTATTAGAACCACCAACCTGCCCCTAACGGGCATCCTACCCCGTACTCTAAGATTATCCAGAGAAAATTCTGCAAATTGTAGCTGATAATGAGCTGAAGCGAACAGTGAAACCCGTTTGCTGATCGGACATAATCCTACTCAGTTAGAGTCGATCTAAGATGCGTAAAATCTAGTACTTCAATTCGAATAAAAAAGAAGGAAATACTAAAAAAATAAGTATGGGGATGGCTATTTAAGCGTCTAAGTATAGGTGTGTGGTACTCAAACTTCTTCTCAGGACTATTCTGTACTAAATTTGTCAAAATGTACTAGATCAAACGTTGACCTCCCACAAGCCTTCCCCCGAATTCCCCTTTGGCTAAATTCTTAAATTCCTTAACTTTATCATATTTTGGATAAGTTTCATATCTGAAGTAATTTTTTAAATTATGGCTAAATGTACTTTTTATAATTAAATTAATATTTATTTCGAATAAACATCTTCATAGTCTCTGCACGCATTGTACATTTTTTTAGTTTTTCTTCAAATCCTCCATTTTGTTAAAATTTCTATTCCAGTCATGAGCCTTATATAACTACAGTCTATATTAATATTCTAAAACATTGTGGTCCTTCGAGCCGGAGTCATTGTTGGACCTGGTAATTGGGGCGCATGTGGTCTTGATTGTCTTGATAGTGTTTGTTGGTGTCTTGACACTTGAAATAAATTGATTATAGCTATTGCTATTGTTTATATTTACAGGTTGCTAAGATTTCTGAGGCGGATTGATTGAACTAAAATTTGTGTTAGGTTAGGTAAGAGGGGTGCCGCTAGACAACCAGCCAGCCTCACTTAGACCTTCAATGGGTCCATTGTGCCCCTAGACCTCATGGGATAACCCTTCAAGCCGTGGATTTATCCTGCTTTCCTTGGGACACTCAGGATATATCCAAGGCCTTTAATCTAGATCCATCCTGCCTCACTCAGAAAACTCAGGATGTCTCTGAACTTTATACTTTGAAGCTGCCCCAGAATTGAAAGGAAGTAGCTACCTAGTAGCCTACCTCTTTTATTCATCAGGGCGGGGCTTTCGCAAAGCACATGTTTGACGGATTCAATTTCCTCCGAGTCCCTACAACTCCTGCAGAAATCGTTCGCCGCTATTCCCAGTCTTCTAGCATGGTCCCCTCTAAGGCCCAGTGACCCGTCATGTCCCCTACTAGATTCCTGGTATTTGCTCTGCTGCTATTAAGCAGTTCCCTTGTCCTTTTCCTGTCATATGCAGGCCACAATTGCCTCGCAATACGACAGGTATCCCTGCTGGTCCATCGGAGGCCTGCCTTTAGATAGACGTCCCTGATGATTTCCTCTTTTAAGGCTCCGATTGGGATCCTCACGTAAGCTACAGCTGCGGAGCTATCCAATTCGGAGCCCTTTTTGGCCAACTCATCAGCCATCTCGTTGCCTGAGATATCCTTACAGTCAATTCCTCAAGCCTGGTTTTGCATAACTGCACCAATTTTGATTTTACCAGCCCAGCATCCAGCGCCCTGATGGCTGCCTGGCTGTCAGTATATATGCACATGTGCCGTGCGGGCTCTCTGCACATGAATACCAATGTTGCAGCCTGATAAATCTCTGTGAGCTCTGCCTGAAAAACACTGCATTTGTCAGGCAGTCTATAAGACTCTAGAGTACACTCCAGCCCCTGTGCCCGCACTCGTCTTGGAACCATCCGTAAATATAGAAATATCGGATGTAACGACCACCTCATTCCCCTCCCAGTCACTCCTGGTGGGTATCGTTGCATTGATACCTCTACCAAAAGTCAGGATGGGTACTTGATAGTCTGTTTCTACCCTGCAGTCCCTACAGTCTACCTTCTGGAGTATATATGAAAAAACAGTATCAACTGAAGCTTACTGCAAATAAGAATCAGCATGTACATTTGAGGAACGAACGTTTTGACCAAAACGCCACTTATAAGAGGTACTCATGTCATTAGGATTAATACACAAATTCTCACGTTCTCATATTTCGTAGATTTATCCACAGGATTTTGGGAAGGAGATCGACAATTATAATTGAAACAACAAAATTGTTTTTAAAACTAAATTACTACATTTAGTCAGTGTACGTCATTCGAACAATTTTAGTGTACAACTGCAAATGTGATCAATGGAAATCGGTATAATATGGATTAAGTAACCTCCTGTAATAATAATGTTTTGATCGGCCAGGTAATATTATTGTTTTGATGTCAGACATCTATCCATGTTTTGTCCATGTTTATTTATTTTATTCACTTCTACCATGAATTTATTGAAAAGGCAAAAGGGTGCCGCACTTACGACTTATGGCTAAAGAGCCGCTGTTATGATATTATATAAAGGCAGAGTATGCCAAAGTAAATTGCGTGGCAGAGTATGCCGATATTTAATATTGGAGGCAGAGTATGCCGCTTTATTTTGAATGGCAGAGTATGCCGCTGTTATATCTTCGCTAAGGCAGAGTATGCCGCTGTAATAGCATGATGGCAGAGTATGCCGATGTTGAATGTTGAGAAATAAAAAGACACCTTTTGATAGTCAGATTAAGTCTAATTTTTTATTGAACAGTAGCAGCTTATTTATATAAATCGATTAGAAAGGAATCAATATTTCTTTACAATTCTAAAGGGGGGATTATTGCAGAATTGCAATATACAAAATTAATAATCAGAAATTGTAGTGTCAGCATTTCTGATCACACAATTTCTGATTGAGTCATAATCTATCGATATTGTAAAGCAATGACTTCAGGTGTGTATATTTTATCAATGAAGAATTATGCTTGCATAGCAGAATTGCTTGCGTTGCAAATTCTTCTTGAGGTCGAGTAAACTTTGTTTGTTTTTATTTCTTTTTTCGTTCTGATTTTTGTTTACTTTTGTTGACCGTGGTCATGGCCTTACACTCCATTTGAAATTGAACCGTAATGTTGCAAAAGGGTCCTTGATGCATTTAATTTGTGTGACGCACTGCACGTTTGACTCCATTTAATAAAAACTTAAGTCATTATGGAGACAGTTTGTCTAGGCCAACCATTTCCAGAAGATTTTTATTCAGAAGCTGGAAAAAAAAATTCGTTGACTTTGGCGGGTGACGCATGTGCCCAGGAACATACTGTAGGGTCATCTTGTTGAGGATACACGGCCTATCCATAGACGTCCTGTAGTCCCCAGTAACTTAGATGATATTTGACGGCCTCTCAGAGTCATCAAGGATAGCAATGACCTTTCCCTTGATTTCTATATCAGTGGCAATCTTTGCTGCCATTGCTATGGCGAAGATTTAAACCTGAAAGACAGTGCTATGACTTTCAAGTGAGTACTCGAACATAATGTCAGGTTCAAGAAAGAAAACACCACCACCGACTCCTTCATTAGTGTGAAAGCCGTCGGTGAAAATTAATTTTTAGAGCGGACTGGGCAGGCTCAATAAAGTACTTCCCTCATCCCACGATTCCCTTTCTCGGAAAACCCACAAAGAAGCGACGCTAAATGTAAAGCTCTGAAATCATCTCATGAAGTGTCATGCGGGCGACAGGGTCTTTACGTTCCAGCCCACATGCCAAAGAGCAATGGGAAGAACCAGTCTAGTCGTCCCCCAACATTCATTATGTTTACTTTTTCTTAATTTTAGGAGAAAAGCTACAACCCAACAAAAATTATCCAAACCAATTACAGAAGTGTAACAAATATCTACTAATTAGCAAGAATTTAGTTGTTAGTGCGTGAACGCATATACAAGCTACTCAGCATCTTTTAAGTTACAGTAACCAAACCACATGTGTGCTAATACGCGTGTAGCCTTATATGCTAGATATTATTTGTTTGGAAAATGATAATTCATTAGAAAAACACAAAATTTCTTACTGTTCTACCTGAAGGTTGGAGGAGTCTCACTGAAATCGGATGCGATCATTTTTTTACATAACTGCAAATAACTGCTGCATCCGATACAAAAATGCTTTTATTCCAAAACTTCTCCATCAAATTAATAATTGCTTTCACGTTCATTACCCTCATTTAAAATTTACATGAAAATTGATTGTCCTCAGTGAAAGTTACGCTCAAAAACCATAATGGAACACTTCAATCATTAAAAAAAAGTGTAAAGAATTATGATTGAATGCTTGAATATATTATGCTTAGCCAGGTATTCAAAGATTTCAATAAAAATCTTCTTTTTTCTTACTGTTTTTTAAGTACTTACATTTCGTACATATAAAGAAAATACAATTTTATTTTTAATTAGAAATCTTGAATTTTCCCGAAATCTTGCTTTGAATGAAGTAATTTACATGTTTATAGTATGCGACAAGTATATGTCGTTACTGCTTCACTCGTTCCAAAAGTTATTTAATTTTTTAACATATTCTCGACAGCTGAACTATATAATTTACCGTTATTATGAAAAATGAAGAAATACATATAAAAGTATTATGCTGATGAAATTTTCGAGGTCATATCTACAGAATGGTGGGATATAACGCATATAATATCAGCCATTCCACAAGAAAATGATCCACTTAGGGCTGATTTTGAACCAGACCGTTTTCGATATGAGTGAAACTTTCAAAATTTTATGGAATACAAATATAGCTCACCCATATTCTTTTCTTTTCTTCTACCACTAATAGCGAATCTATACTCTAGTAACAGTGATTACGAAATAAATAATTGAGTAGACCAAAAATGATACAAGAAGAAACTTAAAAATATTTAAAAGTAATTCAGGTGTCAAGGTATATTCAAATATTTCTCAAAGTATACGTGTAATTGTCGGTCTATAGTTTATCTAAGAAAGACACATAAACGGTCAACAATAAGTAACAAGGGTATAGTGACCATTCGACCCGCAATTTTGCGGGACTGGCCCACATTTGTAGGATCTGTCCCGCATTGAAAATTGTCCCGCATTTTGACCCGTATTGAAAACTGTCCTGCTTTGAAATTCGCTTATTTCCTTATTTAAAAAAAAAACTTGATATCCACATTCTCATTTTGCCCCAATTTTCAAGTTTGCTTAAGCTGGATTCGTAAAAGTTCATTGCAACCCCAGCATTATTGTCGACAATAAAGGTTTTCAGTTGGCGTTGTGTCAATCGTTGTCAACTGAGAACTTAGAAATATTATTGCAAAACAAATTTGACACGTTCAGTTGATATAAAAAAAATAAAAAATTAGTGCAAATGTAAATGGAAATGTTCACTGCCTAAAATGTTATAGTGAATTTAAAATTACGTCTGGAGGTAGAACGGATATAACCACACATATTAAGTCAGAAATGCATTGATTAGCAGTTCAATCATCAGCTAGTTCTGCAAATCTAAGCACATATTTTCGTAGATCTGAATTTTTCGTTAAAAAACAAGGATTCGCTGCAGCAGAGGCAATCTTTTCCTTTCATTGTGTTCTACATAACCACAGTTTTCGTTCAATGGATTGTACAACCAAACTCGTTCAACATTTGTTTGAGGCAATAATAAAAGGTGTATTAGCTCCTCACGCTTTGAAAGAATTAAAAGCTGAGTAAGAAGACGTGAATTTTTTATTTGTTTATACTGACGCATCTAATCATAAAGATCTTAAAATATTTCCTGTACTAATACGTTATTTTAATAAAAATATTTCCGTAAAGGTAAAACTTTTAAAATTGCAATCATTACATGGAGAGACTTCCGAAATTATCTGCAATTATTTATTGAATACATTTAAAAATAACAAAATTGAAGCAAAAGTAATAGCATTTTGTGCTGATAACGCCAACACTAATTTCGGAGGAGTGGCAAGAAATGGAGCAAATAACATATTCAGTAAAATGAAAAAAAGAAATTAAATCGGAACATAATAAGTGTTGGATGTGCAGCTCATATTACAAGCAATACTGCTATCCAAAGTGCAGCAGATATTTTGAAAATAGACATTGAACATATTATCCACAACATTTATGGACATTTTTACATTTATACAATTCGCGTAAACAGTTTAAAACAATTTTGTGAAGAAGCTAAAACTGAATATCAACGGATTCTGGGGTACTGCAAAAGACGATGGCTAGCTTTAAAGCCACCAGCTATTGAAAGAGTTATAAAACTTTTTTACCCATTAAAGTCACATTTTTTATCATTGGAAAATGTCCATATCAAATAAGAATTTTTTTTGAAAATAGTATTTCCGAAATTTGGTTGAAATTTATGCACAGCCAAGCTGCTATTTTCCATAATGTTAAACAATTAATTGAAGGTGATAAAAATACGATCATGCAAGTTTCACAAACGTTAAATGATTTAAAAACAAAGTTTAAGGATAGGGTTGAATTAAATTATTTACCGCCGTCAATCAGAAGCAAACTAAAAAGTCTAATTGAAAATGATAGCATTAATGAGAAAAAAATTTAAACTTGATATTAATAATTTTTACGCTAATTGTTTTATTTATTTATATATTTTTGGTCGAGACAATTTAAAGATATCAACAACTTAGACTGGATTGGTTTAAAAAAAGAATTTTTATGGGATAACGTTGAGAACAGTGTTGAATACATCTCAAAAAATTTTGAAAATTACAAAATTGTAGAAGACGATTTATTTGACGAAATATCATGCATCAGAAAATACGCGAACTTTGATAAAATTCAATCCTGGAATGAAAGTAATATTGATCCGGACCAAAGATGGGTGGAAATATTTTCGCATTTTAGAAAAGAAAATATACCATTTGATAATGCCAAGAAGGTGGTTGAATTCGCTTTGTGTTTACCAGGCACAAATGCAGCAACAGAACGAATATTTTCGTTTATTAACAAGATTTGGACATAAGAAAAAACACAATTAAAGTTAGACACAATCGAATCTATCTTAATTATTAGAGGAAACTTTGATTTTTGCCAAGAATTTTTCAGCAAAATCAAAGACAATGAAGAAATTTAAAAAATGTCCATTCAATGGAAAAATATAGAAACTGATGTAATTGTGATCTCATTATTGAGTTTTCCTATTTTTTTTTATAATACTATCCAAAGTGCAATTAATATTAAATATAATATATTTATTAATTCAATTTATGAATAAAATACTGTTTCGATATAAAAAAATTAATTTTTTATAATAAATATAATATACTATTTTCTACTGGTTACTAACTAATAAAAAAATGTACATAATATTTAAATTGAGTTTTAGCTTTTGGCCCGTATTGAATCATTTGTAAAATGGTCACTTTAACAAACGGAGAATCAATATTCGCGTTTAAGAGTTGATACACAAAAGTTACATTGGCAACCATGCGACGTTTTTCAAGCGAGTGTATATTTAAAAGCTTCAAGCGATCCTCATAGGGTGGAAGATTCAATGAATACTTCCAGAGTAGGTGCCTGAAAGCAAATCGTAAGAAGTTCCGCTGAACAGACTCGATACGGTCAATGTGTGTACCGTAAAATGAAGACCAGACCTGGCTAGAATACTCAAGAAGTGGACTCATAAAGCAAGTGTACAAACGTAATGTTATGGTAGGATTCGAAAACTCTCGGCATCAACGTTTTATAAAGCCCAGCATAGAACTAATCTTTGATACAATATAGTTTATATGGGAGATAAAATTCAATTTGTGGTCACATTTGACACCCAAGTCCCAAATAGAGTCCACATGGTGAACCGTGGAATCTGAGAACTCATAATCATAACTGATTGATTTCTGATTCCTATGGAAAGTCGTAACCTCACATTTGTCGATATTCAGTACCAAATTGTAAAAATTTTTAAGGTCACCCTGTACCTATTCACAATCGTTAACCGATTTAATCTGAGACAAAAAGCTTAACATCGTCAGTATAAATCAAGACCTTACAGTACCTCACAACAGACACAATGTCGTCAATAGACAGAATAAAGAACAACGGGCCCAAGTGACTCCCTTGAGGTACGTCAGACGAAGCCTTCAATACTCTAGAGATGGAATGGCGGAATAAGACTTGATATTTCCTGTTATATAAATAAGACTCTGTCCATTTTAGATATGTTGGGGGAAACCCATACTTTTCCATTTTAAAGAGTATCATGGTGTGAGATAACTTGTCGAACGCCTTACTAAAGTCTGTATGAATACAATCTGTGTAATAGCCTTTTGCAAACTGAATTCGAGACAAATTCCAACAAGTTAGTGGTTGTAGACCTGCTCGAAATAAACTCATGTTGGTTTGAAGAGTGTAAATTAATTTTATTGTTGGGAAATATTCAGAAAAAATTTTAAGTAGGGTAAATATACTCATAACCGAACACTGAACGTTTCACCTTATTGTTTTGATTAATCATTTTATTTCCATTAAGAAAATGCAATCACATTTAGCACGTAGGCTCCCAAACTTTTTAGTATAAGTTTATTTAAAATTATGTTTAATTATTAATTTAAAGCGATTGTTGAAATTGTATGTTTTTAAACAGCCTTTTTAAACGAAGAAGAGTTGAAAAACTACTCTCGCAGAGATGTGTATAGACACAAATGGAACTAAAAGTAGAAAGGCAAGCTTCGTCACATGAATGATACTACCACCCCAGAATTGTCCTTCCGATCATTCCGCAAATCCAAGAATTCATATTGTAATTCATCGGGAATGCTGGTTACATCAAGGGAAACAGAGAATGGATTTCGTATCAATGTAGTTTCTTCCTCTTTCGGCTCAGGGAACTAACGTTGAAGTTCGTTTTCAAGGGATTCGAGATGCCCAGTAATCTCCTCCTTCAAATTTTCATTTATTTCACCTTCAGATTCATCTACCAAAGTGTAGAGTTTCTCAAATTTTCTAATGTTCTCAAGATTTATTTTTATTCTTTGCAGCTAAAAATGCTCCCAGATTTGATGTACATAATTTACGATTTTTATCAGCGAATCAAGCACCTCTTGCAGAGGAGTTGGAAGAGTCATACTGGCAATGACATTCCGGTGAATCATGCAGTGGACTCCCCTTGTTTTGGAAGCTAGTACTTTTATTTTTTTCTGAAAGCCCGATTTTGACCCAAGCATTGATGGTGCACCATCCATACGTACAAACCCCACATACGTTTTTTCATTTTAATCCTCCAGTCTCAAAAAACATATTTATCTTCACCATAATATCTTCACTTTTGTAGTAGTTTCAAGTCCACTACAAAATAGGAACTCTTCTTTGATATCACCTGAATGAATTTGTTTTACGAAGACAAGCAACTGAGCACACGGGCTTTCGTCTGTTGATTCATCAACTTGAAAAGAAAACAATGGTGAAGTCTTGATTTTATTCAAAATCTGCCCTTTAAGTTCTACGGATATGTCTGATTTTCATAATAGTGAATATATTTTTTGGTTAACTGCGTAAGTTGGCGACCCCACAGAAAACCCGTTGCGACCCCATTTGGGGTCGCGACCCACAGGTTGGGAGCCCGTAACGACATGACGCCACATTTTCAATCCTAACCTAAAGGCAATGAAGTTTAAGTGCTGGTATTTGACGTTAAAATATAGTCCAGGAAATGAGTTATTCAAATCAGTTAGTTTAAATAAATAAGTTATTAATAACATATTCCACTTAAGAAAAGTTTATGAAATGACATAAACATCCGTCACAAAAACATGCGTAAAGCTACAAGCTTCCCAACTGTCTCTATCTATTTCACATTCTTCCCGCTGCGCAGCAGCACTTCTCGGCGCTCATTACTCCCTCTACCGGATTTAAAATCATGGTTCATGGTATTGCCTCGCCGCACGGTATTACCCCACTCTCCCCTAATGATTTGTGTACATGCCCGTGATTTGGGGCATGTTAAACAAAAATGATTTGCTTGCACTTATGTGCTTAATATTTATTCCGTGCGTGATGCAACTCGCAACATGTAGATAAACAAATGCAGTCGCATACTGTTCGAGTGCGACTTGCATTTGCGTGCATGTATTTGCTTAATCGCAATATTTTGATCGATTAATTTAGCAATGGTTTTCAGGTCAATTGACTATCACAATAATGCAGAATGTCCATTCTTGCATTTTACAATTGACACAAAATATTAAATTTTTCTGCGCATGTTAATATGCAGGGGGAGGGGGGGCATACATCCTTAGTTAGGCCACTACTTCTAAGTAACGATATCGTCAATCTTGGTCGATTATTACATATATCTCTAGGTAGTCAGAAAAACGAAGGTTAGCAGAGAGTTAATTTTTCTTGAGAAGCGGGAGTTTTGGCATTATAAAAAATGAATAAATGAGTACTGGAATTGGTTTCTAAAATACCATTGTTTCGCTGTATTATAAATTTAGTCACTATAGTCAGAATAAAGCCACCGCTTACACATCCCAGGTAGAAAGGCGAATTACCTCTCATATCGGTCAAACATCTACCCAGCAAACATTGAGATGAAAAATCATCAGCGCGATAATTGGATGATATCTTCCAGTTATCATCTTCAGAATATTTGAGCAATACAAACGTATGGAAATTGCTTTTAACTTGCTTAAGCAATAATTAGTTGTTATCAGTGCGGTTGCTTTCAATTTCAGTTTTATCTGGATGACAAAATGGCAATAAAATAGCAAAAGGAATTTTGTATTTTTCCTCCAGACGAAAAGAGGACGATAACCAAGGCCGAACTTTTCTTCCTAGTTTCGCCTGGAGAATGCATTGATGAAAAATGGGTTTATATTTATTTTAATGAAGAAGATAAAGGATTGATACGTTACCTGAAAACTTAGGACTGTTCATTTTACTTTAATAAATGTTTAGAGTGAATTAAAATAGCGACATTTCTTAGAATGAAAATTATTTAAAATATTTAAAAAACACACATTGTTTAGAAAAGTGAGAGAGACTATTTTCATTAAGTTTTTTCATAAGCTCCCTAGAGCACCGACGTAGGTTCGGATGTCTATCTCTCTTTTATCGCTACTTCTATGGTCATTGCTCTGACGAAATTTCTAGCCTGATCCCTTGTAGACTCAACCCAATAATCCGCAATTCCCTGAGCTTTGGCAACATCGTAAAAAAAAAGTTCTAATATTTATTTATTACAATATGTGTAATCGAAAATTCCAAAATCTGGCTGATCAGACAATTAACCTGATTTTCCGACAAAATTTTCTGCATGCAAAAGATCGCATCGAAAAGCGATCAAAAGTCGGGAAAACAAATATTTCAACGGAAGACATATCATAGCGATATACATTTTTTAATTTAAAACCATATAAAATTGCATAAATTATGTTTTTTTTATTCCAAAATAATCCAATTCCTTCTATTATCATGGCGATATTCTCGGGACATTTTAGCAATATCACTTTCCTCTCTCATGTCATACTTCAATGTGATTCATCGGCGATATCTTTTTCTTGTTGATTCGGAGCCAATTCCTCAAAAAGTATTGCAGTATTCTAGAGGAATACAAAATAAAGTTGAATGTTGTTTGTAAACAGTTCAAATTTTATGAACAATTATAAATGTAATGGAAGTTTTCTGGATTATAATATGATTATAATATAAATGCAATAATTAGAATGATATCATTTCAATACAAGTCCAAACAGAAGTACATAGATCAATTTAGATTGCAAATTAGTTAATATGAAGGAAAAATTAGAAATAGATATAACTAGTGTCAGTGATGAAGAATACTCGTTTCATTAAGTACTCGTATATCTAAAAACAATAAAAAAAATCATTTTTTGGGAGTAAATTCTAAAATTGTCATATGAAATTTTTCAGAGACTCTAATAAAAAAATTGTATCTCCTAAACTATGAGTTGAACATCCGCAAATTATTGGTATGATATGTATTAATTTTAGAGCATTTACAAAAATATATTTCTCTTCCAGAGGGAGTTAAAAATTTAATATTTTTTAATACTTAACCAATTCTGAAAGTTTCATCAAAATTGTAGGGGGTCAGGTTTAAAAATTGAAAATTTTGATCGTTTTGGTATATAATTGCTGCTCACACCGTATCGTGTAACACTGTCGAGTCCAATATATGGTTTACAAGCCGAATAAAATAAAAAGTACTCCTTAAAAAAAAAATTAACTTCTGGTACAATATCAGGGAATAGAAATTTTCCAAAGGAATTAAAATGATCTCAAATTGAGTCCTAGCTTTCAAATGGGGGGTTGGATTAAACAGGATGAAAATGAATACAAGGTAACAAGCTTATAAGCCTGAGTTCATAGTGAGATGAAATCAACATTTATGTAAAAGGTGTTGAGCCTGCCGATCAATATCTTACAAGTATGAAGCTAGCAAGCGAGTAGACGTGTTTTTAATTAGCTTCCGTGTCTTTCCATTTTCCACGTGAATCTCTCGGCAAAAATCTGTAATAAAGTACATCTACCGCCTTTTGGATCTTTTATAAGTGTTCTAATTTAGTGTATGGACCTTGACTCTGGTGAATTTTCGTGAAATATTGTTTAATTATCGATATAAAAATGCCTGGGAAAGACGGTAAATTACAAGCTGAGAGCAGGGGTCGACCAACGGTCAAAAATCCCTCTTTGGGTGCATCCGTACTTCCCCGCACTACGAGAGCACAAGAGGCTAAAGGTTCTCACATTTCTTCACCATCCACAGTTGCTGATGATGCGCTTGCGGCCTTAGAGGTAAGGTTGGTGAAGAGGCTCAACTTGATGCTAGTGGAGATGGAGGCTCGCCTTCTCACAAATATTAACAACTCCATCGAAAAGTTCAATGACCGTATTACTGCACTGGAAAATTCGGTAGGCGACATCAAAGGTAGTTTCGCTCAAATTAAAATTCAAAGAGATGCGACGATGATCTGATGTTTTGATTAGAGGTGTGCCTGCTGTTGCTGGTGAAAATCCCCACAAAATATTGCTGAACATCTGTTCCGTCATAAAGCACATACTTTCCCCATACAGTTCGGCTTTTCGTTTCACACCCTATGCGTAGCAATCAGGGCGTCGTCAGTCTAATTCAGCAATTATAGCTAAATTCTCTTGTCCAGCTGAAAGAAAAGCTTTTTTTTCTGCCTTTGCTGAACACCGTGGAATCAGATTAAATGAACTGCAGGGATTCTCCGCACAGTCCAAAATATTTATAAATGAAAGTGTTTCTCCAACTGTAGGAGCTCTTCTACGGGAAGCTCTTCGCTTAAGATCAGAGAAGAGGCTACACTCTGCATTCACTAGGGATGGTAGTGTGTATGTCAAATTAACACAACATAGCCGTGCGCTCATAGTTTCAAATCGTGATGAAATGATGTCATTATTCTCCTCGCCGGATTTACAGTCTGGAGCCGAAACTGCAGCTGACGTGGGATGCTAATGCTGAACGCGAACGATGTTTGGTTCTTAATTTGTATTTTTGTTCATTCTCATTGGTTTTAGTTTTAGTCTATCTGAATATCTCTTTTAATTATTGTAATTGTTATTGAATGTTAGCGTACTCTCTTTTAATTCTTCTTATTTTTAGCATACTTTTAGATTGTAATGTCTCACTTAAGCTCATCGTTAAATAGTCGTCCCATTTTCATGATCGTTTACCAAACTAAATTATTTTCCCATTGCCCCTACACCTGTTCATGCTCTTTAGAGGTCAGTTATTATGAACGTATTTAGTAATTCCTTGCCGCTGGACAATGTGAGATCCTTACTGAACATTTTTTGTTGTCAGCGCCCTGGGTTGAATGTGTGCCTGATGAATGCTCGTAGTCTCCGCAATAAGGTTGATGAGCTCAGCTTTATATGTATATGCTAACACTGATATTCATGTCATCTGCGTCAGTGAAACCTGGTTAAATGAAAACATACCATCTTCATTAGTCTCCATACCAGGGTTCCAGCTGTTTCGTAATGATAGAAAGTTGCGAGTTGGCGGTGGAGTTGGCATCTACGTGAAAGATCACCTGAAGGCCAGAATTATTTACTCCTCGATTAGTAGCGACACGGAATTTTTATGTGTGGAGTTGAATAATGGGATCGAGAAATGTATACTGTCATCTGTATATTGTCCTCCTGAATGTTTTTCTGCTGACTGAGCTTCGGATATTGAATCTGTGCTTAGTAATTTGTCTCATCAATATAACAATATTATTGTTGCCGGCGATTTTAATATCGACATCTTGTGTTCTAATTACAGATCCATGGAATTTATTCACTTCATGCAGTCTCTATATCTTAATGCCGTCAACTCTCTACCAACATATTTTAATTCTTCTAGGCCATCACTCCTTGATTTATTTTTTACAACCGATAAACGTCGAGTCCTTTTTTATAACCAAATCGACTCCCCTAGTTTCCTCGATCATGACATACTCTTCATCTGTTACGACTTTACTACCCAGTGTCCGGAGCGCTCAAGTTACTTCTCATATAGAGACTTTAATAATTTGGACATGGACAGCTTAATTCAGGAGTGCTGTGACCTGCCTTGGGATAGAATAAGATCTCTTAGCTCTGTCGACGATCAAGTTGCTGTTTTTGAAAGCCTCTGCAGCTATCTGTTCGATAAATACATACCTTTGCGCTCCAAGAGGATTACTTCAAATAGGTGTCCTTGGCATACTGCAGAAATTGGAATTCTTATCGCATATGGTTTCCGTGCAAATCGTAATTGCGAAACAGCCATATTAAAGGTTACTACGGATCTGCGGAAAGGCCTGGATAAGGGTGAGGTCGGCATTCTTGTGCTACTTGACTTTTCCAAGGCTTTTGACAGAGTCAACTACTCAAGGCTACTCTTGAAGTTATTCAATAATTTTGGTTTCTTCCAATCGGCTTTTAACTTGATCAAAACTTCCTCACGGGAAGATGCCAACAAGTTCGTTATAATGAGTGTGAATCAGACTTCTTACCTGTACCTCTTGGCGCTGCTCAGGGGTCTGTCTTAGGACATTGCTGTTCAGCTTATACATCAACGACTTACCTGGCGTTATCCAACTAGTCAACATCCACTTATACGCCGATGATTGGGTTATTAGAGGATTGCTTGGAGCGAGTCAATGAAGATCTTGCCAGAATCTATGACTGGTCTCTAGCGAATGACCTAATCCTTAATCCTGACAAGTCTCAATGTCTCATTTTGGCTGGTGGTACCTTGATTAGACCTACCCCCTCCATATTTCTCGGCGAACAAGCTTTAACATATGTTGATGAAGTCACAAATCTTGGAATAAGGCTCAATGCAGATATGAAATGTTGTGGTTATGTCAGATCAGTTCTGGGAAAGGTCTATTGTGGGCTACGCAGGCTCTGGTTGTCCGCACAGATTCTAAGTTCGAACACCAAACTGAAGCTCATCAAAGCTCTGATTTTGCCACATTTTACCTTTGGGAGCCTGATTTTCTCAAAATTAGACTCTACCTGCCTACGCAGAATCAATGTTGCTTTCAATGATTGTGCGAGGTTTGTCTTCGGTCTTCGAAGATTTGACCACGTTTCTGGCTTTCAAACTAGGTTAGTCGGATGTACTCTAGATATATACTTAAAGCGCAGGTCACTTCGCTTCCTCCATAAGCTCAATAATACGGGACAACCTCATTACCTTGCAAATAACATCCAACTCCTGAATTCGTCACGCCATCGTAATATTCTAATTCCCCGTTATCGTAGAATGGTTCAAGAGGGCTCTTACTTTGTTCAAGCTGCAAGAACCTGGAATTCTTTACCGTACTCTATCCAGAGTGTGAGAGATGTGGGTGCATTCAAGACAAAATTATTAACAATATAATGTGTTGCTATCAATGGGACTGCTATTTTTTCGGTTATTTCTTTTAAGTTTTCTTGTGTTTGTAAACAATTAATATTTTTAACTTTATTTTATACAATTAGATCTACTACTTTTGTTTAGTATGTAAGTTCGAACTTAATTATTAGCGCTTGTTACTTTTTCTACCAACTATTAGTTTGTTTCTCTCTTGTATATCTTTAACTGTATAATCCATCTAATTTCAATATTATTTATTATACCGCTATGTTAGTTAAATTGTACAATGCAACTAAATTTCCACACCGAATTATACGATAAATGTACTACTTAATGGATTTATATGTAGTTAGGTAACTTGCACACTAGTCTTAACTTTAATTTTCTAATAGTTTATCTATTCTGACCTCTTAATCAATTTCCTGTATATAAATTGTTCTTCAAAAGACTTTAAGTCTTGTGTACTATACCGAAGTATTTTTTTGAATAAATTGAATTGAATTGAATTGAATTGAATAGGCATGCTTTGTTTTGTCTAAATAATCATGTTTTGACGTGAATGTCCGACCATATTACTATGGATAATGTACAGAAAGTCCTTGTGGGCTTTACGTGGGCACCTGTAAGTAATATTTTATTCCCATGGCGATCTTGATCCATGGATTTGATTTTAAAAGCGACAATCAGATCAGTGCCCTTAAGAGATATTATTGCCTCATTGAATACCAGTCGGGCCAGTTCTACTGTAACCCCATGCCGAGATCCGAATATCAGAGCACCCTGAATAACGTAGTCGACTATACCTTACAATCCAAGATCGCTGTAAGTTCAAGACGGCATCTACTGAGATCAGAAAGGATACCCATCTATATCATACTCCAATACCTCACTCAGCCAACGATATGGACCACCATCAGCCACCACCAAAGATCTCAGAGAGCTCTGCGGAGTCTCAACATTCGCGACCATCTAACTTCCGTGTTCGCCCCTGCGTAGGTACTACAGTGCCCACGTTGTAAGATCAAAAATGTGATACTCTGTTTCAACAATTCACCAACGTTACTACCATTTTGTCGCAATGCATATATACGTTCCCCTTATATAACTTAACAAATAGGAGTACATGCGACGAGGAATACAACACCTAATCACGTGTAATCATCATATCTCCCACATATCAACATTTAAACCGAATCGTCTCCAAGCCACCTGTGGGAATTGCAGCGATTGCAGTTTTAGCATCATGCCTCATGCTTGCATGCCAGCCGTGGGAAACATCTTAGATTCAGCTTCAACTTGGCGCTTTACTTTCAGATTATTTTTCTAAGTTCAGTTCTCGTTTATATTTCATAGAATAAAGATCCACTAATAATTTAAAGTTGTTCTATTTATTTTTTTTGAGAAACGGATAAGTGAAAATATTAACTGGCGCCCGAGCAGGGACCGGTGTAGCGGTAAAAGTGTAAAATAATTATCCCTATAGCAGGACAACCACGCCTCAAGGAAAATAGGAGACAAGGATTATCACGCCTAAAAAACAGGATACACAGGACAACCACGCCTGTAATAATTCAATTAAAGACACCATCCGCAGCATCGGTCATCATCAGAAAGGATGCGAACCCCGCACCTAATTTTCATATTGTGAGTTAAGTTATACATATTAGAAAGTTCCTCATTCTTAACTGGTGATTTGTTTTATATCATTTACACATTGAACGAGTGAAATGTTCCATTAAAATAAAATTTTATTTTCTCTTATTTTTTCCAAATTATCGAATTAAAGTGAAATAAAAGAGTATTATAAGAGAGAAATATTATTTTTTTAAAAAAAAAAAAAGAAATTTTTAGAAATATTTTCTTTTTCAACACACCTTAAAGTGAAGTAAAAGAGTATTATAGAAAAAAATTTGTGTTTTAAAAAGGAAAAAAATTTCTGTTGAAATATTTTCTTTTGTGTCATTTTAAATAAATCAAACAGTACAAATTGAGCTCAGAATTTTTAAATCACTGAGTAGTACTTCAAGGAAAGAAAAATAAAGATTTAAAGTCAACTTCATCAGAAGGTTGAATTATTTACTGGAAATCCAGAATAATAAAAAAAGGTATGAAAACAGGAATATTATTTCAAAATATATTTAGATAGAATTTAATCATCTTATAGAATTTAAGAGTGATCAGTGAATATATAAAAAATATATATATAAATAAATAAGTGTTTACAGAGTTCTGATATATAAAAAAAAAAAAAAAAAAGATCACGAGCGTTAATTAAATATTTTTTGAGGAAAAATAAACAAATTTTTTCCAGAATTTTGAAAAATTTTAAAAGTGTTCATAAAAACAAAATCAATTAATTTTCAAAGAAGTTTTCTGCATTCTGCACTTTTTTTCCTACTAGTGTTCATAAAACATAAAATGGCAAATCCTAATCTTAAATCGCCTAATTTAAATGCGACACCTGTAAATTCCAGTCCACCAACTCCTAAACCCAACGAAACTACAAATCCAGCTCCGCAAGCTGTTATTACTGAGATTCAATTAGCAGAGTTGGTAAATAGCTTAGTGATAAATGTTCTTAGAAGAGAAGGTAGAACTATTCTTCAGTCCCTTCTTAATCCGACAGCGGACATTGATAACGACGTCGACCAGCGAATTGACGCTGGAAACGAGGGTAATTTATCAGAAATGGATAAAATTCCCGATGTCGTGAAAAGCCTTCGAGAATTTTCAGGTCAACCTGGAGAGTTCTCCTCTTGGAAAAAAAGCGTAGAGCGAATTCTCACAATTTATGCACATTTAAAAGGAACCGCGAAATATTACGGTATCCTAAACGTGATTCGAAATAAAATTACGGGCCAAGCAGATGTAGCTCTCGAGTCCTACAATACTCCACTAAATTGGGAGAAGATTTCAAAATGCCTCACTTTACACTATGCAGACAAAAGAGACCTAGGAACGCTGGAGTATCAGATGACGACTCTGGTACAAGGAAACCAGACAATTCCTGAATTCTACCAAACAGTCTATCGGCATCTGTCACTAATATTAAACAAACTTAGTAGCATGGAGATGAGCAATGAGTCCTTGACAAATATGACTCAAGCTTATCGGGACAAAGCTTTGGATACCTTTGTTAGAGGTCTTAAAGGTGATCTACCAAGACTCCTCAGCATGAGAGAACCATCAGATCTACCCCAAGCATTACATTTATGTCTTAAACTCGAAAATGTAAACTTCCGGGTTCAACATGCCCATCATACTACAAATAGACCTCAACATAGACCCATACCGCCTACTCCTCCAAGGAGAAGTAATTACCGAGAAGACAATAATTATCAATTTTACCCCGAACTTGTCCATAATCCTCAGAAGATACAAAAATCTAATTTTCATTGGCAACAGCAGCCACGCTATTATTCCCGGCAAACACCACTGCCGCCGCAACCATCGCCTAGACCCGAGCCTATGGATGTGGATCATTCATTACGTTCTCGAGCAGCGAACTATCAAAATTATCCAAACAGGAATCGCCAATTCATTAACAAGCGACCACCCTCTCAACAAGTTTATCCTTCATATAAACAGCAAAGAATAAATCACATAGAACAGGAGGACCCGAATGAAGTTGCGATTACCAATCAGCAAACAACCGAAGAAAACGAAAATGAACAAGACATAAAAACTGAAGATTTGAACTACGATCAAAGCCTAAATAATTACATCAGTTCTGACAGCTCTATCTTTGATCCACCCGAACGACTAGATGATATCTATTTTTTAGATTAAAGCGCTCTTCGCTTCCCTATTTTGAATACACAGCGAAGAGCGGAAAGGTTCTGAAACTCTTAATAGATACAGGATCAAACAAAAACTACATTCAACCTCATTGTGTCCGACATCCCATTCCGAATAAAAAACGATTTTTCGCTACCTCAGTCGGAGGCAATATCGAAATTACGCATCATATAATAGTAAATCTTTTTGGACCAGAAACGGCAAACTTAAACTTTTTTATTCTTCCCAGTCTTATTTCATTCGACGGAATAATTGGCAATGACAGTCTTAAGGAACTTAATGCTGTTATCCACACAAACCAAGATTTCATGATTATCAAACCAAACATTCACGTAAAACTCAAACAGCACATATCTGATTCTATTAATTCAATTGATATTCGAACTTCCCACATGAATCAGGAACAGATCGCTAAGCTTAATCACATAATTAAACAAAATCCCAGTCTGTTCTCTGAGCCTGATGAAAAATTAACGTACACCACTACTGTTAAAGGCGAAATCCGAACAACCTCAACTGACCCAGTCTATTCAAAATCGTACCCTTATCCCATGTCATTAAAAGATGAAGTCGAAACCCAAGTAAAAAATCTACTTGAAGACGGTATCATACGACCATCAAGATCGCCATACAACTCACCAGTTTGGGTCGTCCCAAAAAAACTGGATGCATCTGGCGAGAAAAAATACAGAATGGTCATCGATTACCGCAAACTAAACACAGTCACTATACCGGATAAATATCCAATCCCAGAAATTAACGAAGTGTTGGCAAACCTAGGGAAAAACAACTTCTTCACAATAGTAGACTTAAAAAGTGGTTTCCATCAGATACTACTCAAAGAATCTGATACTGAGAAAACCGCCTTCTCTATCAATAATGGAAAGTATGAGTTCACTCGTCTACCCTTTGGGCTGAAAAATGCCCCTGCTATTTTTCAAAGAGCCTTAGACGATATTCTGCGGGAACACATAGGCAAAATATGCTATGTTTACATCGATGATATTATTATATTCGGGAAAAACGAATCAGAACATTTTGAAAACCTAGCAAAGGTATTTAACACTTTAGAAACAGCAAATATAAAGATTCAATTAGACAAATGCGAATTTCTCCAGGAACAAGTCGAATTCCTTGGGTTCGTAGTGTCGAGACAGGGTATTAAAACCAACCATAAGAAAGTGGAGGCAATAACCAATTTGCCACCGCCTAAAACACTAAAAGATTTGAGATCATTTCTCGGTATGTCAGGCTATTATCGTCGTTTCATAAGAGATTATGCAAAACTAGCAAAACCCCTGACATCCCTTTTAAGAGGGGAAGATGGACATGTGTCAAAAAATCTCTCGAAAAATAAAGTTATTCACCTCGGCGTAGAAGCCATGGAAGCATTCAACAAAATCAAATTATCACTAACATCAGAAGAAATTATTCTACACCACCCAGACTTCGAAAAAGAATTTGAGCTCGCAACTGATGCATCAGACCACGCGTTGGGAGCGGTGCTATCTCAAAACAATCGACCAATAACATTTCTGTCGAGAACGCTAAGTAAAACTGAAGAGAACTATGCCACCAACGAGAAGGAAATGCTGGCAATTATTTGGTCCTTAAACTCTTTAAGAAACTACCTCTATGGAGCAAGAAAGGTAAAAATCTATACGGATCATCAGCCTCTTACGTACGCTCTTAGTAACAAAAACACTAATTGTAAGATGAAACGATGGAAAGCTATCCTCGAAGAGTACAATTACAAACTCGAGCACACACCTGGCAAAGCGAATGTGGTAGCCGATGCGCTATCAAGACCACCCTTAGAAACGCATCTAAACCCACTGACCACAACACAACACAGTGATGAGAGTTCATCACATAATCTCATTCCAACAGTAGAGTGTCCCATAAACGTCTTCCGCAATCAAATCATCCTACAAATAGGTCAAGAAACAAGTTACCAGCTAAAATCCCCATTTCCAAATTATCTCCGTCACATCATCATTCAACCTCAATTTACCACAACAGAAATTATTAATTTATTCAAAAGATATCTTAATGCACGTACTATAAATGGTTTAAAAGCGGACGAGTCTATAATGGGTAAAGTACAAGAGATTTACCCAATACACTTTCGAAATTACAAAATTAGATTTACCCAAACTATTGTACAAGACATAGTAAATGAAACGGAACAAGAAGAAACAATTCTGAGAGTTCATCAAAGAGCTCATCGTAATGCCGAAGAAAATAGAATTCAATTATTGGAAAAACATTACTTCCCACGAATGAGTTCTAAAATAAAATATCTGGTTAAACGCTGCAATACTTGCAAAGAAAACAAGTATGATAGACATCCAAACAATCAACATATAAATCCCACACCTATTCCAAATTACCCCGGTCACATTGTTCACATTGATATCTATTCTACTGAAAGAAACCTTGTTCTTACTGCCCTTGATAAATTTACGAAATTTGCACGTACAAAAATAATCAAATCCAGGTCAATAGAGGATATAAAACGTCCTCTACGAGATATATTATTCTTTTTCTGTGTTCCTGAACACGTCATAATTGATAACGAGAAGGCACTGAACTCTGCCACGATAACTTCCATGATGGAAGATGGATTAAATATAAAAATTTTCAGAACACCATCTTATAAGAGTGAAATCAACGGTCAAGTTGAACGTTTCCACTCAACTCTCTCTGAAATAATGCGATGCTTGAAGAGCGACGGCGTTGAACGCTCATTTGAAGAGCTTTTGGAACGATCGGTCAATGAGTACAATTTTACCGTCCATTCTACAACTGGAAAAAAACCAGTTGAACTTTTTTATGGACGAGACCCTAGAGTCGGCCCAGAAGATTTCGAGCTATCCCGCTCAAACAACATCAGCAAACTCAGACAAAAACAGCAAAAAGACATTAAATATCACAATGAAAAAAGAAAGCCTGTAAAAAACTATGAGATTGGAGAATCAATTTTCGTAAAGCATAATAGGAGAATAGGATCAAAGCTAACCGTTAGGTACATCAAAGAAATTGTGAAAGAAAATCGCAACACAACTGTTCTCACAGAATCAGGAAAAGTCATACACAAAACTCACATAAGAAACTGAAATTTCTCATTTCAGACATGTCATCTACTCTATCAGAGGAGAAGTCCAAATCTTGGACCATTCTAATTCGCAAGTCATAGCCCTAAACGTGGGAACTGCAAGGATCCAGGAAGGTCATTTTAAACTAATCCACATAATCGAGTTAAATATTTACGAAACATTTATATCCGAAATCTCTTCACTTCTAGAGAACCAAATTCCTAAAAATTATACCCTCTTCCCTTATCTTTCCCACGAGATATCGCAAATACAGAATTTATTAAACAATTTAAAGCCACATAAGGCAAAAAGATCATTAGATTTTATTGGCTCAGCGTGGAAATGGATAGCTGGAAATCCTGACCATGACGATTTTGTAATGATAGAGAATAAAATAAATAATGTCTTGTCAAATAATAATAAACAAGTTATTATCAATGAATTGTATAACGAAAGAATAAATAACATTACGAATATTACAAATCAAATAATAAAGTTAATAAAAAATGACCACTCATTAAATGATCATTTAGTACTAAGTATTCAGTATAAATTAAAATTAATAAAGGAAGAATTAACTAATATTGCTTACGCCATCCATTGGGCCAAAGTTGGAATTGTAAACTCAATAATACTATCTAAAGAAGAAATTAAGTTAGCTACAGATATTTTAGATAAGGAGAACTTACCATATGCTACGCCAGAAGAAGCGTTAGACTTTGCTATTGTTAAAGTAATTACAAACTCCGTTTCATTATTTTACGTAATAAATATTCCAATAACAAGTAAAGTAACATTTGAAAAATTATTAGTCAAACCAGTTAAGAGGAATAATGTAATTAATGATATAACTTACAAAAATATCCTGAAAAACAAAAATAGTATTTTTGCCATAACAGAAGATTGTAAAAGTTTAGGTTATTTGTCAATTTGTAAACAGGATAATATTATAGACATTAGTAATACTACGTGTATTCCCCATCTCCTAAAAAGTACAAGCGCAACCTGCAACAAAATCAATAATCAACATGTAACATCAATAGAAGAAATTTCTGAAGGTATTCTGCTGCTCAACCAATTTAGCGGTGCCATAAGAATCGACGATTCAGTACACAATCTTAACGGAACTTTCCTCATCAAATTCCACAATTCGACGATCAGTATTAACGGAAGAACTTTTATCTCCAAAGAAAAGCCAACCCTTCATGTCTTACCTGCCATCTTGCAAATCAGTTCAGAAGAAAGTCAATATCGAGAATTATTATCACTTGAAATGATGAAAGACCTACATATAAACAATACCAACAAAATAGAACTTCTGGAAACCGAGAAGATTCTTCATCAATGGACCAGTTACGGACTGCTTACCTCAATAGCCATCATATTAGCAATTTTGGTAATATTTTTCATAAAAAATAAAAAACAAACGGAAATCCACATCAATACAAGTAAGGAAATCGCTCCAAAGTTCACTAACCTAGAAGAAAGCAAAGATATTCATCCAGCTTTAACCACACCAGCAGTTTTTGATCTTGCCCAACATTATTCTATAAGCCGGCCAAAGTTCTACGAGATTTAACGTATGAGGACATCCGCATCTAAGAGGGGAAGACTTAACAAATAGGAGTACATGCGACGAGGAATACAACACCTAATCACGTGTAATCATCATATCTCCCACATATCAACATTTAAACCGAATCGTCTCCAAGCCACCTGTGGGAATTGCAGCGATTGCAGTTTTAGCATCATGCCTCATGCTTGCATGCCAGCCGTGGGAAACATCTTAGATTCAGCTTCAACTTGGCGCTTTACTTTCAGATTATTTTTCTAAGTTCAGTTCTCGTTTATATTTCATAGAATAAAGATCCACTAATAATTTAAAGTTGTTCTATTTATTTTTTTTGAGAAACGGATAAGTGAAAATATTAACTTATATATTTCATTAAGGGTAGCATTACGCGTCATAGACTCTCTTTTCCGCAGCTAATGGTTGATGTACAGAAGGCAAGTGTTTCTGGGACCGGACTTTTTGGTTGATTCTATGCGGAACTAAGTAAAATGCTCCTGTTATTAAGTTTAATCAAGATTGAAGTTTGAAAATTTAAAGGAAATTTGACAAACATGGGTCTTAGATTGATTAGATTAACTAATAAAAGTGGCTTAACGTCCCATTCACTGCGGCTTTCCTCTTCAACTTCATATAATTTGCATGTGCTGTCTCTAGAGAGTTTGAGGGTGTGCAAATGCATATTCATTCAACCGACAACTGCCGGTCAGTAGGCCGGCTATGCACCTGGCTTCGTTCATGTTCAATTGTAGAAGTTTGGCAGTTCTTCCTTTGTGGTGGTTTTCTAGAAGTAGTTTTTAAAGTCTGGAGCCCTTAAGCGGGAAACACAATGGCACCGTTTCGATCCGATACGTACAAATGTCAAATTTGCTTATATGAGACGTACGTGCAATTGGACACATTACAATGGATCGAAACGGATCGAATTGAAACGGAGAAGTTGAGCAAATTTCAACTTTTACGGATAACATAACCTAGAAAAATTACCTGTTTAATGTTTGTGTATCTCAAGATGGATGAAGAAGTGTTTATCGAAGAAATTAAAAAGTATGAAGAGCTTTATGACAAAGGAAACAAATTTTACATGGATGTAAAAAGGAAAGACAGAATCTGGAAAAATTTCAATGAGAAATTTAAAACTGATGGTAAGTTTGAATATTTTATTTTGATTTACAAGTGTTGTTTATGATGATTATTTCTATTGAATGTAGCAAAAAAGAAATGGACTGCAATCCGGGACCGCTACGTAAGAGAAAAAAAGAAGAATGCTCTCCCATCGGGATCAGCCGCCATCCATAACACCAGTTTGTACCTATTCCCTTTTTTAACTTTTTTGGACAATTTCGTAAAGCCCAGGAGGTATGATTTGTTAGGATCTATTATTTGGTAAATATTGTTAAGCGCGTTCCTATTTAGAATGACAGAAAATACTTTCGATTGGAACAGCAATGAAGTAGAAGATGAGAGTTCCAAGTCGGAGTCTTTTCAGGAAAATTTCGATGAATCCTCGGTGGCATCAATTTCCTATCAACAGAGACCATCATGCAAGGGGAAAATATCAGATGATGGTGAGGTGCAAAAGCTATTTGTGGAAACACTACAGAAGTTTTCGAATAAGCTGGAGCATTCGTCCACAGACGACGAAGATGGATACTTCTTGGAGTCCATAGGATGCCAGATGAAAAAAATGTCAGAGAATGAGAAAAGTGCATTCAAGATAAACTTTATTGGACAGCCATATGAAGCTGTACAGAGGAGTCAAGTGACACTTGCGTTTAATTAAATGTAGTGTCTCGAAGTATAAATTTTGACTGGTTTAAACATTTTTTAGTTGAATAAGTTGAACATTTGTTCCTATTTAATTAGTAGTTCCTAGTACTCCAAGTACGATAGTAATTAGTGCAACTCGAAAAGTATTTTATAAAAAGCAAGTGCCTGTGCAATAAAAGTAAATATTTAGGTAACTAAATAAGTGAAAAGCAGAAAAATATATATTTATAAGCGTCTTTTTTTCTTTTTTTATAAATACAACATTAAATACATTGTTTTTGTTCATTATCTATCTGTTCCATTGGAAGGATACAGCTCCTTCATTGAGAAAGTATTCTTTCAGTTCATCCCTCAAATTGAACGCCGAACGAGTTGCGTTGTTGGTACCTAAACGTGCTGAGCGCAAATTGGTACTTTCTTGTCTCCATTCACCATTGTGAATTACGTGTTCATTATCTTCCCAGTCTACAAAATTCGATGGGACATACATTTTCTCTTTGTCGTTGAGCTTAATAAAGTTATGCAGGTCTACGGCTGCTAATACAACTTTTTCAGCATTTTGTGGTAATAAATTTAAGGAATGCTTTAAAACTCTCCAACGGGTAACCAATATACCGAAACAATTTTCAATAATTCGTCTTGCTCTGGACAACCTATAATTGAATATAGTTTTGTCTTTCGGTAAATTTCTTCCTGGGTATGGCCGTAATAAGTTTTTCTTCATCGGCGGCATCTCCGACAAAGTAGTACGGAAAAATTTTTGTGCTGTTTGGTAATCTGCATTCTTTCGGAATGGGAAGTACTTCTTGAAATAATTCTCGTCCAAATGTAGATTCCATAAGAATACTTATTTGCATATTTAACGATTAAGTAATTAAATCAATATTTTCAATTTCATACCTCTGTCACTTTGACTACCGTACGCATCCACGGATATCTCCGTAAAAGTGTAGTTAGCATCACATGTTCCAAGCAGAACAATGCTAAATGACTTCTTATAATTAAAGAAACTTGAGCCAGAATTTGGAGGAGCTTGAATTTCGATATGTTTGCCGTCTACAGCGCCAACATAATGCGGCATGTTCCATCTGTTTTCGAAATCATCAGCAATTCTTTTATATTCAAGCTCTGATGGTCTGCACACATAGACAGGCGAAAGAACTCGCCAAATAGTATCGCAGGTATCCAAGATAATACTCCTGACAGTAGATTTCCCCATTTTAAAACTCCCTGCAAGGAAAGTAGGGCTTACACCTTGTGATAGAAACCTACAATGCCATAATAGTGTAATGTTTGTTTAATTATTATTAATATTACGGTACACCTACGGCAATGTAACTGCCAGTCTGCATTCAAAATCAATTGCAGGTCTCCTCGATTTTTTCCTTAGGTCATCCTTCATAAGATTTAGAGATACATCATATATAGGCCTTGACATTCTGATGTGTAAGAAAAAATCTTGGGGATCTAACTCTTTGAGTTTTTGATATGTAGTTGCGAAGTATCCCTTTATCTCTCTGTCCCTATTAACTGGTCGCACCCGCCACCTTCTCCGATTTAGTTTTCTGGATCTCTTATACATTATCCACAATAAATAAATGTGTAATAACATTTCAAAGAGTTCGAATAATTCACGCATTTTTTCACCTGTGTATCGTATAAACAACTTTAAACGTCATATTGAAACCGAACGGAACAATTGTACTCATGCACGTAACGGATCGAATTGAATCGGAACGGCGGAATTGTGTTTGGCACTTTACTTTTCCTCCAGTGGGATTCAATTTGGGTTGTTAGCCGATAATATTTCTTTGGCTGCAATGTTGCTATACCCAAGCACCCAAATTGGGGCAACTATAATTGAGTTTGTTTTTTAGCTCTTGCAGACAGTTCCATGATTCAAAACGGTTCGATTCAAGAGCCAAAATTGCAGATTTCCTCTCAGCAAGAATATAGATCCCTTGTGATTCCTGTATCCTTTATTGAAGCTTTTCCTGATACAGATATCAATAGTGTGGATTATTGCTTGGAAAACAGTACGGGTTGCATCGAGGCTGGCATATATGTTAACTTTGGGTCTCTTACTGTACACTTCAGCTCCTAACCTATCTATTGTCTTGGAACCATATCTATAGGTTATACCAAAGTTGCGCATTTTCATATTCGGGTTTGGTTTGACTACTAATTTATTCCCTCTGGAAAGAGTATTTTGAATTGGACGTAAAAGATATATATTATGTTTCTATTATCCATTAACGAAATGTTATAAGGATGACGTCTTTTTGGATCTCTACCACTAACTCGGGGTGTGTTGTTTTTGGATGCTCTTTATTTTCAACACTCAGACGTCTGTGAGTTGTCTTATAAGCCTATCTTCTTTCTTTATATATAGATGATGCTTTGTAGATACCACTGAAATCTCCTGCCATAACTAGGAAGGATTCTGTCCCAAATGTCAAAAGTAATTTATTCATAGCGATTACAACAAAATTGATGAAACAACAAGTTTTTATATTATTAATTTACAATTACTTTGCAGTAAACTTATAAGAATTGAAAATATCAGCTTGGCTTGGTGAGTCTATGGCGAGGTCTGAAATCTTCATGAATAACTGTCATTAATTAGTCTGACCGAATTCGAACTATACAACGCCTATGAGGGCACGGTAGACGATCAAAGAATTCATCGAATTCATCATCAAATAAATTCAATTTTAAGCACAGTTTATAATTTAATTTAACCGTTCGGTTAGGTTAGGTGGCAACTATCAAAATATGAGTCTACAATCAGCCACACTTAGACTATCAATTCTCCATTGTAATACCACCTCATTAGGATCTGAAGAAGTTTACCCAAATTAGGGCATGCACTAAAACCAGTCACAAGAAATAGAAATGAAATTGACAAAGTACTTTATTACATGACCTAAAAGCCTAATACAATAAAGCTATTTGGCCCACGGCAACGAGACCATCTCTGATGGACCAGTCACAAGAATTAAAGAATCTTACTATAGGTCCCTCAATTCTTTGTATGCAATTTTCCCCAAATCTCGGTAAAAGGAGATACCAAGCGTGCTCCTTCGACGTTTGCCAAGGCAAGGGCATTCACAGTTCACACAGCAGGTGTTGAACGTTCTCTATCTCCTCTTCGTCTATATAGCTTCTGCAGAATTTATTATATAGAGCTTGCATGCGTTTTGCATATTTTCCAAAGAGAGTGTTCAGTGATAGCTGCAGTAAAATTTCGCACATCCTTACGGTTCCTCCTTAGTGAAGCTTTTGTCTTTATAGCAGCGTTGCCAGATTGTCGAACCTGAAATTCTCACGAAAATGGGAAAGCTTCGTCATTTTTCCCCAATTTTTAAAACTAAATTGCGATCTAATTCCCATTCTATTAAAATTAAAAATAAATCAGTATAAAAAAAATAAGCCAATTTAATTCAACAAAATAATATATGTAAATAAAAGCAAAAAAAAATAACATAATTCAAGGGAATTAAAAAAATAAAATATAAGAATACACATAAATATAATTACTAAAAACATTAAAAAAAAAATCAAAAAAAATAATAATAGAAATTTGTAGAATTGTGTAACTGCAAATGCTTTTCCGTTGGCACAAATTTCACGTAATTTATTTCGTCTGCTTAAAAAGTTGATCTTATTGAACAAATAGAATCTAAACATTTCGCACCCACTTTATATCTGTAAGTAGTTTTGCCCTCAGTAACAACTGAAAATATTCTTTCTGATTCTGCATTCGAATGCACTGCTTCTAATAAACAAAATTTTGATAAAAGTCGAACTACGAAGTTTGGTAATTAAGGAAATGATTAAAATGGGGAAAACCGAAAACAGAAATCTGTCAGAGCTTATTCAATCAACAAAATAAATATTCTTAGAAATTTTCCCACAGATGTACTGAGTCAAATATTAAAATTCCCTTTTCCCTTGCCGTAAAATTTTATTGAGGAATTCCCATAAAATAGGAGAATTCGAAAAAACTGGCAACGCTGCTTTATAGGACATATTTTGGACAATAGCTATCGTGAAATCACACATGTGATTCTATCTGCGATTAGTCAGCTTTCAGGACTGTAGATCTAGAGCCCTTTCGGTAAGCATATATTCGTAGCCGAGCCTTTCTTTGCCAGAGCATTAGCTGCCTAATTTTCTGATACACCGCTCTGACCTGGCACCAAGTAGAGAATAACTCAATGGTTGGTACCAAGCCCCCTAAAGCTAATTTAACTTAATGCAATTTCTTGTAAAAATGTTGGAAAAAACTTTCTAATCTCTCAAGTAAAATTTTAACAGTCACTTGATCTTACTGATAATTTATAAACCCCATTTTCTGTCAGATACATTTATCAGATACTTGTGAAACAACAATTTATAATTTGTCTGACAAATAACTTCTGAATAAGACTATCAAGCTAGACTTTGTATATCAGGAACAGGTCCTTAATAAACTAAACATAACAAGAGCAAGTGGTCTTCTATCATAGTATGACTATATAAAAAAAAAAACAAGAATACAAAGTATGAGAAACTCATTACATTTTTATAAGATTAATGTTTCAAAATAAATTTTCTAATTCTAATCCTCACATTAACAATAGAAATTTACGGCAACCAGCTTCGGAATTTCTTTATTATCGCCGATCATGAATTTGCAGAAAATTATATAGCGATATCGTTTTCTGATGACAAATACGGAATTCAATGAGACTCTGACATTCATAACTTAATCTGACTAATGGACTTTCACTTTACTCTGAAACTTCAATTCATCGAAAACGATCTGTCAATCTTTGATTCAATATAGCCGCAGAGAATTATGCGCATGTAACCTATCTACCCTGTTCTGAATCCATCATGAACAATAGTAGTCAGATTATGAACCATCCATATCTAATTATTATGATTTTGAATTATTAAGTAAATTACATTATTTTTCATAATATCAATAATCATTTACAATACTTTCTAGACTATAGCTGTGCAATACTTATACTAATTTCCATAATTACATATTACCTATCCATTGATATCACTTTAATCCAGACTAATTAGATTCGGCGGCGGTGCATTTTTGTCATATTTATCTAGATCGAGGCTTACTTACGTATTCATAATACAAAACTATTACCACATTCATAAACGAGGACAGGAGAAATTCAAAATAATTAGAATTGTCCAAATTTATAAATCAACTGAGATTCGCTAGGATGACAGAATGAAATGAAACTGAAGGTGAAGGGCATTATATTTGAATTTCCATTGAAAAGAATCACAGGTCATATATCATGGACTTGAATTGTTCGACAGCTGAAGAAATCATACAGAAGTTAGCATAGTAGAGAGATAGCGCAGCATCTTACAATGACAGACACTTCAACGGATCAATTATGGACTCATCCTAATTGAATTTACTTTTTTTAAACTGTTTTCTAGGCTAATCAACTGTTTGCATCGAAAAACAGTGGCGCAATAAGGAGGCCGATCTATCTATCTATCTATCTACACTTTATATAGTCTGTTGGTTTAGATTTGCAAATTAGCTTTGTACCCTAGTAACGTTCTATATTTTTTCGACTAATGAAGGTGCCTTGGCTGCTGTACAAGTTGTCTTGGAAGATTTTCAATAAAACTTCCTAGCACTTGTTGCTAGAGTGCTACTCTAGAAGTTTTCTCCCAGTTTTCATTCTCTACCTTAATTCCGTAACTACTACGGTCATAACGTACATATAAAGATTAATAGCATTGGGATGTGGTGTTCACTCCGATTCTTCTAGCCGCGGTGAAAACATCTTAAAGTACGATCATTTCTTAAGATCTCGTGTGCGAATTTTTGTTAGCGCAGATACAGGTGTAAAGTAACACGTTCTTTCTGTGGGTAAAACTAGTGCTGATTACAAGAAGTTTTTTTTTTTTTTTTTTACTAGTAGTTGCGTTCGATATTGTGAATTTTCTTTTGAATTACATATTTAGTGGTTAAAAAGGTGAATTGTTTATAAGGTACGATATTATTAATAATTTAATATGGTATTTTAGTAGAGTATGGTGAATTCTTTAGATGTGTGTATAATATTAATAGTTTTTATTAAAAAAAAAAGAAATTGTAGAAATATTTCTGTTACCATAAAATAAAAAAGAAAAGTTAACAAAACTTTAAAAACTTTTATAGTTATATCTGTATGTCCAAATCAAACAGTTTTACTTATAATATAAATCATAAAAAATAAATTAGAAGTGCTTAGATTTGCGGTAATAACGATCATTTCTGCCTTTTATTTTAATTCGTAAAGCTTGCATTCTTATAATTTGAAATTTTGTTGACAATAATAGCAAGAAATTAATTGCTCAAAATTTTACCTTTTATAATTATTTTCTAGTATTAAACTCTATAAGCTATACTCGAATTAAAAAAATTCCTATGAACTTTTATACAATCAGTGGAATACTCATACCCACAAATGCTTCGTGTTTCTATCCTGAATAGTAAAATCTCATGTGACATGTTTAGAGTATTATTTTTTTTCTAACTTTCCAGTGCTTATGCACAAAAAAAAACAGCTTTAGAGTTATTCTAAAGAGAGCAGTTTTGTATTCGTTAAATTTACTACACATACTCCGAGTCCGAAATCTCTGCTAGGTTTGAAACAAATCCAATAATTTTTCCTAATTTTATTATTTTTATGTGCATTTTACCAAAATTTGCAGGATATTTGCTCTGAATATCTTCAATAAAACTCCAGTGATAAAATTAATAAAAATGTGATCAATATGTGGCATTCGAATATAATTACAAAAAAAAAATCATTTTGCACTGAAGAAACTGTTTAAAAATGAAATATTGCAATACCTGAAAATACAAATTCAAAAAATTTATTACTACAATTATTCAAAAATGTTTCTAATCAACACTTTTAATTTTCTTACTCTTCAAAAAAAGGAATGTTTTTATAAGTCTGTGGCTAAGCTTATTACCGTTGCAATAATTTTACTACATTTCTCCACATTTTACCAAAAATTTCATATAAAGCCAAGAGTTAAGGATGATTTCTTGAAATTTACTTATTTCAATAATTTTTAGTAAAAAAAAATTGGACTAGCATCTATTTAAAACCAAATGTGTATAGAAGAATTTTAAGAAAAACTTTTTTTTATTTTTACGATTCAAATTAAATTATTAAATAAAAGAGGAAAAACAACCGTCTTGTCCGGTTTTTGAAGCCGGGACTTGCCGCTTTCCGGACAACTGCTCTTACCTCTGAGCTAACCAAATAGATTTCTAAAAATTCTTCTATTCCATCAGACCGATTCTAAAAATTTCAAGTTCCAGTCGATCATTGAACAGGATCAAAAACAAATGTTTATTTTAGTGAAGATAATCCAGAGGTCGTTTAAATTTGTCTCTAAAAATCTCAAAAATTACTTCCCTGTTAACGCTCCAACTACACAATATTTGTCCACTTATCCTTTTTACTTAGAAATTTCTGTAGAAATAAGCATGAACTGCCAATATTTTTCGTTATGTAGGAGTTTTATTATCTTACTCCTATGAAAAAATAACTTCATCCGTCTATTATCCCGAAAACAACAATCTAGATATGAAGCCCCATATTTCAAGAGCTTGGACTCTTTGGAAGTAATAAGTGTGTACAGTTTCTTGTAACATAAGTAATTCGAAAGAAAAACTAAATAAAAGCAAATTTAAGTGAGAGCTTCAATAAGATTGGTGATTATGTGGATTACTGGTTACTGTGTATATGGAGAAATCATAGTGTAGGAATTAAAGTTGGCTATGTCCACAGTTAATTTTCTTTTAGAAAATGCAGAAAAAAAAACGAAAGATCTATTTGACAACATATTAGGTTTCTTGTGATAGAAAACGCCTGTTCTAGTATATTCCTCCGATTTGTAAAAACTAGGATATGTCCAGGTTATAGCACAAAGTACGATTCCCATTCTGTCGTAGAATAGCATAAGTTTAGAGGAAGTAGGTAATCCCTATCCTTTCTGGTAATGTCCGGTAAGACTGATTATGCAACAGATCCATGTGAATCTCTAACAGATCCATGTGAATCTCTAATTTCAGGATGAATCCAGTTCTAACTAAGACGCAATTTCAGAGCAGCTATAGATACATTTTTCTTAATGTGAATTTTATCGGGGTATATGTATATATTGAAAACGGTCTCAATTTCGCAAGTATCAGCAAGAGTGGATTGCACCACACGTACTGAGGACGAGGAGACATATTCTCTGTATCATGTCCAATATCTTTCGATCATTCGCATAGTTTAAAACTTATTTAATTTTTTTTTTAAATTAAAAAAAAACAAAGATGATTATCAAAGTGATCTATCAAGGCCTAAAAAAAACATCAGTTTTATCAATTAAAGATATGAAATTACACGAATTGATCGTGCTTTTTAAAAGACTGTTAGTTAAATTTTTTAAAATTGTTTCTAATCATTTGTGGCTGAATATCAAATGCCGATGGCAAAAAAGTTTTCCTTTTTACATAAATCGTAATATGAAGGTCAGAATCAAATCTAGACAATGTAAACATGCCGTGTACATAACAAAAAGATCTTGGTTAAATGCTGAAATCAAAAAGCAATATCACACTCGGGATAATATAAGCATTCACTTCTTGAGTTCAGTTGTTCATACGGAGCTCGCATTTACAATTCAACCATCAGAAAATTTGAAATCGTTTGGTACCAATCACATGAAAATTCTAATTCATTATCTAGCAAAAATTGCAAAAATGGATGGAACAATGAAAGGTGGCTTCTAATCCGAAAAGAACAACACATGGCTCATTCTATCCAAGAGTAATAAATCAATCACCAGTTAACTTCAATAACAATGAATTGGAATTAGGTGAAAAAGGATTAGGATACGCTCCAGATGTAGGTATAGATAGTAATGATTTAAATGAATTGGTAGTTCATACTGATGCAGCAGCATTAATAGATTAGATTAATAATTAGGCAGGCTAAATTGTTGATAAACTCTGAAAAAACTAATGAGTTCAAGATTATAAATAATATACGTAGAAAAGTTACAGATAACAAATTATTTGTTATAAAAGCGGATAAGTGAAATAGTCTAGTTTTAGTGGAAAAGAGCGTTTATATTGAAAAAAAAAATGGAAGATTGTCTGTCAAAAATGAACCTTGCAAAAATTAAAAAATGACCCAACTTAAAAGTTCCGATTTTTAACGAAAAAGATAAATTCTCTTTGAAAGTAAATAGCTCCTCTGCTCCCATACAGAGCTGGGCAATCCTTAAGTAAAAAAGGACTTAAGTACTATTTAAAGAACATTTTCGTTACTTAAGACTTATTTCTTAATACTTTTGAAATGCCCTACTCAATACTTGAACATTAGTACTTGGTTCTATTTACTCGTACTTAAGAATTAATTTTGTACTTAAGTATCAAGATTTTTATTTAAGTCTACCTACATATATAAAAAAATATATAACTCGCGCAGCTCCATTTTGCTGAATTTTAAAGCACGCGCAAAGAACTGTCAAAATATGTAGCGCACCCGCGCGTCAAACCACAACCCTAGGCAAACTAATAACATACAAACAAGACTGGGCAAGTAGAATAAAAACTAGTACATAATGCCTCACTCGAATGTAAAAACGACGATGCCTCAACTTGTTAACGTAAACAAGGGTAACCCAGCAATGCCTAGCTCCAATATAAAATCAACGATACCTCGATCTGATATAGGAAGGTCTGAATTTTTTCTTCGAAATATACCGGACGTTTTTTCCTTACAATTTTTATGCATTATTGGAAGCGACAACGGTCAACGAGTGCTTGTGCTTCTAACAGTTTTTATGAGCGTAGCATTAATTTGTTAGAAATTTTCAGAAAATATTTCTGCAGCATTTTTATTCCCTTTGGTGTACAACAGGAGTTATTTTCAGATACAATACTTTCATGTGGTCCGTTGTCGGTTTCCAATAGTGCGTAAAATTCTAAAAAAAAAGCTTGCATTATTAAAAGCAAAAAGAATATTTTTGAAATAATTAATAAATGTTTAATGTTTTTTAAATGAATTCCGATGAAGTTAGAAAATGTGAAGTGAAAGTTTTACATTACGTATGAATCGCCGGTGGCTATTAATAAAAATACCTTATTAACACTAAACCATAAATGATTACTATATTATAGTTTTCAAAAGGTATTTATTTATTAATTATAACTTTATTCTACTTACTTAGTACTTAGTTACAAGTACTTTTCATACATGCGGTACTTGGACTTACGCTGAAGTACTCAGGCCTACGGTACTTGTACTTGTACATGAGTACTTTTTCTTTGGTACTTGCCCAGCTCTGACTATAGTATATGGTCTAATCAACCTACATAAACCAGATGCTCCAACAAGACCAGTATCCTCTTCTTTCAATGCACCTTCATAAAACCTGAGAAAAGAAAATTAAGCACAATGTTAAAGATAAGATCGTGGATAGGGATAAATCATTATATATTGAACAGCTGATTGATATATGTTTAGACAAAAATTACATTTATTTTAACGAAAATTTCTATATTCAAATAGATGGTTTAGCCATTGGTGATTTTTTATCACCTTTAATTGCTGTATTCTATATGAATAAAATAGAACATCAATATTTTTCATTTAGGCTGTGATTTAGTTAAAAATAATGTAGGTATTGTGCTGATATCGTTATGTTGATGACGTTTTTTTGTGTATGGACAGGCTCCGAACGACAGTCGTATATATTTTTAAACAATATTTTAAATAATATTAACGATAATTTACAATTTATACTTTAGAGCATGGTAATGATAATTTAAATTTCCTTGACCTTAACATTGAAATTATTAATAACAAATTTGAATTTGATATAATTAGGAAACATGCTTCCACAAATGTCGTAATTCCTAATGATTCTCAACATTTTAAGTCTATAAAAAACAAAAAACAAAATTATCCTTTCATTCGATGCTAGACAGATTACTTAAGATTCTAATGAGTAAAATTAATTTTAAAACGGATCTCGACACAATAGCAAAAATTGCAATGAAGACCGCGTTTTCAGCAAATTTAATTTATAAAATGTGCACTTAACCTTGTTTACACAATTGGAAAAAAATTCTATATTTGAAGGAAACTTCGAATAAAATTAAATGTACATTAAAACAATATAACGTTTCACCAGCTTCTTAAAACCAAAAAAGAAACTTTACAAAATTTGTTCATAAACAATAAATCAAAACCGAAATTTGATTAAATAGAAAATAGCGGAATTTATAGTATTGAGTGTAGTGATTGTAATGCAGTCTATATTGGTAAGACAAAACGATCATTAAAAATCAGATATAAAGAACACGTATCATCGGCACTCTACAATAGACCAACATCAGGCATAAGCAAGCATTTATTTGATTGCTGGTCACACCACATCTTTCAATTAATTACAACTTTTAAAAAACGTGGATAGTGGAAAAGTCCAAGATAAATACGAAATATATTACATTAATAAATGAAAGTAGTAAGGTTCATTTTTGATAAACGATCAGTTAGATTTGATGAATAATAGCCCCTCTTATGTATGGCTTTATAATGCCCGTTACAGTAAATTTCAAATTCCCAAATATTATGATAGTCAGGTTTAGCTAACGATCTGCATTTCGGTTGCTTGATAATGCCCTAAGAAGGCGAAACGTGTCGCGACTCAATATTAAATAAATTTTGTAGAACAGTATTACATGAGTTTTTATTTTAAATATTTTTCAAAAATTAAAAATAGAAAAAACAAAAACAAAAAAGATGAAAACTCATTACACTGCAGGTCGGATCACACTTAACTCGGATACGCCGAAGTTTTAGATCCAATTTGTTCCCTTTTATACTCTTCGACATAGGGTGAGGGTTTTAACTACAAAACATTCTTCCCCCTGTCTTCTAAGTGTAATTCCCAGCTATTTTATTCTGCTGTTTAGTTTAACATGCGTGAGGCCAATTTGCTTTCCTTTTTGTCTTTTTTCTTCCTCGGCGGTTTGATTTCGAAGGTCGAAGTGCATAGTTCATTGGGTAACCTGGATTGAATCCTGTTTTGGCATCAGTCAACAGAACTCAATTTTGAAATTACCTATAACGAAAGTCACCAGATCATCCGCGTAGCATACTACAGGATAATGAACATATTGGACTTAAAATGCTGCGTTCCTTTTCTCGTTCTGAATGAATCTGTATGAATCGACAGAACGATGTCATAATTTAATTATGTGCTCATAGAAAAGGAACGAAACAGAACCATTTCAAGTGTTTGACATTTCTTCCACTTGATAAAAGCCAGTATAAATTGGTAATAATTGTTGTTTATGAAAAATTAAGATATTTTCCAACAAAGGCAACTTAAACTAAACTAATACCACTTCGTCCAAATTGTAAACAACACATTCATGAATACAAATTAAAATCGTTCTGCTTGAATCCGGGAAAAACTCAGGTGCATTCAGAATGATTCGGAGGTCGAAAAAAGCGATTACAGATTGAAACTAAATCGTTCGGCCCGAGAAAAAGAACGACATGGATTGAAAAATTTCATTCTGAACGAGAAAAGGAACGCAGCAAAAATTATGTTCGGTGAAATTTTTTCAAAACGGTACGCAGCACAATTTTCATTATTTTCATTTAATTTTTACCAAATAAAATAAAATTTTGAAGTAAAATACGTACAGGATTTTCGATAAATCCATTTAAACATTATTTATTATCAAATGATTACCGTTTTTTTTTCGAAAATTGACCGACTTCATTTAAATACAAGGCAATCATACAAAAATGAATATTTTCAAAATCCCCCTACGTACTTCACTAGCTATAATCATATAGACTAAGTTTTTTCTAAATTCAAAATTGCGTGCCGCAGAGCGCCTAAAAAAGCGACAATCATCGCAAATATGGTTCTGGTGTCACCTATTATTAATATTTGTCGATGATAATTTTTTGCTTGATACTTAAATATAGATATGCTTAATAATTCCCTTGAATATTATTATTCTATTACCTTTTCTTACATAAAAAATAAATGTAAAAAAAAGCGCTTTATTTTAGACTGTTACAATGGTCTTACCCCTTAAATAATCAAAAACTTATGCTTGTGTCGAATCTGAAAAAAATATTTATTTTTTATAAGTTTATGAATTTTTACGAATTATTATTTTGTTTACAGTACAGCGGGTGTCTCATTCCAAGTGATTCACTTGGGAGAGTGTAGTTGATGTCATTAACTTCAAATTAACCAATTGTAAAATGTGAAATTAATTTAAGTTGAAAGCTTAAAAAAACTTTGAGAAACTTTCAAAACATCTCACAGACAATCAACGCTATATATTTTTCATAGACTTCATCATTGATTTTATTCAAAATGATATGCCACCGCCGCACACAATATGTTGTTACCACTTCTCACTGAGTCGCCACTGTAGTACTTTATCATCTGCTCACAAAACGGTCCGCCATCTGTTAGCAAAACTTGGCGAATATGAGGATAATAAGTTGTCTTCGATAATAAATATCGCCATAACACAGGAAAGACTCTAATCTAATTTTGTTTTTTTCGGTCTTTCTTTATCTAATGATGTGTAGAAATGTGGAAAAAATCGGTAATAAAGAAATTTAAAGGCATATCTTGATTAGTATCAAGATGATTTGTAGGATTTGGAAAATGTGTATGATACGTGATTTAAGTGAAAAGAATTTCATACTTCGCTTTCGCACCAGAAAGTTGCAGAACAGACAACACTCTTATCTAGGCATTGCGGGCTTCCAAGAAATTTTTGGGTCGGATTTTCGATAGAATTTCTGCGATCTGCCTATTCACATCTGGTTGTTGACTGGTTACATTTATTTTTCGTCAATAGTTTGAAATATTTTCCGCCAAGCAAATTTGTCTCATTTGATGAAATTTCTTAGAATTTTTGGTTCGGATCGGGGCATACAGAAAGCAATATCTTATGAGCGTGAGCATTATTTTTTTATACCCTAGATGAAATCTAAGGGGTATATTCAGATTGCCATTCCGTTTGTAACACATGTAACAAAATGGATTGGACCCATGCATAAAATTAAAAGTTATTTTGATTTTTGCTTGTCTGTCCGTCCGTCCGTCCGTCTGTATGTCTGTCCTCACGATAACTCGAAAACGCATGTACTTAGAGAGCTGAAATTTTGCACATAGACTGTAAAAAAAAATTAAAATTAAGTTCGTAAATAGGACAAATCAGGTAACTCCTTCGCAGAGTTGCTGCTGCTGTTGACGCGTTGGCTGAAAGGAGGCATTGCAAAATTGACGCGATTTTGAAATTAGAATAAACCATTCCTAATTTGAAAATAATTTATTTATTTACCTAAGGTACCTATAATATATATAAGTTACTAAAATAATGTGTCAAATGAAATATGTATTAAATTACATATGCATTAATTTAAATAATAATTTCTTGTAGAACAGAAGGTATCATAATTCAACAAAAAAATCTCTTACGAAGTACTTCTCTATAATATAAAAAGCGAATTTATTGAGAAAAAATCTGAAATTCCTTTGAATTCCTTTATTACATTTTTTCCACATTCCTAGACATTGTTAGATAGGGAAGAAGAAAAAACATTTGTTATCCAAGATAACTTAATATCCTCATATTTTACAATTTTTTTCCTAATAGATGGCGGCATCTGTAAACATGATTTCAGTCATTCGGTAAAAATTTCGCCTCTGTTTTCTAATTTGGTACATGTAAGGTCATCTGTCGAGAAGAGGTAACAGATTTGGTGGCATATCTATATGTATAAAATCAATGACTTCATTCAATATATTTTGTAAATTCCAACTTGCAAAGCTCCCAGGAAGTACTTCCCAAGCAACATTGCCACTTTGGCTACAATTGTAGCAAATGGCTACGTTGGGCAACGTTTGCCTACAGGGATACCCCCTAATATTTTAGCTACGCTAGACAATTATTGAATACGTGAACAAAATAATTCCAATAATTTTTACATTTATTCTCAGTAGTTTAAGTGCAGTATCATTATTTATGCTAACTGCACCCATCGATAGCAATTTGAAAGTTCCTTAGATTTCTGAGCTCATTTATTTATTTAATAAATAAAAAAAAAATTAGGGGGCGATTATATCTTTGGGGGCAATATCTACTTTGTATTATTCAATGCTTTGGTTTTAAATTTATTAGTACTGCCCATAGGACAAAGGTCAAAGGTTTTATCTCTTTAAAAAAAAACCGATTACTTTTTGCTGTGATAACAGTATATTAAAGAAAACACCAACTTTACAAATTTCGACCCCACTGAAATATTTGTAAACAATTTTTGTACAGATAAATTATGAAAAATAGTTTTTTTTAAGGCAAATTTTCAGCTAATTTAGAGGTGTATTTATGTAAGATTTTAAGTTTTCAATATTTTTTCACGTGTGACTATTCAAAGCCCTTTCAGGAGTGGTAACACTGTTCCCAAGCAAGCCATGAAATAGAAATTCATATATATTCGTGCTAGTCCTAAATTCTGTAATGTTGCTTATTGTTTTCTTTGAAAAAAAAACAAGAAGCGCTATAAATGTAAATCATTCTAATCAAAGCTATTATTAGGTTTGCTTCTTACATAATCCAATCTCCATATTATGCTTCAATTAATAAAGTTGATGTTAGAAAAAATTCATTATAATTAAAACGCAAAAAACACAATTCTACGCTCTGCTATGGTAGGTATAGTTGAGAGTTTTTCTTTAGAAACTTGTAGTGTTTTCTTTTAACAAAAATTTTTGTTAAGAAATGTATATAAATTAGACCAGCAGCATTAGGAAACTAAGGACCACAACCACAGTTCATTTTTCATTTCAAACGATAGTTTTGACATTACGACAATTCACATTCATTTTTTAAAAAAAATATACTTCATCCATATATTAGAACGGTAGTCCTCTAATCGTTTCCCTTACTCTTTCCTGTCATACTGTACTTTTGCATCATTGGAGTTTGGAATATAACAAACAAAAAGAAATAAAATAAGTAAAAAACGAGTTTTCAAACAAAACTGAGGCCAAGCCGCATGAAAAAGTAGAAAATAAACTTTTCTTCATACACAGAGGTGGACTCAGTGTTTTTGATTGGGACATTTCTCTTGAATATTCTTTCTCTTGAATATTCTTTCTCTTCATGAATCAAATCACTTATTACCTCTGATTGATCATACTGAAATATATCGGTGATTGTCAGCGAATAAAATCTGAGTCCACCTCTGTGTGTGAAAAAAAGTTTATTTTCTACTTTTTCATGCGGCTTGGCCTCAGTTTTGTTTGAAAACTCGTTTTTTACTTATTTTATTTTCTGCCTTTTTCACGTTAACAAAATTTTTAAGTCATGTTTGGTGCCGATCCGGAAACAAAATTTTTTCGAGTATCAAATCGTTGAAGTACTGCAACGGTTTTCTGAAATTCAAATTATGTTTTAAACAGCGCTTTTTAACTGTATTCCAACTTGATCCCATATAACATGAATTTTCCCGATTTTCCATGTTTTCCACAGACTTTTCCTATTACTATGAATTTTTTTTAAAAATTTACATGAATTTTCCTCGATTTTTCATGCAAGTTTTCATGATTGTTGAAGAGAAAGTATTGATGCGAGAAGGACGGAAAAAAATTATTCCGCATAGCTTATAAAGCTTTTTTGTCGGAAAATTGGAAAATTCTGCATTTTCCTGAAACAGATTTATCACTAATGATATAGATGAAAATTTGTCCGATGATTTTCCCGCTTTTCCGGGTTTTCCACGGAGTTTTCCACAAAGCAACTTTATGCAACTCATTTCGCTCTACAACTTTGTCTTAGGTTGCAAAACGCTCAAACGCTTCCTTGGTCGGAAAAAACTCAGGAAAAGCGTTTTACATGAATTTTCCTAGATTTTTTCTGCAAGTTTTCACCATTGTCGGAGAGGAAGTAATGATGCCAGTTGAAAGGGAACTTGATCCTGCATAATTTAGAAAACTTTTTTACTGGAAAATTTTCCGGAAAAGTCGGAAAATTCCGGAAATTTTTTTCGGAAAAATCAGAAAACTTTGCATTTTTCCTGAAACGGATTTATCACAAATCAAATTTGTACCAAATTTTCAAATGATTTTTCCTGATTTTCCGGGTTTTCCATGGAAATTTTCGGTTCAAATTTTGACAAATTCAATTGTCACGTGACATGAACCTGTGTGCCAAATTTCAGCTCGGTGTGATGACGAAAAGTGGGTCTACGACAGTGTCGAAAATAGTAAAAAAGAAATATGTATATTAATAAATAGACAGACAAATTCGTGTACGATTTAAACGGAATGGCTTCAGAAAGAAACACGTTATTATAACGTGACGGCTATTTTGAGGCTATCATGTATTAATTTAATGATTTGGGAATACAACCAAAAACAACACAATTTAAAAAAAAAATATTTTTAATGGATAGTATACACACAAAAAAAACTATTTTTCTACATAATTTCCTTAACGAGTCTTTACATTTTCCACACCTCTGAAATAGCTTTGAAAAAATTATCACCATTTTGAAGTATTAATTTTCAGTTCCTCGTCCAACAGGTGCCAGTTAATTTTTCATTGACTTGAAGATATGAAAATCGCAGGGCGACAAATCAGGTCTGTGTGTGAGAGTGTTGACACACTTTTAAGAAAGTTCTTTCTGACATTTGCTGAATATAATGTTGCATTATCGCAAAGAAACACAATTTCTTTTTTAATAAGAGCGCGGTGACAAGGTTCTAAAGAAAGGTATCTACAAAATCGAGTCCCTATGGTATTCCCCGGTATTCACATTAAGGAATTTCGGACAATCTGGTACTCTATAAAATTCTTTAATTGGAGGTGCCCTTTATAAACTTTTCTCAGAGCTTGCCAAATATTATTCCTGTTCGAATTGAAAATATTTTCATAATCCTCGAAAGCTAGGTATAGTGACCGAGATATTATCTATACGAGCTATACTTTGCTATTCGTCAGCAATTGAATTCTTCAGAGCGATATAAAAAAAAAACATGTATTTTTAATAGTTTTAAAGATGTGTTCCTGTCATCTTTGCAGTTGCTCTTCATTACTGCTTAGCAACTTTTCATCTTTCCTCTTTCCTGTCAATTATCTAATTATTTGATACATTGCACTACTACTTATAATCAGTCTAATGTAAATGCTTTCTAATGAACCCACAAAGTCGAAACAGTTTATATATGATATGTATATCAGATACGGGACGCAATGTTTATTCTCACGTTCAGGTGAAAAATTCAATTAGTTTATTTACATTGAATCCATAACTCCTAAACTCCATCATTTAGGCAACATGGCAATTAACAATCAATACTGTGTTTGAAATTTGATAGGTGCACCATTATAAATACAAAAAAAAAACAAATTCAAATCATTAATCAGACAGTCCAGACCCAAAGCTAATTATCTTAAGTCGGCTTTGATTATGTTAAGTAGATATATTTATACATTTGTAATCAATTCAAATCTGTAAAACAGAGGAAATCTATGGACCGGAAAAATTAATATTAAAAACCTCATAAACTCTTAACGCTACTACAAATATACATATAGGAAAACATAATTTTCCAAATTAACTCATCACACTGATCCCAAACAACAATTTAATCTCATCTTCCATCCGCAAAGAAGTGGAAAGATCAATGTCAGGTTTTTCTCACCTACCATGCCATGAAATGTGTTGCTCACTGTGCTGAGCGATCTTAATTAGAACCGTAACCGCGGCTAGATCAAGCCAAATCGCCGCTGACAAAAGGTGGAAACGCACGTAACTGCCACTGATTAGGCATCACTGATTCGTGCTTTAATCGATTAAATCAATGAAAAGTGAAAAGTCTTAAGAAAGTAGGAAAAGTAAATTCTCAGTAATAAAAGGCAGCGGATTTGTCATGAATGACCGTTTGCTCACGAAAAAAACAAAAAACTAGAACAAAACAAAGAACGTTGAGTGATGACTGACTATCTTTATGCATGAGAGAATGAACGACTTAAGTTCACGCGTGCGTCTGCGCATATATAGGTACCACCTAATAGTAGTAATCTTAAAAATGTGCCAGTCCGCTTTGATTTGCATTATTAACCAGCAGCATTTACGGTTATCTTGTTTACTGCAAACTGCAGGTGGCTGCTAGTGTAAGTATTTGAACTTTTGGACTTATGTTCTTCTTTGTATTTTGTGTTGTCCAGAGATTTGTACAGAGGACATGGCAGTACAGGTAAGGTGCTAAATGAGCTCACGTACTAATTTAAACGGTTAATTTTAGATTTTTGCTGAATTGATATTGATTTCTCGGGTAATTGCGAATTAGTATTTCAGCTTTTTGAGGGAATTAAGTGAAAGAAATTCTCTTGTGTTTGCTAATTATAAGGTTGAAAGAATCCGGGACTAAAAGTGTATGGAAATGAACGTGACACTGCCGTTATTAATGTCTAGATATCTGATTATGTAAAAATGAAATTGAGATTTTCTTTTAAAATTACCCTGAACGTGATTGGTTGAAATATGTGTTTGAAATTTCCAATTAACCTCTGCTTTCAAAATTTTTTTAGAATAATGCAATGCAGATATTTGAACAAAAAGCAAAATCAGGAACATATGAATCATCCTGTGTACAAGAAATTAACAACTCGAAAGTTAATCATTAAAGGAGTAGTGTACGAATGACCAATCTGAATCTAAGGAGTTCCAAACATCACAATTACCAGAGAGAGTATTTTTCACATACCAAATAGGATTCGTAAATAACGATTATTTTTCAAATTCTCGTAGAAAGTGTCACATAGAAATATTTATTAAATTGAAATCTCTTCTACAACTATTTACTTGCAGCTATTAAAATGGCTGTGTTCATTGCTAGTAAAATAAAAAAAAAAAAATTAAAATGCAAAACTTATAGCAAATCAAGAGTGTGTTCAAGTTTTGGTTGTAGCCGGCTATAGATGTCATAGTTCAAATAGCTTTAGCTAAATCTCTTGTTTGTGTGAGTATATGTCAAACTTGAGTCTCATTTCAATTGCGTAACTTAATTCAATTTATGACGAGTAATATGTAGAAGAAACTTGGCAACTAGGAACTGAAACTGAAACCCTATATGAGTAAAATTTAGCAGTTTTGTTTGGACTTTATAATAAAACTAATAACCGTTACGATCCCTTGTACCAAGTTGAATCATATTTTAGTGTGCATAGGTAAATTCATAATATTTCTCTCTGTTTGGAATTTTTTACGGATTTTTATATGGCCAAAGAGTTTTTCAGGTAATCGCATTAAGGAGAGAAGTCAGATATTAGACAGATGGCTGCAATTCCTGTATGTCTGGTATACTGACGAATCCAGGAATAATAATAAAACAGACAGACGCAGGGTGGTGGGTCCAGTAGTGGAGCTTTTCAACTCGGTGCCTCACCATAAATTCTTTAGGGGGCAGTCTACGCTATTAAGGTTGGGGCTCAGGAAAAACAGTCAGAAGTCCAACATCTACATTTGTTTGGACAGCCAAGCTACGCTCCGATGGCGGCTTTCACCTCTCAAGACATTTAGTCAAAACTACTCTAGAGCTGCTACATGAAACTCCAGCTATACTGTATAGGGACAATAAAGTAACCATGTTTTCAGTTCCTGGTCGCTACGCTACATTTTGCATACCAAGAAAACAGTTTGGGGGGGAAATATAATGATTGGAAGACAGGAAACTGGATATCCTATTCATTCTTCACCACCTCTCCTAACCAGATGCGCTTGTCTTAGGAGATAATCACTTAGGCTATGTATTTATGCAGTCACTGGACATATTTCCTTCGATTATTTTTTGAAGAAAATAGCTAAATCCAACCAAGAATGTGGTCGGCATACTAAGCGGAAGATGAAACCTAGAACCATGTCATACGTGAGTGTCCTGCGCTTCTACAATTAAAGTTAAATATCACTAGAGAAGCGTCTATAACTACAAATAAGGTTGCCAAGTTAACCCCAAAGGTAATAATTAATTTCGTTAAAAGGCTAGATTTAGCTTAATTTCTCTAGGGGAGAACACAATAGATCAACTCTGATAGCGGTGTCCGTAAGGTCCTACTGGCCTAGTCACCGCGCTACTCTTAACCTTACCTAACTATATGGTCATGCACATGTACTGATTTAAGTTTCGTTATTATCAATACACATTTGTTAATGTCTGTGAAAATTTATTCACGATCCTGTACTGGAAGCGCAAAATAGTTCAATAGGTGTCATAGACCTTTATGCTATGTAGACATGGTTCAAAATATTGTTGGTCTAGCTGAGATTGAATGTTCTGAATTCAGTAAGACGGTGCCACACGCCCTGATATTCCATGGAGGTTATCTGCGTAATGTTCCGAATGCCCTTATAAAGCTCAGTATTGACCCAGAATCCTTCTTGCCCACTTCATGCAGTTAGTTCAGGAGGTGTGAGCCAAGAAATCTGTAAGACTTTCCTGAGAGAGTCGGGTAGTAACAAAGAAATGGAGTCAACGTTTCAGGTTCCTCTTGCCTATCCGTGCAAATAGGATCATCGACAAGTCTCATCCTGTAAAGGTGACCCCTGAGAAAAGAGTGCTCAATGAAAATTGACACTAAGATTCTTAGGTTTGACTTGTTAAGTCCCAAAATTATAGATTTGGGTAGGGTTTACTACACCGTTCTTTTGGTGTTCTACCCGAAGGGTTATCTAACAAAAGGCGTGTTGGCGGTCGTACCAAACCGAAATATTAGAGTCAAGGTGTTTTGGTGCAATCCCGATTGTAGATAAAGATTCCTCCGAGGATGGACCAAGGCGAGCAAGCTCATCCGCCTTTTTTATTCCCGCAGATATGGCTGTGCCTTGGCACCCAAGGAACTAGTACCCTGTTATTTCGAGATACTTTGATTATTATCCAATATCTTACAATGATTATGGTGAAATCTATTGCTATCCATCATACTACAGAACTGTAGGTTAACATGAGTCAGACGACACTAAGGTATATCCATAGGATCATCTGCGGTTTGAGTCCTCACTTTTACCTTATTGCTCTGCGGTACATTGGAAAGACCCTAAGAGCAATGCACCCATATAGTTACTCTGGCACATTCTGTGTTATATTGCAAATTTTAGTAGCTTTGGTGTTGTATAATCAGAGAAGATTGCAATTTCCAGGTAACATTTATGGTTCCTTATATTGGAGTATTTCTGATACAGCATATTGCCATCATTCCAAGAATTTTTCTAGGAGTTATGTCTGTTCATGCAGAGAAAATAATATTACAATGGAAATTTACATGGGAGAAATAAGCTAAATATTAGTTATCCGAAACTTTCCTGCAAACAAATTAAGCGTACAGAGTATAACAATATCCGCGACCTATTGACTCACCTGGTTTTTCATTCAGTCTATAAAGTCCTCAATGAATCTATCTTTGCGTAAAAATACAGATGTGTTTTTTTAGCATTATTATTAATAAACATACTTAAAGGTAAAGGTCTAAAACTAGATCTCTGTGGCAATCCTATGCTGCCAATTTGAAGCTTTGAAATGAAATATATTAGTGGCTACTATAAAAAAATTGAAACTTCCAGCTAACGTAATCCCGATTGGAAGCGTTTTAGCTAGCAATGAAGTACGTTTTGCATTTTCTTCTACATATGTACATATACCTTTTAAAGTATGTTTGTGGGTGGACAATATATTGGTTGGACGAAAGTCAGTTTAATCTTTTACTATTTTCACTAAGGACAATGCTATTGCTGTTATTCTAGCAAGAGAGAGCACGGATATTTCACACATTATACGCGCACATCACGTAATTAGGATAAAAACTAAACATCGAACAATTTTTGGAGACAATAATACCTTAAAAATCTCACAAGGCGACTCATGAAGCAGTAAATAACAAAATGACAACCTAAATAGCTTTTGATTTTTTTTTTCTTTTTACTAAAACTATTTCTTCTCAGATTCCCATAGATATGGGAAATAGGAAAAATGTAAAGTGCCGTAGCATCAATAAACTCATCTGTTTCGTAAAAATGTGCTAAAACGTGACTTGGTTTGTATCCGCTGTAAGAGAGCATAAGAAAATTGCATTGCAGCGAATAATGAGATACACAAGACTACGTTACGTGCTCTCAATTAAGATAAACTCCGTTAAGACTTCTGACTTAACATTGGAACTGGACTTAATGGTGTTCCAAATTTCTTGTTTGTTTTGAGTCTGAGTCTGAGAGACTTACTCGATTCACTTGTTCTCCACAATCGAATTGCCCCATTCAACTTTGGCATGCAATAAAATAGCCGAAGATAAGTTGGTTAATTACTTTCATTGTATGGTTGAAATTTTTGCTTAATTTGTCAAAGAGATTAGTTATGCACTAATTTTTTGACATTTTGTCAACTAATTACCTTACCCCCCCTGTTAGGTATGAGAATAATTGAGAAATGAATGTGATAAACGTATATTCAATAGACGATCTAAGAGGACACAGTGTGCGAATGCGAATAGTGAAAGTTTTATTTCTATGTAATATTCGTAAACAAGCTTTTCCTATACATACTTTTATGGTTGACATACAAATCGAGAATTGAAATCATTTGTTTTTAATGCATTACGGATGGGACTATTTGAAAATGTTAAAGTTAAGTCTTGTTTGTCGGATATAAATATCTTCGAAAGAAGAATTTTTTATATCCAATAAGTCCTTCCATGTGAGTATTCTGAAAGAGATCTGTTTTTTTGTTTACTGTTTTATACATAATCTTTAGACTTTATAAACTTACAGATACTGATGCAAAGAGAAAATATTTATTTTTAACATATGTAAATATTTACAAAGAAGCAAAGCAATTTTACACTAAATAAATACAGTTTTACATTAATATCAGTTAAAATTACCATTTAACAGTTGTTTAGTTTTATTCAAAGTGCGTCACTTCTTCGTTAATATTTTGTTGGAGATAAATTTTTAGTTGCAATAATTGAAAAGAGAATGAATTGATAATTGAAGCATGGTTACTATCACAAGCAACTCCTTTTTCATCCGTTATCTTCTCTTGATGTACCCTGAAATATAATAGCCCCAGTGCGGATATGAGTTCAAAACACTTCAACTTTCTAGCAAAATGGAACCTGAGAAATATGTAACTCAAGTTGAGTAAGGTATACAATGCTATGCCTAGCCTTTGGGGTACCTGGGATAAGCTGAGATAACCCGCCTTTTTCGATATACTTAATTTAATACAGAATTAAAAAAAACAAAAACAAATAATTGATAGTGGACCCAGTAGTTCGTCACTCCCACTGCATTTATTGACTCCAAACCATTATAATTTTCATTTGATCAATAATTGCCTTCGCTCAAAAAATTATTTTTGCGATCACATAATTCGCTTTCAATTGATATGGTGGTCAATCCTACTAAGCGTTCCTGGCTTATTGTAAACTTAACAATATCCCCGAAAGAATATCATTTTTTTACGATGAAATTCGAAACTTCAATTGGGGATTGGATTGGATGCAAGATCGCAGCCAAATTCATAATTTCATCACACAAATCAATGCCATCAATATCCATGTTCTCTACAACTGTTAATAATCTATGCAAATCTTTGCAGGTCTTAGTTATTTCTTTTTTTGTTGAAGACTTGAGAGCATGAATATCATACAGAAATTTGAAGTCATTGCTGTGCGCCAGTACTTGTTGAAATCTCTCTCTCATTAATACTACTATTGTATCAACGACGTGATTAAATAATTCTATTTTAAATTGTTCTTTCGGATCTGTTATACGTTCATTTCGAGTTTTGTATTCGAAATTACATTTCTTACGCCGAATGCAGACCGTGTTGTTAGGAGGAAATATCGGCTCTACTTCTCCTCAGATGATAAGTCTTTCGCTTCGTTCACTATTCTAGAAAAACTTCCTTCAGATTTATACTGCTTCAGAAAATCGGTGGTTCTGTCAAGAATGTTACAACATTCAACTATATATAATAAAAGCAGGACTTTGTAATAATTTTGAAGTGGCATTAACTTTGTTCTTAGAATATCGAACCAAATGATCACGCTACATATGAATTTAAAATTCACGATGGATTGGGCACCGAGCCTCATATTTCGATAAATTATCCCAAGTAACATTAGAGACTGAATTTCTTATCATCGAGGGCCGATCGACCTACTTTGGTTAAAATTACGTAAACTAAGTAGAATGTAACCTCAAGGGCCACTCTCCTTTAAAGTAAATTAGGAAGGAAATTTTACTTAATAATTCCATAAATTAGGCCTTCAAAGTAATCTTCACTTTGTAGTTAAATATAACGTAATAAATCCTTTTTAATTTACCTCATAGGAATGAGAAAAATAGGGTAATAATTCCGAAAAATTTCCTAAATCTGAGGCAAATATCCTTACTTTTTACCTAAATTTTACTTAACTTTGGGGTCAAATTTAAGGAAATGTGTGGACTTTGTAGTTGGATCTATTCCCAAGGTCACGGCAAAATAACGTAAATATTCCCTAAATACTTCCCTATTCGATTGTGTTCGCCCTCTAAGTCCAAATTCTAATACAAAGTAAAACATCAATGTAAATTGGACTGAATGGGCACGTTTTGCGAATTCCTTCATAGTTAAAATTACGTAATTCTGTCTTCAAAGTTAACGGCCACAAGAAGTTTGTTGAAAATGTTTTTAACGTGTCCTAATATGCTCAGCCTTATTGTAAAATTGAAAATTAAATAAAACATATATAGGTAATATGGCTTGCAATTTTACTCAACAACCCAAGCGTTATCGACATACCTCTGATTATATCGAAAAGTTAAACGTAGACATGGCAAATCAATCTTTAGTTTAGATAAATAATAAGTTGATTTTTATTCAAGTACAATAGAAGTACCATCAGCTTTGCTGTCATCGTTTATAAATAAATGTGGATTACAAAAACAATTTAAAAATGCAGATCATTGCCCTACAATTCAATTCTGTCAATTGTGAAATTTCTTTTGCCTGTTTAGGGCGAAATTTCATTATTTAGGGCGAAATTTCATTACTTAGGACGAAATTTATATAATTTATATAATTTAGGCTAAATGCCCTATTTTAATTCGATACTTCTTTATAGGAAAAAATTATGATTGCCTTTGAACAAAAAATTACTTAAACAGGAATTTTTACAAGGAATGTAAAAAATTTTGGTGTATTTCGCGTTGGCATCCAGGAAAGCCGTCGTATAAGGAAAATTTTTAAGTCAAACTAACGCTTAAGTCGAGAGATGTAATATAAGATGAGATAAGATAAGATAATTATTTTAATAGTACAAATAATACTTTTATAAACATAGTTCCTACGTTACATACCAATTCCTTAAACAGCTCTATCCTTTACAAATTGCACACATTTTCTCTTAAAAATTTTAAAATTACTTTCTCTTTTTATTTCTAATGGTAAATCATTAAATTTTTTAAATCCTTTATATATTAGTGAGTTTTGAGTCCCTTTCTAATTTTAAAAATGAAAAGAAGTACATTAAGATGTATTCTTTGGCTGCAACTGATCCATTTTAAGGTTTCTAGCATCATTCTTATTGGTGTGAGTCTATTGCACCTTAGTATTATGTGCATAGCTCTATTTTGAAGCTTTTGAATTCGCTCTAACTTTGTGTTTGTGCACAGAAATAGTATTGAAGAGCAATACTCAAAATGAGGTTTTATTAAAACATTATATATCTTAATTGCACTCAATGTCGATAATTTGCTTCGAATTCTTCTAAAATAGGCGACTTTTTTTCCAATTTTTTTACAAATATAATCAATGTGTCCATTAAAGCTTAATTTGTTGTCAATAAGAATCCCCAACATTTAATTTCAGTTTATTCTTTCTTAGCCATTCACTTAATTCATTTAAATCCATTCTTAAATCGTTACTGATTCTTTCTACATCTTTACCAGTCACAAACATCAACGCATCATCAGCAAAAAGTCTAATTTTTGAATGCCTCAACGCACTCTTAATGTCGTTTATATATACCAAGAACAATAATGTACCCAGCACTGATCCTTGTGGTACTCCCAATTTTATTTCAACTGTTTCGGAAAGCATCCCATTAACTCTTGTTCTCTGTCTTCTTCCCTCTAAATAGCTCCGAAACCAACTGTACTCCTTGCCCTTATTTTTGAAACTTTGATAGAAGAATTTGTCTGCGCCATATTTATTTAATAAAATATGGGCGCTGCAATATATTAAAGGAATAAATAAAAAATTTCATCATAGCTTAATATATTTGTTTTCCCATAGTTACTGTTACTGACTGAAAAACAAATAACCAAATAAAAGAATTTTTCAGAATTTCAGAACGATTAAATTATATTTAAATTAATTTCAACCTTCTAAATGGTAAACCAATGAATAATTTAAAAAAATTTAAAATTATTATTAAAGCGCGTTGGTGTTTTCGAAACATTATTTCCATATTTATTAATAAAATTGTTGTCGTTTTAAATTGAGCACTTAGAAGCTGAAAAAATTAATTTTGAATAAGCCCATAATTTCTAGACATTCTATATGTATACTTCTCATAATCATTCAAGTTAGAGCTGTGTGCCTTGTTGATAATATTTATATTACTTACTAGGGAAAATATACACACACAATTCTTATAAAATGAAATTCGATCTACATTAACACACACGTTGACATGAGTTAAACTAGGTAGAATATAGGTCGAGATTAAGGAAAATTTACGTAAATTCGACGCGAAATTTACGTTAAATTTATCAAATCAAGAAAATGAGTCCTCTGTCTTATAGGGAAGTATTTTCTAATTTCCTTAATATTTACGTCGATACGACGTCCTCTCATTCTTCATTTAGGTAAATCGGACATAAATATTACGTTATCTCAACTTAATCAGAATTAGTAGTAGCGACTCTAATTTACGTCGAATAGACGTAAATTCGACCTGAAAATTAGGGGAAATGTTGCTTGGGATTTCTTTTTTCATCGAACGAACTTTCTACAAGTTCATCATACATCTTTCCACGCTGGTAGCGCGCGGGTTTGATGGCATCAACCCTATTTTCTCAACACGTATTATAGATAGCTTTGAGATTCAGAATCAGTGATGGGATACTACATACAACATCGCATTCGTATGAAATATTGAGGCCAAATTCAATGTGTCTTATAGTACCTCTGGTTCCAAAAGTAAAAACCGGATCACTTAACTCACTTTAGAGTTTCGGATCTTTGAATCGACTCAGAACTGAGTTACTCATCTCTAATTGAGAGCGGCGCTTTATCACCAGAGCAGACTATACATAGTGTTGCTTACACATCCATACTCTGACCTGACGATAGTATTGATAGTTTCGGCATAAAACTATCTATACTATCAAATATATCGTTAGTTTTGTATATATACCTAAATACATAGAGATTTTTATACGAATTTATTAAGAAAATCTCCAATCTAGGTTGAATTAAAATATAAAAGAGATGGTTTAGAACATTTTTTATTGATTTTTTAAATTATGGTTTCCCAACGTTTCGACGTATTCGTATATGTGTCGTTATGATGTGATGATATCAGAGTATGTGTGGTGTTAATGTGGGTATTCTGCGTGTTTATATAATTTAATATCTGGTAATACTCTTTTTGAATGGCAATCCGAAGTAATATAATTTTGAATTCATGTTAGAAAACAAGATCTTTACTAGTGCACCAATATATTTAGCCTTACAGATAGTGTAACTAAGTATTTGGGCTAAATCTAAAATTGTATTATTATTATTATTATTATACATATATATAAATATTATTAAATTCATGTTCTTTTATTTTCAGGACGACAATATGCCTAAATTGGACACTAATACAATAATCACTGTTGCAATCGTTATTCTTGCTACATGTAAAAATTGCTTTGGAAATGGTATACCACCACCACCACCTCAACAAAACGATCAATACATTCATGAGAAACAAGAAGTAAAAACGGATCAAATTCCAGACGAACAAGATCCATATCATTTACTGAATGATTTTAAAATAGATCAACATCCATATCCTGTATGGAATCCATATCATCAAGGAAGCTTTTCACAACCAAATCGATTTTTTAATTATTTCAATTATCCAAATCCAATAGTTGTACCATTCCCGGTTTTAATACAACCAGATTATCTTTATCCATCATCATATCCAATGGCTGATGACTATGAAGATCCATTATCTAGAGCAAATACAAGACGTCCATCGCCATACAGAAATTCACCAATTTACTATGTAAGAGTACCACCATCGCCTTATATGTTTGTACCTGGATTAGGGTATACATCACAACCGCCTAGTTTTGCACCGAATTTCTCACCGATTATGCATTATAATCCAATGCCATCTCTTCCATATCAGCCAGCTATTAGTCCGATGATTAATTTACCATTGAACCTTTTGGCAAATGGAAAACCAACAAATGTATATCAATTGGATCCCAATGAAATTCAATCACAATATCAACAATTTGCTCCACCACCAAGACCATATAGACCACCGTATCAACCGTTTTCACCTGATTCTAAAATTACTCACCTCAAACGTCCTTTCATTTTCAATGGCAAGCCAGAAGAGATATATTTCTTACCGAATAATTTCAATTCCATGCATCCAGTTTACCAGCCACCATTGCAGAATTATTACTAATTTTAGTCGCATATCAATTATATTATATTATATAGCAATGACCAAATGATATAGAGTTATGTAATTGAAAAGAGATAGAAAATTTGTGTTATCTTCGATTACATTAACTGATTTGCTTGCATTATCCTTTTACGCTAGCTTTAATTGGAATGTTCCTGCATTTAATCTATATTCATTGGAAATGACTATTTTTATATTATAAGTATTTGTATTATTATAGTTACTAATTACATTAATGCATACGTATTCAATATTAGCGTAGATGGAAAGGTTTTTTCAATACTAATTGCAATGGGATGATATGGTGTTGGGTCTTCTGCTCTTATGCATAATTTTTCAAAAAAAAAAAAAAAAACAATTCCACCAAAATACGCTGAATGTAATTGTATGTTATCTGTGATTTAAATTTTTTACTAATTGTAATGTAGAAACGTAAGGCTTTATAAGTGAGCTGTATAATTTATAAAAACAAATGACTTCCCAAAGGCTCTTATACGTATATACTGAAATATATAGAAATATTTTAGAAATCAAAATTGAAACTGTAAAATTAAAGATAAATAAATCTTAAGAAAATTTAATAAGAAAATCATTTTTGTTTTTTTTATATGTGTTATAACCTTATTTCAGAATACTCAAAAAATTATCAGGAGAAATTTTACGGAGAAACGGATTTCATTTTCTGTAAAAGCAAATTCTGCTCTGACTAAAAACTATCAAAGGACTCTGTTTAGCTGTTTTTATTAAAAGTTACATTAAATCTAAACTATAAATATAAAAAACAACAACAAGGGGGAGGAGCGTAATTCGGAAAGCTGAAACTAAGGGGAAGCAAAGAAGTTACGGACTATGAAGCATCTTAAGTGGTCTTATATGCAAATATACATATGTACATTGTACATATACAGTACGACAGTTTTTCTTGTGAAGATGAGGATTCTGACCACTGTGTAATTCCGTGGTGAAATTTTATGGTAGGTATAGTACTACACCTGCCATTCTGTAAAAGTAATGGTAGTAAAGCAAATTAGTTTACACTAAGGCTGTTGATAGAATTCGAAGCAGGCGGTTCGAAGCATCGAAACTTCAAAGTCGAATCCTTCGAAGCATGAACGTTTTGCCGTAAGCTTCGAATTTTTCGATGCTTCGAAGCATCAATGTTTTACCGATGCTTCGAAGCTTAGAAGCATGAACTTTTTCTGCTGTCCGCTCTACAGTGTTATGGTTAAATAACAACTTGAAATTAATGTTGAATAGTTTAAAGAGTGTCTAAGTTTTGGTTATGACAAAAATGTATAAATATATTTCATTATAATGTATATGATTTGAAACACAATGGGGTTCAAATCTTTTAACGCTAACTTCACACTTTTCTTGTCTTGTCTTCAGCTAAAGATTGCCACACTTTGCACATCCTGGTTGAAAATACACTTTTAGGACTAAAGGTCGAATTTTTCAGACATATTGACAATTCTAAGTTTTGACTAAATATTCGAATTCCGCGACCCTGACAATCCTAAGATCTGATTTTTAATCGAATCGGGTCATATCTTTCATGCAAGTTCAATAAGTTTACCAAAGTCTAGCTCAGTGACTCAGCAGGAAGTGGATCAAATTTGCATTAAACATTTTAAATCACGGTGACATGGCAACTTCGAAGCTTCGAATCTCTTACGTTCGAAGATCGAAGCTTCGTTCCTCGAATACTCTTTCGATGTTTCGAAGCTGAGAAAATGAACAGCATAAGCGCGTATTCTTTGAAATAGGTGATACATGGGGGAGGGGCGGTTATTTTAATATAAGTCAAAAATTATATAGCAAGATGCGGAAGTCGAAAATGTATCGCTAGGAATTTATTTGAGGGTCAAAACAATAGCGAATTGACGAACGTTTTAGTTTTATCCCTTGTTAGTCCTTGAAATCTTAACGCAGAGAAATAATATAAAGCGCATTTTAACGGTAAATACCCTCATTTTAAATTTTTATATCAGTCATGTCCGTAATTTAATCACTAATTTGTTTTAAAATTAAAATTTTTTATGTTTAGAAGTCTCTGTCTCAAAAAATTCCATGTTGTTTTTTATTTTGATTATAAGAAACGGTTTTGAGTTTCCTATTTAAGGGACTTTTAAGAGATTTTGAATACTTTTACGGGAAAGAAATTCTAGTAGGAAATGCAACATCCTTACCTGTGCCTTACAACTGAGGTTACATAAAGTAATTGCGCATGATAATAGGCAGTCAGAGAATAAATTCATCAGAATTAATATTTCAAAGAACCATGGACTACCAAAAAGAACCGAAACTGACTTCATAGAAAAAATCACCCTTAATCCTATCCAAATACAAGTAATATGCCGGAAACTGAAAAGTGTACAGTTATAAGAAAGAGGAATAAAGAATTACGTAATTTATTACATTTTTAGAGTAGAGCTGATAAATATGTCCCTTATATGAGAAGACAAAATATAATTTACTAACATGATAGATCTAAGTTTTGGAACTTCTAAACGCAGTTAATATCCGTAGCCAGGGTGATAAACAGATTTGAATCAGAGATGAGCATTTATTATTCGAATAAAAATAAAAATTAAAAATTAAAATTAAATGAAAAATGGAATCAAAATTTATTTGATAACAAAATTTATTTGTTATTTAGTGCTCTCATTATTTGAATTTCATACAATTATTTTTATTCGATTATGAAATAATTATTCGTTAGTACATGTTTCTTTATGGAGTAATTATTTATTTTCTGATGTCCAATTTTAAATACGTTTTGCTCACACACATTTTATACTGCAAGGTATTTCCTACTTAGCAAATTAACTGCCTTGTTATGTTTCGATATTTACAGTAAAGATTTTCCGTTCATTTGGAATTTAAAGTTTAAAAAGAATTTTAGTAATTTTATAATTATTACACAAAGAACGAGTAATTATTTGATAATCGAAACATTAGCACCAAAAACATATAAATATTTGCGAATAACTTCAAATAAATCAAATAAAAATTTTTTCGAATAATTTTTTATTCGATTTTTTACAAAATCATTATTTGATTGAAAATTTATTCGAATAATGTCCATCATAACAGATTTGAATCAATAAGGACTTTACATATGGTATAGATAGACAAACAAATAAGATACAAATACTAGACAAATAGAAAAAAAAATCTACAACGTCTCGCTCGTATAAAAAATCGACAATGCCTCGACTTGCTGACGTAATCAAAAGGTAACCCAGCAATGCCTCGCGCCAATATAAAATTAACGATGTCTCGACCTGATGTAGGAAAGCCCTAAATTTTTTCTTAGAAATTTATTGGAAATTTTTTCTTTAGATTTTTATGCATTTTTGGAGGCCAACAACAGCATTGTATCTTAAAAGAAGTCCAGTCAACCAACAAAGTAAATGAAAAATCCGACCGAAATATTTTCTGCAAATTTCTGAGCAAACAAGAACAAAATGGATTGAATTTGAACGAGACTGATGTTTACTTACGGATGATTGACATCTGTGCCCTAAATAGATGTCACATTCCGGAAGGATTATTATCTTGACATTCAATGTTTTCAATTTTCAAAAGTGGTAAAAGCAAAAAGTCAACAAATAGAAGTTGATTTAATTGAAGATTTGTGCCTTTTATGGACATTATATAAAAAATGAATATTCTGCAAAAAAAAAATAAAAACAAAAAACAAATCAGGAGCACTTCAAAAAGCAATATCTCGCTTTCTTAGCACCGTTCCAGACTTTTCTCTTAGAAGGGACCACCTCTTTGTCCCATTCTTCTTCTATAATAAATAAAATAATAAGAATATTACCGATTTAATTAATATATCATCAATATCACTGGATAAACAGACACGTCCATACGTAACGAGCTACTCTTACCTTACTTACAGCAATTTGACATTTAAAGGGCGCATTCGCCTTACGTAAGTAACTTTAACGTATACGTCCATTTTGGTTCAGCCTATTGTTGTATTGCTGTCGGCCTCCAACAATGCATTCAAATTCTAAAGCAAAAATGTCCAGTAAATTTCTATGAAAAAAATGAGGCCTTCCCTATATCAGGTGGATGCATTATCTTAGAGCTAGGCGTTGCACATTTTTTTTCTACTAGCCCAGTCTTTGTATGTTATAAGTTGTTTATCGATGCCTATGGCCTATGGGAACATAAGAAACAATTAATGTAAACGATAGATGTTCCCTAAGGACAGCAGCTAATGGAGAGGATTATGCAAGTTGGATGCAAGGAGAAGGACAGCAGATTGAAAGAACCCTTGAAGAGGAAGATGTTGCTCTGAGTTAACAGTTCATAAGAGAACTATGATTTTTGTTTTTCTATGCCGTAAAAAAGAGCTTGGAGAACCAATCTTAGAGTATTAAGCATATTATTTCAAATATCAATATTTCTACATTTCGATAACACTTTAACATAACATTTCGTCCATAGGGACGGATTTTCATTAGATAACAACTTTTTGAATAAATGATAAGTGATAGGTGCCTAACCGTTTTTATCCTTTATTCAACTTACTTTTAAACTTAAATTTCGATAGGGAAAAAGAAAAATGTCAGGAAAGAGTGTTACATTTTCTAAACGGTAAAATTTTCTCACAAATTTAATGTCCAGATATCCTTAAAATACGCTATATCTTATTTTTATTTCGATATGTCAAAATTTCCAGGAGATGAAAAAATAAAAGGAAATTCTGCATTCGTCAATTCCATATTTTTTTAAATATATTCTAACAGTGCAGTAACTACATTATAATTCCATATGTAATTTTAAAAATCAATTTGGTCAACTCCTTCGCCGGGTTGCCATATAAAAATGCAAATTTTTCAAGTGTACCTACTGAAAAAAGATTCTCATACATTTTCAATGTACTGAAGAGTTCTTCGGAATGATCTTTGAAATTTGTTCTGGCTATTTTTAATGTACGACGAACCATTTAAAAAAAAAACGGTTAAATGTAATGACCATATTTTCAAAATAAAAGGGCTCCTATCGAGATAAGCCTGCATCGTGTTGGGATAGAAAAAGTGTATCCGATGTGTTGGAAGGAACATTTACATATGTAGGTATGTACTTTAACCATGACCAAGCGTTGTGCAAGGTATCATGGCTTTGTCCCAAGGAGGAGTAAAAGGGACAAAACACTGGATAATACAGGTGGGAGTCAGGTAGCCCGCTGATAATCGCATGTGACAGTCAGAATCTTTGTAACGGATAGATATGATGAAGGTAGAACAAAATGGACTGGATACTTACGCATAATATTGAAATTCTGAGTTTTTCTCAGATAACTCAAGAATTAATGGATAAATCTTGTATTTTGGCTGCTTGATTCGCTTCAAATTCTCGTCTGCACCCAGTTCAGAGACACCTGTATTGCATCTTCTATGTAGGTGTGCTCAAGAGCCAATATACATCCATAAGGAGCTCAACGCTTCCAAAGCCGCAAGTCTTGATAGTTTCTCGTCCCTATTAATTTAAAGCTGTGCTGCGTAAGTGGAAAAAGAGGCAACTGCATCCCCTTTGTCGTAGCGCGACATGCATGGACTTAGCTGACAGTCGCTGGTCAAGACCCCTTCCGTAATTTCTTGAAGAAGACAGGCAAATCTGACAGTGAGCTGTATTGAATGTGCGAAGAGCAAGAGGAAAACTCGGTGAATGTTATATGTGAGTGTCAAGCGCTTGCAGGCTTAAGATTGCAAATCACTGGTGCAGCACTTATCTCTACACATAAGGTTTGCAATCTAACCCCAAGAGATCTCGTTAAAAACTCGATTTTGCCTAACCATCCTCATAGTCCTATAGGCCCAGTCGCCCCTACTCTTAGTATTATATTGATATAGTCCAACCGACCTAGTAAAGTCAAAAATGATAGAGCTGAAAGTTTCCGTATTATTCGAAATAATTAGGATCCGATTCCTTAAATCCGGATTATCCGGTTATCCGGATTATTATTATTATGCAGTTGCCTCTTTATCCACTTACGCAGTTCCCTTCTAAAGTGCCTTTTTAGTAGACCAAATATCAGCTAGGGACTAGTATACGGATAGTCGGTACCGGCTTTAGTCAGTTCGTCTGCTTTTTCATTACCGTCATCTTCTTCGTGTCCAGGAACCCAAACCAAGGTTACTTGGTTGTAGCCTCTCTCTCCAGACTAATTTCGACTCCAAGACTTGAGAGTAAAGAGTTAGGAGCGCAGCTTGGCTGTCTGAACAGATGTAGATGCTGGAGTTCTTGCAGCCCTTGTTTAGGTTTTCCTGAACTCCAACTTTTATAGCATGGATTTCCACCTGAAAAATGAAAGGTGAAGCACCAAGCGGAATGGATAGTTTCACTTCTGGACCAACCACCCGTGCACCTATTTTGCCATCCTTCCGGGATCCATCAGTATACCAGACTTGGGAACTGATGCTGTCTAGTATCTGGTCTTTTCTTTCGAAGCATACCAGTCGCTGCTTCTCTCTGAATAAACAGGTGGCTGTAAACCAAGATTGGCTTCAAGTGCTCGTTGAGTACACGATGTGAAGGTGCCAGTGGCGCCTAAACATGTCATCCTTTTCACCTTATCAAGGCTTCTCTTGGTAATTGCTTGCAACGTTTTAGCCCATCAGACATTTGCTCTCTGGAAAATATGGGTATGATTATGCCCTGGAAGATCCATAGAGTCATTTTGGAGTTCATACCCAACTTTTTCCCGAAAAACCTGCGGCAGGAGTTGAATGCCTAAAACTGTTTTACCTGGGTTTACTGATAGTCCCATGTTCTGACACCATCTGTTAACGATGTTAAAAGCAGTTTGCATAAGCTCGGGTAAAGCTGATTCATACTTTCCTTTGACACAAATGACAATGTTATCAGCGTATCCTTGGGCCTTAAAGTCGACCTCTTGGAGTAAAATAGCTCAGCCACAACTAAGAGCCACAGAAGCGATGATTAAACCCCGCCTTGTGAGCAGCCTCTAGTGGCCATAATTATTGTGGATTCGCCGTTTATGGTAGCTATTATGCAGCAAGCATGTATACATCGCTCACAGATGTTCGCTACTCAAAAAAGCTGCTTTTGAAACTTGTTAGAGGTTTGAACATTACGGCCTTAACTTACCAAACGTATGTGATGCATATAAGGAGTCTTCGTCATTCACTTTCCCAATGTTATTCGACAAATCTTCGGATATTTTACCCAGATATATTATACTTGCCTTAAACAACGCAATCCATTGGCATGCCATATGCATTATAAGAAGAAAATAGGTACATCTAATATAATTCTAGCTGGTCACCCACCCACCTCCAATTTCCTTACACTTATTTTGGTTCATTTTGAATTTTCCTGAAAATAATATTGTCACCATCTTAATCCACTCTAGAAGAATTGTGAGGATTCCAAATGATTTTGTATTTTAGTCTTATTTTATAGTTCTAATCTAATCGATAAAGCTTTCGTGGCACTTTTGAAAAAGGCGATTCTAATGTTCATAGAGTATTATTAAAGTTAAATAAGTACTATGATATAAAGGCACACAAAACACTCAAAGAAAATTGTGAACCGTTCTCCAACTCCAGGTGCAGAAAAATTACGGAGTGCTTTCAAATAAAAGAACCAGAGAACGAAGGTTGCAACAACAAATTACTCTTTCTTTTAAATCATTCTGCTATTAGTACAATAGATCATTTAAGTCCACTTTGTAAATTACTTTACATTCTGGGTTAATTCAACTTCATAGAACAAAGTGAATTGCCTTTATCAAAAATGTATTCTTTCCTTTCTTTAAGAATGCTTTTTTGTTTACTGATAGATGAATGATATCTGCATTATTAAATATTTAGGAATATACATTCGCTATTTCTCAGAAAATACAGATAAAGTGGTTTCCACGTACTTGCAAGCTTTAGAAAGAGCAAATGCTGAAGAAGTTATGGCAACTATTAAAACTTGTTTGAAGAAAACTAATTTGGATATTAAAAACACATATGTCATATGTTTGCTTTAGGTAAGATAATGGCAGCTTGATGGAAGGAGTTAATAATGGTGTGTTTAGGAAACTGCAGGAGGAAAATCAATCAATTTTGCTTATTTAATGTGTATGTAATTCTGTACAGTTGGTGATGTCAGTATAGGATACTATATTCTCTTCTAAATGACGGTAACAATCCTTTGAAACTCAAGTAGATGTCTCAGACTAGGTGGCTATCCAATTTCTGATAGGAGCATAAGAGTGAGTATACTTGGACGTGAAGTCCATTCTGTCAGCATGAGCTTACAGCTCATTCTGTGAACAGTTTTGACACAGGGTGGTACGCTAGCACCTCGGCTAGTGTGAGATAGTTGTAGGGTACGTAAACCAAATACCTCACGCTGTCACAGCCCATTTACATAAAAAAAATATCGTGCCTGCAAGAAAACACGCAGAACCACATTTGGTCGCGAAGGGAACCCTACACCACTTATCATTACTTACGGTCGAAGACATAGCTGTTGCGTCTTCACTGCCGTGCCCCATTCACCCTGCGACATCGCGAGCAAGATTTCGCAATGCCCCTATGATGTTCGGTAAAAAGCGGCGGAGCGGACCTTAGTGCATGGCCACAACGCCGCACCGCACCAAGCACCGCACATAGCACAGCACAAGACCAATCATTCGCTAGCACATCGCTCCTTGCACATCGTGGAATTAATGGCCACAGTAAAGCACTGCACATTGCCTAAAGTGACCTCGAATATGACTTCTGAAGTAAATTAAGATATTGCGAAAGCGCAGTCCAGTTTTCGTTGAAGAGTATAGATAGAACTCAAAACTCTAGTTGCAGTTCATCTGAAGAGGGCGACATTGTCTGTGAAGTGGAATTCCTTAAAAAAAAATTTAAAAAAGACAAGCCGCATCCATGAAAATAACTTTAGGAGAAGTAATTTGGGTGAATTTCATCATTTCTCTCCGAAGAGACCCATAACGGTTCTACATTTGATTACATTTTAGACAAGATTCTCGGACAAATTGTGAAAAATTGGAAGAATTTCCACAATCAACCAATAGCAATAATAGAAGCAGTAATGACCACGTTACACTAAGAATTTTTTTTCCATAATTATTGTATAGTATGGCATTACAAAACTAAAAAATAAATTACAGTTATTGGATGTTCGAATTCATATTCAGGGTTTTCCACATTCTGCATGGAAAAATCTGTGAAAATTCATTCCGATAAATAAATGGCTGATTACCCCTTTTTAAGGCAGAGGAATAGGAGAACTCATCCCAAGTACGGAGGCCATAGCGGTTCATTTTGCTGTCCTGCTAGAATTCCATTCACAAAAACCTTTCTGTCGTCTTAATGAAGCACATCAAGTAATGGTGAGGAAGGTTTTTCAGCTCATCTACAGATAGAAATGCAGACCGTAGAGTTTCCAGCCTGTTCTGGGCGAAGGCCGGAAAAGCACACAAGTGTTCGGTTGTCTCAGGCTCTTCTTCTAGACAGGACAGACAGTCATTGCTGTCGACAACTCCCATTCTTGTTAGATGAGCGTGAAGTGAGCTGTGGCCGGTGATGACGCCAAGCACTGTTCTACATTGTTTCCTTCCGAACCCATATGAAAATCGGCGATATTCCTATTGGTCCCATCAAGAAACAGTTTTATGCGCCCACATGTACTTAGGTTCTTCCATCTTTGCTGATGCTTCCTATGAAAATCCGCTTTGATGAGAGACCCGATACTAGAGGTGGCAGAGTCAGCTCTAGCTAAAATGTCAGCCCTTTCATTCCCCATTATCCCCATGTGACCAAAAACCCACAGAAAGGACACCTTGTTGTGGATATACAACTTTTTCACAGACGACCTGAATTCCCCCCCTAACTTAGATATTATCCGAGGGACACTCAAAGCCATCGAGGCTGTCTAACTATTCGAAAGGACAGCAATGTCCTTTCAATTGATGTCCATATCAAGGAGTATCTTCGTTGGCATTGAGATGGCGAAGGCTTCAGCCTGCAAGACAGGGGTGTGTCTTCCAAATAAGTACTCCATTCCAATGTCAGGTTCAGTAAAGTAGACACCTGCCCCGGCTCCCTTTTTAGTGAAAGAGTCGTCGGTGAAAATTTATAGAGCGGTCTGGGAAAGGCTCGATAAGGCACTTCCCTTAGTTCACGAAACGGACAAGTTCACAGACAAGTGACGCCCAAAACGAAGATCAGAGGGTTTTCCAGGTCCAGCCCATACGTCAGAGAGCAATAAGAAGAGCCAGTCCAGCAGTCCTCCCCAAATCCCAATGAGCGCAATCTGCACACGGTCCTTTTGTCATCTGCCTGAATAACAAGATCCAGGGTGGTTACCCTTACTAGGCTCCATATCGTGATCATGAAATTCATCCACGGAAGTTGCATAATTTTAGTTCGAAGTCTTATCTTTTGCCAAGGAGATAATGATTTAACATGTTAGCAAGTTATAAAAAAATGTGATGTTGTCGTCTGTATCTTTCTCCATCCGCATCTTGAGAGTATTTTCCTTTCGCGTAAGGTATTGCAGTTTTTCTCTTTCCGCATCCAAGAAAGCAGGTCCAAGTGGATCCATATTTTACTGTCATATATAAATCTACTGAATTTACTCGCGATAAATGTTACCAAAGTACTCCACAGATGAAAATTTACGAAAACATCGTTAAATCTATTCCCAGTCGGGATAAATTTTACCAACGCACCGCACAAAAGAAATAACAACTCATTTTCTGTGTGCAGTGCTAGGCTCAGTGCAATGGTTGGTGCAGGGGGCGATACAAGGTGCGGTGCGCCACTGTGGCCATTTGTATTTGATAAATTTTATCATCGCACATCAAGCTCAGGGCGATGCGATGTGCGGTGCACTATTGTGGCCATGCCCTTAGTCAAACATAGCTGTTAAGAGGGCTCCAGGAGAATGAAAGGATAAAAATTGAAATTCAGTTAGGGCAGCATTAGGTTATAAACTTGCCCTTATTAACACAAACTAGAATCCTACCCAGTTATCTAATCTAGGATATCATTTTTAAATGTAATATCATCATCGATACATCATAACAATTTTCTGAGGTGGTGCTCTTGCTTTAGATTCTAAGCCGCACCATTACCTACTGAATACAATGAGATAATGACTTTTGTTTGTATCCTAATACTATATTAATGGGTGAATTTATTAGTTACAACTTCCTGAAAGATCAGGGGATCTATGTGCATAACAGAAAATTTTATTTCTTTCAAGACTACAAAGCAAAGTCTCACTAACTGTTCTTAAGATATTCTTGTTAAGAAGAGTTATCTATTGAAATGAATTTTATATATGTTCTGTTACCTTAGTGTCTCTGAAGGTTGACAGGCTCTTGAGATCGAATTGAGTAGTAACCTAGAGTTCCTCGTAGCAGAATTGTATTCTATGACCTTACCCTTTGCGTATATGCATGCTTATGTAATAGGTACTTTGCTTACACCAATGTAAATACTTTAAGATATTTCATTATTCAAAAAATTTAACGCCAAAGGAGTCAGTAGCAGTAACGTGGCATCTTTGGAAGCACGGGAAGCATTGCTTTCCTTAGGGTATCCGATGTAATTACAACAAATAAAAATGAAAGGAAATAAAAAATTTCGAAAAAAAAATTCTTCAAAATATATTCATTAAAAAATATTTTCCCTAAAGCCTTTTTATATGTCCTTCGCTGTAAACTATCGAAGAGAAGTAGTTATAAAATTACCCCCCTCTGAACAAAACAATCAAAAACAAAGCTATCGAACAACATGCACCGAAATGCATAGTATTTGAACTCGTCAGGAATTTACATATGACGTCACACACCTCTGTCGCTCGTTCGCCACTTACACTGTAGGCTATGCTCAATAAGAAATGGATGTAAACCTAAGGGATGCAATTGAAAAAATGCTTCTATGGGACCTACAAACACTGCTACACCGGTAGCATTTATTAGATTAATTTCGCTCGTATGGATATATTTTTCTTATGATAGATCAACGCTGTATTTGTTTCGACTGGAGGTGTTTTTATTTGTGCTTCCATCAATTTTATCATGGTAGGTCGGTTATGAAGCACTTCGGTTGTTGGTTGGCAAATATGTTTGAGCCGCGCGGGCGAGGGAATATTGTAAATTCTTGAGGGGAATTTCAAGTTGGATAGGGGAATATTACTTGAGAGGGGATGGCTTGAAATATGATATTGATAAAAAAAATCGTACAGTCGGATCCAAGTAAGCAAATGAGAAATTATAGATATTTTAATTCAGCTTATTTAAGCTGTGTTCTTTTGTGTCTGCAGAACAGGGCAGCTCAAAAAGATACACAAAAGAGCGCCTTGTACATTTTCATAGAAGATTTATAAATGAAGCGAACACTACAAATAGCTCGCTTCAAACAACAGAATAATTTGTTCTCTCCAGTATATGGGAGTTCTAGTACAAGGTACACAAAAAAACACAGCTTTAGATTTTTTTTGTCGCTGTCATGCCATAATCGCGAATCTGCTTTTTTGGCTATTTTGAACTGATGAGTAACTCAGGAAAATAAAATCTATATTCTTTTATTCTGTAAAAATCATATCTACATTACTTATATTCCCGGTTTTCGTTTTCAAGAACGAGCTCAAATACTAGAAAAACGTTCACTCCTAACATTGCTACATCTAAAAAAAAAAAACGAATTTGAAATTTTCCCATTGCGTAATTTGCAAATTTTTTGAAATTTCATTTACAGAGCTCAAATTCCGTTATTACTAGACAACTTACCCAGCACGTTAGAGCACTCTTGAATATCTCTCCACATTCTGACAACCTTCGTTTTCGAGAGAACGAAAAAGTTCAAATTTGTTTATAGCTTTGATTGAAACAGAGTGTATAATATTCAAGTAGGTACACTGCGACCTGACTAATACTTCCTCTAATTCCTTTTATTTTAATTTGAAAGCAAGGAACTAAAAATTGAAATTCATGCCTACTCTCACGTCCTCGATGTGGGCACAGCGACCAGAGTTGGTCCGTTGTGCCCTCCCCTAGAGTGGTAAAGTTAAATCTATGACTTTTACGAGCTCGATATTGCCCTTGGGGTTGGCTTGCAAATCTTATTTGGAGAGATGTTTCTCTTATAACAATGGACTCAGCGTATTGTCATTTTCTTATATGAAAGAATGGCACAAGTTTTATAGTTTTCTCTTTCGCCCTATGGCAGAGTTGGAGCTACCAACATAAAATATCGCTTACTGAACGTTTTCTTAAGCCATCTGATGTTTTTATGTTGGCTGCAGATGCAATCACCGCAGGAAGAATAAGGTAAAGATAGTGTTTACCATCTCTCTTGCACATACGCAGGATTCAAGTAAAAATAAACTTTTGAAAATTAAAGTCGGAATGAGTTTAATTTTTTATTAGTGCTTCATAGCGATTAAAATATCACTTGAATTAATTCGATTTTCGGGTGAAAAATTTCATCTGATTGGGTGCAAAATTTCATCTGTTTGGGTGTATTTTATGTTTATGTTTTTATTTAATAACTGTTTTAAAGGGTGCTCAAACTCTGATATACAGAAAAACAATATTTTTTGTGTCACATGCAATAGCAAATCGCTCAGTTCATTGTTTAAGTCAGTGCATATGATATGTTTCGTGGCTTCATCTTCCTCTTCGCACAGTTCACGCAGCTCACTGTTGCAGTTGCCTGTTTTCCTCAAAAATTAACTCCTGGAGATCTTAAGAAATAGCTATCGAGAGGGATATGATAATTTATTAGAACCGCTGCGATAATATTTGAGCGCATGATTATTTAACGCTTTTGTAAAACTATAATCTGATTGCTTCCCCTCGCCACAAGTCGACTGTCTAAAGTGAACGTCTTTTAGTTGTCGTTTTAGTTGTATCAACTACTCTAGATTTAAATAATTAATTTAAACAATTTAAATTTCATCTTCATATTCTGAGCCATTACTGCACTGCACTGCATTGAAATTTAGAACCCATGTATTAGCATGCATTCACATGCACTGCACTGCACTGCAACGTTTGAGCTAATTTCTAAAACACTGCACACTGCATCAGCTAACTTTTGTGTGTTGTCAAAAATGGAAGAAAAATTGGTGGAATTGGTGTGCGGGAGAGCTTTTCTCTACGACAAAAGTAACACATTTTATTAAAAAAAATTAAAAAAGAGATAAAGCTTGGGAAGAAATCGGGAAAGAATTGGGAATTACAGGTAACTTTAATATGAATATATATTTGTTTTATTTTAATTAAAATATCCATTTAGGGGCATTAAACCTTGTAGAAAACCTACATGTTTCCAAGGTTCTAACCTCGCTCCGCCATAATCCTTCAACTCTAGTGTCGCCATTAAAACTGACGACGTATTCTGCAAGACAGTATTCGCCGTCATTCATTTTAACAAGATTATGTAGGACTACAACAGCCTTCACTATTTTTTCAGTGTTCTGTGGGAAACAATTTATAGCATTAACTAGTACCCTCCATCACATCGTCGTTATTCCAAATGTATTTTCATGTCTTTTGATAACGTTTTGTTGAAAATATCCTCATTTTCTGATATATGTAGATGTTCCGGAATAAGGTCTCATAATATTTGTTTTTAAGGGAAAAGCTGCATCACCCACAAAGAAAAAGGCAACCTAACATTTGAGTTACGTAAGTTTTCATCTTCAGGTAAGTCAATTTTTCTATCCAATATGGCTTTTCCAAATGAGCTCGCTTTAAAAACGTTACCATCACTTTGTCCCCCATGGGCACCAATGTCTACAGCCGTGATAATTGGGGATGCCGTGCAGGCCAACTATTGGCTATACCGTACGTCGTTTCATTCCAGCCACGGAAATCTTCAGCGGTGTTCCTAATACTATTATTGGAGTGGGTTTTATTAATTATACACCCGTTTTGTGTTTATGCAAAAACACGAAGTTGTCTACTGTTGTTGTGAATAATGTCTAGCTTCTATCCTATCTTGTGGGGTTTTGTTAGTTAATTAATTAGTTAGTTAATGTCTACAGCTGTGAAGCAGTAATTGCTATCGCAAGCAGCTAATAAAACAATGTGATATTTTTTATAGTTGTAGTATAGTGATCCAGCATTTGGAGGGCACTTCTTATGTGTTTTCCATCTATTGAACCCACACAATTCGGAGGTCCACTTATAGAACAAAAATCCGTTGCTATTCTCTTCCATTTAGCTTTGTTAGGAGGTGCAAGATAGAGACCGCGCAATTCTTCCCAAATAGCCTCGCATGTTTCAAGGATGACTTGACAAGCTGTCGATGCTCCAATCCTAAACATCCAGGCTATTGTAAGAAAATTCGCACCTTGAGAACGAAACCTGAAAATTAAGGATCCAAAATGAAGGCTGTCTTTTTAAACACACTTCATAAGAACTTACATCAATGTAATCACCAGGCGACATTCCGGTGATATAGGTTTACGTATAGAATTTCTCTTCAACCTGTTCTGCAACAAGTTAAGCAATAAATTAAACTGCGTAACGCCCATCCGAGTGAATTTCCTTAACTCAATGCTATTTTCCTCCTTAATGACTGAAGATTTTTGTATAAAAACCATGAAGCTAGCGCTGCTTTCCGGTATTATAGCTTCTTGTCCAAATCTTTTTTTCTTTTGTTCAATAAAATCAAATTATTGCGAATAACACAAGCCGCTAATACAAACAGTCTTCTTTTAATTTTATCTCTTCTCGATATAATTAATTAATCCACCATCACGCAAAAATCTTAATATTGAACCTTCAAAAATTGGTTGTCAAAACACTTCACTGCATCGCATTGTGTTCCAGGCTAGTAACACTGCTACAGCGCTGCACTGCATCGTATTGTGTTTCAGACTTTACTGGTTGAAGAATTGGTCATCGGTTGGTCTACTATCGCAGGAGCTAAGGAGCCCCATGAACCGCAGGCCCTGGGCTCGGGCCCAGCAGGCCCATGCGTAAAGATGACACTGGGTTTGCCGGGACAAATAAATAGATGAAATTAATAACTAGATGAATGGGATGGTGGATTGAAGGATTTTTGGGATTACTGGAAAGACGAAGTGGCTAGATGGATTGGATGGCTGAATTGAATGAATGGAGGAAAAGAAGGATTGATAGGATGGGCGCGGCAAGGGCTCCCTTAAATTGTCATGTTGAACGTGAATTTTTATCATGGGATATGGAAATCCATTAAACCACAGATGGCACAAGAGCTAGATGTCGCATGCAGTACCAAAAAAGTATACAAAATTTATATGGAATTTATCCGGAATGGACCACAAAATTTGAAATGATGTATACGTCGAGTGATTCATATTTTTTCGTATCTGAAGTCTTGATGAAGTCGATCAAATGTATACAAAACTACTATATTAAAAACATTTGCTTTCGGCACATTCTAAAACATGTTATGGTCCATTCCAGAATGCACTACCTATTTCACAATCTGTATACTCTGGTCTAGTATGACATGTGACATCTATGATTAAACCTACATATTAGAATAGAGGTGGATACTTAAAAAGTTAATGCTGATTTTTATTATGATAACTGCATCAGCTGTACCTAATAAGTTGCTTAAGCAAATTTTCTTAAGCTGCATTACATCCAACTGTGCTAGAAAATGCAAATGTAGATCTGCTGGGTTTGGTTTGATTTGGCAGTAGCTTTGTTAATTCAAGAAAGTAATGTAGGTATGTGATGACGATTGTTTAGACGGGGATGATTTCACAAATGGAAAACTAGAATTTAAGAAATATGATGTTGTTGCTGAAGACGGTGAGTTCAATGAAAATTTACATCATGATTAAAGAAGATGAAATTGTAATTATATGGATGAATGATCAATCTCTCTTCAATATTTATAGTACCTATCGAATGCTTCAACAACAAAACGCTTTGAGGGAATACAGAAACAAATTTTTTTATAATAAATATATAGGTATGGACTAAATCGAATTGCGCGATTCTAAACTTGATCTTAGGATCTAAGCTTTTTGATTTGCTTTTCATAACTTTTTTATAGTAATTAGTTCTGCTGTATTCGTCTTTTTCTCGTCGTAGTAAATTATGTTTATTTTTTGATGGAATTTAAAAAAAAAACTACACTATATATACATGAATATTTACATAGGAACATATAGTTCTTTTGTGTACTTTGTTCTAGAGCTCCAATATACTGGAAAGAACAAATTGTTCTGTCGATTGAAGTGAACTATTTGTACGGTTCGCTTCATTTATAAATCTTCTATGAAAATGTATGAGGCTTTATTTTGTGTATTTTTTGATCTGCCCTGTTCTGCGAACACAGCTATAATAGTCAAAGTTCTATAATCAACTTTGACTATTATAGCTGTGAGAACATTCTTTTTATTCTTATAACATAGGAATAATTGAGATGGGACTAACTCAACTAGATCCAAATGTGCAGCAGCCTCTGGATGAAGGCAAAGTATGTCCTATAATTACAGATATTTTGTTTTCAATTATATTACCAAATAACTAAGAAATATTAGTAATAACTAGGTAGTGTTGAAGTATATATATGCAAACACCAAATATGTTACGTCACACATAGCTTGAAGGGAACTCAACTCAACCAAACTGATTTGTTCTATATGTAACAGTTGTATAGAAAAATTGAAAATTCTGAAACAGATACAACTATGACCATCTAACATGGAAATAAGTACTTAAAACTGCAACCGCTTTATACATACAGAAAGATATTATCATATTCATGATTGATGAGCTCGTTAATTTTAAATATTGCAGTTCACACCAACATCGGCACGTACAGTCAGGAAAAAAACAGGTATACACTATTATTTCATCTTCAAATTGTAAATATAATACATAATACGGCAAAACTTGCGAAAAGCGGGTGTCCGACCAAAAGTGAATTTGACAATTTTTGAAAAAATATTATTGCCTTTTTTCGATAATGGACAGCATAAAAGAAGAATGATATTTTCTATACGAAAAATACTTAAACTACAGTTTGTAAAGCTTTTAAAAAACTTTTCTAAAGAAATTTTGAACTTTCCTTGTGACTTAAATTCTGATGCCAATCAATAATTTTGATGGCAAACTGTACTTTTCGAACCATCATTAGTTATATGTGGTTACCAATAAAGCACTATTCTTCAGACACACAGAGCACCTAATTAGTAATTAACTAATGACTCATTAAACGCTAATGATTTATTGGGCAACTGCAAATACATAGCCATTTCTTTAATTAAGTTGTATTGTCAAACTGGTTTTGACATACTTATGACAGTGAAAAAGCGAATTGGATCGAATCGACGCGATGAACTTAGTTTATTTTTCAATTTAACGATTTGGAAATGAAAAAAAAAACATAATATTAAAAGGAATATTGACAATATAGTTTGTGCTTTGCATTTCTTCTTCTTATTTTTCAAATAGGCAGATGTACAGCGGAGATTCAGATTTATATTATATTACAAAATTCTTTCAGTTTTAGTACATTTTTTCTCATTAGTGCTCTAGAAGAGAAGAAAAAATGGCTGCCCTTTGATATTTTTAACGTTTTCTTCTTTGGGAGAGTTAATCTAGATATATTGTAATATTTAAAGATATTTACAACGTTTTAATATTCTTTAAATCACTTACATTTTCAAATTTAATTAATTTAACTTCGCTTGAGAAAATAATTCTCGAGATTTAGATTTACTTCCCGTAGAAGCTGGAGGTAATAATTTCGTAGAATTACTATTCCATTCCAAAATATTGAAAAGAAATAGATTTATAGTCAATTAAATTAATTGTTATACAATTATTATTATACCTCCGTTATCCTGCAAAGAAATTTTTGAATCATCATTTTCCCAGAGCGGCAAAAAATGAGGGGCGGCAAAATTGACTTATTACTATCTTCCAACCTAGCCATTAGCCATTCACCACCCAAGTTGGCAGGTTGAGAATTTTATGTGCTACCTTCCAACCTACTTCAGGATGGATAGTGGAAATATTTAAGTATTTTACTTAACTCAATTATTTTAGTTCGAAAGAAAGAAAGAAGTAGGGATCCGCAAAAAGTAGATTTATTTTTAACAATTAAGTAAAAAATGATTTAATACAGTTTAATCCTGATTTACTTTTTGTTGCTCTAATTTATTTTTGTACCGACAATTTAATACGTCGAAATTTAAATTTAGTTAGTTTGATAACATTATTAAATGTCTCATTGGTGATAAGTTCCGAACTCCAAGTTCCGAAATTTCTTGGATAATATTTGATATTACGGATATTACTCAATCGGAATTGAAGATTGTACTCCAGACGCTAGCAAAACTGAGCAAATGACCATGATAATTAGGTATATTTCTATTATTCAATCCCAAGACCATTCAAGAACGTCAGTGATTGTAATAAATGAAAGTTTTTAGTATTCAAAGCGGCGTCCAAGCCAGGATTAAAAACATCAATCCAGGGGCATTTTACGTTCCTTGCAGTAGTCATTCTTTAAACTTAGTGGTAAACGACATGGCAAAGTCCTCACTGGAAGCTACAATTTTTTTTAATACTGTGCAAATAATATATGTTTTTTTTTTCCACTTCAACATTAAGGTGGTCAATTCTTTTGAAGAATGTAAAAGGTATTGCTCTAAAACCATTTAGTGACATGAGATGGGAAAGTCGAATCGACGCAATAAAACCACTAAGATATCAAATAGGACAAGTTTACGATGCATTGTTAAGTGTTTACCAAAACACAGATATGGATACCTTCACACGAGACGAAGCTTCGGGTTTGTTGAACCAAATTAAACAGTTTAAATTTTTATGTTCTATTATAATTTGGTACGAAACTTTGAATCGCATAAACCCTGTTAGTAAATCAATGCGAAGTAAAGATTTTGACTTAGTTTCCGTCATTAAATTACTTAAAAATACGAAAGATTTCTTTCAAAATTCACGTTCAGATGAGTATTTTACTCAAGTTCTTGAAGACGCCAAAGTCTTAACTTCTGAAATTGATTGCGACGTGTTAGACTTTGAAAATGTGGTTAGACCTCGTGCACGATCCAAGAAAAAGCAATTTACTTATGAGTGTGTTGACGAACCAATCATTGAGCCTCGTCAAAAATATAAAACTGAAGTATTTTTTCACAGTATGGATACAGCCATAAACTGCTTAGAATTAAAATTTTCCTAGATTTATGAGCACAGTAAACATTTTGCTTTTTTGTATAACATAGATATATGCCTTAAGAGAACTCCCAAAAGATGAATTGTTAGAACTTTATAAGAACCTCGAGGCTATTTTAAGTCATCAGAACTCAAGCGATATAAATGCATTAGAACTTTGTGAGGAGTTGTCAGTTCTTTGTATGTTTTTAAATAGTAATTTATGTCCTCAAGATGTTTTGAAATTTGTAACAGATTTAAGATTTGGTCCAAATATCGGTATTACGCTCAGGATCCTTTTAACTTTACCAGAAACAGTTGCAAGTGGTGAAAGAAGCTTTTCTAAATTAAAAATAATAAAAAATTATCTGCGATCCAAAATGACACAGAATAGATTATCTGGATTGGCTATGATTTCAATAGAACACAAGGTTTGCGACAGTATAAATTTATAAGATATTATTAAAGATTTTGCAGAACAAAAAGTGCGAAGAAAATTGCTATAATTACGAGGTAGGATTTAATATTCTCCGAAAAACTGTATAATTTACACAGTTTCATTATTTTAAAAAATGACTGATTTGTTTTGTAGTAACATAATTGTTTTTTTATCAGTATTAAATTTTAAAACAAACCTTTTGTTGTGTCTTTTTTATACGTACCGTATGACCCTTAACTTAAATACATATGAACCGATTGACCATAATAAACAATTAAACAGCTTGGTTCTAATCTTTTTAACTTCTAAAACGATTTTGATGAAAAATGTTTATTGTTCCTTTAGTTAAAGGGTCATCATACATAGGCAAGATTAGTCCGAGACAGGGAAAAATAGCACAAGGGAAAAGAGGCCAACACGCAGCAGTGAGTCGCAATAGGTTGATGATGATGATAAAGTTGAAAGGTACATACCTATATCGATAAAAAGATATATCAATCCATTCAGTAGTTTCTGTGAAATTATTTAAAAGACATACATTGTATACTTAGTAACATAAAAACACTCATCAACTTTCGTATAGGTATTTCTTCAGAAGGCCCAATAGACTGACGTGAATATTATAGGTAGGAATAATCCCAACAATATCACGTATTTTATGTAGGTACTTGTATACTTAACATCCCCCAATATAATTAGCTCATGACTTATATGGTTTTGTGTATGTAAAGGGCGGCGAAAATTATCTTTGCCCGGACCGGCTAAATAGCTAGATCGGGCCTTGACTAGAAGATACTGAAAAATAAGCCCTTTCAGTGTAAATTGAAAAATAAGGAAAAATTTGACCTAATTTTAAAATTTTCAGGTTCACAGAGAAGCTAAGACATTTACAAAGTTTTAAATTAAAATGAAACTAACATAAAAAGTTTAAAACGTTTTCTTGTTTTTATTCAACGAATGATGTGTAAAAATAACTGAAAACTTTCTGCAGGTTTTAAAAATAAACTCAATTTTTTAACCGTCTACTAGATGGCGTTGACTCTTCTATATGTAGGACCATTAATTCTTTTTGTAACGTAACAAAATACCGTCATAAAAGATGTCGTTAATATTAGCACGACCAATTTTTCGGAAATTTTTCTAATAATACATATGTATGTATGTAAATGTATAAAGAAAATGCTAAATGTAACAGTTTGCTTTCATAATGCTTATACAACTCAATTAAATCAACATAAACGTGACATTTTTACCAAAAGTAATGTACTACTGTACTTTAAACTTTTTTTTTTACTCTTGATTATACTTTTTCCACAATAACTAAGTTTCTAGCATATACTTTTCCTACATTACACATTAATTTTTCAAGGTTAGACAATAGGTAAATTTCTAACTAATTTGTATGCTCGTTATATCTTTGGCCTTACTAAAAAGTTCCATTCACAACTACTAGATATATGGTATGTAGTTCTATAATATAAGAGCGTGATGCTAAGTTATGCTAGACAGCATTGCTCGGTTTAGCCTTTGTGGTATTAAAATTAATTAGTATGCACTTAACAGTATACATAACTATCTATGAGAACTAGAGTAAATAGTCAATTTCGGTGCTAAATTTTCTGCAATGCTTTCTACATACGTATAAATCGGACAAGACTTTGTACGCTAAAGCATGCAGACTTCATGTGAACCCATCTTCTCATCACCTTTTTAGAGCGTACTTACTGCTTACAGTGTTCATTCAGTACATTGCGTCGGGGCGGCAGGCGCGATGGCATAAAAACGTGAATTAAAGAATTTCCAGGCCATTAAATGCCAAAGAAATGCGCAAGTTTCGTTCGTTCTCTATGTGGGAAACTCCCTGTGCCAGTGTGTGACTGATTGTCTACTGCAACTGTTCTCGCGTTCAAATGAAATTAAGAACAATCTCGCCACAAACTGCTAATTTACTTGCATCAAGGTAGATCATTATCAAAATACAGTTAAATTAATTAAAGGCAGCCTAATGAAAAATCTGCTCGAGTGCGTTGAGATACACATAGAGAGTAGAGTGTATAACATAAAGTGCCGCATTTGGATATGCACCACTGATAGCGAATTTATCATTTTATAGCTTCGCTGTCGTATTTAATTCGCACATTTATAAGTTTTCATCTTGGTCTCTCATTTGCCTAATTTCATTTAAAATTCTTGATTTAGTTATAGATAAAGTTTTTCGCTGAATAAAGATTTAAGTTTCAAAAATTGCGCACCACGTAAGTAATGAGTTTATTTCGAATATTCCCGGCCGATTTTTTTTTTAATTTCGGGCTTTCTTAATTCATTTTTACGATTTCCTTAATTAAGAATAATATGTAATTCCGTTTTCTTGTAATAGAAATATACCGGTCTATTGTATTTTGAATAGGCAATTGATTATTATTTTATGAGGGAGTAAAATTAAGTTAAGTTTTCTTAATGCTCTTTTTTTAATCAGGTAGAGCAAGGTATTCAAGCATTAACGGGGCCATAAATTAATCAGAAAAACTGATTAATCTACAAAATATGTATTAAAAACATAAAAAGAAAATATTAATTTAAAGGTAAGTTCAATTAAGATAAAATAATAAATCTTAACTAAACTGATTATTCAAAATTGGTTCGTAGTTAAACTAAAGTCAATACATTCAGAATAATGATGATTAATTAAATAAGCGAGTCATAGGGTCATCCTACAAGAGTATTCTTGATGCAGTATTTAAACCGGTTTTTTACGGAAGAGGGGAAAAGACGTTCTTTGCGTCTTTTCACCTCTTCCCTAAAAAACCGGTTTGTATACTGCATTAAGAATACTCGTGTGGGATGGCCCATAGAAAATATCGATTTTTGTCTACCATAATTTGTACTGTAATGAGAAATTTGGAAACAAGTCAGGATACCTCAAGTAGAGCGAGTAGGAACAGAAATTCTCAACAATTCCGAGGAGTTGATTGCTCCCTTAAAAATGCCGAAAGTAAAAACAGTTTTGAATTGTTGAATTGTTTCGTCTCTTTTCGATAGTTTTTAAGGAAAGTAGATGAAGTCTCTTCTCATAAGACGAAAGCGCCATATGATCATTCCAGAGAAGTCCACGAATCTAAGAAAGCCAAAACCCAAAATTTCACTCAAAAACAGGGTTCAGGCAGGACAGGCATACACTATAAGGCTTGATAACAGCCGGCTGTTACATTCATATTTTTACGAAGCCCATAGTAGCATTTGCCTAGTTCACGATCGAGAGTATATGATCCTCGGAAGAAAAACCAGAGTTGAAAATAACGTCCATATCTTTTGTTTTATCGAGTCGAATTAATGAGTTTCTATCAACTTTGAGCCCAATGAACACTTCTTATAGTGCACTTGATTGAATTCTAAAGTAAATAGTTAATTGAGAACCAAGTATGAAAAATGACTAAGTCAGAATTTTAAAGAACACGCTAGTTTTCGTCCGAATTAATCCGAAATAATTTGACGTCGTCATTGTAACAAAGAATGTTAGAGTTAATCGGAATTGATCCAGAATAAATAATAAAGAGTAAAGGGCCAGGTGACTGCTCTGAGGAACACCAAGAGTATTCTTAAGTTCGACAGAAAGACTACCCCTAAATATAACTCTTTGCATTCGGTGCGATAAATAAGAATATTCTTTACAAAAACAGAGAGACACAAACACCCACGCTTGATAAGTTTATGAATGAGAATTTGGTGACTGAATCTATCGAATGGTTTACTCAAATCAGTATAAATACGGAAGGCCCCTTTATAGTAGGGATACAGAAGTAAGAAAATTCCAAGACTTTCTAATGCACGATAACATAGCAACAGGCCAGTAATTTAATATATCGTTCCTCTTGCCTTTCTTGCATAAGGAGGTATAATTATAGAAAATTTCCGCGATTTTTGGGAAAAAAAAACATTATGAAAATATAAGCTAAATAAATAACAGATAATATCCACAAAAGATAGACAATTAGCAATGGCATTTGAGATATAATGTACAGTATAGCCACTTTTGAATAGTAATGATAATTGTAGGAAAAATAATTACTTCATTTACATCACATAAGTTTATGGCGTAAAATCCTTCGATACAGAAATTATGAATTTACGGTGCCTTCATATGTAAACTCTAGAGTTGAATTAATTCTAGTGAATGGTCTTTTTGGATAACATCACTTACATTTTAATTTCATGAACAGAATTTTGAGTTTTAATTTTTAAGAATTTGGACTAGCTATAGCTTTTCATTAGTATCTATCGATTTATATCGATATTATATTATCACTTTTAAATTTTTTGTAGTTTTTATCGGTTAATACAATAAAGGGTGGGAGAACAATTGACGTGGTATTAAATTGTCCGCTGTAAACTGTTATTTTATTTTTTAACTGAGATACGGTTAATTGGCTAAGGAATTTAATTGCAAAAAATCTTCCATTCACTAGCTGAGTAATTAAGTGTAATAAAGCGTGTATCACATTCCGTATCTTAGTTAATTTCATATATTTTGGTAGAAAATTGAGTAATAACATAAATTAAGAATTGTTCATTTCATATTATATTAATAATTATAAACTAATAATATAATCCAGACAAAGTTTTGATTATAATGGCTTTCTTCTGGACAGAAATTCAAATAAATCTTGTCTGTTCTTTGAGTGGGGGTAGATTTATATATTTCATTATTTTAGCGTTTAAATTATTCAAAATCAGTTTGATGGACCGTTAAAACCATATTTATATAAATTTATATTATACAAACCCTCTACTGATGCAAGTGATCATCGACAGAATATAAAATCCAATGAAATCAGTTATAATCATTTTTACTGTCCGACGAACCGTTCTAGAAATAGAAGCGAAAAACCACTTCAAAAATCATATGCGTGACCATACGAAATTTATCTAGGATCTTAGACCAATTCTAGCTTTTGTGCAAATAAAATTAAGCAATTTTTGTTTGCTCAACCCTAAAAGTAGGTATGGGGAAGGCGGACAGAGTAAAGATTGCAAATATTGTATTGCCATCTTTTTCTATTCTACATATTTATTTATTCGGAAAATCCACTGAACTATGGTGGATTTTCTACAAACCTTATTATTTGAAGTTCAGCGGAATAAAGTACTTAAATGTAAAAGAGAATATCCCACATTAATGTAAGCAGTTGCAGTAGTGTCTGCGGTCCATGTGAAGGTTGAAACCCACGCACACCGCGACGCGTTAACGGTAACGGTAGCAGTAGCGGTACATACATTTTGTTTTTCCAACAACCCAGTTACAAAGAAAAATATATGTACCGCTTCGGTGTGTTTCAGCCTTAATTCATGGCTCCATTTGCAACACATCCGTTTTATGAGCAGTGCCTTTTACAGCTTGTATAGAATCTGCAATATTATATCACATAAAGGTTACGTGGGACATGCTTCCTGCGATACCAAAGCTTGAGGATCTTTGGAGCCCTAGGCTAAACCTGTGTTGCGGCCTTACCCGGGGTGATTTTTTGAAAATTAACCTGCAAGAAATTAATTTACAGAAATTTTCTAACTAAAAACCTAAAAAGAATTAAATGACGTTCAAGCTTAATTTGTACAATTATTCTTACTATACAGTATGTGGAAGATATTGAACTACTGATGAGGTAATAAAAATTGACGAAATTGTAAATCACTGCGGTATTCAATTCAATTTATTAACATTGCTATGAAAAACTAGCTTAGCCTAATATTCGAATTATCCCTTCTGTTAATAACTATGAACAACCTCTCATCTCAGAAGTCTAAAATATTATAATAGTTCATTTAAGGTTACGTGCTGGAAAAATATTGATTTAAATGTTTTTCTTTATGGAAATATCCAACAATCTTAGTTGGTCCGATCATATTTTTGGTATTGCGAAAACCGCGATGAAATGCCTGGGCTTCTTGCAAAGATGCAAGGAATATTTTACTCCATCAGACATGGCGCAAATCTACAAGTCTCATATCAGGCCTAGATTAGAATATAATTAACATATTTGGGCAGGGGGTGGACGCACTGCATTGTCCGCGTTAGACAAAGTTCCAAAAGAAGGCCTTCCGGCTAATTAACGATTACATATAAATAGCAACTATTGATTCCCTAGAGCACCAGCGTATTGTCGGATGTCTGTCTCTCTTTTATTGCTACTTCTATGGTCATTGCTCTGACGAAATTTATAGCCTGATGCCTTGTATAATTCTTCCCATGCGCATCACACCAGCTGTAACGCGAGCTCATCCTCACACCCTTGAAGTCAAATTCGGCTGTACCGTGAAATTCCGTGAATCATTCATAAGCATAACAGTACGAATGTGGAATAGTTTGGTTTGCCATCCTCTGTTTTCCCCCCAACTATGAGCTACAAACATTCAAGCGTGATGTGTACTGTAACTTACTTGACTCAACCCAATAATCCTCAATTCCCTACCCCTTATTCCTTTCCTGCCAAGGCTATGCTATGGCATCATAGGGTATCCCCTGAGCTTTGGCAACATCATAAAAAAAAATGTAATTTATGTTTTTTTATTGCCTTTGAAGCTATTTTCACCACGAGCTACATGCACCAACCTTTAGTTAACAATCTCGGCGAAACATTTGTAGAGTTCGCAAATGTGAACGAGGTCACTTTGACCATTGGAAAAGGTTATAAATAAATGGGCCTTGATTCTATTTGAAAACAAGGAAACAAAAAACTTGTCGAGCCGGCGTCACCTTCATTCGCACAAAGTAACGTCATTAATATTGTTTCAATTTCTTATTTTGTAATACATTTTGTAAGTCCGTCCGAGTCTAGTAATTAAGTATCACTATTTCGTTAGTATTAAATTAATATTTACATTTGTGTTACGTTGTGTTGCGTTAAGGCTCCGAAGTGGCCCCCAACTTGTATTATCATATTGCCATGAGTTACACTCCGAAGAGGGGGCGCAAAATATATATTCAACGCAAACCATTTATTTTCTTGTTTTAAACTACTTGCCCAGACTCAGAGAGTCCAAAGGAATACGATCACATCTTGTTGGATCTTACAGCACCCGTCGAGGTGTTAATAGCATAAACGTTTGAGAGTCTCCTCACCTTATAATTAAGACTCAGGATTAACATTCCAGAGATTAGCGAATCAGGAACACCTACAGCAGGGCCGATGCTAAGAGGCCGCGAGTTATCCTGCTTGAAGAAGTTCACCCCGTTCCAGATATATACTGAAAGTTCTCCTCACCTGGTAATTGAAACTCTGGCTCCCATTATGACTGTGCAATACTTTGAATGCTGATAGCTATAAAGCGGCATAGCAACATAAAGCTTCGCATCACGATTCCACAACAGTTTGAGTGCCGATAGCTGCCTTAGGCAGTACATCAGCCACTCAATCCTGCTTCAACAAATTACGTGTTTGGGTAACTGTTCCAAGAAGTCCACCTAAAACTTTACTGTATATGTAGAGGAATGTCATTAGGATTGACCCTTCGGCCGACTGTGATTTTTAGTTCTGACCACTAGCGCCACCAATGTGTGAGAATAATAAACCTTGATAAAACAAAATATAAAATAAAATAAACCAGACTGATCTTTAATTAAAACAATTTTTATTCACGATAACCGAATATATCCAAACTCCATACAATACTGAGAGTTATTTATTTCACTAAATTGGCTTTTTGCCTTTAGCGGAAACAATCCAGACGTGTGAAAAGAAGTTTCACTTTAGAAAAATAAAAGTGTTCGATTACACTAATCCATTTACAGGAAAAAGTGTTTAATTACATTTTAGAATTTTATGAAATGCTTCATCAGCTAAAGTATGTTTATGCACGAATTTTACTTACTGTGGGAAATAATATTTGGAATAACACAGAAATTATATAATTTAAGGTAATTTTAAAGGTTTTATATGGCATCTGTAGTCGGGGACGTAACACGAGCGCGGAAAACTTCTCTCAGTGACAGTGAACTTTTCGGAGCATTACAGAATGGGAGCGTGAAAGCAAAACATATGTATGTGTAGTTTCTCCCGTGAATATGATCAGAAGGTGAACCTAAAACATGCAATCATCAAGGTAAGCATTGAAAATGTGTTGTGTGGTTCATGTTTGAAAAGGAACCAAGAAAAAAATTCAATCCTGTAACATGTTTGGTAGTGGTGTGACTCGATGCGACAATGGAGCCTGTCCTCAACGTTAGAGCATTTGTGTAGTCAGCGTTGGCCCAGTGTGATTGTGAGCTTCGAAGACGCAAAAGAAAACGTCCAACACCAACTCCAACGAAGTCTGCAAAAACGCGCAGAAAAAATCCTCTTCGGACAATGCAAGAGAGAAGTGCATTTAAAGTGCGCCAATATAACGACGAGCAATTACATTTGCGATTCCAAATAATGCGCCATTCAAATTCTGCTAAATGGAATAAAAAAACAAAAAAATGCAACTAATTTGACTTTTTATTTGTGTCACATTAATGAAATAGTTACGATAGTTTTCAGGGTAAAACAATTTAATTATCTGAAGATAGAAGTCAAATTTTATGGCTCTGTGTTCCTACCTACACAACCTTGGCCTTCACTAGTCGAATGATGCATCCACTGGTGTCCAAAATTCAAGGAATTGTAATAAAAACTGCTCCTAGATCTATGGTTCTGTTTGTGAAGAATCCTTGAGTTTCCCTAATGGTGAAAATAATAAGTATAACGGAAAGTAGTCTGGCAGTCGATTAAGACAAACCGTTTCGATCAGTGGAATAGTACAGCCAAGGTGGGTGATAGTGATTAGTGTTGAATTTTAGATATGTATGATAATTTTATTGTAGTAGTTTGTCGTAGAGTAAAGAAACGTAGCTTATGTAAATTCGCAGGAATTTGTGTATTTATGGTGTGAGTATTGTGTTTTGAGGACCTACGTAAGTGAATTTTCGTACCTAGGTGCTCATTGTGGTGTACGCCATGGTGCCAGTAGGCTGAGCCTGAGGTGCATTAACAACTGTGCATTTGGCACGGTGAGTCTGCAGCCTACAATAACCCTTTTACCTATATCTGTACCAACTATACCAGTTGCAGAAAATGTACTCCATTTGACTATTTCCCAGGTTCCACTTCGCTAAAAAGTTGAAGTGAGTGGAACTTATTTTCGTACTGGCGCAAGTAAACTAGTTGGAATGTAAAGAGGAGGTGAGGGACTGAAAACAAGGTTACGGACAGTAACTTCGCTCGTGAAAACTATGCTAACATGCATCACATTAGAAAAACAGAAAGAAAAAATTTCTGTTAGTGTACTACGCATTTTAATTTATACCCCCCTTTAATATTTCCTTCAATTAACTTTTCCAGGTCATTTACAATCGTTTCAGCACATATTTCGTTTATTTTCAGTGATGGACCAACTTAGACAGCATTTCACTTTTTTTCTAATACCTATATTTTTTTTTTCATTTTCACCCAATCAATTTACGATGCTCAGCAGTGTGCCTTTTTCTCAGATCTTTCCAACGATCTAATAGGATTGACCAAATTCTTCCTTAACCGGAATTTATAGGCAAAAGGGTGTCCTACCCTGAGGACATTTCCCTAATTGTTAGTACTGAAGACTCTACATGGATGACTCCTCAAATTTACAGTTTGCTAGCGGAAGATTATTTCCTTTATAAATGCCATAGGCTCGTAAAATATAAATGACTATCAGAACCAGCTTAACACAAGCTCGCTGCATGGATACGTTTAATAAATAAACGGTCAATAATTACATACGTTTTATCACTTAGTCGGTGTTAGTATTAGTATGTTAAACTAAACATAACCAAACACCAGATAAAGCTACATGTAAAGCAACATTGAACAGAAAACATAAAAAGAAAATTACATAAAACTGAAAATATTAAATATTATATAGAGATATTTTTTTAAATATGCTTAGAAACATTAGAAACATTAATAACAGTAATGCACATGCGATTAATAGGTTCATACATAATAAAGTTAGACCTTGGGAAGTGAGCATGCAACAGTGGTAGCCTTCTCAAATTGTACCTGCTATCACGAATAGGGAATTTGTCAAGGAACAACGGAGAGTCAATATTCGCGTTTAAGAGTTGATGCACAAAAGTTACATCGGCAACTATGCGACGTTTTTGAAGCGAGTGCATATTAAAAAGTTTCAAGCGATTCTCATAGGATGGAAGAATCAATGAATTATTCCAGAGTAGGTGCCTGAAAGCAAATCGTAGGAAGTTCCGCTGTACCGACTCGATACGGTCGATGTGTGTACCGTAAAAAGGAGACCAAGCCTGGCTAGCATATTCAAGGAGTAATCTCACAAAGCAAGTGTGCAATCGCTATATTATAGTGGGATTCGAGAGCTCTCGGCAACAACGTTTTTTTAAAGCGTAGCATTATACTACTCTTTGATACCATGAGGTTTATATGGGAGAAAAAATTCAATCTTTGGTCACATTTGACACCCAGCGCCCCAGATGATACATGCATGCGAATGCCGTCATAAATTTCTATCAACTTACGTATCTGCATATCATACACTTTGTATGAAACGCATGTATGCAATTGGATGGGCCCCTTAAGTATCATGATAATTTGTTCAAGAAGGAATTTATTTGGATTGGCCGGTATATAGCAAAAGCTAAAAAATATTTTTAAAATGTTATTTCATCACACAACTCATTATATTTTTGGTGACAAGTTTCAAGTCTTGGTTTGACTCATAAACAGGTCCCAAATAGCGAAATTGAGTGACTCGGAAAACAAATAAAAAAATAGAACAAAGAAAAGAAATGACAAAATGAAAAAAAAAATTGAGAAAAATAGCTATTTGGGACCTGTTGATGAGTCAAACCAAGACTTGAAACTTGTCACCAAAGCTATAATGGGTTAAAAACATTTTTTAGCTTTTGCTATATATCGGAGAATCCAAATAAATTCCTTCTTGAACAAATACATGATAATTTGATTAAGGTTCACGATACCCAACCATGCTTAAAAGCAATTTTCGAGAAAGCTTGCTTGAGTAGGTACAACGGACCGACAAGCCGTACTGGAGCCAACTTGTTGACTTAATTTTGGAACAGACTATAAGTTCCGAGGCGGCACGACGATTAACATGACCTCTGTCAATCATCGTGTGGCATCGGCATTATACATAGTCGTACGACCCCTGCAACAGAATGCAACGTAGCCACCGCACAGGCAGCAGCATAGCTAAATATCACACAGGAGAATGCTTGGAACAGAATGCATCGCAGCCACCCCACACAAACGCGGTGATAAAGTGTCAAAATCACAGTCACCAACATGGTGGGCACAATGGCCATTGGTGACTGCCTCATTATGAAATTTCAACTTATTTTGTCAACTCAGTCAAATTTCAACGTAGGGTAATTGCGTTAAAGTTGAAAGTCAACCAACTTCTGCGTCATGGCTACGATGCCTACGTTCATTGCAATCACTTAGTGGCAATGTCTTATAACTTGCATCAGCGTGATGTTTGCCTGCGTGGTAACTACGTTTATTCTGTCCCAAGGGCAAGGTGAGCGCAATGAACGTAGAAAACGGAACCATGAGGCAGAAGTTGACCGACTTTCTGTGGCGACTGTTGCCGACCTGGCATCTTAGTTGATCAGATGTACCCGGCACTTCAGTTCTCGACCAAAATTAAAGAATATAATAACTCTAATTGTTTTTCTACAACATCACAAAGCGAAGTCCCTCTCTTGTTTAAGGTTATACAGTTCCCGTTAAATGATACAAGAGGACGATCCAGCTGTGTAACCTTAATACGTCGAACATGACCCTTACCTTTGGGCCAGACTTCAGCCTTTTTCACCCTCACGTGCAGCAACAATATTGGGTGAGCGAGTGTCCACTTCGTGTGCAAATTTTAAAGCAATTAGGGTTGTTTGTTTTAAAATTGTGTATACAGTAAAAATTAATTCCCTAAAGTAAATGTCAACAATTTGTGCAACAAAACTTAGGTATTTGTCGATAAAATTAGGAAAAGCTCTACCTTGGAAAATGTAGATTAGGCTTTTTTCCCTGTAAGGAATATAAAAAAATATTTTGTTTTTGTTCCCTCAAATCTAGTGAATAGGTGATAGCATCACACTACACTATAGGTCATAGAACACCACCCCGCTTAAAATAAAATAAAGGTGAAAACTCAATGAACGCGGCAGGCGTCGCGTCGCTTCGACAATTCTCCGCGGTAAACGCGAGTAGGATTTGAGCAAGACCATATGGACGCGTCGCGTTGGTACTCTTAAGATTTATTTATAAAAATAAAAAGTGATACTCAAGCTTGAGTTATTAATTAAAAGTGAAATTGTGCATGTATCAAACAAATCCAAGCCTGACCTCTCTCAGGCTTCCTCGCAGCTCGCCTCAAGGCTTGCCTCAGAGAAATGAAAACAAAATGATACCACCAGGCTCGGTGCTGTCATTGTAATTTTGTTAGTACATCTGTTGACAGAAGTAGGCATGAGAGAGAAAAATTTTCAACATTGAGCAGAGCTCGCTTTGCGGCTAGGCCTTGACGCCAGCTGCTGGCTTGGTTTTGTGTTGCATCATTTAAAAACCCGTGTTGGAAATTTTGACAATACCTCGAGGAAGCCTCGAGGCCTGGATGTGTTTCTGCTTTTACATTCACGGCCACTGGCCACAAGAAGCCATGTTTCTGAGTATGCATAAATGTACGTATTTTCACGTAATTAATAATTTTTCTTCCATTTTATTTTTTTGCAGAATTATTACAATACAATATGAATTAATTCACGCAGGTAAACAACTTTCCTGACTGATAAATAAAATTCCAATTAATTACAAGTCCCCCGTCATATTGAATAACCTACCTTTTTTATAGTTCAATGTTGGTAGTACCGGGGCCACGAGCCACAAAATTAGAGATTTGCTCAAACACACACAGCGTGGCTTGTGTCCTGTGGCCACGACTGTAACTTTGACAATACATTTACATTGGTTCAGAGGCGTGTATCCTGTGGCTTGTGGTCGTGAATGTATTTTGGGCCTCAGAGTTATTAGTGGCAGTTCTTGCATTTCCAGCTTACCTAGCATTAAAACAGTTTAAAATCAATCAAAAGAACTATCCAAGCGTGTGCCGCGCGTTAAAAGTAAAACATTGCTGCTCTACTTTCGACGCGACGCCTGCCGCGTTCATTGGGTTTTCACCATAAGAATTGGCGGTCGTCGTCGTGAAACGCTGAACCAGGCAAGTTACATTAACGTGGGCGGCACGGCCTTCAAGTCACTTTTTTTTAATATAAGATCATTTATATTCAGAAATTCAAGTATCATTTCATTTTTTCATAGTAGGTATATTTAGATCTTGCATATTGGCAGCAATGGAGCGCCAGCGTTAAAAATTATAGGATTAGAGATAGGACGACGACGCCGGCGTGTGTAATGTAATGCATTTCATACACGCAGTACTATCTCGAAATATTTTTGACACAAAACGACGACCATGCCGGCGTTGTTAACGTAATCCGACCAAATGAGCTGAATAGCTGATTTCTTATGGTCTATACTACTAAGTTGTACGGAAGTTATGTTGGTGCGCTGGATATGCTCAAACAAAATATTGAAAGCAATATATGACTTGTTTTCAAAAACAATGTGTGAATTATATAAATGAAAATATATTTCAATAAAAATGTAGAATAATGTTCTCTTCCTTATATCCAAGAGAGCTTAACATTTGGGGAATTTTACGTACTTTAGAGGTTTTCTGGCGCCAGATACCTAAATTCATTGAATATTTCATGGATTTGGGGAAATTAAACTGATTTTTCCTTTCTATCAGAGAAGATTACATTTATTTTTAGGGGAAAACATGTCTTAAATTTAGGTGTACAGTGTATGCAAAGAACATGAATTTCGAAGAAATTATGGAGTAAACAAATTAAAAAAGAAATAATCTTATGGTCTCAATTTATTATTAATATAGTTAACAAATCTCCTGAGATTTCATGTTGACGCAGTCACCAATGGCCATTCTGTTGTTGGTGGCTACGATTTTGAAACTTTATTACTACATTTTTGTGACGTGGCTGCATTGCATTCTGTCACGCATTAGATTTAGACAAAAAAAGGTTGTACAATATTGCTACATAAAGAACAGCTTCAGATTTGATTGGCCGTTTCCTTCTGAATATCGCGAAAACTGGAAATCATAAGTTACGAGAAAATTGCATTTCTGAATGTGCGTTAGTGGACGATAGATTTAAGAGACCCATTCAAAATTTGTCCACTGCTTCTACAAAGAAATCAGTTAAAATTGACATCGAAGTGAAGATGCAGAGAGATTCATTTGTTGTTTGTTAGTTGTCTCCATAGAACAAAATATTATTATTGCAAAGAATCTGTGATATCCTTTAACAACTGTGCCGATGTCTATGTGTCTCTTGGATAGAATAATTTGTACAGAGACGAATCTGCTCTCATGACGTTATTGGAAAAAAAATTAGAAACCAGTCACCATAAATAATGATTTTCAAATCAAATTTGAAGCTGCGCTTCGTGTAGCAATATTGTACAAAACTGTCATATCTATAACTCTGGTTTAAATGGATTAACATTATCTGTTCACAATCTGTATAAAGTTGTGAAGATGAGAAGTTTTTCTTATAATTTAATCTCGCTCCAGATCAGTGGTAATATCTTGCGGTCTTTCGTCGTATACAGGGTGTCCCAGACAAATATGACTATATTTTGCCAAATGATTCCTCTCGTCCAGACAAGTAAAAGATTGTATGGCAGAGGGGGGCAAAATGTCATCCTGTCGAGCTACAGGGTGATTAGTAAAATATTCTCTTTTTTCATTAATCACCCTATATATTCAAAAGTACTCCGTATGGTTCATTTTAAGACGGAAGTGTATGCAGAACTTCATGGCCTTTCCAACGACTGCTGAACCACCCTGTATCCCTCCGCACTCCAGAGTTATAACGCTTCAAACTCAAAATTTCGATTTCATTTTATTTCTAATTTTTTCGATTTTTTTTAAATACCACCATCAAGATACACTTTTTTACAAAATTCCGAAAGTCTAGAGTCTGATAAATGCTAATTTGCTCTCAAAAATTACTCCCAAATCAGTAATTTCATCGACTCGAACTAAATTGACATTATTAATTAAATAATTGAATAGAATGGAGCAGACCTAGAAAAAGTCATAACTTTGCACTTAGCTGAATTTAAATTTATGTTGTTTGTGGAGCACCAAATTATTAGCTTATCAATATCGTTTTGTAGTTGGGCACAAGAGCTTCTACCCGAAACTTTGAAGAATAATTTCAAATTATCGGGCATATATGTATAAGACAACGAGCAAATGAAAAATTCAAAGTTACATCGTTCACAAATAGAATAAAGAAAATTGGACCACAGTGACTTACTTGTAGAACACCAGAAGATGCATTGATCACTCTAGATAAATTGTTTTCAATTTTTACTATTTGCTTACGATTCGTCAAGTAAGATACTATCTACTTCAGAAAAACTTGAGTGAAAACCTAAGGCACTTAGTTTCATTATTAAGGTCTGAATACAGACCCGATCAAAGGCTTTAGAAAAGTCTGTGTAGATCAAGGGCGGATCCAGACATTTTCTCTAGGGGGGGGGGGGCGATTAAGAAATTTTAAAATTAGAAAAAAACTAATTACTTATATTACGAGGTGTGATAAAAATATACGGTGAATGGTTTTATTACAAAAAAAGTAATCACTTTACATCAAATTCGAATTATTTTCTTTGAAAGTGGTACTCTCCTTGGCTAGCAATGCACTTATCCCAACGTTGATTCCATGATTGGAAGTATTTCTGGAAGGGTTCTTTCGGAACGGCCTTCAGCTGCTCTGTCGTGACCCTCTAAATGTCGAAAGAGGTGTCAAACGGTTTGCTTCTAGTGCAGTTTTTATTTCGGACCGGATTTTTTTTTTTTTCAAAGAACTCGCGTATCGAGAACGATGTGTGGCACGGAGCGTTGCCGTGATGAAAGAGGAAGCCAATGAACAATTTTTCTGACTTATCACGGACTCAGGCGAGGTGTTTAGTTCTACTCCAAGCTCTCGAATAGTCAATCGCCTGTTTGAACGAATCCGTTTTGCCAGTTTTTGCCCATTTTCGTGTGTTTTTAAGGTCCAAGGACGTCCCGACCATTGCTCATCTTCAACCCACCCATTTTTGCTTTTAAATCCCTCAAATCATTTATACACAGTCTTCAGAGTCAGTTCATTATCTCTATATAACAATTTTAACTATTAATGAGCGTCTTTGGCACTTTCTTCTAACTAAAACAAAATGTAATATTAACACGTTGTTCGAAATCCATAATGTGCGACAGACACGGTAAACACGACGTTACTCTTCCTACTTTGGAAGGCGACTAACTAGTCACAACTCGTTTAACCTTAACATTGACTTTCTGAAAGAATCAGGCTATCAGACGGATAGCTTCAAATGGATATAGCACCAGAAGTTGCTGCTATAAACATTAATTCATCGAATTTTTTGATCACACCTCGTATATTACTTCACCGTAAAAAACCATGAACTAACTTTGTGGAAAATTACTATGGTTAAAATAGTCACTACCGCTTAAAATGTATGTATATACACATAATCATTAAGAAATTAAATGCTTTTGACGTAATCTGCAAACTTACTACTTTTAATTGCAAAAATTAGTAAAGTAAGTAATTTTTTAGATATTTTATGTGATTTTACATTTAATTACAAAAACATTTTGTATTGTACTGTAAATTTGTGTAAAATTATATACAGTACTGTGATTTTACACAAAACTTCTGTGTCATAATGTAAATTTGCGTAAAATTCCATACAGTACTGTGATTTTACATTTATCATACAAAACTTTTGTATTGTACTGTAAATTTGCGTGAAATTCCATACAATACTGTAATTTGCATTGTAGTTCCCATATTTAAAAAGGAAATTTCAATATACCATAAGTAATTACGTTTGCATTTATCTCTATTCTTTCCTTCAGTAACTCTGCTGATACGTTTATCAGGATGCGTAGCTATGAATCATTATACGGGAAATTATATCAGAATGCGGTCGCCGGTCAGTGTAGGTATAGCTTGATTTTCTGGAGTGAGTTGGTGATAGATTAATAATCATAAAACATTTAAAGAAATGTTACTCGATCATAACAGTGACCGTTTTAAAAATCAAAAAATATTTTTAGGTACGCAGTTTTTTTATAATTGAATTTCGCTAAAAAAAACTCAATCATGGAAATACTGCATACCTACAAATATTTATTGATTTTTAAAATTATGATTTCTTAGGTAGCTGTTAGCATTGAAACTAGTATGACTTCTTTTACGTGTTGATTGTTAATCTATACTTACATATTAGTGCCATGGTCATAAGAATTGGTATTAGACTAATTCTAGTTTTTTACTTGATTATGTATGTAATTTATAAATTTCCGTACGAAACTTTACAATGGCATTTGAAATATATTACTTAACTATTGGTAAATTTACATATTGTGCACTTTACATAGGTACGGAATTGAAGAATTCATAAATAATGTAAAATTACATTAAACTTATGTAACTTAGTTCCACAGCATGATGTAAATTTAAATATCGCATTTTTCATCGGAAATTGAAAAATGCATAAACAATGTAAAATTACGTACAACTTACGTAACTTAGATCCACAGCATTATGTAAATTTACATATCGCATTTTACATTGGAAATTGAAAAATGCATAAACTATGTAAAATTACATACAGTGCAAAATTGCATTACATAAGGTTATGCAGTGCGCATAAAGTTGTGTAAATTTCCGCTACCATTGTTGGCAATTTGTTGCCTATTATAGTAGCGGAATTTTCAATAGATATTTTTTACGGTGTTGGCTACAGGTTACATGAGCTGAATGAATTTGAAACAATACAAAAGTTTGATACACCTGTACAAAAATTTTAAACAATAATATAATTAATTATTTCAAAAAGCTATCGTAAATTCTTGATTTGAAAGATTTTCGTAGTATTGGACAAAATTACTTAAAATCTTTAGGATTTTTGTAGGATTTATAACGCATTTTAACAAACATATTTTAAAAATTTATAAAGCCTTTCGTAAAAACGGAACGCACGTACATTTAAGATTGTCGTAGCTTGCTTCATAGTTTTTACTTTCGTAAACGGAAAATATCATAAAATCAATTAAAATACTTCCATACCCAAACAACGAAGTACAGCTACTATCTGTATCAATCAGTTTGCTACTAATTCGGTGCATTTCAAAGTAGAACTTCAATTTGCAAGTCGGACGTAATGACGGAATAGCGCTAAAAAATTATCTTCGATGCACAGATGCTACTAACTTCATAGTTAAGAATACGCGCACTTAACATGAATATACTGTGGCTTAACTATGACGTTATTTGTGCAAGGTGAAGGTGACTGTGGAAAGTGTTATTATACCCTAGATGAAATCTGTAGGGTATACTAAGTTTGTCATTCCGTTTGTAACGCACAGAAATAATGATGGTAGAGCAAAATGGATTGGACACCCCCGCATAAAATTAAAAGTTATTTTGATTTTTGCATGTCCGTCTGTCCGTCCGTGCGCACGACAACTCGAGAACGCGGTCACTTAGAAAGCTGAAATTTTGTGCACGGACATTAAAAAAAAAAGTAAAATTAAGTTCGAAAATGAGAAAAATCGGGCTCGTGGGGTTTACCATACAAAAATTTCGTTTTCCACGATATATTTGGACAGTACCTGAGAACACGTCGACATAGAAAGCTGAAATTTGGTACATTGTTTTTTCATACTAATAGCAAATAAAATTTCAAAAATGGACTAAATCGGGCAACCCCTTCTTGGTGTTGCCATATAAAAATTTTGGTTTTTTACATATACTTTGAAAACGATCAGTCCTAGACATTTTTATTGTACTAAAAACATCTTCAGAAAAAGAAATCCTATAAATTTGGTTATAATCATTTTTTCTGTCCGACGAGTCGTTCTAGAAATATATGCGAGAAACCAATGCAAAAAATCAAAATTGCTAAAATGGATGACCATACGAAATTTCATACGTGCATTCATCTAGGGTATCATAAGAATTCCAATTCCAGCTTTTTCACTTGTTTTTAATTTAGGTATAATACAGGAAGCAGGGGAAGTACAATCAGAGGAAATAGTTACAAAGGATTTGTTCGACTTAATGGAGCTAATTCGATTAATAGAATTTTGAGAAATATTACGAATATTTTAAAGGCATGTAGGTATCTATAATAAAAAATAACGTGAGTGCATATAAAAGAATTTTTCTTAATATATACAATGCAAAATACACATCGATATTTTAACGTCAATGAACGCACATCATTTAGATTTGTTATTTCCTGCTAGGGACTCGAATTAAATTCAAACAGAAATTACGGGAATGGCAGTAGGCTAATATACCTCCTCAGCAATTTTTATAAAATTTTGAAATGTATTCTGAACATTTTATTTATATTCAGGATAACCTCTCAGAAATAGATATTAATCTTGTTCCCATAGAACATTATCAATAACCCTTAGCGTTAAACAATGGGTTAAAGATAAAGAATCGAACCCATCTTCAGATTGTATTGTCTGTTGAATATGTACTTGAACACTGATATATTTGTAATGTTTAATGATTTGATGTTTTTGATGGAACGAACACTGACCTCAATACTATTGTTATATATGATACGATTTGCAGAGTGTCTTCAATTTACCGAAGGTATTTGCTTAGATGTTTTATTATAAACGAAAATTGAACCTATAATCTAACTGCTACAGTATTTTCCCAAATTCAAAAAAACATAACATTGCGCCGTGTGGACAGAAGTACTTAGCGGCCGTTCAGGGAATGATTTAGTATCAGTTCTTAAAAAGTTATTGACAAAAATTATACTGAATGACTCACATGGCGAACATATATTTTTGTGGAATAATTCATGTATCCTTCAAAACCAAAACAGAATAACTTCGACAGCTATATTGCAACTTTTGAATGACAACAAGCAAAACAAGTTTGTTACTCAAAAGTTTTCAGAACCGGGCCATTCACAAATCTAAGAAGTGGTTCACAATGTTACAGTGGCTGTAGTTATGTGCTTGCTAAATTAGCGCTGCTATAAATGGAACGAGCAAATTGGCACTAGCAAACGTGTTCTAATCTCAATTTTATCCTAGTGCTGGTGTGTTCGTTCGTTACTTAACAGTGCTAATTTAGCAAGCACATAAATAAGGGGAGTGTTAGACAAATATTTGAAGCATACAGAAATCACAGTTCACTATTATTGTGCAGGATTTTAAGCAACATGAAATATTGAAATATGATTTTACGAATAATCGAAATAAACTCAGCTGGTTTCAAATGTGTTGCTGAAAGAACAACTAAGCTTAATTTTCAGAGTTTTCCGTTTTCAAAACTGACGATTTTACTTTATGGAACAGGTGTTCTCTTTAAGCTGAAATACAAAACTTCAGCCTGGAGATTGATCGTATCTTTAGAGCGAACTTCCTTATGAGACCAGAAAAAGGTTTTCTTCGAACTCTAAAAATACTATCTTCCAGCCACCGAAGAAAAAAATAAAGAACATAAAAGATTTGCCGCCTTTTTTGTCTAAGCAGGATAAAACATATTTTCAGGCTTTATTTAGACTAAAATAAATTAATAAATTTTGGAAGAAGTTTCTATAATTGATTGAAGCACAGTAGAAGTATATGCAGTATGATTCTATTAAGAATTTCTATAGCCTATTCGAAGGCATTGAATTATCTGATACCATAAAATAACATTAATATTTATTTATTGGATCTCCTTTAGAAAATTGTACGTGCTAGTAATAAATTTTAACAAAACTTATTTTGGCATATACATTTTTCCTCCCGGTTTATATTAGTTAACGATAATTATTATACAATACCTAGTAATATGAATTTTTTATCATTTAATTGGAACATCAATGAAACAAAGCAAAGCGAAAAGCTCCTATCATAAAGTTTTTATTTTTGAAGGCTTAAAATTTAAAAGTTGATTTATACTAAAATCATAAAATATTTTGTTACGACTTTCCAATATACAAATGATATATTCCATTAAATACAAATATAAAATTTTTTTAAAAACATCAGATTGCTCAGACTTTGCTTTCTTTTTGTACCTTGAAATTTTTAAATTTTATACACAAATAAATGTTAATATAATTTCAATATTGAACTAAAATATAAAATGAAGAGAAACTCTAATAACTTTTGTGAAAGAAGAAATTATTATCTATTTTTTAGTGTGGATTTAGAATCAGTCTTTTTTAAAAAGATTTTTTTTGTATATATTTTCTGATTTTATTTGATTGGGGAATAAATTTTGACTTTATTAGAGCTAGAGCGGGGGGCGATTGCCCCGATCGCCCCCCCCCCTTGTATCCGCCACTGGTGTAGATGCAGTCAACCTGACACCCTTCTTCAATGGAATTAATGTAAAAAATAGAAAAAAATTACAGATTTGTTATTGTAGATTTTCCTTTTTGAAAACCATGCTGTTCTGCACAAACGAGCTCCTTACATAAAAAGGTAATTTTTCCAGCTATAATGCTATATGCAATAACTTTGAAATGATATTCATAAGAGCTACAGATCTATAATTTTCAATCTTGTATTTAGCACCACTTTTAAAAATGGGCTTAATAATTGAGGTTTCCCATGAGTCTATAAATACTCGAGTATTTATAAATAAATGGAACAAATAAGTTAGACCAGGCACTAGTGCTTTCATGCATGATTTAATTAAAATAGCTGAAATAAGATCTGAGTCATGGTTATAATCTAGCTTCATTTCCATAATAGTTTTATTCATCAGGTCATCCTACTCTAAGCATATTGAGCCTAGGTTTAGTTGGGTATAAAGAGAATCCGGCAGAATATTGTTATTTATATCTGCATTATTGATATACATAGATTCGAAGTAATCTGCATACAGATTACAGGTACTAAAGCTTTAATACCATCATATTCCATTACATTTGGAAAGGATGATGACTTTTTTCTATCATTAATGTATGACCGAAATGCCTGGCTGTTCTTTTTAATATTAGATTCTATTAACCAAAGATATTGATTGTACAGAAATCTATTTAGAAAAGCAAATTGCTTACTTAATCTTTTGAACTCTTTAAAATAATCCCGATCATCAGATAACCTAAATTGTTTATGTGATTTATGCGACTTATGAAACCATGCTGGGTGTGAAGATTTATATCAAGCCAGTTAAAAATATCAAAAGACTCATTTATAGCCACGAAATTAGTTTTCTTTCAGTTATATTTTACTACAGAATTGTTACTAATTATTTTGTCAAAATTATAAATTTTTATATACATAATCAAAGCTTTATGGTGGATATCACACTTCACTAATGGCAAACTTGATTCAACTAATATTGCCAAGCAGTTGTCACTTAAAAAAATTAAGTCTACAAATTTACCAAGAAGATTACATATATCATTAATTTGAACAAGGTTCAGACTACTTAATGTATCAATTACTAAACATTCTATGTCGGAGGTAACATTTGAAGGAATTAACGAATCTTCATCACACATAGGTCATTTACAGGTTATTTGCGTTGAATATTATTGATGTCATCGTTTATGTTAGTAGTGCTTGTTGGAAAATTGCGGAATGATTGCTCCGGTAGGCCAAAAATCAGGAACAGGATGTTGATGAATGCACGTGAGAACTTAGTGACATTCGAAGTCTTGGCCTGCATGAACACATTCCTTATTCTTACAGCAATTTTCAACAACAGCAAAATCGCACTTGGTTTAACTAACGATAAATGCAACCAAGCACTAAAAGGGAACGAGTCTACTTTTCACACTTAGTAATTTCATTCATGTCCAGGAATGATGCAAGTCTTCAAGACCAACTGCAAATTCATTATCCGGAGAGAGAAATTTCTTTTTGGACCAGAATGTTAGACAAAGATTCTTGGCAAGCCGGAAAGTTAGCAAAGGGTTCTGGTCGCTGGTCAAAACCATCAGGTACAACTTCGGGAATATATCTTCACTACTAAGCAATGGTGAAGTGGTTATGTTGCCACGCTGGATAAAGCTAATATTTTGTCTGGTAGATTCGCTTGAAATTCTCTATAGAAGAGCCAATACATATCCGTACGGGAGTTGTGTTTAAAGTCCCTTAGGTGATCCCCACGTCTCAAAGGCCATAAGTCCTAATGATTTCTCACTACTGTTAATTAAAAGCTGTACCTCATCCTGGGCTAAATCTCTGCGTAAACTATTCTACTTGTCTTATTCGACAGGAAAATTTCCAACTGATCGGAAACTAGGTCACATTCAGTCTATTCCCAAGAAAGGCGAGGGTATACTGTACTTCAAATTATCTACCTAAAACAATCACTTCGATTCTTTCAAAGGTTTTTGAATATATTATTGACTCTAAATTAATGAAATAACCAATCTAGAAATCAATTAACTCATCAATGATTGCAATATTGCTAATATGGGCTCTGGACTGCACGCTCATCTGAAGACTAGATATTTCAAAGGCCTTTGATAGAGTCTGGTATCCAGCAATTTTAGTTAAACTAAAAGCATTTGGTCTCTCCCCTCCTCTTCTATTATATATTGAAAGTTTTTTATCTGATCATCTAATACTGGTTGTACTAGATGGCGTTTTACCAGAACCTCACCCTATCAATGCCTCAGGGCTCTGTTATCTATCCATCAGCATACATTAATGATCTGCTTACCCTCACTTTTAATCCCATCCAGTATCCTTGATTTCGCTTACTTATTTGACACTCTTGGGAACTCCAGAGGAAATGCCAAATCAAGATTGCATGATTAGATCATTGAATACCGACCTTGATAATATCCTCGCTTGGGGAAAAGCCAATCGCGTCGAATTCAAGGCATCTTAGTCTCAAAGCTGTACATACATACATCACCACCTCTGTGCCACTTTCATCACCTTCCTGCCATGCTGTGCTTTGAATCATTATCCTATCATCATAATAATAATAATATACAAAACAAAAACGTCAAACTTTCTTAACTTTATTAAAAGACAAGTACCGAGGTACTGTCAGATTGTTGGCTTAAAGCCGAAAATCAAAATTTCATGAAAAAATTTTGTGAGTATTCTCTGTGTTTCGATCAGCAGCAAAAAAATCTTTATATGGATCTACCATCAATGTTTGGGTATCTGAATTCACTGTAGTGTAGACAGCTGTCAGCTCAGGGGTTCATTGTTGTCCTGATGAGATCGTGCTGTGCTGCTGATCGAAACACACAGCATACTCTCAAAAAATGCATCATGTAATTTTGATTTTTGGCTTTAGGCAACAAACTGACAGTTCCTCAGTACTTGTATTTTAGTTCTCTGCTTAATGCAGTAGGTTGAAAAATTGCCTATAGACTGTATAGGAGTCTCGAAAGAGTAAAACTCAAGTCCCCTTTCTGTCTCTTAACTTTAGTAGAGATAAAGTACGTGTAATGCTTCAATTCCTATATTTTGCAAAGTTACAATTTATGATAAATTCGTTAATTTGAACAAAATGTATTTCCCTATTTTTACTAATGAAAATGGATGATTTGAAAGTTTTGTATTTCCACCATTTACAATACAAAACAAAATAAATAATTTAACACCTCGTTTGAGTTTCGAGAGTGGCAAAAGTTGAACGTTGAGCAACTTTCTTCGTTGGGAGTGGTAGCTTATCTGTTCGACCCGAATCTTTTATATGATAAATTTTGTGCATTTGATATTTTTAAGTCGTGGCGAGTGTCTTGGAACTTTTGAGCTGTTTCCAGCTTATACGGTATTTAAACCATAGTTACAACCCCCCCCCCCCCCCCCCTCACAAGAAACAAACCAGGAACTGCCCTGACACTGAGCCTAGGTTATGTCTATGAACATTTAAAATTCTTTTGCTCTGAGAGGTACTGAAAGCTTCTAATTCCTTCCTTTTTTTCTGTACTTGGGGCATCAATTCCATATCTGGAACTCTCTACCGGCAGACATTCAACTATATATATCTACTTATTAATTATTTTATTATTATTATTATAATCAATTATATTACATAGTAAGTTTACACCGTTGATAAAGAAAGTGTTGTGTTTATATTTTATTTAAATAAATTATAATGATTATGTGTCTAAGTCATTTTACATTAGAACCTTTCGTCACCTAGCTACGCTACTGTATATAAAGCTTTCACTATCACTACACACACACACACACACACACTCCACAATACATTAGAAAATCTCTCATCAAATTAAAACAAAAATTTTCTAATCAGATCCGATGTTCGATGTTCATCTCTCATTAAATAAACTCACACGTTCATTAATTAACACCAGAAACCGCATGTAGTCCACCACTAAGCCACTCTTCTCCATCTATGATAATCTATTTAAAGGCAAAACTCCATAATTGGCGAACCGAATATCCAAATGAGCAAGTTAAGCTGGAGCGCGACAATCCTGTGTCACTTGATTTATGGCATGTAAAGTGAAATTGAACAAATTATAAAAACAACAAAAAATGTTAATTACTTCGCACCTAATTGTCGTATCGGCGGGAGCCTCAGGGTGTGATCCTTCTTCTCTTGCAGATAACATCTGCAAAAAACCCCATTCTGCTCTGCTTAGCGCGACTGATCGTGATAGTGATCTTGATGGTGTTAATAAGCATTAAACAGTGGCTGCCTCAGGCATTTACATTGTTTTTCCATTGTATTTTTCTTAGACCCTATGCCGTGCCGCACCGAACATATGTGGTGGCTGACGATCAGGTTGAATCGATAGAATCGACAGGTATAATACAATTGTGCCTGCCTGCAGAGTTAGATATCATCAAAATCGATACAGGTACTCTCGTACATAGCTTGACCTCTTCTTTTATGCACCTTTAGCTTCGATGGATATGTAGTATGTAAGTAGTTAGTTTGGTAATGTGGAACTCAATTGGATATTATGAGATTTCGGATGCTATACTTAAATGCATCTGTGCTCAGCTATTCTCCAATTCTTCCTTGCGTAATTTATTATAGGTAAGCTGGCAGGTATATCGCATAGCTGACTTCGTCGTCGTATATAATGCTCTTGTATAAGCCTAAATACTCTCATTGTAGTTCTGTTCGGCATACGGTTGTACACATCTTGAGGAATTAATTTAAAAAAAAAAATTTTCGTGATCTTTACTTGACGAAATTTCCAAAGACCCGGCGTCGTGGTGGCTTATTATTAATTTCTATCTCAATTGTGAATTAACTTAATTGCTGGTGAGTGCTGTTTTTTTCAATTGGTGAATAAAATGTGTAATGTGAGTGACAATATTGTGTTATTTCTGTTATTTAAAAATAATTTCTTCATATAGGTATCTACCTATTCGAGAAAGATTATCTTTTTTAACCTTAAGCTTTCTAAATATCATATGGATCACAAGTCAAGTCAAGCATGACAAAGTGAACAACTGCACGTAAAGCATTTCGTTTTTGTGTGCTTTTCATTAAAGTGTGCTAGTAGGTAACCCAGATGACAATTAAGTTTTTAAGTGATTTTATAATACTGTCGATATTTTTTTTATATATATATAACAGCTTTAATAGATACCTCTGCACGTGTAATAAGAACAGGATTAAGTCCTTTAGTTTACAGTGGATATTTGCGGAGTCATAATACAAAACTTTTAATAATAAACATTGTAGGTAGTAGCTTCACTACCTTAAGTTAATTAGCAAATGTAAAAAGTTCTACTGTCTAACTAAGTAGTCTTTGAGAAGGTACCTACTTTTGCGCTTGGTTCGTTAGTTTCGCAAAGGTCATGTACCTACCCACCTACAGTTATTTTCTAAGGTATATTTGTATAGTTTTGCCAATCGCAGTGATATATAGCAAGTATTTGGGTTTTTGTTTCTAAACAAAAAAATCATAAATAATTATATGTAAGTAGGTGAATGCAACAATTAAAGCCATACCACCCTCATAATTTGAATATATATATTTTTATTTAAATAGAACAGTCACATGAAAGATAACTTTATACATTTAGGTATTAGGTTAAACATGTAAAGAAATACTCTTTCGTTAAAAACAATAAAACCAAACTATAACTAAAATTTAATTGAAATTAAACTGAGTTTATTTATTTATTTTTATATATACATATATCTCAGTTATTTTAGTATTTTGTTGTCCTTATTTTCTCTTGAATAACTAGTTCTAGTCTCCGGGGCATAGATTTCACTAAATTTTTGATAACACCTACTATTATTTTATTCCATTCCCCAATTAATGCAGTTTTCAATAATTCCTTCCCTTACGAATATCTTAATACCTATATCTAACAATCAATTTTCCTAACGATAAATACCAATTTTTTCGCGCAATCGCTTACATTGAACCCATAACCAAGGGCGCATACAGCGGGGGTCGATCGGGGCGATCGCCCCTCTCCCCCTAGAACTCTAATAAAATCAAAATGTATACTCTAAAAGTTTCCGCTCTAATTAAATTAAGTTAAAATATTAAAAAAAAAATCTTTTTAAAAAGACTGCTTCTAAATTCGCACTTAAAAAATAGAAAATAATTTCTCCCTTCACTTAATGAGTACATCGCAAAAGTTCTCTAGAGTTTCGCTTCATAATTTGCATTTAATTAATTTTGAAATTATATTACCTTTGTGTATGAATTTTGAAATTTTGACGGTATATACAAAGAAATCAAGATCTAGGCAGTTCAAATTTTAACACTATAGTAAATAACAATTTCCCGCCATTAAAATTTGGAGCTCCTAATTTTAATCAAAATACATTTAATTCCCTGACTTTCCTTTCTTCGTGTACCTAGAAAATTTTAAAATTTATTCATAAACTTAATATAATTTCAAAATTTAATTAAATGCAAGATTAAGGGAAATTTTAGAGAACTTTTGTGATGTTGGCATTCATCATAGAGAAGTGAAAATTATTTTCTATTTTTTAGTGCGAATTTTGAAGCAAGATTTTTTTTTAAAGATTTGTTTTTTATATTTATCAAGTAAATTCTTTTTTAACCTTAAATTATTCTCAAAAAAATTATAAAGGAATTTGCAGTACAAGAAAAATGAAAGCTTACAAAAACCGGGGTATTTGATGAAAAGTAGTATGTTGGGAAAATCATCATAGACGGGGTAATTAATATCAGATTCAGTTTTTCTGCAAATATTTTATTTAAAGAAAATGGAGTTATATATTAACACTACCAAATTAGCACTCCTCGTAAATTTCTCTAACGAAATGTCGATTTGAAAAGAAATTATGGGAAAAAAATTTAAAAACTTTCCCGTTAATTTACAACAAATTTCAGCCCAGCTCAATGTGTTTTCTTTCTAATACTATTTATTAAAAACATAGCGTGTACAACAAATTTGTGGAAATTATGGTGTTTGAACGAAATCCAAAGTACTTTTATTCGAAAAACACTAGCAACAAGATAAAGCAATAAGTATTAAATGCTGGCCGCTAATCGGTCCGGTATCCTCGCATTCAAGTAGTGCTCCATGGCTTGTATAATCCGGATCCGGGGGTTACGACTAAACAATTTTCTATTTTTTGTGGCACCAATTTTTACTATGCTTTCGGGATCAAAAACTTTAATGTTATTCTACTTAATAAAAGAACTCCTACGATATCTGGATGTTAAAGAAGTGTTCATGCTAAAACGGGAAGAGGAAGCTATACAGCGCGATCCACAACTGATGGTCCAACTTCAGGAGATTGAGTTATGAACGAACAAAATGTTGTTTTTGATAGTTGAAAAAGATCAAATAATAAAAAAATTTGCGAAAATTACATTTGAGGATATTAGACTTTGTTTTCTGTGTATTACATAGATTTCCTAGCTGCGCAATATTTTAACAGAAAATTAACTTGAAAGATATTGCTTCCGTTAAATATAATGGAGTATTTAGTGGAGGAAAAATTGTATTAAAATTTTCATAAATAGCGAAAATTTGGAACCCACATTTAACTTGTCGTATAAGAACATGCCTTTATATTGTAGCATTACCAGATCTATGATTTTAGAGAAGAAATTTATGTTTCTTCTAATTTTACTGTAAGGAATGAGGAATCGTTACAGAAATAAATGAAAGAATGGCAGACATGACAGGTGACGAGTTATTCCCATATATATGAAATATAAATAAGGAAATGTTTTTAGTATCATTTTGGTGAAAATCTTCTTAACAATTAAAGATTTGCATAAATTCCCTATAAAGGAGCTTAAATCGCTTTCATATAATTTTTTCCTGATTGGAAATGACTTCACTATGTGATTTATTAAAGATCATATAATATAAAGGATATTCTTCTCCCATATCGAAAAGTGTCGCGAGGTGTGTTGGAAACTTGAGGAAATTTCAAAATTTTTCAACATGAAAAAACATTATATAATTATGCTTTTCGTTAATTGTGCAGTATGTACCATTATTACTTTAACTTTGGAATATTAGATAAGTCAGCAATGAACGATTATGTTCTACTTTGAAATGCACGCAATTGTTAGCAAACTGACTGATGTAGAGATTAACTGTACTTCATTGTTCGGCTTTGCAAATGTTTTATAAATTTGACGATATTTTTGTTGAGTCTACGAAAATGAAACTGAACAAAATCTCTTTATAGAATTACATATGTACGAAATATTCATAATTTTTACATTTTATATTACCAAAGGAAATTACGAAACAAGCTTTCACAATCACAAGAGTACGTGGGTTCTTAATAGATTTTTACATTGTTTTTTGAAATGCGTTATAAATTCTACAAAATTTGTATAGATTAGTTTTCTCCGAAACTTTCAGATCGAGATTTTGGAACAGCTTTGGTAAATACTTTACGATTCTTTTTGTTTTGCTGAGTGTTGCAATTAATTAAGTTTTCCACAATTTATTTCTTATTATTAAGTGTGACTAGTAAGTGTCCAGTAATATTTTATGCACGCACCACATAATTAAGTTCCATATTGTTTAAAATTATCTACAGGTGTATCAAATTTTGTATTGCCTCAAATTCAATCACTCTTATATTTCACCACATTATTAAGAATGTGCTCATGATAACATATAAGCTGTCGCTAAGTAATATAATATATGTAATCGATTTCGATTTCTTTCTTATTTTAAATTCTAGTATTAAATTCCCCCCCCCCCTCATCGCCTAAAGCAAATGTCTGGATCCGCCCTTGCCCGTATCTGACCCACCATAATATTTTACACTGCGGATGTGATGTCTCTGATTTTAGTGCTTCAATTATTTTATGTCATACTCTTCTTTATATTTATTCTCGTCCGTAAACAGAACCTTTTTTCAGACTTCTGAGTCCTTCGTTTCATTTCGTTTTTAACGATTCACTTCTGATATCAGTGGGTTTTTTTCGTGGCACACAAATGCGAAATATTTCTTTCCACATCCTACTTTTTTCAAGCTATTAGGGCATGTGCATATCTGGAGCAAATAATATGTATAGACAGTTGGCCTTCTCCGTTTCCTATTTTTTTTTTTATTAAATTAGAGAAATCGTTTTATTTTTTGCGCTACCGTTTTTGTATGACTTCGTGCAACAATTTTATCGATTTTTTACAGAATTTCCTTGATTTTTTAAACAAATTATGATATTCCGTACTTCTACCGTAGCATTTTTCGTTTTCAATGTATTTATAGTAACGTTTTTAATTTATCTGTTATCACTATAATAAAACTAGCATGTTCCTCTTCATGATCAATTTTAAACTAAGTCTTTAAATCTAATAAAAACTAAACCAGATATACCTATAGTTCCGTTATGATACAGGCAATTCTTTGGTTGCATAATTCTAATGAAATTTTAGTTTTTGTTTAATTTTACTTACCCAAAAATTTCTTGTAATAGCTTTGATATCTTTTTTTTTCCTTTTTTTGAATCGACAAATCGACAAATGCTGATAAAGCAACTTCACATTAGATATGAAGTTGGAAAAGGTAGATGTATTTCAGGACTTTCTCTATTAAAAGTGGATACACATGTTGCATTTGCCCTCCATATGTTTATTTTTCAAGACTCCGTCTCAAGTTAATTTGTTTGTTCTTCTTACGCATGCGAAAAACAAAACGATCATAGGCGATTGAGATACCCATACTGATGAGACCTCTCTGATCGCTCCGGGTCAAAAAATTAAATTTTTTTTTTGCTAATTTATTGAAATTATTTAATATAAATTTCAGTCTTAGAGACGAAAAAATTTCCTCTTATTAACCTTCTGGCATGGAGTGGATATCTTCCATTCAATATTTTTGTTTAAATCAGGCAAATAGTTTTTCTGGCCCACTTGCAAATTCTCTAAATGTTGTGTTATACATTTCAGAGTATCAATTTTACTAGCATCGTTTATTTCATATTGGTTGCTTCATCAAGTCGATACATCGTCGATTTTAAATTCTAGCGATATGTTACTGGTTTTTGTTCCAGTACAGTACAGTTGTACAGTTTATATGGATTAGTTTGTCTATGCTCTCGACTTTTGCCGCTTGCTTTTTCTTATCAACTATTCTCACTCAATTCTCTGATTTTTTTCAGTTGAAATGTATCTATTCTATATTTCCCTTTGTTCCTATGAATTTTAGACAGTCGTGCCGCTTGGAGTGAGATGACAACCATGGTAAGATTGATTATTTTTCTATGTTTGTAATCGGATAAAAGTAAGCTGCTTGTTGCAATTGACGCAGCCAAAGCACCGTGCAGCGAGTATCCCTTCGAAGCTCTTTCCGTCCCCCAGGGGGTACGCGTACCACACTTTGAGAAACACTGCCCTAGATGAAATCTAGATTGTATACTAAGTTTTTCATTCCGTTTCTAACATCTGAAAACGATAAGTCTTATGCGGTTTTCATGTACTAAAATTTTTTCAGAATATGAAATGTACAATATTCATATAAAAAGCTTATTTAATTGTTTGTATCTGCTGTATTACCCTTTAAAATTGAAAACTGCATACAATACCATCAAAAAGGACAATTAAACAAAAGTACTCCTTACATTCTAAAAATTAAAGATCAAGTTGATCTACGTTAATGCTAAATTGACTAACCTATATACTTATAACTAAGCTGAAGCAGAGCTTCGAATTTCAGAGGCTATGTGGAAGGTCTCAGCTTTTAAGGGAAGTGAATAGCAAATAATAAGGTTACTAAGATTCTTAATTCTGCATTACTCCATAGGTTAGTATAAACCACACAATTTGAAATAATTTTCTAAAATCAAACTGTCAAACAAATTCAACAAACTTCATTCATATGAATATGTTATCATAGCAGGTTTATTACTCTCTTACTTTTTGTTATATTTACTTAAAATTTCTTTATTCTGCAATTTTATTAATGTTATGGTTCCTGGTTTTCGTGAATATAAGGTCGTGGGTGGTTAGTAAGAACGTACCATAGTATAAGATTAGTAATGTAGGGTTAAACTATTTAAATGCCTTCTACAGTATCAATCATAATAGATACCTACATTGTGAAAAAAGTTGGCATTTGCATTTAAATTTTTCTATTTACATCTTTGCATTGTAAGTTCTTCTTGATATTCTTCTATAGATGAAGTGGAAGTAAAATACAATATTATCCTCAAGATTTTATATTTATGATTTATTTCATAAAATAACGCTATAATAATTTTAATTAAATATTTTTATATTACCTATATATATATATTTACCTTCTCAGCTTAAATTAATATATTTTATCTTTCTTTTTTCATATTTTCTCAGACAACAATGCTATCTATATATGCAGTGGCTGTTATTATTAATACGGTTTTAGTGCTACAAGCGACAGCAATTAAAAACTCTTTGACACAGCCAGATGATGATAAAAGTGATATGGAACAGAGACTACAGAATATTAAACAGAATTTCAATAATGATATCATTTCGGAAAATTTAAGACTGAATAAAAATCATAGACATCATAAAATGTTCAACTATTACGGATATTATCCTACTCAATTGCTACCATCAGCCGCCACACCATCCCCACTATTATATCCTTTTGAATATTTAAACAATTTTCCGAACTTTGAGGAGGAAGAAAAAGAACAAGATAATTACGAAATTTCACCAAGGGCAGCAATAAGGAGACCTTCGCATTCAGGACGTACTGAAAATTCACCAGTTTACTATATAAAATTACCGCCTACACCTTACATGTTTGTACCTGGAATGGGATATATGTCACAGCCTCCAGCTTTTACACAATTACAACAACCACCGATTACACCAATTCAAACTCCATTAGCACCAATAAATGTAAATCCATTTTTAAATCTTCCATTGAATTTCATTTCGAACGGACGTCCTTCTAATATTTATCAATTTGGCGGCAATGGAATGCAATCACCGTACCCTACATCACAGTACTATTCACAGCAAACAGTCCAAATGCCGTTTTATAAGCCCGCACGGCCTTATCGGAAGGACTCGAAAATTACGAATTTAAAAGGAAACTTTGGATTTAATGGCCGTCCTGAGGAAATCTATATTTTACCCAATGACTATAATTCTGTGTACTCGAGTGAATCGCATTCGTATTATTGAGTTCCTATATACTATATATATATATGTATGTGTGTACATAGATCATTATATTGTTCCTAATTTTTTATTAATGATAATAAATACAATCATTGTAATGAGGCTGAATATTGGTTTTTTCTTTTCATTCTTATGATTTCATTCAATTTTTTAATGGGCAATTATTTTGTAAATTTACTCTGATTATTAACAATCACTTAGGTATCTCTTACACGTCGTTGAATAACTCTGAGGTCCTACCGTAACTCCCAGAATACAAAGCTAGTCAAGAAGTCATTCTTCCACTAAATTACATTGGTCTTAATAATGGTCTGGACTTTAATTAAAGAAGCCATGGAAACTAAACTGTAGCTTCCAAAGAAAAAATGAAATACCAACAAGTTACAGGAGGTACTTTCTAATGATGTCAAAAATTGTAGCAAGTAGAACAAATTTACGAAAATTATTGAATTACCACAAGTAGTCCAACTGTTTTAATTTTAAATTCGCTTGAATTTCCTTCAACCACCATAATATCTATAAATTTGTTCTATTGCTCCCTTTTTTCTTCACATTTGGGAGCAGTAATTTAAATAGATATCATATTTAAAATAAAATCTCAGCTCTTGTCATTAGAGCCGCTGACACTGTAATATCAGTCGGTGCAAGACGACAAATCGGTCTACTAATTCATATTAATGTATTAGTAAGAACTCCGCTGTACTTTTAATAGTTTTATTGTATTCCAGGTTACAGGCGCTATGTATGCAGTCCACTAATTTTTTTTTTGACATCAGGTGGTGTCAATTGAATTGTGTATATAACTAACAATAGATTATCACTCGATTCATTCGATTGTTAATTATTACTATAATCTCTTTTTTCTTATGATTCTTTATTACTATAAAAAAAATAATTTGCAGTCAGGATGGGGAAGATGTGAAGGAGGCTATTTGCAATCAGCAGCAAGGCTCTGTAAGCGGAAGATCTAAAAGTATACCGATGTTGGCTCTTCTGGGAATTACATAATCAATCAACTTTAGAGCGGGTTACAGGTCGATTTCATCTACACCGATTTTGTGAAGGCCTTTTATCTTGTTCTATTGTTCATTAAATGGTCAAAATTTTAATTAAATTCGACTCATCTTAGTTGGATATCTTCCTATTTTACTTGTGCCAAGGTTGGGCTTATATATTCTCTTATACATTTACGGTCTTTTCCGGCAGGCATTTGTGAGCTTTACACTTTATTATCTCCATATACATTGGTAAGCATAATCTTTTTTATACAATACATTGTGTCCTTTGTATGTTGGTGATCTTAAGAGGTGTTGTTCAATACAGTGCTATGAGGATCGTTTGAAACTTCAATCTGAAGTTGGCAAGTTGCAGGTAATTGTGCTCATCAAATAAATTGGAGACAAATGAGATCAAGAATCTCATAGAATCGAGTCTCTACCGACGAGGGCATACTACAAGAGAAATTTCTTGAGCAGCTGTTCAATACACCCTTATTCGTCAGTGTGTAAAAAACAACAGTGAACCACTACATCCTTATTCACCAGTGTGTAAAAGCAACGTGCCTGGTTATTGAAAAATGTAACAATTTCTACTTCACATAAAACAAGTATATTTCTCTTTGTCACACACATGCTGAATTTCCTTAAAGCTACATGCAATTCTTTCTTTCAAATATTATAATCATTTTTTTATTTTATTTTTTCAAATGATGTCCTATTCTCGTGGGTAATCTCTTTCTATCGATCAGCTGTTCAAGAAATTTCTCTTGTAGTATGCTCTCGTCGGTCTCTACAAAGGAAATCTATTCGATATGCTCTCAGAGATCTTCTTACCATGATAATATGTATGCCCCTGATAATTGTAGATGTCTGTTGCTCGGGTTGCAGTCTCGGATAGAAAAATTTCCAGTATAATGATATGCTTTAATAATCCTATCCTATAAAATATATTCTAAAGATCGTATTTCTTTATTTTAATTTATTCGTTTGGAACTTCATTCAGAACACTTTTTATTTCATACCATAGATTGTCTTCCTACCTTGTGTGATCAGCACGAGCCAGACACTTTAATATTATAATAATAATAGAAATTTTAATGAAAATGAAGAATTCAAAAAAGTTCGTTATTACAAAATAGAAATAATAGTTGTTAACTGTGTATATGAATTATTAATCATACTTTATTACTGTATTTAGTCTTAAATTATATATATATGGCAGGAAGGAGATAGGGAAAGGAATTAGGGAACATGAGGAGGTTGGCCGAGTCATCACCCTTAAACTTTCGCAAATTTTAAACTGGAGATAAAACATAAGATGGCAGTCTGTTCCACATTCGCACAGTTCTAATAAAACCACATCTAGTACAAAGCATACTAAACGACCAGATAACAAACTTTCAATCCATAAAAGAAGAGGATGGGAGAGTCCAACTTTAATTTTGGCTAAAAGTGGAGGAGGCCAGACTCTATCAAATGCTTTTGAAATATCTAGACTCTAGGGCAACGATTTTGAACTCAACAAAATTGTGAAGACTATGATTCAAACGTTCCGCCAGAAAAATCAGCAAGTCTCCAGATCAGCGTCAAAAACCTTTGAAAGAATCGCGGTGATTACAATTGGTCGATAATTTAAGAGATCGCTGCCTATCTTGTGAATAAGCTGAACGTGAATTAGTTTCCAAGCAGTTGACAATTTTTTCTGACGACAGGGGCGAGAAACCATCAATCAGGACCTGTGACTTTGGGAGACGTTGATCTCCATAAGGACCTTGAATATTATTTAGAGAATATTAATTTAACATTTGTTAATAGTGTAGTTTGTAAAGAGCTTTTCTATATAAGCTAATCGAACAGTTTCCCGTCGCGCAACAATCTGTATAGCCTCGTTAACTCAAAACATAAAGTTTAAAGCGGACAATCGAAAGTTTTAAAAAAATAAAAAAGTGAATAGTGAACTCAAGGCCAAAACTAAAACCTCGCGAATCAGTTAAACTTATCATAATTCGTATATTTTTATTCGTTAACGCATAAGATCTCGTTATACTCTGGTAATTCATCAACACAACTACACAAAGTTGGCGGCGGATATAAAATTCATTAAGGAATCGAGGTGTTTTATTAGCTATTCACCAGTGACCTGAGATAATAAGCATATGATGAGAAATCTACGGAAGAAGGAAATGATTAAATACAGATCAAAATTTAACAACGAGGTGTTCGCCTCCATCCCCAAAGGAGATTTCATCCTATTAATTTGTGATAAAAATGCACAAATCGGCCCAAAAAAACCTATCTTGAGCATATTGTTGAAAACCAAGAAGCAGAAATGTGAATCTTGCAAGATGGGGTCACGTAAAGTGTTATGTATTGTCCTCTGGAAATCAAACCTTTTCACTTTTCGCATAACGTAAAAATAATAATAATTTCTGAGCGAAAGCAGATACTGAGATAGTTCTTATTTTGGTTGAAAGGAGAGTTCATGGAATTTGAGAATGATAAAAAATTATGTCCTTGTTGTAATTATTTTACGGGATCAAGGAAAGCACAACAAATTTGTATGAAATTTTTCTTTCAAGAATGTCTCTGCCTCGATAACTGAAACATTAGTCCAGAAATCGTCGGATATCGTTAAAAATGATAAAAGGATCTCTTCGAAAAAAAGTGCACAAGTTTGATTCTGTGATATTCTTGAAAGGACTTATGAGCATTATTTACTACACTTCCTTCGAAAAACGAAAAATGTTCAAACTTATATTTCTTCGGAGGAAGGAGTTATTTTAGAGGCCTGAAGCAAAACAGTGATCAGAGCACGTCAAGGATTCCATTGGCGTACTCCACCCTACTTAGATATTTATCGAACACCCTATTTATGTATTGATTTAATGTCCTAGTATTTATTGTATTTACGTATTAATATAAAATTTTAGATCTAGTTTCATAATAATAAAATGATTTTGAATTTGAATTTTTAATTTGAATGAATTAGGCCTACAACAGTCTTGAAGAACTTTTATTTAATACCTTCATTTCTTATTAAAACAATCCCCCATCCCACTAGGAGTTTACTACAGACTTACCCACCCGAAAACCACTTCTCACTTCTTTTTTGTCTACATTCTAACATTGATATACTATATAGCATGAAATCGGATCCGGTAGAGAACTATTGTTGCCATCTTCTATCCCTCAAGCAATTAGAGGAGATTAATTATGAAAACACATCGCTGATCTACTTATTCTATATTTTGTTTATTTCGCATGCTTAGTTGTTCGATTTTAGTTTTTATCATATCAATTACGTTTTTCTGTTATTTTTACTCAAGCCAAATCGAGTTCAGTAGTTCAACAAATACCAGTCTACGTACGTAAATTATTTACCAGTCAAGCAAATCAAATAGTAGAAATCATTTTGCGAAGTTTTGTTGTTTTAATTTTCTATCTTTCATTTGATTTGATTCTCGGTTTTATTCATCAATTCTCACGTCATATGATTCGTAACCTCTTAATCTTGCATGTACATATATGGAACTATGCATATCCAGCAAAACTTTACAGTACCATCATTATTTCAACACGTTATAAACCTTAAATTAATTTAATAAATACCGCACGATTTCATTGATTGTATACAAAGATTCTGGTAAGTGTTATACATTTATAGTCGAGCGTAAGAAGAAAATCATTGGGAAGGGTCATAAAATGATCTAAGAAAAACACGATTAAGACCTGAAAACTCAATAGGATATTATCAAACTGCAAGAAGAGTAAGCGTTCTGGTGTGAATTTAATTAAATGGATAACTTCCTTTGACTGTTTTATAACTATTAAGAAAAGCACTGCAAATTTTCTCAGACAGCACATTAAAATTTTATTAAATTTATGTTATAGTCATAAACATATGCAGACCATCATCGTTATTCTTGGTGAAATGAAGAACTAAATAAAGGAACTGATCTACTTCGTTATGCTATGTTGGATTTCTTTAATAAATTTTCCCTAGATAAACTTCTTATATTCTTGTATGTGTTTTATTTCATTATTTATTTAGTAAAAAGAAATATTACATCAGAAAAGAGAAAGCCGAGTCTATCGTGAATTAAACACATTTACATTTTAATATTTACGTGATTCAGATATGTAATGTTTTTTTTTATTAAATTGTAACTAATTAAGTATCTAACTATAGAAAAACAAATAAATATTATATATTATTTAAATAGTTCTACTGTCCTATTGTAAGCAAGGTACTAATCTACTATCTTCAGAGCAAATATCTGATCTGAATATAAAAGTTACAGCAGACAACCCTATCATAAGTCTTTCCTATAAATCTAATAACTTCTCATAAATTCTTTTCTTAAATATAAAAACAAATAACATAATAATAACTTCCCGCAAATATTTTTCCCACATAAAACTTGCTTGTCGACATTTTCCCGGTCACTATAGATAATTTTGCATTTCTTAAAAAAAAAGAGAGCGTTAAAGCAGTTTTTCACTGAGGCTCCATCATAGAAACTTTCCCTTTCCGATATATTTTTTTAGTGCAAACAATTATTGTGAAAAAGAGGAAATAAAATAAAATTCACATAACAGTCAACAAATTACAAACGTGGATCTTGCTATTTATTTTTCCCTTTGTTTTTTTATTCTTGTTGTCCCATATTGAGAGAGATCGTAGTTGATTAGTTAGTTTGAAAAGAGGTTATGGCCGCAAAGGGTCTCGTAGGCCAAAATAAGGCCCATTGTTCATCCTCCAAGTTATGCGCAATTGCTCATAGGTCCCAACTGGGTGCTCTTACAAAGCTATGTATTGCCCCCCCCCCCCCCGCAGCCCTCCTTGCTGACTTCATGCACCTCGTGCAAGAAGTGTGAGCACACAAGTCTTATCCTGTAAAGGTGACCCCTGAGAAAATAGTGCCCAGTGAGAACAGATACTAGAGTTCTCAGGGTTGACTTATTAGGTCCCTCCCACAAGCTTATTCGTTAGGTTTGGGTTAGTTTTATCCCATAGTTCCTTTGTAGTTCTACCCGGGTGGTCAGCCCAAACCGGAATAATAGAGGCAAAGGCAAGGCGTTTTGGTGCAATCCCAATTATGGTGAAAGATTCCTCCGAGGTTACACCAATATTGTCGTTCCCGCTAATATTGCTGTACCCTGGCAACCACAGAACAAGTACCATATTATTCCGAGAGAGGGAATTCAGGATGGTTTTACACTCCAGTACTAGATTGGAGGTTGTAAAGGGCTTAGATAAAGTTCTGACAGCTGCTTGCCTGTCTGAAAACTGTGGCATTATCTTCAAGGTGTATGGCAATTTCCATCTGAGACTCCTTGCAGAAAACGCCTGCTCCGGTCTTTTCTTGGGATTTCGATCTATCAGTGTAGATAATAATAGGATTTGTCAATGGTTAAAGCAGGAGAATGTAATTCCCATTCTGCCCTGGATAGAATTCTAGATTCAGAATTGCTTTGCAGCATAGTTTCAAGGAGGTGGTCGGTGTCCTTATCGATGCCAGGTGCCGTAGACTGCAAGAATTCAATCATGGATTCGTGTGGAACTCTTTTTCCAGTGTGAGTCCATCTCTGCATAAAATTCAATCTTAACGCTGTAACTGACGTCCCCACCCCCCTTCTTGATATGTATTTTCACAGAATGCATGTTGAGGATAACCTCGAGAGCCCGAGTAACTTGAGAGCGCCGCTTGCACTGAGGAGGCACAATCTTCTCTAATATCTTACAATGATTGGCGAAATCCATTGCTTTCCATGACACCATCAAAACCGTAGGTTAACATGGGTGTCGGTGTATATCCATAGGTTCATCCGCAGTATGAGTCCCCACTTCTTTTCTATGGTTCTGCGGTATATTGCGAAAGCTCTAAGAGATTGGTTCGCTAGAAGATGTAGTTTCTAGTTTAGCTTTTTATCTACTATAATGCCTACCTAGGTATTTTTCTCCGTCTTGTAGCTCCAAACGTGTAGAACCCATAAAGGGCAGGAGAGAAATCAGAAGTGATGCATAAGTAAAAGCGCATCAATAACGTTATTGAAGAAAAATGAGAGTGAAAACTAAAAGCTTAAACAAATTTAGTGAAAGTATAACTTTGACGATAATAATTAAAGCAGTACCTGTAATGGCGTTAAAACAAAATTAACGTTTCACACAAAATTTGCTCATTACAACAATATTGTCGATTTTCAAAACCAACTTTGTGCGATAAATATTTGTAGATACAAAGGAACCATTTAGTACACAGAATTACCCAAAACTTTAAAAAACGGATTTGCATTACCTATTCATACTAAATCAAGAATTCCACAAAAGGACAAGACCCAAAGGAACCATTTAGCACACAGGATTAATTAATCTTAAATCAACAAAGACCCACGATCAACAGAGTACACAGGAAAACTTTCCAGGAAATTATGTTACCTGTAAGTTCGTAAAACAATATATTCTCTAATTGTTTTTTTTTTTTTACGAAAATTTTTCATTCTTTCATTCGTACCTACTAATACTTGATTAATTAATTGAATCACTAATTAAATTAAAGTGAATACTAATAATAATAATAATTTTTTATTAAAACCACAATTGAGATACAATTCTCATTAATTTGCGCAAACTCTGGGTTAGAAGAATTCAACTGTTATAATTTCATATAAGTATGTACTTAATCTACAATTTAAACCTATCAAACGAAAGCAAGGAAAGTTAATCAAATAAGCAAGCTGAGAGTTAAGGTCATTGTAAATAAAAATATGATAAGACCAATAATAGTAACAATAGTATTAGAAAAAATTGGATGTGAAAATACATATACCTATAAGATGGAAAAAGAGTAATATTTAAACAATAGAAACATCATGCATGCAATTGTATAACAGATAGCAGTAATATGTAACGCATATAAGATTATGAACTCCTAAAGTGTTGTAAGGCTCTCAATCTGAAATCCCTAGGACTGGAACTCATACGAATAACCAGAGGGCGATTATTCCAGACTCTGACACCGTGAATGGAAAAGGTGCGCGAACTAAAAGAAGTCTGAAACCTTGGAAGATTAATTTGTTGGGTACGACGTGATGGGAGGAATCATAGACATTTTTTTAGATAATTAGGACAATGATTGTTTATTATCATATACATCATGACACTAAGTCGGAATATTAAATAATTATCCAGTGAGCAGCCAAAAATCTGCCTAGAAAATTCAGATATATGATCATATCTTCGGAGACCAAAAATATATCGCATGCAAGCATTATACGCCACATTAAGTTTCCTACGATTAATGCTGTCAACATTGGAATATATGCAGGCGCCATAAGATATAATGGGAATTAAAAGTGCTTTGACAAGGCGCTCGCGAGCGCGGAGCTTAGAAGGTGTATACTTTGCATGACACCATAAGTTTCTTAAGTCAATTGATAACGCCATGCCCAGATTAGTTACCATTTCACTATATTATATGCGGGTACCGTTTAGATACAATGCCGGGACACTCACGGTGGTAATTGGTCTATGAAAAAGTATTATGCTTTGCGATTTACTTGGATTCAGCAGCAGTTTATTATCCACAGCCCACGCACTAGTTCTAGATAAATCATTATTGAATTCATCAACACTGACGGATAAATTGTCAACATTGGCTGGAAGAAATAGTTGAACGTCATCAGCATACAAAAGTATTGAACAAGATTCCGAGACAAGTATCAAATCATTAATGTATATGGTGAATAATAACGGGCCCAAGATTGAACCCTGCGGTACACCTGAGCAAAGAGGTAATAAACCTGAAGTTCGATTGTAAGCTACAGTACCTTGTTGTCTACCTGTGAGATAGGACTACATAAATCATGATCGTGGTTCTAGCTTATAGGATCTGATTATTGTTAATATACCTAATCTGGTTAAAGGACAAATTGATGTTGCTGTACCCGGAATTAGTTATTATCATGCTGTAGTGGCATCCCTAGCACTTCCTCACTTTATCGGACCTCTCCAGCGCACCATCATGTGTAGAAATCTCAACAGAGTGGATACCGTACTATTAAATGAAGCAATGCTGTCTTCAGATTGGGATCCCATCTTCAACACTGCTGATATTGACTTCCAGGTTGAATACTTTAGTGAGGTTGTAGGTAATTTATATAATAAATTTGTGCCTGAGTATTCATTAAAAACTTGTTTTTGGTCTCCTTTGTTCAATGATGACATTAGGGCACTAATTATGGAGCGAAATTTTGCTTACAGTTGCTGGAAAAGGTACGGAGGTCCTGAGTTAAAAGCAAACTATAAGAGACTTCGCAACAAAACTGTTTCAGCAATTCGTAATGCAAAGTTATCCTACTTTAATGCTAAACTTAACCCAAACCAACCAACTAAGATGATTTGGAGGAATATCAAAGAGGCAGCAATTATTCCTAAGGCTGATAGCTCATGTAGTTTCAATCCGGATGAATTGAATGTTTACTTTACAAATAGTGCACAACATAATACTTCCTTTCAACCAGATTCTCATGAGCAATCGTATGATGCCGATATGGTCAACTTGCGTTTCGTAATGTGACCTTTGATGAAGTAGTATTGGCATTTAAATCTATAAAATCTAATGCTAGTGATCTTGATAACATAGACATTTGCTTCCTTAGGCTTATTTTCCACATCATCATTCCCAGGTCAGTGGAAGGTTGCAAAAGTACACCCAACGAAGAAGAAAAGTCGCTTCAAGATTTTAGACCCATAAGTATTCTTCCTGTGCTGTCGAAAGTATTGGAATGCTTGTTATACAGTCAAATCCGGGAATTTATTGATAGTTCCGATCAACAGTCTGGTTTTAGAGCTAAACACAGTACTATTACTACTCTGCTCTATATTATTGAGAAGGTGCGACAAAACACCCCGTCCATCCACGGTATCAGAATCAGAAACCTCCGGTAAGTTTAACACAGAAGCCATTGGGGAGTCCAGTATGAGAGAATATCCCTAGCATTGACACAACACTACCTTTCTGAGAAATACCTACATGCATGATGTTTACAAGAAAAAACAAGAAGATAAGAGAGCTATTATATATGCTATAAAAAATGTAAAAGAAACTAATGAAATTTAAGAAGATAGAGAAAACAAAAGAGACTAAAACGAGTTAACTATAACAAAAGAAAATTTTGTCATTATGTCACTGTTTAAAGTGAAAAATTTGTAAATTTAATTCGTCGCATGAAAACTAATACAAATTAAAAAAATAAAAGAAATTGTAATTGATATATTTAAAGTACCTATTACATGTATCTGTAGTCAAATCTTGTTGCGATTTTTGTGAATTTTTTATATTTTATCTTTTTAGAATTTTTTTTTCCCCCTTTTTCTGAAATTTTTATAGAAATAAATCGTACAAACCAGATCAAACACTAATTTTAAATTAAAAACAAATGGAGACAAAAAGTATGCGCAAGAAAATCAAAGTAGGGCAAATATTTTTGAAAACTGCCCGACTTTTTTGACGATTATATAGGGAATTAAAAAACTTCTTAGATCTAGTAGAACGAATTCACCTTCCGCCTTTTAAATACGATGATTCTGCGCAGAAAATTTTCTCTCTTAAAGCCAGAAACACAGTTCGAGGCACTGCATTGAAATTTGGAGCTCATGTAATATCATGCGGCAATTCACATACACTGCACTACATCGTTTGGGCTAATTTCTAAAACACTGCATACTGCATTAGTTGACAATTGTTAAATAGCACAGAATAGAGGAAGTGTTAATTTTAATTTGATTAATTAATTTTAAAATGATATTAGAAGAAACATTTTATAATGAAATGAAAACTGTATTACGTAGACAGACTCAGGTATGCTTTCCTACCGGTTCGCACCGGTTCGCACAAACTGTTTAGTATAAATTTTATGGTTCGTACGAACTGGATATTAAAAATAATTTTTTTTGAAAATTTGTATACAAATATACTTGTCCAATTATATTGTGAATGATACAAGTAGCTATTAATTACTACATATAGGTAGAGTTTGAAACAATAAAGACTTAAACGCAATGTGAGCGACACGATAAATAACTCCGTAAAAAACGTCGACAAAACGTCCGGGGAAATTCAATGGGAGCGACAAGAACTCTCAATCCGTAATTAAATTTATTCTGTCATATGTGTTCTGAATTAAAAATAGAAAAAATTTCAACGAATAAATTAAAAAAGATTTTTAAAGTTGCTTGTACGAGTTTTTTACCGTATGAAAAGTTTTAAAAACATAACCAACATACATAGAAGTAGATGGTAGGTCCAAGAGTTATATAAAATTCGACCGGAGTTGGGTTTTTATGTGGTTGTGTTTTTTTTTCGTATAAAATACGGCGGCATTTTACAGTCTCAATTAACTGTTCCGCCATTTTTTATTTAAACAAGTTTTTTTTTCACCAAATATCTATTGGACGTTAAAATAATTTGGAAATTTTTGAAAATTTAATCTACATAGTTACCCACCGTCCGTGATTATATATCAAAATTGAAACTTATTTTCCAAGGTTTGTTGGACATATTTCTTGCTGTTAGATTTGATACGAAATATTAAAAACTGAATTAATTAGGATTCTGTTCTGACGGTACTAGCGTTATGGTAGGCTGCAAAATCTGGAATCAGTGTAAGAATTAAAGAGATTTTTCCAAACGTTATTATTTGGCATTGTCTGAATAACCGTCTGCATCTTGTTCTAGATGACTCAATAAATGACATGAAACAAGTTAATAATTTTAAAAGTTTTATGGAGAATATATATAGAATTCTTCTAATAAAAACCAAAAAGAATTAGATAATATTTCTAATACCTTATGCCCTAGACACACAGCGCTCTTAATGAAGATATAACTAATAACTCATTAATCTATAATGATTCATTATAAACTGCAGACACACAGCCATTTCTTTAATTAAGTTGTACTGTCAAACTGGGTTTGATATAGGTACTTATGACATTAAGGAAGCGATATGTATCGAAATAACGGAATAAGCATTGTTTTTATTTATTTTATTTTTCAATTGAAAAATTTACAAATGAGAATAAAATTATATTAAAAAGAATAAGTTTGTGATTTGCATTTCTTTCCATTTCTTCTTCTTATTTTTCAAATCGGCAAATGCACAGCGGAGCTCTAGATTTACATTATATGCCAAATCTAGCACATTTTTCTTCATTATAGCTATAATGAAGGAAGAAAACAGTTCATTAGTGTACTTCATTATCATCTCATTTTCGAGCTATAATGACATATACTATGTGACACACAGCACTTTAATGAACAGTTAGAACTAATGATTCATTAGATTGTGCTGTGTGTCTATGGTATTAGACACACAGGACGATCACGCGGGCTACCAAACAGGTAGGAACGTGTGCCATCTTCTCAGACAGCCTATCATCGCTCAAGCCTGTCAAAAATTTCAAAAACAAGAATCCGTTGGCAGTTAACATTAGGCGCTCCTTTCACAGCGGCAAAATCACGCTAGCTTGGTGTCCAGCCTACGTGGGGATAGAGATGAACGAGTGAGCGGACGAACTCGCAAAAAGTGCGTTCTGCACTCAAAATAAACTGATATCCCCACCAGCCTACAAATCAATCATGGCGCAAGGCAGGAAACTGCAGCATGAGGCTAGAAGCGCCAACTGGCGCGAATCCAACACCTTTTTGGCTAATCACCACAAAGTAGTAGACAAGCCTGTCATGCCAGATCTTCCCTTGCTGTTGCAAGATTAAGACTGGGATACTTCATGCCCGTCAAATTGCACATTTTCCTAAGGCTACCAATCCCAGCTCGTCCATACTATAAGAACGAAAGTTTGACTGCAACCCATGTGCTGCAGCAGTGCAAAGAGCCACGACGACGCCTTAACGAACTCGGGACCACAAGGACTCCAACAGAACTCCTCACATATAGTAAGGAAGACACGAACATACTACTGAACGCACTGAGAACATACCTACGGGATGGAAACAAGGACACTAGACTCTAACTGCAGACATACGGACAAACGCACCACCTACTGAAATACAATTTTATAAAAATAAAAAAAAATACAAAAAAAAATCTCTCCTGTAAATAATATTTAAAAAAAAAAAAAATTAAGATAATAAAAGACAAAATGGATTACACACCTCTTTTAGAACATAATAACAAATATACATAGCAATATAAGACAAAGAATTGTAGATCTAAGCTCTTATATACAATAATTAATTCTAACATGTACAGGTTCTTAACTTTATGCTATAAATAAAGTTTTTCACATAAATAAGATAACACTACTTAAGTAAGACAAATGCAAAGTAGAAACACAACATGCAAAACTTAAGAATAGCACTCTAGGTTATGCCATCTCCTTTTACAGCTGTAGTTTTTCTTCTGTTTTCCATCAGACCCTCCTGGACATACACAACCGTCCTCAATACGGAAAGTAGATGAGATAGCGTTAGCAATAAGACCTAAACAGATAAGAACATTGTAAACAAACAACTATATAAAGAATAACTGTTATGAATTCTGTTACAAAATAATCATGTAAATTAGAACGGAAAAACTAGCATACAGCTGCCCAGATGGCCTTGTAGCCGTGGGCCTACAAACATTAGTTGCTAATTAGTATAGTCTTAGTTTCAAGATATATGTTAATTACAATTAATGATAAATAAATAAATAACAAATGAAATCATAATTACTTTTCATAACGACAAGATTCCCTATTTCTGCCAGTATTGTTATTATTACTGTGAGACTTTGAAGGTCCTCTCGAGATCCCTATATTTATTTTCGATCGGCAAAGCCGTGAAGCTATAGCCTTCCGCTATCATTTTTTTCTTAATTTCCTTCCACATCTTGCCCTTATTTTTTTAATTTCAAGCTTTTGACCATTTTTTTAGATAGTAACAGCTTCAACCCAAATGCATTTTTCTTCACATTGAGGAAGTTCTAAATTAAGTCAAATTTGGCAACTTAAAAAAAAAAATATTATTTTTGATCGTTTTCTCCCTCAATTATGCTAATTTTCTTAATAAGTTCAGCAAGTAATTTAAGATCTAAACAGTAAACATGAACTAGCATAAAAGAATCTCTGTTCTATGGTTTTATTTAGTTTGTTGCGCTCTCGCAAAAGTCCCAGAAGAATATTAAGTAGTCAATCCATCTTCATTCGCCATTTTGTTTCCGTTTTACAAATTGAAATTAATTTTGATTGCATTTAAAAAATTGAACTTTTCATTTGACAGCTGTCAATTTCCTTGTACGAATGGTGCAATTGCTAAAAACTTCGGGTAAATTCATGCAAAAGGAGAGTAATTTTGTATGCACGAGAAAGTAAACGAACGGAAAACGTGTAAGTTCGTGCAAATGCATTGTAATTGTCCCATTGTTCCAAAGCTGAGTATGCGAACAGACCTATTTTTTATTTATTTTTTGTCAAATGAGTAGGATGTCTGGTGGGTAATCTCTTTCTATTGAACAGCTGTTCAAGATATTTTTCTTATTAGTATACACTCGGCAGTCTTGATGCATTTAGCAGCAATTTTCTTTCTCAATTAACATTAATTCGAATTTGATATACATTTTGACATAGTCGCGAAAGATTTTGTCTTTCCTTTTTTTTTGGTTTTTTTTTTCTTAAAAATGTGTTATGGATTGAGGTATTGAGTCTTAATGATACATAGTCAAATCGTTTTTCAATTCATTATCGGTTTCGTGCAGATGCCAAATTAATGATAAGTCATAATTCATTATGAGTCCTATAGGCGTCGCGTCATGATGTAATTCTAGGAAGTAACAATCAAGATCACAGCAGACTTAGTTTTTTTATTTAACCACAAAAATCAATTTTTTCATCTATCGAAATGACGAATTGTCTGAGAACAGATATACCGTAACATAATCAGATTCAAAATTAATTCGAATGCACCACACAGAGGTGTGTTACTATTTGTTTTACGAAATTCACTGAAACAATTAATTATTCTCAAGACTCATCACAGTGTCCAAGATGTTGATGCCCCAAACTCATACCGTCTAATTAAATGCTCTACGGCAATCAGTTATTTCCCTTTTTTTTCTTGTTTCACCTCTAGAATAATAGGCACAGGTAGGCACATAGATACTGATCCATTCATTATCATGAATTGGACATGGGAAGTTAAGCAGCCGTCAAGCATCATAAGAATTATGATATAGGCCCTATCGGAAAGATCTATGATCTGATCTATAAATTTATGATATAGCACCTGTCAAGAAAAAGTGGAGCAAACTGGAGGTGGTATGAAATTAACTCTGGTAAAGAATTTCCTCATCTTTTTATAATTATCTGTTTAAAAATTGCCGAAAATTATCTTTGGTCAGCGCGGTCCACGGAAATCAACTAAATTTGGCGTAGTAGGTCAGTGGATTACTTGAATTATAATTTCGTGGGGGAGGCTAGAAGGTATTTCAGGAAAATCACTTTTGCAAACTGTTAACACGTAATTAATGAAGTACCTACCTGGAGCGATGGCATGTTATCTTGAGACAAGCGTGCGGAGGATTAAGTATAGCATGATGTACATGTGTTTTTGGCTTTGTAATTTTCAAACTAATTATTTGGCGGCGAGATTTGTGTTAAGAATTTTTAATAAATGTATAATTCATGGGATTACGTTACAGAAGATTATATATATTTTTTTTTTTTTGTATTTCTTGTAATGTATGTGAGAAACGATTAATATAAAAATAATAAGGTGAAAGTTTTTTCTCATCCTATATGTTGAAATATTGAAGAATATTGTTTTTCTATTCTCTTCAACAAATAGGTATAAGATGTTGTTTAAGTAGATTAACCTAAAAATATACAATTTTGGAGGTGTAATACCTCCTATTATTCCTCCTTAAGTTATAGGTAACCTCAAAACCAAATTTCATGCATATAAATCCATGTAGCTAGAACGTTGATCATAAGCTTCTATTTATTTATTCATTTAGTGTCAACCGATTACAAAGATTTAACAGATTTAGCATTAGGACAGTTTAGACAAGACACTAATTCCCAGCAATATTTGTGGCTGTATTGAAAGAATATATATATAGCATATTCGACGACTATAATTTCAAAACACTCATAAAAGCTTACAGCTAGACTATCCGCTATTACATGTTTCATAGTTTTTATAACTATATGAGTTACAACGTTTTTAGGTTTCACGACTCTATATTGACAACAATACACTTAGGGCCTGTCCGAATTCGGGTTTTCGTCCAGTTATTACAGCTGGTGACGTAACACAACAAGCTCAACTATTATAATAGTTGGACAAAGACGAAACTAATTCGTCCAAATTCTTGTGCTTAGCTCGATATTTGACGTTTTATTAAAACCTTGTGCATTTTTACTTTATGATTGCAAGTATTCTTCCCGCCCGTTCATTAATCAACTTGAAAACAATCTCTCTTGTCTTCGAAATGCAAAATTAGTTAGGGTTATATTTACAAGGCATTCATATATGTATTTCTTGACCATCATAAATGCAGTCAAATTCACCAAAAAATTATAAATTTTTGGTGACAAGAATTATATCGTAGCTACTGCAATAAGCTATGCAAAGAATAAAGACAAATTTTATTAGCCCCAAATTATGATTGTTTTATGAACGGTCATATCCATTAATAATTTTGTTTGTAAATGAATTAAAACAGTAAAAAGTGTCAAAATATAAAAGGTAGATGCCGAAAATAACATAAAATAAAATAAAATGCTTAGATCCCTTAGGCGTAGTTATTTCGCATGCAATAAAAACTAACTACACTGTAAAAATATTAGGACTATTCCCTAAATTTAAGACACGTTTTTCTCTAAAAATAAATGTAATTTTCTCTGATAGAAAGGGCAAATCAGTTTAATTTCCCCAAATCAGTGGAACAATTAATGAATTTAGGTATTTGGCACTAGAAAACCTATAAAGTACGTAAAATTCCCGAAATGTGAGCTCTTTTGGATATGAGGAAGAGAACTTTCAATAAATTAGGTATTATGCTGAATTTTTAATGGAAACATATTTTCGTTTATATAATTCACTCATTGTTTTTGAAAACAAATCATATTTTGTTTAAGCATGCCCAGTGCACCAATATAACTTCCATATTACTTAGTAGTATGGACCATAAGAAATGAGCTATTCAGCTCATTCTTATGTTTTTTAAAAGGGGTGGTCTTCTATCACCTTCACTTCACCTATGGTGGAGAGTCGGTGCTATCACATCCCTACTTTTTAGGGAATATTCCTTACATTTTAAGGAAAAAAGAAAAACAACAACAAAATGAAAATTCCCTACATTTTAGGGAATATTCCCTAAATTTTAGGGTGGGGGGGACCAAAATTCCCTACATTTGAGGGAGAAAAACCTACCAACATTTTAAGGATAAGAACCCTTATCTTAGTTTTCCAAGGTGGAGCTTTCCCTAATATTATCGACAAATGTGTGGCACAAATTGTTGCCACTCTCTTTAGGGAATTATTTTTTACTGCTTAATTAACCGTTCCTGTAGTGTCCTTGAAACGAAAGAGCGGAAAAGAATCTGTATTGGTCGGCACCGGTGAGAGGCTGCTTGTTAAAGTAATTATCCTTACCTTACTCCTGTTAATTTGTGTTTCTGAGAATAATTCTCAGAACAGGCTAAAAGGCATCAAGGTGAAAATAAGGAAACTGAGACTGTGCATTTTAGTCGTCAGACAGTCCTCCCGCATGCGCGAATATTTAGCTGAAAAAATAAAAGTGGATACAAAGTTAAAAAAAGTTTGGAACAATCGATAAGTGTGTGATTTCGTTAAGCTTAGAAGTAGTATAGTGTAATCTTTAGTTTTGGTTCTTAATTGTAGTTAGCCTGATGATTTGCTATAGTTGTATGATTGGCTCTGTGTGGCTGAAAGTGTTATGGGCTAAGTGATTGAATGGTGGTCTAAAGTGAGTGATCCAACAAGGTCTCAGTTATCGAAAAGATGAATGTTGCCCAAGAGCAAGGGTAGAGGGTCTCAATGATGGAATGCATTAAACCCTTAGTGAATGAATGTGTGAGTGGATAGTATAGTCTTTTAGGTTTAATAATACTAAGTAGAGTAGCATAGTCAATCTCTAGTATTGAATCCTTATTGTATTAGAAAATAAAGACAAGAAAATAACTAAATAAAAAAGTGTCTATCATTTATACAAGTTTAACAAAAGCATGCGCAATATTTATGTTTCATTTTTGAGCGTTCGCCATTTTTCCATCAAGCTCAAGCCGAAGCTAATCTGTCCGAATTCATTTGCTTAGCTTGATCTCTATAGCTAGCGAATAAATATAACCTCGAAATATTTAAATAAATCAACCCGAATTTTGACTCGATGATCGATTTGGAAGTGTGGGAGATGAGAATTTTCGTTTTCCCCGATTAAAACTCCCTAACATACTTGGGCACTTAGCAAAAACGTGAGAAGTTTTGCAAATATTTCTTCCGTTCTTTGTTTCACATCCAGTAGTACTCTGTTGTGAAAAATTTTTTCATAGAAAGTAAATTTCCACGACTTACCAATTCTTGATAATGATAAGTCTAATTAGGGGACAAAATATAGATATGATTTAATCCTACATACAAGCTTTACCGTGCATATTTAACATTTTTCTGTACTGGAAAAGACCAAATTGACTATTTTGGCGTGATTTAAAATTTTTATAGGGTTACCTTGAGATACCGAAATCCATATTTCTCTGTAAGTATTGCAAGGATTTCCATAATTTCTTTTTGCAAATATAGCCAAGATGTGCGGTGAATCCGTAACAAAATACAACAAAAACAGACAATACTGTCAGTTGAGAAATATTTTTCCTACTTCTCTACAACTAAGTAAAACCATCGAGTGTTTTGCGAGCAGAATAGAGAGTTTAGTAATTCTCAATACAAATTCCCTGAGTTTATAGTATTTCGAGTGGAGAGTTAAGTGGCAAAAGAACTCTCCTCTCCACAACTCTCCGAGTTAGTGAATCCGGCCCCAGATGTCTAAACTGTTATACAAAGCAGTAAGGCTCCGTGGCATAGACATGGATTCGGATAGAGCTTGACTTGATATTATGTCACTCACAAGCTGTAATAAAAAGATGAAGACGAAGACTTGGATTCGGATAGGACTTTAATTTAGCGCAACAAATTTAATTTGATGTCAAAACTAAGTATATATGTAGGTATTGTTAATGTCTGCAACTAATTATTCTATTTTGCGACTATTATGCAGTTGTGTTTAGATATAATTATAGTTGCTAACCAACTTTTTGTAATATTGATTATGTCTAAAGTATAATCATCATCAATTACATTCATTCATACACAGATTCCTCTTTATTGTGATTGCTAGCATCTTTTATTTTAGACATTATACCCAAGAAGTTAAGTTCTAGTAACTATATTTTTACTTGACGCATAAATATAATGTAGCTCATTGTGTTTAAAGTATAATCGTTACCAGCAACTTTTATACTCGCATTCACGACATGATAACCCGGGGGTTACACGAGATAGTACAGCTTGCATGCAACTTGCACTACCATACTTCTTGCACGTGTCATCCCTACTGACATGCAGGCAGTTCAGCTTTCAACGAACTTGCATGATGAAAAATCATGCAAGCTGCGATAGTAGTAATTTGACATTATACAGTTTTCAAGATGGCGGAAAAGAAATGCTTGAGAAAAATTGATAAATTTATACTGAGAAAACGATATTTTCTGGAATCATTTGCATTACATCATTTACCAACACTTTCCTCTTAATTTTCATCTTGGATTTTTATTATTCTGCTACTTCCTTTATTGCTATAATTTTCCAATAAACGCAAGACTTTACGTCTCAATGCTATTTTTTAAATTAAAAACGGTGGCAGATATAGACAGATATCTGTCGATAACATCTGGCACTCAAAAATGTCCATTCGTTTGCCGCACGTTTAATCAGCCACTTTTTCTCTCTGGAAAATTTTGGAACATCGTCTGCCAATCTGCCCAGTAAATTTTTGAATTGAACAGATATCTGTCCAGTTAAAAAAAGTTTTGTGCACGTAGTGATAGGAGTATAGAACAGAGTGCAGGAGACAAGTTTATACAAGGATTGTATTATATTATATAATTATACTAGAAGGGGTTGCTCGCTTCAGACCATTTTTGTAATTTTATTTACAACTGCCATGAAAACAACATGTACCAAATTTTGGTTCTCCACGCCGATGCGTTCTCAGACAATGCCCAAGTATATAGTTAAAATCGAAATTTTTGTATGGCCAAAGAGTTTAAATTTATAAACTTTCCCTCTCCACGCGTCGGTGCGTTCTCAGGCAATTTTCAAATATATAGTGCAAAACTAAAGTTTTGTATAGCAACACCATAAAGAAGTCACCTGATTTGGTCCATTTTTGAACTTGTCTTTGCAATTTTCATGAAAACGCCTTGTATAAGATTTTAGCTTTGCACGTCGACGCATTCTGAGGCAGTTCCAAGACTATCCTATCTTTCAAGCTGGAATCAACCAAACACGTTCGTGAAATTTCATTGAAATCGGTTGAGCGGTTTCGGAGATAGCGGATACAAATATAGTGACACGTGATTTTTATATATTAAGATATTAGAATATTTACCAGGAGTATATAGTATATAAATAGCATAAATATACATATTAATAAAATGGCAGATGAAAACAAGGCGAAGCGAAGAAGGAAGCAGGAGTCAACAAGGTCCAGTGGTGAAATAATGCGCTTGATCACCGAAATCCGACAACATCCATTTTTTTCAGTTGTACACAATAAAAGCAGCCGCGTACCTTTCTCTAGAAGTAATTTTTGAACAATGAACTTCACATTAGTTTCTGTTATGTTTGCCAGATAAAAGCAACATTTTACCAGATGAAAAATAGCAGATCGTGTAATCAGTAAGGCAGACTCATGCCAGATAACTGACCAACAACTATCTGACAACTCTGTGCCAGATGAAATCTGCCGAATATCTGCTACGTGTGTAATCAGTAGGGCAAATATCTGCCCACAAAAATTGGCAGATATGTGGCATTTTGCCAGATCGTTTAGGAATATCTCTAGACATCAACCGAACTGCCTTCTGCTGTCAAGTTTGAAATCGCGGTGGAAAAGAGGCTCGCATGCAAGTTTTACTATCTCGTGTAACCACCGGGTAACTATAAAATTCAGCTCTAGCCATGATTTTTTTATTTACATCTGTAAATAAAATTTACATGCTTTAATGGATCTTTCACCTATAAAATAGAACGTAAAATGGGGTAAATGCGTAGACGGAGTAATTGTGTGATCGAATAATTACTCCCAACTTATCATGTTCAGACATGTCGCATCAGAATATTTCAATAGGGAGCTCTATCTATTTTGATGCGCCATGTCATGATATGTTGGCAGTAATTATGCGATCTACCCCGTCACGAAATTACCCCATCTTACCTCAATTTTACAAATTTATTAAGTATCATCAGCCTTTCGAAAGACCCAAAACCCATTACTAGTTCAAATGATTCAGATTAAATCAACCAATTAATTATATGTTAATCATTAGAGCACATGAGGAGTGCGTTAAATCTGACCGCCAAACCAGTGGGCCTGATATTTATTAGTAAGTGATTCCATGCGCGAACAACACGGACGAAATAAGAGTCTTCTTAAACAGAATATTGAAATCTAGGGATTATTAAATTATTATGATGCAGAGAATTTAAATATCTAAGTTGGGTTAAAAGGTACGTCGGTTTACCAGAGTAAATAATTTTGTGAAGAGATATGAGTAATCGACGATGGAGGAACTGAGGAGGCATTATTATCATATCGTCTAAGTCCGTAGATAAATCTAACACAGTCATTGAACGCCTCATTTAGCCTTCCTAAGCAAACAGATTCCAAATGTGAGAACAACAATCTACCATTAATGAAATGAGGAAGAAGAAGTGATCTAACCAGAAGCATTCGGGTGTTTGTTGACAGGAGATTAGCAAAATGCCAAGGCAATGTAAGCCACCATATATTTTACCAATTATATATCCTATATGATCACAGCATTTCATCTTCGTATTCATATACACACCTATATTTTTCACACAGTCACAAGAAGAGATTGGGACACCAAGAAGTGTAATGGGAGGGAAATCCAGCCCGGTAAGATCATTTCGATTAACACGATCAATGCAGTCTTCAAAAATGAAAATGGATCGACTAAGATAGAACTGTACATCATCAACATATAGGTTTACATTACAATTCTCAACAACATCGGGCAAGTCATTGATGTACAAGCTGAATAGCAGTGGACCAAGGATTGAGCTCTGGGGCACACCACAGTCAAGCTGCAAGATACCAGATTTAGTATTACCTATTTTGATATATATATAAGTGCTATAGAAGAAAATATTAAGTTAAATTGTGATCCCAGTTTCGAGAGCAACTTAGAATCATTAACTGAGTCGAACGCTTTTGAAAAGGCAAGAAGCGTTCGAATACATACGTGATTCATATCGAAGGATTTCCGAACATGTGACGTAACGTTAATAAGAGCAGTCTCACAACTATGGAACTTCTGGAAGCTAGACTGAAAGGGACTCAATAGACTATGTTCATCCAAGTAATATGTTATTTGTCGCGACATTAATTTTTCGAATACTTTCTCTAAGTAACACAAGAAACTAATTGTCCGATAGTCGCCACGATCTTTCGCCTTATTCACTTTCGGCACGGGCAAAACTACCGCCATCCTCCACTGTGGCAGAAATTCTAAAAACGTGAAACAACTATTATAAATATGAAGGAGTTGCTTGGCAACAGAATCTTAATAAACTGTGGGGAAATTCCATCAGTGCCAGTAGACCCCAATTTAATAGAGTTTATCGCACTAATGAGCTCAAGCTAATCAACACATCTGAAACTAAAAGCCAGATTATCAGATAACTGGCGGTCAAAGCCGGATGAAGAGCGAGAATCGGTTCTAAATACAATAGCAGAGTTCACTGATGCAAAATAAGAGTTTAATAAGTCAGGATTTAGATCACATTGAGGCTCAACTCTACCAAAAATACTCGACCTCTTAAGAATAGCCCATAATTCTTTTGAGGATAGGTTGGGAGCAAACTTTACTGCATTGAAACTCTTTTAGCAGAGCAAATTTTGGTATTAATTGTATTGCGAATCATCTCGGAATGAGTACGCATTTCCAGTAAATTATGCTAGGCAGACCACATCTTCACTGTGTTGCCAATCAAGCATTTAAATGTCTTGGATTTCTGAAAAGGTATAAGAAATATGTCAACCAATCGAATATAGACCTGACCTACATCAGATCTAGAATGGAATACAATTCCCATATCTGGGAAGAGGCTGGTCGTACAGCCTTAATTCATTAGATACTATCCAAAAAAACTTTTCAAGCTCCTTCCAATAACTTGTCACATCGACGAAACACTATAAAATTTATTCTAGCTTAACGTAGTACTTAATTGTTTGTTAAAAAATAGTCTTAACTCTTAAATTTGTTAGTAATTTTATTGCAAAAGATTTATATAAAAGGGGTTTTAAATATTAGTTACCGCAGTTACAAGTTTAGCTGTTAATGCCGGATTCTTTTAAGTTGTGTCGTTTTCTTCTTTGTTGCTAAATATGGAAAAATGTTCTTACTCAAAATAAAGTTTATAACAATTAAATTCCATCAGTACCTAGAGAACTGGCACAACTTTGTAATGAAAATCATCACAACTTCAAAAATATTCACTTCATTTTAAACAGTTCACGCAAATAATACTTTTTTAACTTAAAAAGTGTGTGCAAAATGAAATAAAGTTAATCCTTAAAAATTGTTATAGAATTTATTACATCTGGAAAATTCTCTAGAATACTCTGCACATTCAGGCTTAGCGCATGTTGTGCAACATTTCCGCGTTGGTCGCCGCTTACTCTTTGCAAATACCACAGTTATACTGTAAAAAAATGTCCATAATTGTTGCCACAAAGCTTAGAGATTTTACCCTAAAATGTAGGGAATATCTCCTAAAATGTAGTGAATATTCCCTACATGGTTGACAATATTCCCTACATTTTATGGAATATTCCCTACATTTTAAGGAAAAGTGCCTAAGCTTTGTGGCAACTATTGCGCACATGTTTTACAGTGTACCTTTTATTTTTAGTTTGCCTGGTTGAACCCATGGTGCTTGGTTCACTTGAAGTAGATATACAAAGAAAAAAATTTGCACAATTGTTGCCACAGAGCTTAGGTATTTTTCCCTAAAATACATAAGATTTGTAGCAACAATTTGTGCATTTTTTACAGTGTAGATGAGCCTGGTATTGGGTGCTCCGCTCGCCATGCATTCAATAGCTTATCTGATAGTCCTGAATATCCTCCTAATATGAAAATTGACTGCTCTGAGATCTGTACAACTGGCATGGTGAGGGAGCCATGGGAATATCAGTCCGTACTTTTAGGAGAGCAGTTTGACAACTATGAGAAGCGCTAAAACCCGATTACCTACTAGTTAAAAAACATTACTCTGAAGATATTCGATAATTTGAAAGTATGTACATCCCTGATTCTTTCATCAACTTTGGAAAGGAATCCATAATAAATATGCTGCTTGGCCTGAAATCATTTTAGTCTGCAGAAGAACTTTTCTTATCTATGGAATTTAAGAAAATTGATGTGAATTTACAATTTTCATTTGCGACTATGCGTTGTAGTTAAATCGTGATATAAAAAAATTTTATTGTATTTAGCTGATAAATTACAGAATAAAAAAAACTATATTGGTGGTTTTTCAGGATAATTAGAAGATAATACTGGATTTTCGAGTGTGAGAAAGCGATTTAATAGCTCTCCACTTTGGAAAAGCGCTTTAATAGGTCTCCACTTTGGAAAAGCTTATTTAGCGATATATTCAGAGGATAATTAGGAGGTAGTGCTCGATTTTGATTTTATTGGGGCGAATCTACTATTTTCGGGTACAAGACAGCGCTTAAGCTAGATTTGGGGCTTTGAGAAAATTACATTAGGGAGTATTTAGGAGTAAGTGGAGGGTACTTATAGTAAATAGCAATTTCTGAATGATTGCAATTTAGGTGAATGTTGAAGAATTATATGTCTAAGAATTTGAATGATATGGAAATCAGGATAGTCAGGCAGCTTTGTTGGCTCTGAGTGACTCTCGAATAACATCTAAGTTACTGGTAGACTGCAGAACGTCTGTGGATAAGCTGTATATCCACAACAAGGTGTCCCTATAGTAGGTTTCCGGGCATATGAGGATCATGGGTAGTGGCGTAACTAAGGATGTATGACACCCCCCCCCCGTCTCACCGCAAACAAATTCTACTATGCCCACGGCTCATTTTTTTCACTTTTTGCTTTCTACATTAATAAGTTTATGACTATATGAGTAAAACTTACCTTCTTCACAACTTCCCGAAGCGCCGATCTTTTGATGACAAGAATTCGTCCATGACTCTGACAATATTAATATTCCGAATTCTTCTTTATAAGTTTTAGCTTACTAAATAAACGTTCGGGCGTTGGTGTAGTGACTGGTAATGCGAGACAGAACTGTAGAGCTGTACACAGATCCGGGACACTGCTTGTTCTAACAGAGCTATCTACAATTAAGAGTTCAACTAGTTTTCTAATACAATAATATCAACATATTGCTCGAATTCTTTCCAGCATCATATATCGAAAACTTAAAAGTTGTTGAGGAAAACAAGGCGAAAAATCTTCGGATTAATACTCGCGGAGGCGATTTGATTTTTCAACAATATGATTATCTGTTAAGCCACTGAATACTTCCGGTTGAAACAACGAAAATCTTTCCGTCAAACTATTCATACTTTGTTAGAGCACTGTGAATTGTTGAATTACGATATCCAAACAACGGATAAAAACAGAAATTCAGATTTTTTCTCCAGGATTCATCAGCGATGGGCGAACCTGAATACTTCCAGGTGTACATTTTTCTTTCTATGGGCCTAATAGGAATCTCTCAGATTTTCTCTTGGGTCTTGGAAGAAAACAATGCAGAACTCTAGTTGGCATCATCATAGGCTACATCTCGCTATAAGCTCATTTAACAAAAATGGGAGTTGTTGAAGGCCCTGAGTATATATCCTGCCTCGAAGGAGTGCCTGATAGAACCGAAGACTTTCTGTTTGCTTGTCTGATCTTTCAACGGGGATGGATGTGCTTGGATGAGCTGTAAAACTGTCTGTGGATGAGCTGAAAACCTTAACTCACCTAGACCTGATGCACTTTATTAAGAGGATATGAAGGTTTTGGTGAGAGTTCGCTTGGAACTTTTAGCAGATTAGCCTCAATTTGAATAAAATGCAGTTAATCTACTGTTTTCAGTTGGGAGAAAACGATTTAGCTTGATCTTGACTTTGAATAAACTCACTTAACTAGATTGATTTCAATGATATTTTTATTTTTATTTGTTATCAATAGATTTGAAGTACTAAGTTTTTAACGTAAATCCATGGGGAACATTTACTAATCGAACAAAAATTATTGGTCTGTTTAATCTAAGTCACGATTCAATATACTGAAAACATATTCGCAATAGAAAAATCTATATCCATTTTTAGTGAAGTTTAATAACTTAACTCAGAATGAAGATTAACCACTGGTTTACTGTCCTGTGATCTCAAATAGTTACCAGGATTGATTTTTCCCTAAAATCAGTAATAAAAATGGCTCATTAAAGTTCTCACATTGTACGTTAATCGAAAAGTTGAGTAACATTGTCAATAATTAATCACTTCCTACCGTGCTACGTCCACATAAACGCTAATTGGACTTAAGAACTTAATTACTGTGAGGTTAATGTTTGAGATATCCATATACCGGTAGTATTAACTTGAAACCAAGAAGTCATCTATACACTCTAAAACTGATGCTTATTTTCAGATTCTAATTGCCTAAGAGAATCTTAAAGGCGACTCAAGTTAATCACAGGCAAAAGGCGTAATTTAATCGCCTTCAACTGATTTATCTGGTTATATTTCCGCGACGAGTCAAGATTTATTAATTCGCCACCTTTGGGTTATTCATCTTAAGAGTTGAATTTTTTTTTTCTACTATATCGAAGCACCTATAAACAGTACGGACGAACGTCAACTTATCAGTTGGATTTGGCACTTCTTTGTAGGGAAATCAATAAAAAGTTGTTGCTTAATTATTTCTGGCCATAGATAAAAAATATTTCGTTTGTTTTTTAGCCAGCATCACTCACTTAACGAGCACCAAATTAGTTGGTGTAGCAGAAAAAATGTTTCTTTTATTAAAAGAAATTGAGCTGATGAGCACTTTTATGTCTTCTCGACTTGGTTTGCTGTGCATTATTTTTACATAGCGCCAATTTAGTTTGCGGTCTAAAAGGTGAGTAATTTGCAGATGAGACGTGTATCATTTCTCATTTTCTTAACGTTTTATGCGTAAACCAGCTTTTTGCTTATCCTATAATATGATTATATTGTGGATGGTTTAGAGCTGACTGTCGATATGATGGCTCCCCTACTGAACTGAATCGATAAATCTCGACAGCAAATCCAGTTAAAATAAATAAAAATTGCCGAGACGACAGTTGCATCCGAGTCGATTTAATTATTAAAATTGCCAGACACTCTGAGAGATACCTACTTGAAAAGTTCATTCCAATTAGAGCAGTTCTGTAGTATATGTAGAAAACGAGTAAACCGAATCAGTCGAAAGCGAGAGCTAAGGCCATACAAATTGCCGCGGAAATATTTTCAACATAATTTTGTTGTAGTTTTCAAATCATGTGGAGAAGTGTTATTGGTGGAAAATAATTCAGGTATAAAATGATAGTGTGCAGATTTAATGTGTGTTAAATTAACAATCATTAACAAACTATGAAGCTGTTCGTAGTGTTGAAAAAAAAAAAACTTAAGAACTAAGAACTGCTATTAACTTTGATTAATTCATTTGCCTAATGCCGTGATTTGTGCAGTATAAACTAAATAGTGACTCCTATTTAATGCATTCAGTTAGATATTATTCTTTCCATGTAGACTTTATGAAGGAGGCTACTCATAAATTAGGCGTGAACCTTACAATGGGTGATAGTTAGTAGGAACTATAGCAAAATATATTCTGTATTTTGAAAATCTTAAGATGTATGAATAAGTATGTCGAGTCTTTGCACTTGGAAATTCTTGATATTTTTAGAAACATTAAATGACCACGGACCATTTTTGCAGAACCGAAGTTTCAGTGCTAGATTTTTCAAAACCGGTAGTCCACTTCTTAAAAAAAAAAATCGAAAAAATAACAGTTTTGAAAAGTATTTTATGTATAAAAAAAGAAAATTCAATATTTAAATAATGTTGCTGAAATAATGAATTTTAGATTACGTCTGCAGCGTTGCCATATTTTTTTTTAAAAGAAAGAAAACTGTAACAAAGACATAAAAAATCTGTTTTTTCGAGCAAAAAACTGTCATTGAAAAAGAGATATCACTTTCTTGGTTTAAGTATAATTTTTATTATATAATGCGTACTCAGACCATAATAGGTATTACAAATATCACACTAAAGGTGTTCCCAAACGATCTGGCAAAATGCCAGATATCTGCCAATCATTGTGGGCAGATATCTGCCCTACTCATTGAACACAGAGCAGATATTTGGGCAGATTTCATCTGGCACAGAGTTGTCAGATAGTTTTCAGTCAGTTATTTGGCATGCATCTGTCTTTATTGATTACACGACCTGCTAGTTTTCATCTGGTGAAATACTAATTTTATCTGGCAAACACAACATAAACTAATGTGAAGTTTATTGTTCAAAAATGACTTCTAGAGAAAGGTACGTGGCTGCTTTTATTGATCAAGCGCATTATTTCATCACTGGATCATGTTAACTCCTGCTTCCTTCTCCGATTCACCTTGTTTTCATCAGCCATTTTGTTAATTATGTATATTTATGATATTTATATACTGTATACTCCTGGTAGATATTATAATATATAGAATTCTCAGATTTATTTAAACCATTAACAAATGAGTTTAAAATTTAAGCAAATAAAGTTAAATCTTGAAAAAATGATTTTAAACCTTTTATAAATAAATTTAAACCTTCAACAAATGATTTTAGACCCTTAACAGATAAATTTAAACCTTGAACAAATTGTTTTAAGCCCTTAACAAATATATTTAAACCCTTAACGAATGAGTTTCAACTGTTAACAAAATGAATTAAACCTTTAGCAAATGTATTTAAGCTCTTAACAAACTCAGGTGAATCGATAATATGGAGAGAACCTGCTGATCCTTCAACAGCTTCAAGATATAGTACACATTGCAAAACAGACAGAAATTTTATATTGTATTCTAGAGTGGACTTTTTTTGTATAAGAGAAAAATTAAATATTCGTATGAAAAAGAGAGATCTCGTAAAATTTATACGCTGAAAAATGATTAGCATTCAACTAATATCAAATCTGATTTTTTAGTGTCAGAAAAATTCTAGAATTTCTGTGAAACCGGATTCTGGAATCCCGGTATTAGGTTATGAGGCAGTGCTGGGCATTATTCGAATAACTTTTCAGTCAAATAAAGTTTTTTTTAAAAAATCGAATAAAAAATTATTCGAGTAAATTTTTATTTGATTGTAAATTTATAAGTTATTTGTAAATAATTATTTGTTATTTGGTGGTAATTATTTGAATTTCAAATAATTATATGTTATTCGACCGTGCCTTATTTGATAATCAAGTAATTATTCGTTATTTGGTGAATCATTCCCAAATAATTATGTATTTCTAATGGTCATTATTTGAATTTCAAACAATTATGAATATATGTTTTCTGGTGTCCATTAATTCCAATTTCAAATAATTAAGTCTTGGTACACGCATTTCTTTTCGCAAGGTTACTTAATTTAATTTAAAGTTTAAGAGAAATTCAATAATTTTATTTTAAAGTTTAAGAGAAATTCAATAATTTTGTTCAATTAAGTAGGTATTTCAGTATTTGTGAAATTTTTGAAGAAAATAATTGGGTTTGATTACCTAAATTACCTAAATATGAAATCTATGTCTACTCAAGGGTCACAAGGATATAAACGCAAAATAACTGAAGTTTAACCATATAACTAAGTAGTACGAATATATTTACAGGGTCTCATAATGCAAATTATTCCTACCCCATTTATGACCTTCGTGTAATCAAAGTGCTAGTGTATATGAAAAAAGGGATATCTGCCATCCCACACAATATATGCTTAATGAAGTATGCACACAAGTGTCGTCGCCTCCACACGGGTAATCTTGCTGCTATGAATGTGTGAGTGCTTTGCATGACAAATCTCTTACTCAAGTAAAGGTAACCTAATAACAACAAAATGAGAAGGGGCGGAGTTTCCAGATTTTACTCTCATAAAACTCTATGAAAACAGGTTTTTTTGAAATATTGAGAATTGGTTCCAAAGTTATTCCTGTAATCCTACGATATTTGAACGCACGTGCTTCTGTTTACATTCGTTTTGCTCTGAACAAATTTAGTGGGTGAAACTCATGCTGGATTGATTCTATGGTATTTTCGGAAAAAATGAGATTTTTATTTTACAGAAATTTTGCATCTCCTTTCAGCATCTTGGCGAGAGCGAAATTTATCATTTTCATAGATAAAAACAGGTGGTGTGACCCGATGTACATTATTATGAATAGTTTAAAAGGATTTTGGAGATGTTCAAGAAAGTTTTGTCGTTCGGGTAATCCTACGTTCTCTCGATTTTTATTTTTAACTCGTTGTCTCAATCGCCCTACAATAATGGATAACCATGTTCTTTTCACCCACATTATTTGCTAAAATACACGAAAAATTTCCAATTCTGTTCGGCTATGTCCTATCTTCTTATTAGGTTATCTTTGACCTAAGCCTAAGTAACAAATAGTCCACTCTAGATGTATTAGTAAGGCACAGGATGTAAAATATGTTTGATTTTTAATGCATTGCTTCATTTACGTCTATCTTAAAAATCCGGTTTGCAAAATTACTCGGGTGGGATTGCATAATGAGCTTCACGATCGTTACGTTTCAAAGTGTACGGCCATTTGAATAAACGGATTTTTTTTTATCAATAAATATTGTCTCGAAATTGGACTCATCTGTTCTCTAATAGGTTTCGATCCTCGAATGACAATGACAGATGATAATAATACCTTTATTTATCATGTAATTTGTTTTTTTACTAGGAGTATGCACACATCTATGAGCTTTGTGTCTCAACTGTGCTTTTTAAAAATGAATAAATAAATAAAAAATAAATATGCAGCGAATGCAGGGAAAAATAAATTGATCTTGTTTAAGCTTGACAGATAGCTCTCGAAGTCACGGTACAGAGAATACAAGTATTCTCTCTATGAACCTACGTTCCATCATTAGTGGACGAAGTGACGTATAATGTACAGAAAATTACGGTACAGAGAATATAATACTATCTCTGCTCTCTCTGTCTTATCTATACATTAAATTAACGAATTTATGTCAACTGCAATATGTCAAAATTTATTGAGAAAACCTTGTATTCTCTGTACCGTGGCTTGAAGTCACGGTATATAGACACAAGTATGACTAGTGTCAACAAAATATTAACACGAATTAAAATTTCTGTAATTGCTTGCAAAAATTATTACTTTTCTTACATTTAGCTGTCAGATCATCATAAATTTTCAAAAATATTGATATTTTTTTTACTATAACTTTATCTATTGTAATTTGCCAAAATTGTTACCAAATAATTTATTTAAATAATTTTTCTGAATACCTACTTCATATGAATTGTGATGTCGTGACGTGACAGCTCAAGTGTTAAATAATTAGTAGGCATACTTTCTTACTCTGTCTGCCATGGCTTGAAGTAAGGTTTACACTTCGATCGTGCGGTCTTAAGCACAAACTCACTTTTTTTTATTTAATTGACTCTAAGATTATTCTGAGTAATGAAACCGAATTGATTTACTTCAAAAGCTTCACAAATACTTAACTGAACAAAATTATTAAATTCCTCTTAAACTTTAAATTAAATTAAGTAACGAAACCCCTTGCGAAAACAAATGCGTGTAAAAAGAATTAATTATTTGAAATTGGATCTAATGGTCGCCAGAAAACATATATTCATAATTGAATGACAAATAATTGTTTCAAATTCAAAACATGAACACCAGAAATAATTATTTGCGAATAATTCACCAAATAACGAATAATTTTTTATTCGATTTTTTATTTTAATCGGTTTTTATCTTTTATTTTTATTCGAATAAAAAATGCCCATCTCTGTTATGGGGTTAGATTATGTTAATAGTAGGGCCGACTAGGCCACTAGGACCATGCGGATACCGCGACTTGAGTTGATCTATTGTGCGCAGGTTTTGGATTCCAAACTTCCACACCTAGTTTCAGATTTTTACATCTAGTTTTTACAAAAACTACCGTCATTAACACATTTATATTTTATTTGAGGTCCAATTTAAGACAACCTACACTCAAAATGCAGTCATTTCATTAACATCCTAATTGAATTGAACATTTTCGTTGTGATAGCTTGATTTGGAAAACTTGGTGCGTGTCTCCTCTACGTAATAAAGAAAATCTAGGTCCGATATGTCATGCTCTTATGTAGAAAATGGCGGGTAAGTGATCAAAAATCGATATCACAAAATGTCCTTTTTCATCCTTGTAGTAGGATTTTTCGACGCGTTCTTTTTTCTAGGATGTTAAGAATTAAGGGGCACATATTTTGAGAATGTTATGGCTCTTGGTAAGTGCTCTGAGCACAAATATGAGGTTAAATTAGTAATTATTCTAATTATGCCCTATTTAACTTTTGTTAGTCATATTTTTTCAAGCTTGGATAGTATGTGTAGGCGTAAGACAGAGGTGAATTTTAATAATTGTATGCGATTTGTTTATAGCCTACGAAGATTTGACCATATTTCCCCGTTTACTAATACGTTACTTGGTTGTTCACTGTGTACATATCTTAAGCGTAGAACGATTCTGCTCCTCTTCAGAAAGTTATAGAGTAACCATCCAGCATATCTCAGACAATTTTTCAGATCTCTTCTTCCCAACGAACTCATAATGTTGTAATTCCGTGATTCGGTAAATTACTTATGGAACGTTTTGTCCCTGTTCAGGCTGTCCGTCTTTGGAATAGTTTACCTGCTAACGGTGCCAAGTGTTGTTAGCTTTGACATAGATCGGTCGTTCAGCGTACTCCAGTTGCAAAGTGTCGTCTTCGGCAAGAGCGATATTAATATTCATATCGCTGGGGAACTCTAGAAATGCGGCCAGGTTTTGCTACATTGCTGATGTACTGAAAATTATTCCGTTATATCAAATCAGCTATCACCGATAGCTACGTTTTCTAGTATCTTCTTCAACAATATCAAGTACTCTCAAGCATTTGTGTTAACCTGAAAAATAGCTAGTCTGATACGCTCTGGTACCATGATTGGAAAATTAGATTATCTCAATGACAACCTGCCTAATTAGTTTGACCTACGGTAACACCGACGGAATGCTGCATGCAATGGCTTGAGCTCCAACTGTTCGATGGCAATCTGTCTTGTTGTCTTGAAATTGGCTTCCAGACCATATGATTAACGAACGTATCTAGTAGCTCTCGAGAGGATGAATTACGACTATTTCAATGACAGCCGCTCTTGAGGACTTGAACAAGCAGAATTGCTGTATTCCCTGGTATATCTGAACATAGTGGATATGGCCAATCCGGAAAATGAATCTTGCAGGCCACCGGACTAATCTGTGGTGAACAGTCCAGACATTCGCGCCATATATACAATGAGCGCTACGCGTTTTTATGCGTCATGAAATCACTTTGAATTAATGGTTTTCATACACATATAGCTAAAGCCAATAAAGCCACGCCACTTCTGATCAAACACTAACTTTGTGGCTAGTTATTTCTTTCTACGTTTTTTCCCTGTTTCATTTTAAGAGAACAATTAAAATTACTGACAGTTTTGAAATAAAAAATTTCACTTTTATGGTAATATTTTTTTAATAAACCATCAGAGCAAGAATACATGTTTTAATTATCATATTTAATTTTTATATTCATTTTTAACAGTTTCACAGAAATAATTAACACATCTCAGATAGTTCCAACTATCAAGTATGAAAAAAACTCGTGGCCCTCATTGCATCATAAACGTCACAAAATGGCGCTACAGCAAAAACGCGTGGCTCTCATTGTATCTAGGACTTCAGTCATAATTTCTGACGTTAATTTATTTTCTATTTTAAATCTTCTTAGGGTTCCGTACCCAAAGTATAACAACAGAAACAATATTACCTACTAAGACTTCGCTGTCCGTCTGTCGGTCACCAGGTTGTATCTCATGAACTGTAATAGGCAGACAGTTGAAATTTTCACAGACTGTGTATTTCTATTGGTGATATAACAAAAAATAATAAAATAATAAAAATTAAATTAAATTAAAGCAGCCCCCATACAAGAAACGTGATTTTTTCGGTATTTTTTTCCTTGTTTTATTCTCATTCATTATTATTATCATAAGTAGGCATTTTTTCTTCAAACGACAGCATTATTATTATTTTTTTACATGACACTTAGAACTCTCATTTGAAAAAATTAATAAAAAGTACAAAGTGTCCGACTCACACTTGGCCGGTTATTTATATTTTTTAAATCTGACGTTAGACTATTTACATTGTTTTTTAAATCAAAAGCCTAGCTATAAAAGTCTTTCTGCTTTCAGCAAAGTGTTACTAGGCATGAATTTGAAAATTAATTTTGCTAGGTTCACAAAGTTGTTGGTTAATAGTTCGGAAAAGTGTGACCCGATATAGACGTGATGTCGTCACCCAAAACTCACATTTCATAATAATTTCCTGCCATAATTACATAAATATTTAATATTTCTACTTTTGTTTTGATTTATAGTTTGTTTTTACTTTTTCTTCCCTTTATTTCTTAATTTTTTTTAATTTATTGGTCTTCATTCAAATTTAACTAAATCATTAACTTTTTTCGTTTTTCTTTGTTTCTTTTTGGCTTAATATAATTTTGTATTTCTACCTTAATATAGTTTTACTAGTAGAAGATTGCAATCTGTGTACATATCCCATAGCTAAATATATTATATTATTATTATATTTTTGCCGAAGTCACTAACTTCATATCATTTGCGATTATTAAGATATTCGAAAAAAAAAGAACTTTTTATAGAATTATCAGTTTCCAATTTTTACCACTAGATGGTGTTTGCGTCAAAAATTACCAATACATTTAAATTCATGATATTCTAGAGAATCATTATGTATAGGTTGATTTTCAATACCGCGGGAATCTTTATCGGAAATTCACCAAAACTATTTTCAAAAATTAACAATGATGATTTAAAAAGCAACTTTATTAACAAAAGAGAAACATTAAGTAAATAATAATTCTTGAAACGGTAACACTTCAACAGCAATGTGTGCAATCAAGGGATACATAAACCACAATTTGACTTCCCTCAATCCATTTGTCTAGTTTCAAAACTCAGTGTTCAATTTGGTGAATCGGTTAATTGCTCCAAGAAGTAATTTATTCCTAATTACAAACTTTATTATTGACTGTAATAAAGTTCCTTCTTGTGAATATCTACTGCAATTAGGAATTACTAGCCTCATTTTATTTTGAGTATTGACTGAAATAAAGACTTTTTTCGGGTAACAACTGAAACAAGGACATCCCAATTGCATATCTCAGTAAAATTGAAAGGCAATTCAATCAAGTTCAAATTATTGAGCTGGTCAGTACTCCACACTTGTCTTTCTAATGAATTTCACAGTTTTGTTGCATTTAGATTCAATTTGAATTATTATGGACTTTTGAATCCGGTCTTTATTAATAGTAATTAATTTCTAGTATTTTTTTAGTTGTTGGCTTTGGTTAAATTTACAATGGACTTAGTGGAGATAGTTAAAATAAACCACTTTAATTAATAGACTTCAAATTTGCGCTATAATATCCTCCCTTTCTTTTTCATTGATTACGTGTTCGCTTTAACTATGGGCAGAACATTGTTATATTAATACTCCCTCAGAAAATAAGAATCAAGTTAATTCATTCTATAAATAAACAAACAAAACTTTCTTATTATTTATTTCTAGAATGCAGTTACTAAATGTGCATAATGTTATATTTTGGATATGCTTAACAACAGTATTCTGTGGCACAGTCCTATCAAATGTTGAAAACCGAATTTCTTGTAAGGAACAAATTAACAAGAATCTTCATCTTAAAGTGGAGCAACAATACATTACAAGACGAACTAAAAAATCTGTCAAACCTACAAATTTTATGAGACCAGTATTCTTGCCGTATGCAACATTTAAGAATGGAATAAAATATCAATTAGAGCCAAAGGAATCACATGTATTTTACATTTGTTTACCTCCAGCCCCATATACAATGATACCTGGCTTTGGTTATATATCAACGCCTCCAAAAATTGTACCAATTTTAAGTACGGTCACAAAATCACCAGATGAGCACATGGAAGATACAAATTCAAATCCAGTGCAATCAATTAAGGATTACAAAATTTTAGCTAGCAAGGATTTTCTAAAGAGAAATAATTCAAGAATGAAATGGCTTGGACAATTTATTTTCAATGGACGACCTGAGTATGTTTACATACTTTCTGAATAAATTTTATACTTTTAATAAAAAACTATAAAACAAAAAATATTTCTGAATTTTTGGTGTGTGTGTGTGTTTTTTTTCAACGTGTTGGTTCTTCTCAAAAACCACTATTTTCAGCAAATATGAGACTGACGAAAAAGCGGCAGTTTTCCTGTTATTTAGGACTCAACTAGCGTACTAACCCTGATAATATAAAAATTTTATGTTTAGAAACCAAATTTACAAAAAAAGACTAAAAATAAATTATCTAAAACCTTGAAATCCTTGGATGTTACTAAATAGCAACACTATTTTCGTAAATTTCGTAAAATTTCTTCTAACAGACTTTGTTGTCAAACTGACAATCAACACTAATTTCCAGAGGGGATATCCCTGCAGTATACATATAATGAAATAATAGAGAAAATTTGTTAGTTAAATACTTTCGGAAACTTTCTAAACTATTCCAGCTTTATAAGATCAATCAATCGAAAACTTCCTAAATATAATAAAGAAACAAGAGAAAAAGTTATAATTGGTCTAAGACGAATAATATTATACCCTAGATGAAAATAAAAGTTAAATGAAATGAAAACCAAAATTTTCGTATGGGAACAAAAAGAAGGGGTTGCCCGATTTAGTTCATTTTTAAAACTTTACTTACTATTTTTTCAAAAACGCTGTGTACAAAATGTCAACTCTCTACTTCGACGCGTACTTAGGTAGTGTCCAAAAATATGGCGAAAAACCAAAGTTTTGTATGGCAACACCAAGAAGGGGCTCCCCGACTTAGTCCATTTTTGAAATTTTATTCGTTATTACTACGAAAACACTATATGCTAAATTTCAGTTCTCTACGTCAATGCGTTTTCAGGCAAAAACCGCAATTTATGTATGGTAACCCTATGAAAGGGTTGCCCGATTAGTCCCAATCTATTTTTTTTTTTTAAAAAGCTCGTGTGAAAAATTTCAGCTCTCTAAATGAATGTATTCTGAAATTATCGTGAAGACGGATAGACAGACAGACTGATCAAAATGTAAAAATCGAAATAACTTTTAATATTATACTTGCGGATGTCCAATCCATTTTGCTCTACTAGCATTAATTCTGTGCGTTATAAACGGAATGACAAACTTAGTATACCCAATGATTTCATCTAAGGTATAAAAAGAAGTACATACACTAATTGCCATTCGAACACTCGACTTCGCCCATGCATTTACTCTATAATTGCAAACAACTGGACGAAATTCAGCCGTAGCGAAATGAATTCGAAATAGATGAATCGCTCGCAGCTCGAAGTCTCTACGATTTTTTGACCATAAACAACGTTTTCAAGCATGCCGATATTTTCGAGGATTCGAATTAGATGCACCGCTCGTAGCTCGAAATTTCTTCGATTTGTTTGCTACATACATATGTATATACGAAATTACCCGATACGACTCATGTCAATTTCGAAGGATTTCTCGTTTCTATTCATGAAATTGTTCTTCGCCGGCATTCTAAGTTGATATTTTATTGAGTGAAGTGCAAAGTGAAGTGTTACTAAGGTGAGTATTTTTGATTTATTTATTCAATATCGTATTTACTTGATATTTGCAAAACGTTATGCAAAAGAAGGTAATACCAGATCATACCTACTGTCAGAAAAAATTCAATCCCAAAACGAACTACCAAGGCCAACACATACAAGAACTTCGAAAGAAAGTCGATCTAGCGAACCATTGTCGGGTCGTTAATATTATTCGATATCGTTTTCGGTTTTTTTCTCCTACAACTCGCAAGCACGTCACAAGCGAATTCGATTTCGAGACTTCACCTAGTGGAACTGATTTACTTCGAATTCGATTCGATTTGGAACCGCAATGTTTGCAGGGATGACTGTAAAAAAACTGAATCTAATTTCTTTGCACACACTCAATAAACAATAAGTTTACGTTGCCGTATGGCAACAAATCGCAAAAAGGATTCTTAAACATCTTCTAGTAATATTATTTTTTTTTACTTACTGGTATTATCTTTATACAAAATAGGCATTTGTCATTCATCAAACTGATTTGAATAAAGATAAGTAGTAAAGTATAATTTGAAAAAGGATTGACACAGGATTCTTATGTGGAGTTTCTCTGAATGGAAAGGCAGTTAGTCAGGAATAGTTTTTCTTTAAATTGGAACATGAATCATGCAGGGCCGTAGCTAGAAGAGGGCATAGTGGGGCAATGCGCTACCTGAAAACGACAGTGCCCTACCTTAAAAATTTCCAACTTATTCTTTATTCTGCGGCGACCTGACGTCATAAAAGTCGTCGCGGCGAGTCTGTGTGATCGACAACACTGACCAGTCAGTGTTACAAGAGTCGTATATGAAAACTATTCTCTGATTTTGAAGACTCCAAATAAAATGAAAAATGGAAAATTCAATGGTGATGATATTGCAAAAAATGTTGACAAACGTTATCTAAAACTTGGAAGTTCGATTTGCAAAAATAGTAGCAAAAAAAATATTATGTGTTCTGCAACCCGCTGATGCGGCTTTACAGAGTCGAAGCACGGGATTGAAGAAATAAAATGTGTCCAGGAAGAAATTTAGGTCAGAAGAGATGTATGAGACAATTCTGGAAGAAGCTGAGAATACCATATTGTAGAAAAGAATCTCAAAATAGTTCCCAGAAGAAAAGAGACAAGTAAATGCAAGACATCTGGAGGATTAAAAAAAAATAAAACGAAATATTATAAAACTGTACACATAATAACAGCTGAGATGAAAAGAAGCCTTGCAGACAATGAGGATCTACTAGATTCAATTTTGTGTCTTGATGAGTTGGACACAGTTTAAGTCTGTTCAAGATTGCTGTAAGCAAATTAATGAGAAAAAAACAAACCTGTAATTATTAATTATTTTTCAGGTATTAAAATTCTTTCCAAAGAAGAGGGTACTGTTGGGAAAGGGTACCTGGATGAGTTGATTGGTCGAGGGAGGTCAGAGCGAAAAAATATTAAAAGTTCTATACCGACAAAAGGAATTCTTCAGAACTATTTGAACTATTTGCATTAGTCTCAACAGCCGGATGTAGTACTGCTTCCTGCGAATCTACCTTTTCGACACTAATTGCTATCACCCAGTGCGCCAAATTTAGAATTTTTCTAAGCATTTTTAAAGAAAAATTAAAAAAATTCCGAAAAAATATCGGATTTTTAAACTTTTCCCGAACAAATTCTTTTCGAGCAAAATATGTAAATTTTTCCAAAACCGCCGAAAGTGTCGATTATTTCCCTTCAAATCGGCGCGAAGAAATTTTGTCTGTTCTTAGGAATTCCTAATAATTTCCTAAAGAAAATTGTCAAGCTTCTTATCTGAATTCAGATTGAAATCCTAAGGATTTCATACCGAATTCTCAAAAATATAAATCAAAGCATTCCGAAGTCGTAAAAACTCAAAAATGTTTTGAAAATGATTTAAAAAAATTTCAAATTGGATATGTTTATTAAATAATAATGACGTTAAAACATTTTTAAGCTTTGAGTTTTGTCAGTTCGGAAAATATATAGATTGCAAAGATAAAAACGATATATATTTATATTTTGTACGTTTTTATTGAATGGGGTTTTTAATGCACTTGTTTTGGGTTAACTAAATCTGTTTTTCACATTATCAAATACTGCTTTAAGGAGCATTTCTATGTCGTCATGCTTACTGATGGATGTAAGATAAGAGTCGATTCTGTAGTACAACAATTTAACTGTAACAATGGGAAAATTTTATATTTTAATATTTTGCCCCTGTCCCATCCACATGAAATGCTTAGCAACTTCCGTCATCTAGGTCTTGAACGATCTATTGGTAAAAGTGGTCAGAGCCGATCCTCCAAGAGTTGAAAAAATTGCTTTATGCAAAATTATAATAATAAAACATTTTTTATTGTTAAGAAAATATCCATGCGTACCAAAGCTTCGGCAGATTCTACTGCTATTCCAATTATTTTCGAGACTTAAGAAGTTTTTTTTGAAATTGTAGGCAACGAAGGAAGCATATCACTTAAATTGAAGGGTGCCTTTTGAGCTTTGTTCAAAGCCTTCACTGCCTCCTTCAAATAGAAGAGTTCCTGCCCTAACTTTAGAATAGCGAACTGAATAGAAAGATATTGGGCTCGAAGCACTGAGTTCATTTGGGACCACCCGCCAATATGTCACCTGTCTTGACATATTCTGCACCATAATTTATTTACGCAACTAACAAAAGCACTGAAATATTTACTAATAATAATTCAACTATACATTACTCACCTTTCCCACTATTCAGAAAATCGTCATCCACTTTCAAGTAACTGTGAACTCAAAATAACAGTGCAACTTATGGAGGGAAATTGTGAGGGAGATGACTTATTGAAATTTAAATGCTGCCGAAGCAATCATCGCAATACCTCACACGTACAGTCCCCTCTAGTTTTTATGGTACAAATTGCAAACTGTCACATTGTCAAGATTTTAATCGTTTGTAATAATAATTGTTGTTAAAAATTTGGCGAAAAACAATGTCCGAAATAACTTCAATCTTTTCTATAAACAAATATGTAAAAACTTTCGATTTCGCAATATTTAATTACAAATTAAAAGCTCATTTTTATTTTGATAATTTAATTTAATAAACATTTTCTATAAAATTATGGTAACAACAACAATATGGCAGCACGACTAGACGAAAGTAACAAATTAGGGTTGCCAGTAACAATGTTTTAGTTTCAGTAACTATAAAAACTCCCTATGCTTGAGGTCTTTTTATGGTTCCGGATACGCACACAGTAAGAAATCGTCGCCCGGAAAAAATTCAGGACGGATTTGCTTCTCTCGTCACTCATCAATAAATTTTCGTATACGATGTACTATCTCCCTCACAATTTCTGTAAAAAACGCATGTCATCATAATGTAAATCCTCCTTAAAGCTTAAGAAATGTTTAGGAAATGCCTTCAAAATTTAGAAAGAAATCAGTGGAAAATCCGAATACACACTTCTTTGAAGACTCTTTCTAAATTTTAATAGTTTTCTGAATACCATTGCGAAACTTAAAAAACCCCTGAAAAGTAGGGGGTTTATTTTTCGTTTCGCACACTTTCCGATATTGTTCTTACGATCCCGAAGTTCCAAATTTGGCACACTGGGAAATAAGCTTGAAAGAATATCAATGGCTCACGAGATGATGGCAGGTTTAGTGTTTCTTGGATTTGAACGGAAAAGAACAGAGAAAATAGATATTGACAAAGTGCTACCAAAATTCCAAAATGTGGTAAATCGAAGACTGCAATTATATTGAATATTTTTACCATGTTGTGTCTCTTGTTTCGTTCATTTTTATTTCTTCTTATTGTAGGTATACCTGTTTTAGTTCATCTATAAAAAATTTAATAAAATGAGGGTTCTAGAAACTTATTTTTTCAAAAATATGTCCCTTCACCTGAACCGATATATCCCAGATCCACCCATTATTTGCGCCCTACTTCAAATTTCTGATGCCCTACCTTTAATTTGGTTCTAGCTATTGGCCTGGAATCATGTCGACAGCATTGGAGATCATTAACTTTAAAATTTAGTTATCTTACAATCCCAGTATCAATTTTTCAATTTATAGTTTTACATCTTCCACAAAGTGCTTCTAGTAGGATAAATGATATAGAAAGAGTTTATATGCATAAAGCATTCACTGAGATATGGCCCAAAATATATGACAGGGTATTGATTTATGTGAAAATGCTTAAGTGATCATATCTATAAAGCAATATACAATCCAATATATGTATGCATAGGTTGTAGGATTGTAGAAATGACAAGAAAAAATCGAAGCAATTGCATTTTCTATCAATCTATTCTAGAGTTAAATTTTAATGCTTACAGATAAATTCAACATCTTTCTCAATAAATTTCAGCAATCGATATATCGACATTATAGATATATGTAAGAAAATCTACATAAAATATTCTATCCTCTCCTAACTAAACACAAATACACAGGAATAGGGAACATCCACTGTAGATGGGCAAACATTCAAATAAAAATCAATATTGACAAGGCAACTGCTACTTGAATATAAATAAACTTTCTTGCTTTGCAATTTTGCAAGTTGAATAAGATTTTAAAATATTGTGTCAAAAATTTATACAACAACAACAATAAATAAAATGTATTGCGAAGGAGATCAACTTTCTTCCTCTGATTCCGACAGAATTGTTGAATTTCAAAATATCACGGTAAAATTCCAAATTTCTGAATCACAAATCGTGGCGCAAGTTTATCCAAATTGTTTAACAATCGAAGAAGTTCGGCATGATATTGCCAAAAAATTCGAAGTGTGTCCATTATATTTAGTGATAACCCAGTGCGATGAGGAGCTATCTGATACATGTCGACTATATGATACCTGCAGAAATGAGTTTGGAATAGCGGAATTTTTCTTAAAAATTTCTGAAAATGCCCCATTGAATGAAGATGGTCAAAAATCTAAATTGGATCTTCAAGTTTATTATAAGTAAGTTAACTTAAATTTTCTGACAAAATAAAAACTTGAAAGATTTTCTAATTTGTGATGTTTTCTAATTGTTTTTCTTTTTTTCTTTTTAGTAAATTTAGATTGGCTGACTTTATAACAGTACATATTACAGCAGATGCAAAGTCCGAATCTAATAGTCGTGATATTATTGTGGAAATACAAAACAAAGCAATTATAAAACCTTTTCTCGGAGGTTACAGAGATCCTGCATCAGGTAAGTGGGATAAATTTTTAAGCTGGCACTGATTGTGCTGTCCTAGTGCACATGTTAATTAAGAAGGACCAAATAAATTAAAAGCTAATTATTTTAATACATTATAATATGCAGGGGTGGTTAACAAATTATTGATTGCCCACACTTCAGTAGCTTATCGAGTATCTCACTTGCTTTTTAGGGTTCCGTACCTCAAAAGGACAAAAAAAAACCCGGAACCCTCGCTCTTGCGTCCGTCTGTCCGTCTGTCCGTCTATCTGCCACAGAAGTTTTTGTCGAAAACTACGTGACGTAGAAATTTGAAATATGACAGAATGTTAGATCTTTCGACAGTCAAAGATTATGAAATATTTATTTATTTTTGTTATTTTTTCTGGCGTGAGTTGGACCCCCTTTTTTGTATAATGGATACTTTTTTTCAAAAATTTTTGGTGAATTGGTTATAAAGATATAGCCTTCCCCTAAAATGTTCAAAAACCCACCGATCCGCTGATCTTCTACGTTTCTAAAGCTAAGATTTTGATATTATCAGGGTTATTTGATATTGAGTGATGAATATTATCGAAATTCGGCAATACAATTGTGTTTAAAACATTTGAAGTACAGAGCTAACTAAAGAGGAAAGACTATAGTCGATAAAGTATTTACTAATATCCCCGCACAATGTGGTCCAATTAATTTATTTTTCAGTTATCACAGCCAAATTTGGATTAGATTTAAATGACTATCAGAAAAAGCTTAACATAAGCTCACTGCATGGACACGATTAATAAATAAATGGTCAACATCAGATGAAATTACATGCAAAGCAACATTGAACAGAAAACATAAAAAGAAAATGAAATAGAACTAAAAATATAGACTTTTTTTTTAAATATGCTTAGAAACGTCAACAACAAATGCAGATGCGATTAATAGGCTCATTACATGCTAAAGTTAGACCTTGAGGAATGAACATGCAACATAGGTAGCCTTCTCAAATCGTGCCTACTATCACGAAAAGAGAATTTGTCAAGGAACAACGGAGAGTCAATATTCGCGTTTAAGAGTTGATGCACAAAAGTTACATCGGCAACTATGCGACCTTTCTGAAGCGAGTGAGTGCAGCGATTCTCATAGGGTGGACGAATCAATGAATTATTCCAGAGTTGGTGGCTGAAAGCAAATCGTAAGAAGTTCCGCTGTACCGACTCGATACGGTCGATGTGTGTACCGTAAAAAGGAGACCAAGCCTGGCTAGCGTATTCAAGGAGTAATCTCACAAAGCAAGTATGCAACCGCTAAATCATAGTGAGATTCGAGAGCTCTCGGGAACAACTTTTTATAGAGCCCAGCATTAAACTACTCTTTGACACCCTGAAGTTAAAGTGGGAGATGAAATTCAATCTTTGGACACCCAAATCACAGACAGAACAGAACATACACGTGAATCGAGGAATCCGAAAACCCATAATCATAAGTGATTGGTTTCTGCTTCCTATGGAAAGTCATAACCTCAGATTTGTCGATATTGAGTACCAAATTATTACTTTTGAACCAATAGTAAAATTTGCGAAGGGCACCTGTACCTGCTTCACAAAGAGCAACGGACCCAGATGGTTCCCTTGACGTACACCGGAAGAAGCTTTCAAGACTCTAGAGATGGAATGGCGGAAATAGATTTCGTATGTTCGGTTATCTGAAGATGACTCCGTCCATTTTAGGAATGTTACGGGAAACCCATACCTTTCCATTTTAAACAAAAATATCACGGAGTGAGATAACTTTTCGAAAGCTTTACTAAAGTCAATATAAATACAATCTGTCTGGTAGCCTTTTGCAAACCCGTCAATGGTATCCGAAACGAATTCCAATAAGCTGGTGTGGTGGCTGTAGACCTGCCCGAAATAAACCAATGTTGGTTAAAAGAAAGCAAATTTTTACCGGCCATTGAAAGCTAAGAGTAAATGATTGATTCAAATAATTTTGACATGCAAGATCGCACTAGGCCTATAGTTAGAAAATTAATTTTTACTACCTTTTTTGTGGACAGTTATGATAAAAGAATTTTTCCACAGCTGCGAAAAACAACGACTATCGAGCAATTTTTGGAAAATAATTCCCAGCGGGGCTGCTAGAGAGATGCAACATGGCTTCAAAGTGGCTGGACGAGTCCCATCGGAACCCGTTGTGTAGTTATTTGGAAGCTCATTAATAAGATTAATTATTGTCTCATGTGTAATTGTAGGAATAGTGAATGAAACGTTATGGGAATCGTTCATATGACTAAAGTTGCTATTACGAGATTGCAAATTTGAGGCGGAAAATAAATTTTCAAAAAATGAAGCAAACACATTGCAACTTTCAGAGGAAACATCACTAGCAGAATCTTTGTACATCATGATATTGGGGTAGTTGTCAGTTTTTTTCTTCATATTAATAATCTTAAAAATAATACGTGGGTCACTAAATAATTTCGCACGCATACTTTAAATATACTCATCATAGAGTGAAGAGGAAAGTTCTTTGAACTTCTTATAGGATGTGAGGAAGTTATTGTGACTTATAATGTCTTTGTTCCTCATATAACTTTTCCACAATTTATTCTTTCCATTTTTAAGACGTTTCAGTTCTTTATTGAACCATGGCAGAGATGTTTTAGAGATCCGCTGACGCTCACGGGGAACATGAGAAGAGAATAAATCGAAAAGAATTATGTAAAATTTAGATACATCTTCCGAAATGTCAGCTTTTCTAAAATTGAAAAGGTATTGTGTTTCGTCATAATTTTCAAGGTTTTGGTTTCATGGCAATATGTAATTAGTAGAAGGGAGGTGATATTTATCAAGAGTAGATATTATAACTGGGCTAGGTTCAACTAACAAGTTACCCGTGACAGTAGAAAATACCAGGTCTAACTGTCTACCCATGTCATTCTTAACATTACTGATTTGGCTGAGACCAAGAGATGAAATAGCGTCCAGGAAGACTGATTCCCTTGTTGTCAAGGTATTAAGAGGAAGATAGTCATAGTCATCTTCATTTAGTGCCCATTGTATATTAGGTAAGTTAAAATCAAAAATAAGTAATAGTTCGTCAAGAGGTCTCATCTTGCTAAGGATAAATGTTGAAGTAAGTAGGTCGTAAATATTTTGACCTTTGTCATCGGCGATATTTACGGAGGCTGGAGGAATATAGCAACAAATTATGTATAAGTCATATTTTAAAACAGACACCTTAAGAGCTATAAGTTCAATATCGAGAGTGTTGGAGAAACTGGGAAGTTCAATTTGTCTGCAATTAAACTTATTTTTACACGCGAAGAGTACGCCAACAGTATGTCTATCTCTTCTAAAAATTTGATAAGGTTTGTCAAGGATTTCAGTATCGCGAATACCATAAATGTACTTATTAAGTTCAGTCGATCGACTGTTCGTCGATAAAACTCTGGTACCAAACCCTAATTGTTCGAGCAAGACTTGCTCTTGACCAAATCAATTTTTTTATATAAGTATATAATGTAGCTAAACACCAGGGGGTAACGTACAGTTACAATGCAATACAATACAAAAATGCTTTATTGAAAGACCCTGGCCAAGGCCACGTCCTTAAACGATGGGTACATAGATCCCACTTAATTATTACTATGAACATTAGCAAACATTAAAGTTGCACTGCTTTTGGAGGATAGAAGGTAGGATAATGGGAGGTAAGTAAGGACTAAGTCATTGAGTAATAGTGTAGCTGAAGAATAACAATGTTTTATACTTAATTGCGCTGCAAATCATCACGGCTCACTTGAGTAATTTTAAATAAAATAGTTTTTGCCCAGAATTAAATCCGGCTGTAGCAATGATAGAAATTTTTTTCGAAGCTGTGCTATGACTTTAAGAAAACCTTTATTTTAGACGATCCTATTTATCTTCCTGTCCGAGCTAAGACGAATTAAAATTTATGTCTGTTTTAAGTGTATAAAAATGATTGGCTTATTCGAATTGTAAATTGAAATAATCGCAGCTCTGTTTGCCTTGTATACCCTTACATTGCCATATGAACCATTCCAACATTCTCATCCTTTCCCAAATTATGGCATTTCAAAACAGAAACTATGTCCTAAATAATCGTCTTATCGTAAGCAGGTAGTGAGTAGAGAAGATGATTTTTTTTTATTTTTTTATAACACACAAAGAAAGTTCAAAACTTTGGTTCGAATTAAATGGTCTCTACGTTATACATTATTCTCATTCGTTATTATTATCATAAGTACGAATAATTTTTTCAAATGACAGATTTTTTTTTTTTTTTCAAATGACAGCATTATTTTTTCAAATGACGCCTACTCTCATTTGAAAAAATAAATAAAAAGTACATAGTGTTAAATTTAGTACGATGGTACGGAAAACCTTCATGCGCGAGTCCGCCTTGGCCGATTTTTATTTTCAATTCCAAGACAATAATTTTTTTTCTTTTTCTGCGTCTATCCCTATTAATTTTTTTTAGAACTCCCAGGTTAAGTGGTTTCACTCATTTTATTGTTTACCTTAGACCGGGGACAGACTTGCGGTTTCAAATTTAGATATTGATATTGCAATTATATAACATTACAATATTAGAATTTCATAGATACACTTACGGCTCACGATACTGAGAAATTTAGTTTGTCATTTGACTTAAGAAAGTTCCACGCACGTACAAAATGCGAGCAAATATTGTGAAATTATTTTTGTATATGGAAAATATAAAACGAAATAGACACTTCAACTTGACAAGTGTCATATATTAAATGTCAAAAAAGTTGCAGCCAACATTGCAGTGTAAAATTCGGTTCTAAAAGGTACCTACGTGTATTGAATGATTATGGCTTATAACTGGAGTCAGATTGCAATAAATTCTCTATACCGTGAAATTTTTGGCAACTTCAATATTACGTTCCAATGTTCTACATATTGAGTGTATACAGAGTTACTTTTCAGTATATAGAGACAGACTAGCGGTTTAGTGAAAACTGCATTATTGAAATTGCAAGTCTGTCTCCGGTACTACGCAGTTCTGCCAGAAACCAATTTTACTCACCTTAAAATGAGTAGCGGTAAATACTCTGTATATGTATATCTCTATTTCACTTATCCAAAATGTATGCGCACAGTGGTGGATCAGGGGGGGGGGGGGGGCGTCATGACCCCCCCCCCTAAATTTGAAGAAAAAATATTTAATTAATTGAATTATTTGAAAAAATATATTTTTTATTTTATACTTTTTTATTTATATAATTCAACTTAAAAAAAAAATTTTATTCCAAAACTTAAATAAATAAAAATTTATTTCAATGAATGCTATTGTATGCATGTGATGTATGTGTATAGGTTTTTCTTGGAATTTGAGTTTCGGACCTCAGCTTTGGGTGATCCAAGAGAAACACTTCCCAAGCCACGAAACAGACTCCCTCACTACCACATCAGAGCGCTAACTTAACTTAGTCATAACTCCTGTTATATTTCGGGGCTTACCTTAGCCGAAGGCAATCACTCTACGCCATTTCAGGAAGCTATGATTAAGACAACTCGCACACTTTTATTTTATTTATATATATTTTTTTTACTTTTGCTTTGTTCACAAACTTTTCTTTCACAAACTTCCTCTTATAGTTATTTTCACAAAACGTTTATTTTTTTCTTATCGCAACTTCTATTTTCTTTACCTGTTTACAATTAGTATTCAGCGTACCGCGGCGGACGATGGTTGAAAGGAAATTTGATATTTTCATAAATATCAAACCATCGTCTTGCTGTCGTGCATACAGTGTTGCACCCACAATGTATGCCGCTCGCGACAATTTGCTGAAAGGAGGCTTTTCGGTGAAGACTTGATCGTTTAAATCTTCACCGAGTAAATTTTATGCGCCCGATATGTATGTGTATATGTATATGTATATGTATGGCTTTTTTCTATTGAAACGACTTGGGTTGAAATTTAAAACTTTTATTTGTCGCAAGTGGTTCTATGGGAAATACTTTTTGTTTTTAACTGAGGAGTTTGAATCAATTGCTGATGGCAATTTCTTCGCCTTAAAGAGAGATAAGCCCTTTTTCAGGTAATTTTGGCATGTAACACTCCTAACATTCTAAAATATTTGCAGCGTTCTTATGTAAAACCACTGACATTTAAAATATGGACTGACTACGTCCATAGAAATACACTGCAGAAAGTGGGCTCATTTCTATATAGCGTTCTCTTTAGGTCTAAGCACCAACTACTAATTCGCACGTCACATAGAAATGTGACCATTTGTCGTTTTTAGTTAATTACACCACGAAATTTCATTACAAACGTAAATATGTTTTCGACATTTTAACAGTATTATTTTAAATTGTGTTACTTTTCCACATAACAGCATTTATTTCTTACAAATTTTATTTTGAGTTATGACATTTTTCCACAAAGTTCAAAGTACGGAATTTAATTCTTAAAAATGGTTTTTTGAGTTGTGCCACTTAAAAAAAAACTTGTAAAAATATTTATTTCGCAACAAAGAAAAGCGACACAACTTAAGAGCATGCGGGATTAACAGCTAACCTCGCCAACTGCGGTAACAAAAACTTAAATTCCTTTATATAAATCTTCAGAAATAAATTTACTAACAAATTTAAGAGTTCAGACTATTTTTGGTAAACAATTACTACGTTAAGCTAGAATTAATTCTATGTACAGCTTTTCGTTTTTTCGCTCTCCTGAAAAGTTTCATTTTTTGAGTTGGGTCACTTTTCTATGTAACGTGCGAACTGAGAAAGGGCTGTAAACAATAAATAAATAAGTAAGTTTGTCGAAATAAATGTTTTTAAATTAATTATTTGGGTTAATAGAAATTCGAGAGGTTTCACTTTTCAACTTTCCGCCAATGGATTTTTCAATGTTGGCACCGATGTATGAACTATTTTTGACACAAAAAATTGTACCCGCATGAAATAGCATAGTGGGTTTGTCGAAATAAATGTTTTTAAATTAATTATTTGGGTTAATAGAAATTCGAGAGGTTTCACTTTTCAACTTTCCGCCAATGGATTTTTCAATGTTGGCACCGATGTATGAACTATTTTTGACACAAAAAATTGTACCCGCATGAAATAGCATATCGAGCAGTCCAATACATATGTATATGCCAGTGTGTAAAACTGAGAAAAGTTTGGCTTGAATGACTCCTGCAGTTTACACCCTATTCTATTAAAAAAATTAGTTTTTGTAAAAAAAAGTATACTAAAAAATGACACATCATCCACACCGCTTAATGCGGATTTCCTAGTTCCAAGTACTGTGCAGTACTGCGGTGGCTATGCGAACCGACTTACGACGTTGGATGTGTTTTTTTTTTTTTTGCTCGATTTAATTTGGATGACCCCCCCCCCTAATTTCAATGCTAGATCCGCGCCTGTATGCGCACCATTGTACGGAATATTGCTGGTGCTTTGATTCATTGCAGCCGTCAATGAAAAACAAATTAACCAACCAACATTTCAGCATACTATGACAACATTCATTCCACCAATTTCCTATAATATACAAGAAGAATTGAAATGTTTGTCTGATGGAAACACCAGAATTGAATTACTATATTTTTCCGATTTTCAAATTCAGACGAATTATTTTATCTAATTAAATTTAAAAAAAATTTCAGGCACAGAATATCATGATGCTTTTACACAAACTGGTCCCCCATTAGAAAAGATTAAATACGATGGATTGGTTAGCAGAGATGCCCAAACTGTCGAACGACGATCCATATCTATGGTAATTATTTAATTTCATGTGTAATGTAATTACTTTCGATTATTTCTTTTCTTAATAGGATACTCCGTACGAACGGTCCACACAAGCATTTGGTGCTTCCACCAACTTAATACATGTAACGGCAGCAACAGATTATGTTATTTATCCAAAGAAGTATGAAACTTACTGTGAAAAACAACGCCGTGAAAATAGAATTTCAAAAATTATATTACTCCAGAGAAATATAAGACGATGGATTTTCTGGAGATTCATTCAAAGAGCCGCAGCGGAATACCGGTATGTAATCACTGTAAAGCATCTACATTATGTATGAACTTGGGGTAGGTACGTATAGCTACTACACACCTGAGACTTGTTTGCTACATAATTACCTACAGAGAAATTTCCGCCCCTTCCTTACACTTACGTTACGAACAGCGGGTAACGTTTTGTTGTGATTTTTAAAATATTATACTTTCAATATTAATGGCTGTCTTAAAGTTGAGCCTCGAGGGTCATAAAATGCCGCCAATTCCGGTGTGGATGTAATCGTATAAACCTGTAGTACAATGCCTTGCTGCAAGCTAATTTGCACTTATTTAACATAAAAGTGCAAACATTTTCTTTTTACTATATGTTTTTATTACTTACTTAAAAGTTAAAATCGCTAATTAAGCGAAGATTTGAAATGGGAGATTTTTTTTAATACGTTTCTATATATATATATTCTATCTCTAAATTGGATATGAATTTTTTCCTATTAACGGAAGAGGTCCAGTACAACGCAACCTTTTTCCTATGCATGTCTAACTGAATTATGTAATATAACTTGCATGAAGATATTGCTTTTATCCGCAAATATACTGACTGCGTTTAAAAAATTTCATGTGGATAGAACTGTGATTTTTTAAATTAATTTGCACGAAAACTTGCCATATTAAAAAGTTAGTGATTGGATTATAAAAAAAAACACCCAAATACATTCAAAACAGCAAATACCAAATAAAAGGTATCAGGTAATTACTTAGTTCAAAGCAGGGCCGTCTTTAGCCTATGACCCTTTAGGATTTGGGTGCCAATAATCTTTCCATAAGAATTTCTGAGCATCATTTATAAAGTTCATCAATCATTAAACACCTATCAAAATGATTTTTTTTAATGATTTCATTAGTGAAATCAAATGACCTAACACTTCTTTTTTCATCATGAATATTGGATCCTCTGGCTTGAAATTTATGACACAACTTAGTCATTGTTCATAACATCTTCGCTATACACTGAAACAAGCTGGTGATAAAGTTCAGAAGCGGTTTCGCCTTTTGAACATAGAAATCGAAGAACTTAACACGCTTCACACTTTGGTACAACCATATTAGGCAAAACGCTGCAGCACCTGACATCTAGTAAAATCTGCCGCGTCTTGCATTACAGATCTCACCAGTTTTTTCAGTGCTGCAAATGTTAAAAATAATTTCTCTTACATTTTTACTAGTTTTGTATCTTCACTTACATTCTGTGAGGACTTTCCTTAACGAACAATTAACGAGCAAAATATTCGTAAAGATAAACAAAACTAATAACAGATGATGGCGACAAAACAGATAATGTAACAATCATAATTATCAAAACTTGCAGACATTTGAATGAAAATGCAACAGACTGAACAGCATAATACAACATAGAGGCCATTGTTCATTCCATACAACTACAGACAGCCGATTATTATTTAAAAATTATAAAATTAATCTAAATAAAAAAAAATAATCTAATCTAAACTCTCTTTTTTCCCCCATTAACAGACGTCTAGTTGATGAACAGAAACGACGCAATGACAAAATTATGGACAATTACGTTGACAAATTTCACAAGGAATGTGTCACAAAAACATTCCCAAGAACTAAGGATGATTTTGACATTTTATATGCGCAAGTACAGAAATGGAAGGAAGCCGAGGTATATATGTATATTTTCTTCACCAGAGTTGGGTAAAAGCGTTCATTTACCCTGTATAGCAAATACCATGAATGCAATATTTAAAATTTAATAATTTCGAATCAAAATCGAAAGACAATTTTTTTAAATCTTTTTTTTTTTAAATATGTAGGTATATTTGGTGTAGATTTCAAAGATATTTTTACTGTCATTTCTTTTCATTATATGCAGGAAAATTCGACAAATTTCATCAAACAGAATGTTACGACACAACCCTTTTGATATTATTTTAGCAGCATGCATTTATGTCTAAAGATCGATGCACATTTACCGGCATAGCACGAACCGGCACAGACAGGCAAAATGTTTTTAATTTTATATGAAACCAAGTTAGCTAATGACCGGCACCGGCAGATACTGACACCTTACAGAAACTTCATTGCCGGTCGCTATCGGTGCCTAGAAACCAGACCGGCATTCGTCGGTTGCTGTCTGTCTCAGTTCATGCTGTGCCGGTTAGTGTGCATCGGCCTTAATTCATCATGTAGCTGAATATATGTACAGGTTTCAATCAATGCTAGCAAATTACTAATTATTACCAGCTGATCCTTTAGTTTTTTTGTTGTCATGGCCTATGCGCAAAACTACCAACAAAACACTACAGGAACCAAAACACTACAGGAACTAAAATCTAACCAAAATTGTATCCTAATTGTAGATCTAGTCAGCCTCAACATCCTTTATATTTAACTAGAAAATCTTGGTCCTATTCTTAAACTTTTCTAAATGTACCTATTCAAAACTCCAATCACTAAATTTCTGCATACAGAACTCCGCAATATAATATAATTCTGCAATTTTGTGTAGTGAAAGTGCTGGAAAGAAAAAGTTTGTATCAAAATCCTAAAGTAAAATATCCCGAAAACATCGAAACTATAAATCTAAAAATCAACAAAATTCAGAAAAACAACTCCAAACTTTCCTTCACACTTCCCCCCCCCCCCTTTTTTTTTTGTCAGCGGAACTAGCTCTTTGAACGCTAGTGGGTAGACCATTCTTACGTACACAACCTGCACAAAGAAAAATCGCTCGCCAATTATTTCAGTTCGACAGTTAGGTAATAATAGGTTACGGTGCCGAGATGAACCTAGGAACTGAATACAATCACACAAATATTCAGGTTCCTCTTAGAGTATACCAAATATATATATAAACTTTAATATTCTTTCCTTTAGATATACATCCACTGTGCAACCTAGATATGAGCTAGTGTAATGAGACACATGAGAAGTTCTGAATAAATCGAAAAGTGAATAGAGTTTCGAAAAAATTAAACTTCCAAAAGTGAAATCTGGTAATACAATAGCTTTTGAGAGCACAATGCGCATTTGACGGCACAACATTTTTTTTTTTTGCAGAAATTCTCAATATTCTCAGACAAGAATAAATCTTTATAATCGTGAGAGATATGATTACAGCAAGTGAGCGTTCTATTTAACTCCACGCCAATATTCTTAACAGAATCGACATAAGGTACGATGGTGTTGCTCACCTTGATTGGAGATAAGTCTGAAATATCGTAGCTTCTTCGATACACTGGCATACATGTACTCTTCTTGGGTTTGATGGGTAGCTGATTACGTTAGGCCCATCCACCAATTCCAACCAGATCATCATTTAGTCGCACCACACAGCCCTCAATTAGCCCAATTGGCCTATCTAAGTAAATCTGAACATTATCAGCATTGAGGTGAACGGATGCAAGATAAGAAATTCCATGGCTAAATCATTGATGTAAATCGAAAAGAGAAGAGGTCCGAGCATGCAACCTTGAGGTACGCCACAGCTGAGAGTTAGAGGAGATGAAAGAATGTCAGAAACTTTGTCAGATTGAATTCGAGAGAAAAGGAAATATGCATTTTATCAATTTAACAGCTGTGATCGAAAAATAGAGGACCAATATGGCCATATGATCTTTATGATGATATGCCTCAAAAATGTCAGATACTACTTTGAGTAACGCAGATTTACAGCTATGACATGTTCGAAAACCGGACTGCCAGCAGGTTACCAAATTTCTTTGGTTAACATATTTGGTAATTTGATCGTTCATTAATTTTACGAGAGCCTAGCTGAAAAAACAAAGTTGATTTATCGGGCGAAAGTCTTTGAATTTAGTGCACTTACGGAACTTGGGAATTGGTAGAATGACAGCCCTTTTCCAGAGCACTGAGAATTGCGATGTCGTTGAACATGCATTAAAGACATATGAACAATGATGAATAATGAATAATATGAATTAAAAATAATTTTGACAAATTTTGATGGGATATTATCAGGCCCAATAGCAAATGTTTTAGTTTTATTTATAGCCTTAAGTAGCTCAGACTCATCCACATATGTAGCTAATTGAGAATCCATTGCCAATATATGACTCAGACTCTTTGTCTAGATCAGACTCCGGACAATCATTCGGGGAGAATTGAGTAGATGTGAAGAATTAGTTTAAACTGTTAGGGTAAAAATTATGTACTTTGTTCTGAATCCTTACCACACTCCTAATTTTCGAAGGTTTTTAGGAGCAACACTTTGAATTAAAATATCTTCTTTTGGCTGCATGTTTGGTAGTGTTGACTTGATTACGTACGAATTTATAACATCTTAAATCGACAGCTGATCGTGATAACCTATAGCGCTGGTATAAGTAGTCCTTTTCTGCCATTAAATTTCGGATTTCATTATTAAACCAAGAACATCCTACATTTCGCTTGCGACGAACTTTAATAGGGACAAAATTATTATATAAATAATAAACTTTTTCAGTTTGGCATCTTACATTATCATCGACAGTACTACAGTTAAAAACATTCATCCAAGGCACAGTCGGGCAACCAGAAAATAGGCTTTCCTAATTTATATTATAGTAGTCACGATACGAGTTGGTACGTACTAAACTGAGAAATAGTATTAGCTTGAAAATTATAAGTCAAGAAATGAAATCGTGGTCAAAGATATCTGGCAGACTAACTTGATTAACAAGCAAGGCTGGAGGCTGAGTCATTTGTTAAGAATAGGTCCAATTGTGATGGATTTCTTGTATTAAAATATGTTGGAGCTGAGTTCATGATTTTTAAATCCAAGGTGGCAGGATTCTATAAAAAAAACACTTTGGGGATATGTGAATTATCCCGTAAAAGAACAAATTACTGATTATTACAATTTGCCTTTTTTTAATTGCCCAATTTTAATTCTTCCAAATGAAGGGCGAGTTTTCAATTTCATACCCGAAAGAAAAAATATTAAGAATTTCCCAATGTGCATGTTTAATTTAACGATTTTACAATACATTCTTGATTTTTGCAACTCTTGGTTTTCACATCCGTTTTGCTATTATTCGATTTTTGCAAAAAAACACCTTATCTCGATTTTTACAACTATATTTAACCAATATGTATACACAGAAGTTCCACCCGTAAGTTACGCTCACGAAACTATCTAGTTCGAGCAAGTCAATTAGAGCTGTTGTTCAAATTACATACATCTCGCAATCGCAGCCGCATTTGCTAATACGTCGATTTGCGTCAGCCTTGATTCTTAGAACTCAATCTAGAATTTAGTAAAAGCTTTTGAGAGTGAGCACGTTTCCTATATTAATTTCATTATCAAAGCAGTCATCCAAATTGAGTGAGTTAATTATTAAGATAATTCGAAAATCCCGAATAATACTGTTACGTGCACTAGAAAGAGACAACTGGTGACATCTACTGGCAATGGAGAGTAAACAACTTCAGGTTCGGAGCATCGATGATGGAATCTTCGGGAAGAATAGAATGAATAGAATAGTCAAGAAGATTCTGGAATAGAACACTCCAGAATAATCTGGAGAGTTTCTAGGGTATAAATATAACAGTTGTCACCGCCAAAGATAGAGGCTTGTCTTAGACATTGCAGTGTTAGTGAAAGTAATAAACGAGCGAAAGTGTTATAATTGGATTGCGATAATTAAAAGTACAGTATTAGCGATAATTAAAGTTGAGTTGATTAATTGAAGGTTTGTGAAAGATTACAGTGAAATAAAGAACTTGTAGAACCAAAGGCCGCGCTTGCAACAATACTCGAGACACACAACACGATCTAATGAATCATTAGCACTTATTATTCATTAAGACGTGTGTGTGTCACATACTAAACTGTAAAAAATATTAGGACTATTCCGTAAATTTAAGACACGTTTTTCCCTAAAAATAAATGTAATTTTCTGTGATAGAAATGGAAAATCAGTTTAATTTCCCCAAATCAATGGAAAATTCAACGAATTTAGGTATCTGGCGCCAGAAAACCTCTAAAGTACGTAAAATTCCCGTTATGTTAAGCTCTCTTGGATATAAGGAAGAGAACATTCAATAAATTGGGTATTATGCTACATTTTTTGTGGAAATATCGTTTCGTTTATATAATTCACACATAGTTTTTGAAAACAAGTCATATTTTGTTTTTGAATATTTTGATTGAGCGTGTCCAGCGCACCAGAACTACCGTACTACTTAGTAGTATGGGCCATAAGAAATGAGCTATTCAGCTTAAGCTTAAAGCGGGTGGTCTTCTATCACCTTCCTATGGTGGAGAGTGGTGTTGTACTTTCAGCTATTCCTACATTTTAGGGAATAGTCCCTACATTTTAGGGGAAAAGAACAAAACAACAATTTAAAATTCCCTAAAATATAGGGAAAAAATTAAAAAAATATGAAAATTCCCTACATTTTAGGAAATATTCCCTAAATTTTAGGAGCGGGGGGGGACAAAAATTCCCTACATTTGAGGGAGAAGAACCTACCTACATTTTAGGGATAAAAACCTAATCTTAGTTTTCCAAGGTGGAGCTTTGCCTAATCTTATCGAGAAATGCCTAACCTGTGTGGCACAAATTGTTGCCCTCACTTTAGGGAATTATTTTTTACTGTGTAAGTAAGCCTCGAAACCGAAAGCAGGCCATAATAATGTACACTAATGAAGTGTTTCTTTTTTCCTTCATTAGAGCACTATTGGGGAAATGTAGTAAAACTTAATGAATTTTGTAATATAGTATAAATCTGGAACTCTGCTGTGCATCTTCCCATTTGAAGAATAAATACAAAGTACAAACGTATGGAAGAACTCTTTTTGACAGACAAAATTGTGCCCACGTGAAATAGATAGTTAAGCAGTTCATATTATATATGTCAGTGTTAGCGTCTAATTAGTCATTAGTTAATTACTCATTAGGAGCGCTGTGTGTCTCGAGCATAAAATGCAGCTTGTTCGTCACTATACAAAAAAAAAAGTAAATTTTTTTAAAAAAAATTTTAAAGCATTGGTCTAAGACCAATTCTTATGATACCCTAGATGAATGCCCGTATAAAATTTCTTATGGTCACCGATCTATGCCAGTTTGATTCTTGAAGTGGTTTTTCGCATATATTTCTAGAACAGTTTGTCGAACAGAAAAAATGATTATAACCAATTTTATAGGATTTCGTATTCTGAAGAAATTTTTAGCGCAATAAAAATGTCTTGGACGGATCGTTTTCAAAGTATACGTAAAAAACGAAAACTTTTATATGGTAACACCAAGAAATTTTATATGCTAGTACAATGAAAACACCAATTACCAAATTTCAGCTCTCTATGTCGAGGCGTTCTCAGGCAGTGTCCAAATATATAGTGGAAAACGAAATTTTTGTATGGCAACCCCACGAAGGAGTTGCCCGATTTGTCTCATTTTCGAACTTAATTTTACATTTTTTTTTAAGTTTGTGTTCAAAATGTCAGCTCTCTAAGTATAAGCGTTCTCGAGTTATCGTGCGCACAGACGGACAGACGGACAGACGGACAGACGGACAGACGGACAGACGGACAGACGGACAGACGGACAGACGGACAGACGGACACAGACGGAAACAAAAACGCTAAAACGAAAAACTCACTTTTTTACCCTACAACAGCAAATATTTTCAATTAAACTTATACTAAAAGGTCGGAAATTTCATATCCTTTGATTTTTCGCAAGAAATTATTGAGTTCTTACATTGTTTCTCGAGAAAAGTACATTTTCAATTAAATAATGAGAATTTTCCCTGGTCAAAACGCTGCGGTTGTGATAGGAGGAGAACTGAACTGAAAATACTCAGAAATATCGTACAACTTTCGAACAGGAAACTAAATGTAGTTGCCATTAACCGTGATACAGTGGGCGCGTTTAGGTGGAGACCAAACCAGTTTGGTAGAATTGGAAGCGTTTGGTCACAATCTTGTAATAGTACCAACCGCTTCGGTATGATTTCTAATTACGCGGAGAAAAAATCAGTAATTTTGACCGGTTTGGTCTCCGCCTAAACGCGTCCAGTGTCCCCACTTTGAAGTACAATTAGCAACGCAATAGTTATAACTTAAACACTTATAACATCTTCTAATTTCGTAATTTCGAATTTTCGTACACTAGCCATATTTCTCAACCAAGTGTTAGTTCTATATTATTCCTTATATTACTTTTAAAAATTATTAAATTGCATACTGAATTACAATCTAGCCATATTAGAATTGAATCCTTAATAAATTATAATTGCTATCGCGTCGAATTCAATGCATCTAAGTCCCAAAGCAGTCTCATCTCTTTAAAACAAGATCATAATTTGTCCACTCCCGTTTCTTTTGATGGAGCACTTCTTGACGATACACCGTCTTTATGCATTCTTGGCATTAATATTTCCAGTAATCTCTCTGTTGCCAAAGAAGGATCGAAATGTCTTGGATTTCTGAAAAGGTGTAAGAAATATTTCAGCCCATCCAATCTATCGCTCCTCTACAGGTCCTATATCAGATCTGGAATGGAGTATAATTCCAATATCTGGGCTGGGGCTTCATGTCCAAAAAAGAGCCGTCAAGCTCATTGGCGATTTGGCAATGACTTGTCACTCGAGCACCGTGGCAATATTGGATGGCTTTCGCTCCTTTATCACTACATGCATGATCAATTTTCTGATGAAATATCTAGTCTTCAAATTACTTCCGGCCGTACAGTAAATATCCGTTATGCTTTTCTATTCGATACTGTGCGAATGTGGAACAGTCTACCATCTTCTATCTTTCCTCCGACATAGAATCTACGAAGCTTTAAGAGTGACATAAATCAGCACCTCCGCCAATCTGCTCAAGTTTCCTAACTCCTTTCCCTATCTTCTTCCTGTCACGCTATGCTTCGCATCATAAGGTATCCCCTGCCCTTGACTTAATAATATAAAAATATAAAAAATACATCTCACATACCTTCAGTGAGAAAAACTTTTACCATCAGTTTTTACTTATGATAAATCTCCAGTGTTACTGATATAATACGGTTATACTGTCAGTACCGATCACAAAAGAAAAGTTCTGATTGGCATAAATCAAAATACTTGTGTGATCAGGGTGAAAGCTTAGCGTAACTAAAGAAAGTACCAAGAAAAAGTCTGAATGTTTTTACATTTGGTGAAGCAGTGGCATTGTTTTTGTTACTGTATTGGGCCTTATGAGTAAGTAAAAGAGTAGAGGACAGTGGCGGATCCAGCTAGGGGGCGCGGGGGGCGTGCGCCCCTCCCTGAAGCCCACAAAAAATTGCATCTCTGAATTCTTCTACTGCACTTTTTACAAAAGACATAAAAATTTCTGGAAACGTTCAATTTGAAGCAGAACTTATTCAGGTAAAAGCGATGGGAGATTTGTTTTAATTGAAAACACAACGGCAAACAAATCATTGTATATTGATGCAGTGAGTTATTACATTTAAAGCAAGATATTTATTTTGGAAAAACAGTTTTATTAACAAAAACAATATTAAGTGCTGATTGGGAAATTCTAAATCAGAACCTTCGAGAAGTCTTGGCATGTGTGAATATATTCCGTATTCTTACAGCAGATCTCAACAACAGTAAAATCGCTCTATGTTTAACGATAAGTTCAACCAAGTAATGCAAGAAAAGCGAAAGAGTCCGCTTTTCACGCGTATCAATTTCATTCATGTCTAGAATATAAACAAGTCGACAAGACTGCACAGAACACCTAGAACTGCATTATCCGGAGAGATAAATTTACTTTTGATCAGAATGTTGGCAAGCCGCAAAGGTAGCAAAGGCTTCTGGTCCCCGGTCAAGACCATCAAGAACAACTTCAGCAATTCCTCTTTACCTTCACTACTTAATATCAGTGAAGTGGTTGTTGACTCTCTTGATCAAGCTGGTATCTTCACTGGTAGCTTCGCTTCAAATTCTCTATAAAACAGCCAATACACATCCGTAAGAGGGTTGTGTTCAAGGTCCTTAAGGGGATCAACGTCTCCAAAGCCGTAGGTCCTGATGGTTTCTTACCCCTGTTAATTAAAAGCTGTGCCTGATCTTTGACTTAATCTTTGCGCAAACTAATCTACTTGTCTTATTCAACAGGAAAATTTTCAAATGGATGGAAAATAGCCCACGTTCAGCCTATTCCCAAGAAAGGAGAGGGTAGCGATGCCTCAAATTATAGACCAATTGCAATCACTTCGATTCTTTCAAAGCATTTTTAATCTATCATTAACTCCAAATTAATGAAGTATCTAGAAACCAATCAACTTATCAATGATCGGCATTATGGCCTCCGAACTGGACCCTCATCTGGAGACTTGCGGACTTCTCTTACGGAACATTCGAACCGTAGTCCTCACAATTTTGGTGATTACAAAATCATTGCTCTAGATATTTAAAAGGTCTTTGATAGAGTCTGGCATCCAGCCGTTTTAGTTAAACGTAAAGCACTTGGTCTCTCCCCTCTTCTTCTATTATAGATAGAAAGTTTTTTACCTGATCGCATAATACCGGTTGTACTAGATGAGGTGTCATCAGAACCTCACCCTATAAATGCCGAGATGACCCGGGGCTCTGTTATATCTCTTCTTAATTTACATTAATGATCTTCTTTCCCGTACTTTTAATCCAATCCATAGTTTTGCCTATGACAGAAGCGTTGATTTCGCTTACTCTTTTGACATTCTTGGGGATTCCAGAGAGAATGCCATATCTGTCAATCGAGATGTCTTGATTAGATCAATGAATAACGACATTGATCATGTTCTCGCTTGGAGTAAAGCGATTTCCGGTGAATTCAAGGCATGTAAGTGCCAAAGCTATCTCATCCCTTTTAAGCAAAATCATAGCTTTTCACTCCCATTTCTTTTGATGGAGCACTGAGTTGCGATACACCGTCTTTTTACATTCTTGGCTTTAATATTTCCTGTAAGCTAAGGTGGACATATCCCATGCTTTGTTTTGCCAAAGAAGCAGCGCAATGTCTAGGATTTCTGAAAAGGTGTAAAAATATTTCAGCCCATCGAATCTAGCGCTCCTCTACAAGTCCTACACCAGACCTATAATGTAATACAATTTCCATATCTGGGCCCGAGGCTGGTCGCACAGTGTTACCTTCATTGGATATTGTCCAAAAGAGAGCCTTTAAGCTACTGGCGATGTGGCAATATCTTGTAATATCGACTCACTCCAACAACGCCGCAATGATGGATGCCCTTCATTCCCTTATCGCTATATGCGTGGCGTGGTCAATGTTCTAATGAAATATCTCATGTGATCCCTTGTAGAATAATTCCTGTATGCAAAACTCGCGCAGCAAACCGCCGATCAAATTACTTTCAGCCATGCAATAAAATTTCGTGATGGGTTTTTATCCCGAACTGTGTGAATGTGGAACAGTCTTCCATTTTCTGTCTTTACTCCAACATACAAACTGCGAAAGTTTAAGAGTGACATTCCGCACCTCTGGCGCTCTCCTCACATTCCTTAATTCGTTTCCCTATCACCTTCCTGCCATGCTTTACTTTGCATCATAAGGTATCCCGTAACTTGCCTTAATAATATATAAAAAAAAAATTCAAACTTTCTTGACTTTAGTAGAGGTAATGTTGAGCAACTTTCTTCGTTCCGAGTGGCAGCCACTCACTTATTTGATCGACACGTATCTTAATGATAAATTTTATGTATTTGACAGACGCGAGTGTCTTCGAACTTTTGAACTATTTCCAGCTTATACTGTTTTTAACCAAACTTGCGCCCCTCCCTCACAAGAATCCTGGATCCGCCCCTGGTAGAGGATATGGAATTAATATTTAACTTCTTTCCTTACTTCTTTTACGATTAAAATTTGTGGTCTCTCCGACACTGTTTTGAAAGAGAAACCCAGATTTAGTTTTAATTTTAAGGGTGGAAGGACCAACCGTTCTTATACATATTTTTATTTTGTGCATACATATTTCCTGCGTAGATTCTTGCTTCCTCTTCTTTATTAATATTTGTCCAAGATGGTTACTTTTCGGGATTCTCCTCCGCTAGAACAGTAAAAGAGAAAAAATCATAGTTATCTTGCTTCTTTATTAAATCTTGCAAATTACAGAAAAAAAAACACCAATTTCATCTGTTATTTATTATCGGTATTTAGCATAGTAGAATCTAGCATTTCTTGTTTGAAATATTGTATTATTTGTTTGTGAGAAGACCTCGAATTGTTCTTTTGTAAGAAAACCTCGATTTGGAAATATTTTAACTTTGTTTTGCTGGGATTAGTGGAAAAGGTTCCATTTGGGGCACACACGTATAATGAGTGTAAAAATGTGCGAATAGAAAACTCTGTCATGCTCAGCTGTCAGTAGAAAATCAGCCTAATAATTTGTTTGCCTTAAACAAAAGTAATTTTTTACGGATCAAAGGGGGTGAGTTTTGGGTGATTTTCCCGAGTCAGTTCGTAGACTAAACCAACACTAAAACCGGAGTTGATCAAATGGGTTAGTTGTTTTGCTGGGCTTTGTTTTTTTCCTATAAATTTTCTCTGTTAGCGTATTTATATTATGAAAGTATTATCGCTACTCTTTCTGATAACATACATAATCCCAAGCACAGCTTCCCGTAGGCCCGATCCGATATTTTACCACTATACTTACTCAAAGTTCCTGAATGAGATCCAAGGTCCACAGCTTAGGTGGCCAACAGGCTATTTAAAACAGAGTGGAAGCAGTCTCACGTCTCATGTTTAATGTTAAATGGATCATCTTCATCTGATCTATTCCTAACATCAAGTGCAGCATCGATGTTCGCTTCTTTGTCTGCCGATTGTGGTATTTTTTTCAATTTTAATGAAAATTTTGAAATTTTCATTTCAACTCCAACCTGGTTTAAGACTTTACAGGTACCCCAACATGCATCCAGTGCAGCTTAAAATTGAATCTTGCCGGTTCCTTTGGATACAGATTACGAACCACTTAAACAACGACTGGATCTCCTCTAAGGGACAGGCTATTTTCAATGAGTCCTTTGTCGTTTTTGTCATCTTTTTCGAAAGTAAATTTCAGAAAATCAAATACAGCTCTCTCTTCGAATAATTCCCAACTCTGTTTTTACTACACTCTAGCTAGGGGCGGTATTATTTGTTATTCATATCGTGTTTTTTTTTGTTTTGCATTAGATAAGAAGAATAAACTCTTTATATAGTGATGGACCCCGAATCGCTGAACTTAATTGTTTGTTAGACAAAGAAATTCAACTTTTAAATGGAATTGAAGGTCAACGAAATTTGGTACGGAAGTCACTCAAGGATTTCCGTGACAATAAAGCTCTAGAAAAACTTGGTGAACCTGTAAAATGGATTGGTTATAAAGGTATTTACCGCTTTCTTGAACTATAGCATAAAGAGTTTTATACTTTTTAGATATGATCGTCGAAATGGACCTTAAAAGAACACAACGCGTACGATTTTTAAACGGTTTTTATAAAGAATTGCAGAAACCTCTTGATAAAGAAAATCGCTTAATATTGATAAATAGAATTACAGAGATTTTGGAAAGTCAAGAGGATTACGCAGATATTGCACAGGTTTTAAATATAATTTGCGGAAACTATTTCCTCAATTGTTATGAATATTTTTAATTTTCAGCTTATGGATTTATTTGAGAGAGAGAAGGATTTACTTATTTCCAGCAGATCATGTGACGTGGAAATTCTACGAAGGCGGCAACTTGTACTTTTCTATGACGTTATCAAAAACGATAAGGAATATAAGCCGAAAAGTTATCAATATAAATCTAAATCATATTTAAATAAATAATCTAATTTTTTTCAGCAGGGACTAATACGAAAATGTGTGATACCTGCAAAGCTATCAAACCAGAAAAGAGTTTTGTTTTACAGACAAGACAAAACAATTTAGAGACTTGCAAACGATGCTTTTATTTAAAAGTAAGTATAGGAGAGGTATACGGAGGTATTCAGATCTATTCGTAGCTTTGTAGGTATGGGTTTTACATACATAGGCTGACTCTGGAGACTACATTGCATACGCAATTGGTTATGATGATTCTATTTGGGGGTGGAGGAGGAAGGCAACTAAAATGATTACATTACTCAAGGTCAGTGCCATATTTACGCAGAGCCCCGCGATCCACGGACCCCGCGATAGTAGACTAATTGATGAGCAATTTTTCAACCTATTACAAGTTAGCTTAGCTGTTAGATTTTGGTTACTGAAAGTGGACCATGGGAATAATACGCAATTCTATGGCAAATTTTCATATGAGGTAAAATTAAAAAAAAACGTCATTGTCATTTTATAGGGACAGTGCTACAGCCTCAGTATTTTTTCAAATTTCCCGCCTTTTTTCATGGTTTACTTTCAGCAACAAAACTCTACTTGGTAATCAGAGAAAAATGTTATACTGTTGGTTCATGTTAACGTAATACTGGAAACTCTGCCTGGCTGATGTTATTCTAAACTATTTGATTACAAAACAACTAAGCCGACTCACATGATCAGGACTTTCCAATTCCTTTAAATACGCACTCAAATTCGTATTCCCCTTACCGCCACTTTACATTAACTTTCTTCTTAGAATTGAAAATCAGTTTAGTCGCATATGAACTTTACGTTATTATTCCTACTGATAGCCCAAAGTAATTTCAGAAGTAAAAAAGTTATAATTAGTATAATACCAATTCTTACGATACCGTAGAGGTTTTTCACATCTAGAACGGTTCTTATGACTGTAAAAATTATTATATCCAATTTCATAAGATTTTATACTCAGTAGAACTTTTTATTAGGGTAAAAACGTCTAGGACTGATCGTTTTCACAGTAATGCGTAAAGTCTAAATTTTTATATGGCAACGCCTAGAAAGGATTGCCCGATTAAGTCCATTTTTGAAATTATATTTACTATTTTTATATAAAGGTCGTGTACAAAATTTCAGCTTTCTACGGTGACACGTTCTCAGGCAGGCAGTGTCCAAATATGCAAGTGAAAAACGAAATTTTTGTATGACAATCCTGTATGAAAGGCTCGTGGTTATCACGAAAAACAGTTTTAAAGAAGTCACCAAAGAGATTGGCAGCCTCCAAGAGATCAACACTGTCATATTTCCTAGTCTCAACGATGAAGGGTATCCATCAGAGTTGGGCTTAGAGTTCATGCACTTTCAAAATTGTTTAGGCTTGGTACGCAAGATCCTCTGAAAATATAGCGATTATCAAGTAGCATCTGTAAATCATTTTTAATGGCTGTTTGCAATCTGGAGTACTTTTTTTTTGTTTTAGATTATAAATAGCTAGTTGCAAAATCTTGTTAATATAGCTATAATTGACAACGTGCTCTGATAATTCGATGTAATGACCAACTATATTGAGACGGTCCGGTCTAGAAATGTTTGAAGTATATAGCAATACAACCCAATCCATACCCTAGATTACGAAAGAAATATTTTGAATCAAAGATCTGATGGGAATCCATTAGAAGCTACATCAATGTAGTAGAATAAGCAGACGAAATGTAGAGTAAAAATGCACAATGAGGAGAACTTTTATTTCATATAAATCCAATTATTACTAGGGTGGCAATTAAAAATAGAATTAAAGCAAAAAGTAAAAAACTTATAATTCATATCTAGACAAAAGAAATGAATACTTTAGGTTCTTAAAAGTAAGATGATATAGTCGTCCTAATAATCTGACACAGTCTGGATTTGTCCTCTAGATCGAAAACTCCATACACCAATTGAAAGACGTCGAGCTCTGACACATCCGAAAGGTGTACACAGATAAAATCGTCGTCCAACCGGTGGCATTACTCTTAATCTAGCTCTTGCTATTTCAAACGCTTTGGCTGCCAGATCTTTATCCTTTTTTATTGAATTCATGATAGTTTCACTCGTTTTCGGTGAGATGGTAGTATCCTGAGCGTAGCTTATCTTCCCATTTGGAGAATTTCTCTGCGGATCCAATGGAATCTCATCTAATGATGGCATATCTAAGGCAGTACATCGTGGTGATTGCTCTTCCCTTTCTGGGCTGGGTGAATAGTTTTCTACACTCGGATATATTTCTTCACCCATTAGTTGCAATTTTACACCACATTTAAATAGAAAGTCAATACCAAGGATTAAATGTTGCCTTAAATTTGGCATATAATAAAAATTTTGAGAAATCGAACAATCCTTCCATTGGCAATTTACGCTGTAGTAGACCGTAATAGGTACTTCAGCGCCATTCGCTACTACAATGTCAAAGTTACAATTTTGACTAGGAATTTGGTTACTATCAAAAATGTCTTTCATTTCTTTGCCCATGAATGATTTAGCTGCTCCACTGTCTATTAATGCCGAGAAATGTTTCTCCAAAATTTTAATGGTAATGTAGAATCCATAATCCTCTTCGGCGGAATCAGGAGTGACAGATCGGCGTTCTATTTCTGTGTTGAGTGTGGGCTGCTGCGGAATTGTTTCGTTCTGCTGAATTATTATTGGGACGGATTTATTTTTGTCGTTTACCAGTCTTGATGTGTCTTTTGGGCAAGGAAAATGTCTGGATTAAATATTCTGTCGATAATATCGGGAACAAAATGGCTTACCGGGATTTTTACAATCAACTGAATAATGTCCTTTCTGTCCACATCTCCAGCAACACTCATTTCGTGAGTAATTCTCGTTGATCGGTAAGGTCTTATCATGGACTTGAGCTGCCATCTTTCTTTATATTGACTTCACTAAGGCACTTCTTTGTATATTCTTGCAGATGTTCTACTGTGACTCCAGAGTTCTGTAGGTGAAAATATTATTTATTACATATTTATTGCCATATACGGTAAATGCTATTTCCCATCCTACACTGTCCAAATATACCAAATTCAGCATAACTAATACAATGATAAAGGCAACAGGATTATAATATCATAATTCTCCAAACGGATACTGTATTTATTTCAGAGCTGGCTACGGAAACACTAGGTAACGCAGACGGAAAGTAGTAGGTTGCTTTTCAAACAGAATAATACTGACGCGACATTGACCACGCAAAGGTAAAAGGTTAAGGAAATATTCACGCATTCTAATATTGGGGACTACTATTGTAAATTTTACTTTCTACATAAAATGGGAATGTTCATCTTCGTTATTACTTACATATATGAGATTTTCAGTAGGATTCGGGATGAACACGAACCATACTGGGATGGCTCTGACAACCGTGAACGTTAATACAGGAACTGCATAGAGAAAAACAGACTAATATGAGCTGAAGGCGTAAGGGGATTGTTTTGCTACTTATGTCATATTTATCATACTATAGTCAGCATCTATATACATATAGTGAAAACTGAGCATTAAATATAATGCAAACGAGTAAGTACAGATGCTGATAGCCGATTTTAAGACTATTTGCAAAAATAATATAACATGTTATATTATTTTTGCTATTTGCGTCTGTACCGGCCTTAATATGTTATAACCGGCATCAGATGATATTTCTGGCCCACCTACACTCATGACTTAACATTTACCAAATAAATTTTACTGTAACAAAATTGTCCACTTACCTTATACTTATCAGTGCTCACTCCTCGAAGCCTACGACTAAAATGTCCAAAAATCTTCCTGCTTCGTCGTTTATATTGGTTTTTACGAGAGCTTTTGTGGTGTTCTTAGCTTGCAAAGTTGAAATTTATCAATTTGTATTTCGCAGTGATAAGCTTTCGATTCTTTCAGTTAAAAGCTTTTATAGAAGAAGAGCTTTACAGTCATATCTACAAGGAGGCAAGAGGATTGGGCACTTTTCTGTCTTTTTTTTAAAAATCGGCGTGTTAAACTTAAAATTAAATAATAAGTGACTCCGCCCAATTGAGCTTATTTTTATATTACATGCGCGCGACCAAAAATGGAATGTTAAAAGAATTTTATAAAATCGAAATTCTGAACGCACCCAAGTAGCAATTATAGTTTTAACATAGCCCACATAACGTTGTTTATAGTATTTCATAAAGCTTGTAATATAGATATATAGTCAAACAAACAAATCTCTTACACAACTAACAGAGCCGACGCTGCAATAAACTTTCAGAGCCTATTTTTAAAACCGTATAAAGCCTTATTGGTTTTATCTGGATTACTCTGCGACGATTTGCAGTCCTCTATAAAATCTTTCATAAAACTAAAAGGGTAATTTCAACTTATCAACCTAAGTCCGCATAATGTTATCAAAACCATCATAAAGCTACTCCTCAATCCTTTTTTAAGATAAAAAGGCATTGGAAATACTATTTTAGCAAACCTTTTAGACTTGAAACTTCAAAATAAAAGTGATCTTTAAATCCATAATTACCTTTATAGAGCCGAATAGATTTATAGGTTCCACTTTACAATAATTTAATAAAATGCTAATAAAATGTAATTCAATTATATTTTAAGTGCAGTTTTAACAATTTAATATAGCAAATTTTACAGCGATTGAAAATTTACTGATTATATCACATAAGGAAAAGTTTAGAAATATTTGTAATATTAATTTTTTATGTACGCAGTTTATTTAATTTTGATATTATTTTAAATACGTTCGGAATTGAAAATAAAAATAAATGTTTGCAAATGATATTTCCTAGCTCTGAAACGTTTAAAATTCCTGAAAATAATTAATTTAAAAATAATTCATTTTAAGCATAAATCGGTGATTTTACATTAAAGCCTATTTGCTACTTGTACGGCCGTAATAAAACCGTTTGATCTTAGGATGGCTGCAATTAAAACAACTCATTCTATATATTGTAAATCCATTTGGTTTTAAGTAAAACATTTCTGACCCAAGGAACATCGTTAAGACTTCAAGTGCTAAAAATTTGGAATGTTTCCTATATGGCTCCTATATAAATCTCAGTCAATATTTAAGTTCTTATATAGATCTTGTAATTCTTAAAGGAATAACTAGAGTGTTATATCTACATTTTTTGTTTTATATGAGTCTAAGGAGTATAAGTCCTATATGAATATAATGCTATTGAATATAAGTGCTATAAACGTGAGTATATGGGACTATAATTCCCAGAGAATTGTAATCCTATATAATATTCCTATATCAGTATTGGAGAATTTAAATATGGGAGTACAGCTCTTGGGAAGTATGTTCATATATCAAGCTTCATATCAAAAATCAAAATCCAATCAACCCTTATATAAGACTGCGGGAAATAAGTAATTTCAGTAAGAATTCATTTTCGATATCAACACTCATTATAAGCAATCAGTATTTTATGAAGTTTTATATAGGATCAAAGGGATCACTTGGAAATTGTGTTCGTATACCAAATCTCATAGCAGATGCTAAAATTTCATGTTGCGGCACGCGGGTAGTACAACGCCGATTAATATACAACCCTCCTTTGCATGAGCAGTTGGTTAAGAACAGTTAAATTAGAATTACAATAACGAATTTAATGGATGAGTAATAAAAAAATCTGGTACTTATCATAGGAAAGTAAGAAAAAATGTTCTAAAAATAACATCATCTACGCCGTTGACTTGCAATACATAATCTGCTACGAAACTATTAATTTACAGGATATCAAAACTTCCACCAACGATTATTGGCCCCAGTATTGCTTCACTTTCAGTGCTGCTTACTACTATGCTACCAGGTATGCATAAATATTGTTAAAATATAACCGGTAGACCTTTACCTATTGTTCCTAATGATGATGAGCAGTATGATGATGAATATGATTTTGATGATGAAGAAAATGAAAAAACTATTGATGATGGAAGGAAACATTTAGAATTACTCTGAAAGTGTGAGCATTGCAAAATAATACATATATCCCAAAAATAATTCAGAGAGCTGTTCAAAATTTATCGAAACATTAAAATCAACCAACACAGATTTCGATTAACATAAACCTAGACGGTTTGCCAATTTTTAAAAGTTCGAATGAACAATTTTGGCTTATATTATTTAATATTCACGAGTTCCCTGATATGTCTCCAATAGTCCTCTTGGATTTATGTTTCATTTTTCCTTCGTCTATATGGTCTTATACACTCAACTCAATTCTGATAGACCGAGTTGAGTGTTTTAAATTAAAAATATTAACGTATGCCACTGTACTCACGTTCACAAAAATTTATTGGAACTTGTTCTTCCAACTGTCAATAATCTTTTAAAAACACACTACGCTGGCCGATCGGAATTCTCATAGACGAATTCACATCACGAAATAGGAACATAAATGCTATATGAATGTTTTTGTTTCGGTATTTGCTCTATTATGTTTATATAGCACTACAAATCCCATATCAAAATATCTATTCTCAACACAGCAATTTACATCTTTATATAGGAATTTGTTACCTATATAAGCGTTTATTCCTACTTATGTAGGTGTTGAAGTCATGGTATGAAATTTTGTGTTTTATATCAACATTTATAATCTTTAAGGGAGAACTGAAGTCCTATATCATCTCTTTCTTATGTACCCCTACCCAGTGGCCATGTTTGCTGATTATTTGGACGACCATATTTGTAATAAAAAAAAAGACGGATTTTTATTTAGGTGTAAATTAGCTTAGAAACATGAAAATAATGACATATTGGTCAATTTATTGAAAACTAGATAAATTCGCACCAAATGCACATAACTGTTTTTGACCATAATTAATTAAACACTCTATTTATTTATTTATTTTGAGGCGCTTTGTTATTTTTCTATCTAGCGTGTTAAATACTAACAGTAAAATTTAAATCGTTGGTAAATTCAAATAGGTATATACCAATGTGAAAAAATAATTTTAATATTAAGAAATACCTTCCTCAATCAGATTTTATAATACCATCTTTTGTGTGAAGTGAAAACTTTCTATAGGACTCTAAGTGACTTAAGCTCCATATGAATAATAAATTTGTAGACTCAACTAGGATCTAATGTCTTTTAATGATTTTGCATTAGGATCACTTTTCCTATATAGGATAATTTGTTCCTAAATAGGCTATTACATAGCGATATATGTATTTAATTCCTATATTTGTGAAGTAGACCAATTTAATAAATCCTACAACATCGTTATAACAATAAATTTCTACAATTGGGTACATATAAAGTCTTATATAAGTCTGAGCATAAAGATGAGATTAAGATATAAGTACATTATAGGAATTATTATTCCTATATCAACACTAAATGTTATTCCCCCAGCATGATATGGGATTCTCCACTTTAGAGCTATAAAAATCCAGTGCAATTCCTTGGGAACCCGGTGAGACAATAATCTGGCTTCTTATGACACCTTAATTTCGCAAGATTTATTCCCTAGCAGAGCTCCGAGCTTAATATAGGACAAAAATTGTTCGTTGGGGAGTGCTCCTAGACTAATATAATGCCATTTGCTATTAAATAAAAGGATTTACATTTGTATAAAAGCATTATAAGCCTTACTGGCACTTATGACACTTCTAGATACAGGGTGTCCCGTAAGTCGACGTCAAGTCGGATTAACAGTTACCAGAAAAATATTTAAAAAAAATCCAAGTCATTTATTTTTCAAATTATAGACATTTCTTTTGTTTTCTAGAAAATGTACGCCCTGTGATGGTTTTTTAGCTCCTGTTGCTACAAATCTTCACTTTTTTTCATTTTTAGTTTTCTTATGTAATCCCGAATAGTGCTTATGTAAATTCTAAGCCAACTGATCCAGCTTGGAAAAAAATGTCACATTTTGCCGAACCAAGAATAGAAAATTAATATTTCACACAACTTTAACTGACTGTAATGAAAAATAAATGTACTACGCCAGTTTGGCAAGTAACTTTAAAAGTTGACGCATTTACTAAGGATTCTAAAATGGTATAACACTTGCTACATTATATCTTAGATTACGGAAAAAAAAATTTTTCTTCAAGAAACCTAGTTTCGAAAAATTTCTTTTCACCTACTAAAAATGATTCTAGTGTACCCAAAGCTTGACGTAAGACCGTAACTTTAAGATTCTAGTTTGAGTGAGACGGAGAGTCATTACATGAAGTGTGAGTGAGACAGATAGTGACGCTAACTCGTCAAATCATTGAGTTTTTACAAATGTGCATCGTCTACTCTCCACAGAGGGCCGACTTCCAAACCAAGTACATGGTGATGGTGAAGGAAGTTCCTTATCTTACGAGGACGTAGTACTTCAAGCAGTTGAAGAAGCCTATTAGGCTGTACCACAATCGAAGTGAATAACTTTACGAAATTAAACGAGACTGAGGTTTACTTACAAAAAATTGATGCTTTTAGCCTAAATATAAATCTCATTCCATAAGAGTTATTATCTTGATATTTAATGTTTTCAATTTTGAAAAGTGGTAAAAGTGAAAAAATTAACTATTGGAAGTTGATTTAATTGAAGATGTGTGCTTTCTATTAATTCACAGTACCATTTTTATTTCATTTTAAGTTTTACATTGCACTTTTAATCATTTAATAATAATTTAACTGTTTGACACATCGCGTTCTTACGGAATGTACGATTCTTACCGCACTATACTTACTGAAAATTGGATATTTAAACTTAACGAAAGTTCCCCTCACACGAGTTAAAGTTAATTTGTGTACGCCTGTTAAATTGAAGGGCGCGTTCGCTTTACGTAAGTAAATGTACTTACGTATATTTTTATTGTGGTTCCGCCTAATATCGAATCTTAGCTGCCTACAGATTCGGACTACGGCTGCACATACACACATGCATTTATTACTCAGCTGAGAGAGCGTAAAATGGTAACGTTACTTTGTAATCAAAAGTATTTTATTATATATATATATGTAGGTATATAGGAAGTGTAGCCTTTGGGAAGGTAAGGAACCAAGCTTTAAATTACTACAAGATTATTTTCCTGTATGGATAGTAGTTTAGGCTCTATGGCATATATAAAGTCTTTTCCATAAGCATCAATATAGAACATTTTAGAGAACGGACTCCGAACGCACACATGGCTTGGGAAGTATTCTCGAGCGAGGGTAGCAATAGCAAGGTAGGTAGGTTGGAGCAAGGCATTGCTGTCGGTCTCAAATACTGCATACAAATTCTAAAGAAACTATTTCCAGTAAGTTTCTAAGAAAAAATGTATGGCTTCTCTACATCAAGTCCAGGCTGTGGTGCTCATGATTAGTTTAGGCCGTGTACAAGGCGAAGTTTTACTAATTTCTCGGAGATTCCACATTATTTTTCACTGAGCAATATTTTTATGTTATAGAATTTTTGATCATCCTGCAAACATTTTAGCGAAGAGCTCGGTTTCTCGAAGTAATCTCGAATTTTAGGAAGAAATGAGAATTTCGAGCTTCTCCCGAGATTCCTTCGTTTTCGTTTCTCTGATTCTGTTACGAATGAGAGGTAAATAGAGAGCTCAACACGACAATTCCGCTTTTTGCCCGAGATTTCTCAATTTCTCTGATTTCGGAATTACAATGAAATGAGACCTCGTGCATGAATTTACTGCGAAATTCCTTCGTTTCTCTGAGTAAGATTTAAATGACCCATAACTTACTGATAATGCTCAAAACAAAAATAATTTATCTGAGTGGCATGTACTGATACGTCTAGTGTTTATCTGGAAAAAAAGTGATATAATTAAAGGTGCAATGCAGTGACCAAGACAATAATGTTCACGGACCTTATTTTCCACTTAAAATTAAGAAATGTCCATTTCCACGGCTCTAAATAAATGTCCATAAAAACTCGCTCTGCTCGAAGCGCTTACGACGCTTACTCGCTTCTCTTAATATATAAGAAATATATAAGACCACTAACACAAACACATACGCATAACTTCGTTTTAATATCAATTTTGGTTCGTCTTAGGATCTAAAGCAATTCGCTATCGAGATCGAATCTCGGGTTGATAAGTCGAGAATCACCTTTTACTACGCTGGTAGTCTGTTTTCCGTTCGATATCTAGTTCCATCTCGAAGCTTAAAGGCACTTTCCCATCAAACACGCGAATCGAAAAAATGTAAACCGAAAAACTCAATTTATTCCACTTTAAAACAAAATTTTTGCTCCAATGATTAATAAAATCATGGGAAATAGGATAAACTAAGAATTTTACTGAGTAAATAGGTACATTTATTTCAGATTTTGAAGAAGAACACAACTTTTATGTTTTATCGGCCGAAAAACTTTTTCGGCGGAAAAATTCGTCCGATAAATCATAAAAGTTGTGTTTTCTTAAAAATTTTAAGATAAATATACTATTTTATTAGTAAAATTATTAGTTTATCCTATTTCCCATGATTTCATTAATCATTGGAGCAAAAATCTTGTTTTAAAATGGAATAAATTGAGTTTTTCGGTTTACATTTTTTCGATTCTTGTGTTTGATGTGAAAGTGCCTTAAGCCAGAGATAACGATTTGCTAGCAAATCGTTTTATACCCTAGACACACAGCACGAACTAATGAATCATTTGTATTAACTATTCATTACAATGCCGTGTGTCAAATAGTATATGTCATTATAGCTCGAAAATCAGATGATAATGAAGTACACTAATGAAGTGTTTTCCTCCTTCATTATAGCTATAATGAGGAAAAATGTACTAGATTTGGCATATAATGTAAATCTGGAGCTCCGCTGTGCACCTGCCGATTTGAAAAATAAGAAGAAGAAATGCAAAGAAATGCAAATCACAAATTATATTATTTAATATTTTTTTAAATAAAATGTGTTTCTCATTTGGAAATTGTTAAATTGAAAATAAAATAAATGAAAACAAAGTTTATCGCGTTAATTCGATCCATATTGCTTCTTTAAGGTGATAAGTTCATCAAAACCAGTTTGACAGCACAACTTAATTAAAGAAATGGCTGTGTGTCCGCAGTTTATAATGAATCATTATAGACTAATGAGTCGTTAGTTATTTCTTCATTAAGAGTGCTGTGTGTCTAAGACATTAGAATCATAATGTTTGCAGGGATTCTTCAGAAAAGCATCACATCTACTTTTAAGTGACATACCGCTCACCAATGCAGCAATTGCTTGATGCAAGTGCACTTGCTGTATTCTTGTGTTGCAATCATTTTCGTTTGAGCATTGCGTGTACAGCTTTTGCGTGAAGCATCGATATTTGTATAGCCTCGTTTCCACTTATACAAATTTTCTTACCCGACAAGTTTTGAAACAATTTGGCAACATTCTGTCTAAGTGGAAACGCTATATGAAAATTCAGACACATGTTGGCAACTTGTTCGATGTCGGCTGTAAAACTCGCAGAATTTGTTCATTTAAGTGGAAACGCTCATTTGTTGTGTTGGCTAAACTAGTGGAAGGCAATGGAGTAGAATGTAAGAAGTTAAGCCAACAAGTACGCGAGAACAAGTTGGCACAATTTGTATAAGTGGAAACGAGGCTTATGAGATATTCATAGGACAACGTCCTGATAAAATGCAGTGCAATTGCTCTTTTGGTGAGCGGCTTACTATACAGCATATGAGAAGTGCATATGAGTGATAAGTGGGAGGCCTGCCTTAGTCGCGCATGCATAATAAGTTCCACATGAATATTAAATTTGCAATCTCAACTAGGATCTATTGCCTTTTAAATAATTTTACGTTAGGACCACTTTTCCTATATAGGACAATTAGTTCCTAAATAAGTTATCAAATAGAGATATACTTAATTCTTATATAAGCTCTGAGCATCTATACGAGATTACGATATATATATACCTAAGTTCATTATAGGAATTATTAGTCCTATATCAACACAAAATTTTATTCCCGTGCATGATATGCGATTCTCCACTTTATCCCTACAAGAGTCTAAGTCTAAGTCTTCCTGGGAATTCGGTGAGACAATAATCTGGCTTCTTATGACACCTTAGATTCGCATCCCGCTATTTTGGAGAGTAATGGGACGTCAAAAAAATTTGAAAAATATCCAAATGTTTTAAAATTTTAAAGATTTTCCCGCCAAAATACAGTATCACCGTACTTTTTTATAAGATTAGGAAACCTCTCAATCTTACCTTTCATTATCTCTATCCTACCTGCATGTAACCGTTTTTGAGATAAACCTACTTTAATGATGATAAATTTCATTAGATTTTTTTTTTTTATATATATTATTGAGCTAAGCTCAGGAGATATCCTATGATGCAAAAGAAAGGATTGGGAGACATGAGAAGAGTGACATGAGATGGTATTTCGGGATTTTAATGTACGGCCAAAAGTATCTTACGTCTGATATAGGACTTGTAGTAGAGCGTTAGATTTGACGGGCTGAAATATTTCTTACACCTTTTTAGAAATCCAAGATATTTCAATGCTTCTTTCTCTTTGACATGGCAACAGAGAAGATGTGGCCAGTCCAGCTTAACTTACTGGAACATTAATACCAAGTTTGCTTAGTGAGAGTGAATCGGAACTTAATGTTCCGTCAAAATGAACGGGAGTGGCTAAGTGATGATCTTGTTTTAAACAGAAGAGATGAGACAGCGTGCATTGAATTCAACGCGATTCGTAAGAAGACAGACGGAGAGATAACAGGTTACTGGGGCACACCGGCATTTATGGGGTGAGGCTTAGACGTAACGCCATCTATTACAACCCATATTAGGGGACCAGATAAAACTTTCTATCCATAATAGAAGAGGAGAGGAGAAACCAAGTGCTTTAAGTTAAGTTAAATGGCCAGGACCAGGATGCCAGAATCGTAACAAAGGCCTTTGAAATATGTAGGGCAAAGATTTTGGACTCACCAAAATTGTGAAGACTACGGTTCCCACGTTCCGCAAGAAAAGTCAGCAAGTCTCCAGAGCAGCATCCAGACCTGAATTAATTAGTTATTAGATCTTCATTAATTTAGGATTAACAATAGATTCCAAAGATTTTCGAAACATTGGAAGTGATTGCAATTGGTCGATAATTTTAGTGATCGCTACCACCTCCTTTTTAGAAATAGGCTGAAAGTGGGCTAGATATAGTTTCCAACAAGTTGAAATATTTCCTGTCGAAAAAAAAACAAATAAACTAGTTTGTGCACAGATTTAGTGAAGGATGAGGCATAGGTTTTAATAAAAAAGCGGCCAGAAACTATCAGGAACTGCGGATTTGGAGACGTAGAGCTTCTTAAAGACCTTAAACACATCTCTCGTACCGATGTACATACATATGTATATTGGCTCTTGTACATATCCCCACGGGCGATGCAAAACGGGTGTCTGTGAAGTGAGTGGAAGATGAGCATTTGAAGCAAATCCAGCAGCCAAAATATTATCTTTATCCAGGGAGTCAATAACCACTTCAGCAATGTCAAGTAATAAATGTATACAGAATTGTTGGATTTGTTCCTGATAGTGTTGAAGAGAAACCTTAAACCTTTACTACCTTTGCGGCTTGCCGAAATTCTTGGTATAATACTCTGGATAAGAGACTTACAGATGATCCGTGCAGTCTTGTAGATTTTTTTTTCAGTTTTTCTGTTTTTTCAAAACAGTCCGGCAAATCAATTTCCCTGAGGAGTCTTTCTCAATCTACATTTTTATAGTGAATTCTTGTGGACAGACAAGTAGGGGGCAAAGACTTGAGATGGTAAATTGAGCCGTGATTATAAACAGTGACTTGAATTGAAGGGGAAGCGAGTGAGATAGAATATTTGTCGGGCTAAGATGTTACAAACAAATCTAGTAAATTAGCTCTACATATCTCCAACTGCATCAGGAATTCGCGTTGGTGCATCCACTAGTTGTTAGAAGTTCGAAGATTCACGGAAGAGTTCGACGAATCGGCCTGCAGGCTTTGTGGTCGTCACGGTATGTTATGGGCATTGAAATCACCTGCCAGGAATACTTCGGAAGAGGTAGAGATAAAGACCAAATGATCAATATTGTTGGAAATATTTGCAAAAACTGATACCATTCCGACATATTTGGACTGCGATAAAGGAAAAGGAAGTACACAATGTGCCTGTGAATATTCTGTAATTGGATTGACCGAAGGAAACTTTAAGAAAGGTAAAAGCTACATCATTCCGTATATATGTATATTGCAATCCCCCCTGTGCTGAGAAAAGAGGAACTAGGCAATACTTAAGTAAAAAAAGACTTAAGTACTACTTAAAGTGCATTTTCGTTACTTAAGACTTATTAACGCGAGAAGCGGAGCGGAGCTCAAAGTAGACCTTGTTCATGCGACAAACAATGCGAGAAGATGTCTGAGTGAATGCGGGACGCGCGCGCTTATGATTTTACATACACTTCTTGGTTTCAGAATTTAAATTTAGTTGTGACATTCGGAATATAAAATTATGGAGTCATCCGACGAGGAATATTTTCGTTCGCACAATTTTGCAATTATTTTTTTGTAAAAACAAAAAAACTCATTTTCTTCGTATGCATTAAATAGTAAAAAAAACATTTTAAGAAAAAAAGCGAGAAAACACTGCACAGCCAGCTTTGCTTTCAGTTCCGCTTTGCTTCTACTTTGACATGATCGCGCGACTTTGTATGAAAATTTATGTACATAGTTTTCTCGCGTGAGCTCTCGCACTGGCCAGCTTCCAGCTCAGCTCCGCTTCTCGCGCGCACTCCTACTGCAGCCTTAGTACTTGAACATAAGTACTTGCTTCTATTTACTTGTACTTAAGACTTAGTTTTGTACTTAAATACCAAGATTTTTACTTAAGTATTTCTAAGTATATTAAGTACCTACAAATATCTAACTCTTCGTAGAAAAGCAAACACAATCCCTAGCGCAACTCCTTTTTTCTTGAGTGTTAAAGAACGCAGAGAACGGTCAAAGCATGTGCCGCACTCACGCGTCAAGGCAGAACCTTAGGCAAACTAATAACATACAAACAAACAAGACTGGGCAAGTAGAACAAAAACCAGTAACGTCTCGCTCGAATATAAAATCGATCGACAATGCCTCGCCTTGATGACATAGCCACGGGTAAGTAAGCAGTGCCTCCCTCCAATATAAAATCAACGATGCCTCGACCTGATGTAGGGAAGGCCTCAATTTTTTCTTAGAAATTTACTGGAAATTTTTTCCTTACAAATTTTATGCATTATTGGAGGCGACAATCTGTGCTTGGGCGGACATCTTATAGTTTTTATGAGTGTAGCAATGAGAGGTGAAAGTTTTACTCTACGCCGAAAACAATAAAAAACTATAAATAGTAGCCACTGGTTACTATACATATTTATAGTTTTCAAAATGTATTTATTTTGTAAAGGTCCCTTCAGGACTGAATGTGTGCTACGACCTTTGGTTTGGCAGGCATGATTTTTTTGTATATGGCTGGTGGCACAGCGGCAGGTTTTCGTGGAACCTCCCCACACTCTCCGCCAATAGCCGAGGCGAGCTAGCGTGCCGCCCTGCAGTCAATGTTATCCACCGAGTGATCTGTCAGCTCATGCTGGCAGTCTGGACCTCACGTCCAAGTCAATCGCTCTAACATAGCTCCATAACAAAATGGCGCCCAGCGTGGGGCCACCTCAGTTGGACTTCGGTGATCTAATTGCTACTTTTGCTGGGGACTGAGACTTGTTGTGAGATGGTCATTTGGCACTTGCTAATTGACTGACCCCAAGCTTCATATCCAGTGGAGGTTACTTGCGGACCTGAGTCTGACTGGTTTTATTATCTGAATTGATTTGAGTAGAGTAAAGTTTCGATATTTTGATAAAGTTTTCGCGAGTTTTTGAATTTTGATTAAAGTAAAGTTTTCGATTGTGATTTAAATTTATTTTGATTGTGATTTTAGTAACGTAGAGTTTTTGATATTGTCTTTTTATCTGCAGTTCGACTTTAGGTTTGATTTTCGTCAAGCCTCAAGTCGGAACAGTTGTCGAGTTTTGTTTGAATTTTTTTTTTAATTTTTTTGAATTGATCTTTCCCGCTGGCCTTCTGCTATGGAAATAGTAGGTGGTCTCACAACTTTTTGCTTGTGTTCTCACGGGGTCGTGTCTTTGTTGGCCAACTGGCTGGACAGAGTCATGAGTCTATGAGATGACTTTTTGGCATACCAAATTCATGGCGCTGCCCAACTGGAAGGTTAGTTAGACATGGCACCGAGCAAAGGGGAAGGAAAGAGTTGTTGGTGGATGGAAGTGATGCTGGAGACCTTCAGTAATCAGGAGTTGGCATACTGCTAACTGCCTGGCTGAAGAATCTCTAGTAACATTTTCAGTCACTGACATCTCCAACCCGACTTTTCCAAGATCTCTGTGAGAATTTCATTCTTTTCATATACACATTCACACTACTTACCTTTACCGCATAATTTCTGTGATTAAGGGAGGTGGACCTGGAAAGCTTTTGTGTTGAAATTTAGCTCTTGGAGAGAGGGAGGAGTTTTCAATGATAAATCTTTGTTTTTGTAAGTACTAGATCCGTCGTAGTTTATATCATAATTTTGATGCTGTAGATTACATTTATTTTAGTTTTGAAGATTTTGTTTCTGCTATACGGTTGTAGACATCGAATGTTATTGAATTTTCTATTCTGAATTCTCGTCGAGATTTGCTTGAGCTATAGATCAAGTTTTCGTAATGCTATTTCTGTTCTGTTGAGTTGCAATATTTGAGATGGGTACTATGCGAACGCCACCTCCTGGCACTGAAGTCCCAGTACAGATGCCACAACAGTGCTCCATCTGCCAAGACGGAGACTGGTCCGCCAGACGAAAACCTGTGACTACAATCTGTGGTCATGGATAGGAGAGCAAGCCAATTGCCCCAATTGTCGATGCGCGCTCACACAGCAAGACTTCGTCGCGTATACCGGTGCGATCCCGAAGAGGTACCACACTCGTCATGCAAAGGCAGATCTTCCGCAACAGTCTTTACATCTTGAAGTGCCTCAACAGATACTTCCACCGTCACGTCGCGAGTCTTTTTCCCCTGAGCTACGCTCAGTACCTAGCTCCCATGATAATTCAAGAAGAAATAGTTTGTCACCTGCACCTTCGGGGCATGGCCTCATAGACACGGATCTTATTATATCCAATCTTCGAAACCAGTTACAACCTTTGGTACAAGCAGAGATTACTCGAAGCATGAATGCTCTGCGTGCTGAGATCACCGACGTCAGACAGCGATTCTCTGCTGTGATTCAGTAGGCGGACGTTTCCCGTCCACCACCACCACCACCTTTTGGATAACGTACTTAGTTACAAGTACTTTTCATACATGCGGTACTTGTACTTACGCTGAAGTACTCAGGCCTTCGGTACTTGTACTTATACTTACGTACTTTTACTTTGGTACTTGCCCAGCTCTGGACGTGATACTGGCTAATATCAACATCAAGGCGGCCTTGGTTTTACTTAGCGCAAGAATTGCTAGATTAACTTTTACCTCAATTATGCCAAGTGGTACGTACCTACTTTAAATTCATTTTTATCCTCATTTTTGCCTTTGACTGATCAGGACATTTAACTCTTGATATGGACACGTAACAAGCAATTACTCAGCGTAATTGAATATTTGAAAACTAAATTAAATCAAATAAGTTATATTTTGTCTTTATTTTTAGGGCTCTGTACGTGATAATTCCATTTATAAATCAATTCTCCGTGCTGTACAACGCGATGAAAGGAAGCGGGGTACTCTTTCCTCGTACGCCTTTGTTATGCAAGAAGATGACATGCGATTTTTAATTGAAAAAATTTGGCATGCTCATTCCATTCTCAGTAAATGTAATGATGTAACAGATTTAAGGTAAGTCTTCTTCAATGATTTACAAATGTAGTACATTAAATACGCATACCTCTGTTCATTATTTTATAATGAAATAATTTTTATTTACACTAGAATGCCACGATGGATAGTAACCGATGAGTGGTCTCCATGGAACACTGTTTGTCTGACTGAAGCCGAAGCACGTGTCCATATACGTTTAAAGAACCTTAAAGAAGTTTACGATGAAGCCCTCATGCAAGACATAAAAACTAAAAATCTTAACGCAACAACAGTTTTCAAAACACTAAAAGATGTTGATCATAATTTTGTAAATTCTGGTGAATGGTGGGAGGTTGGCGTCAAAGATAAGATCTTATAAAATCAGTACGAATTTTCTGGTGCATATTTTATTTTATAGTTTGGAATAAAAAAAAACCAAATGCTTTAACGAAACTATTTTACTGTTGTTTTTAGACTCTGTTCTTTCATCTGCAGGAGGTTTCAGTTAAGTATCTTGCATCTTTTTATGAAAAGATATCTCTGTTTTTTTAGACCTCAAATCCGCATTGTGCATTGCGGAAATTAGGAAAGACAAATAAGCGCTAGCCTGGACTTTTCAATCACAGTACATCTCCAAATTCAAAAAGATGTCCCAAGGGCGTTATGCACAGTCAATAAAATTTGTTCTTTTCACAATTCGTCTAGAGTCAATTAAACTCTTGGAAGCAATCCAAAATCACATGGTTCTTCCCTGAGATGGTCGTATAACGATCATTGAGATGAAGAGAAGTTATCGTCGCTATTAACAAAAACTGTGATCTTTAATTTCTTCTCGTTCCTGACAAGTTTAAAAATTATAAATCTGTAACCATTATTATCAATGAAAATGTCGAAAGTATTCATTCCACTCCCGGCTCAAGAACATTACATCTAATGAAAAATCCCCATGTTTTAAGATCTACAAAATCATGAAAATCCCGAAATCACAAACATCTCAAATTACAAAACCCCCAAACCCAAAAAAACTGAAAACATTCGAAAAGAAGATACAGCTCCCCAGTGTCCATGAATAAACAATTCGTAAAATGTTAAGCCTAGTAGGTACTGAGCTCCATGCTAAACTAAATTTTAACGATTCCTCATTATCGGGCCGTTCCTTATCAGCAAAAAAATATTTGAATTTTATTTTGCGTTTATTGGAGAATGTCCTTATACAATTACGACACTTTCAACAATCAAGCTCTTAAATTTACTCAAATTTCTTTCTACTTTACATTCTCTAAGTAGGCTATTAAACATTTTCAATCCATTAATCGCTAGCATGTTTTGTATTTTTATTTTCTTACAGGCTATGATTTCTTAAATCGTAACTAACTGTTTCGCTGATATGTTGTATAGCACTTATCAAATAGTTAGGCAACTACTTGTTTTTGAGTTTAAAAATATGAATTAGTACCTTGAAGCCGATTCTTTGTTTTACAGGGATGCAGCTCAGAGCATTTCCTTTATTACAACAATAGGCATTATTCTACCACACTTCGCTCTATTGCTCTATTTTGCAATTTTTGCAATCTATTTACCGTTCTAGTATTTCCGCAGTACAAAATTGCAGCACAGTAATCAAAGTGAGGCAGAATAATGGTGTTATAAACGCATATTGCTGTTCTGAGGTTCAGAAAATTCCTAATTCTTTTCAGTAACCCTAGCTTCTTATCTAACAACACAATTTCTCAATATGAAGTGAGAAGTTCAGTTTATTATCTATAGTACTACTATTCCAAGATATTTAACTTCCTCTACAACATCTATACTGGTTCCCTGTATAGTTAATGCCAAGGGTTCCCTGCCATTTATTAACATACAATTTGTTTTAGGCACATTAAGCTATAACTTGTTCGTGTTGATCCATATTGCGATAATTTCCAGATCCTCTTGTAATTTTTGTCTGCATTCGCTGAAATCATTTCCAGTTATGTACAACAGCGTGTCGTCCGAAAATATCACTACTTTTGAATATTTTACCACACTATGAAGGTCACTTATGTACAGCACAAATAACAACGTACTCAACACTGCTTCTTGGGGCGCCTTAATGTTGCATTCCACAGGTATAGACTCTACTTTAGTCACTTGCGTCCTGTTATGTAAGTAACTCTCGAACCAATTATTTTCTGTTGACTTGATTCCATATTTGTCCAGTTTTTTTAGCAAAATGCTGCGGTTACGCAAAAGCTCTCTTTAGATCTAAGAAAACTGCAATCATCAAGTTGCCTAAACTTCAATCTCCTTCTTCCACTCCAGAAGAACCACATTTAAAACTGATTCCCAAGAATGCTTCGGTATGAATCCTGATTGATGCTCCATAAGGAGACTGTGTTTACATATATGCTCTTCAAGCTGAAGCTGAATCTGTACTGTTTTTTCTATGATCTTTCCTATTAATTGTAAGCTGTTTATCAGTCTTATTTCTTCACACTTAATCGTGTTTTAAACTTTGGGAATTGGCATTATGTGCGATTCTTTTAAGCTGTCCGGGAAAAACCCTTCCTGCATTGATTGGTTTATAATTATTACTAACGCTGGCCCAGTAAATTCAATGCTATTTTTATCATGTTGACATCTAGGAACCAGTGATCATATGATTTTTTAATTTACTTAGAATGGTCCATCAATATCTATACCTTTAAACTTGAATTCAGCAGTATACTCAATTCCTGGATACACGTACGGTACGATTGGTATACTCTTTTCTATGGTTGTGATACTTTTGATAAAATACGCATCTGGTTTTTCAGAAATTTCTGGGATATGTTTAATATTAGCACCATCAAACTCTATTTCTTTAATGCCATTTCCAACCCTATCCTTCAGAATATTACACATGCCCTTTTGATCGCCTTGTTTTGAAATTAGTTCTTGCCTAAAATAAGTATTCTTAGTTTCTACAATTCTTTTCTTATTGTAATTTCTGGCTAATACATATTCTGCCCAATCTTCATCACTTTTCGTAATTTTGGCTTTTTCGTATTTACATTTTTCGACTGTCTAAGTCGTTATATTTTCCGGTTATACCATTCATTGTTACCGTTGGTTTTTACAGTGTTCTCTACTATCAATGGCGTTATACTACTAGTAATAGACTCTTTGAGCTGCTCCGTGGATTCATGCACATTTTCAATTTCCATAATACCATTAACGCTCATACTTCTGCTAATTGCATTTATAAATATTTCTATATTATATCTAATATATTTTATATCTCTAGTATCACTATTTTTTTTTTCATTTTGGAGCCTACTTCAATTATAATCGACTCATGATCACTAACATTTATACCCTTGTCAAATATTATAAAGAGATTGCTTTTAATATTAGTAAAAACCAAATCTATAATCGTAGACGTATCTTTAGTTATTCTAGTGCGATTGGTGATAATTTGTTTCATCAAATCGTTGTCACTGCAGATTTCGTACAGCTTAGTTTTGTCGCATTCTCAGTTAAGACATTTATATTAAGGTCTCCAACAATATCACTCTCCTCCGGCAAATTGTCGTCAGTCCATCTTTCAAAGTAGTTGCAGAGAAATTTGGTGACATGCATAAAACACCGATTACCATACTTTCATTATTATTGTTTATTTGCACTAAAAGTATCCATATGCAGTAATCTACACCAATGTATGACAGCGGAGACTCAGAGATGATGAGAAATACTAAACAATTTTGTTTACAATTTTTCTAATATGTTAATGTTCTTACAAACGTATGAGGAATTATAGTATCCCTGAGTTTAATAATTTAAATGTAGCTGGTATGGGATATTAAAACAAGTTTTCTTCTTTTCACCAACGTTTCCCGTTGTTTTTTTTTATTTTAGTTAACATATCTCAGAACTGTCAAAAGAAATATTTTTAGAGTGCTAAAGAACGGCATGGGCCGATAAATTCAAGATAAATTAGTGGTAGACTTACTAGTGGTGCCACCTCAAATCAAGAGCAATAAGTCAAATTTAGCGTGTTGACCTTAGTACTGGTCTCGCTAAAATGCATGATAAAATTTCGTCAATAGCACTTAGCGCGCTAAATTTTATATGAAAATTTAGTTTAGAGCGGTCATTACTGTGGCACTTGGCTTTACACTGAACAGATTGAATCAAGGCTTGCTCTGAAAAAAAGTTATTTGAGGCGATTAAATTCCAACTCTTTAATCTTTTATGGAATGCTTGGCGTGGTAAAATAATAAATTTAATATTGTAATTTTCACCGAGGTCTAGAAAATGCGAGGACGATAATCCAACATTTCCTAATCTCTCACTTTTAAATTTAGGAAGTTATCACAATGTCAGGACATTTATTTTGTATATATATATATTTTATCGCAAACTACAAAAAAAAAACAAGACATCATTTCCCTAAAGATACATGATATCGTTAACTGATATTTCCGAATCTTTGATTCCCAGGAAGAAAATTAGAAGGAAATGAAGAGGAATTATTGCTGTTAATTAAAGAAAACTTTCTTTGTATATTTTTCCTTCAATGCAATGATATTGTACTGTTTTCAGGAACAAACAACTGTTGCTATGGAATTATGAAATTAAGTGCGCTGTAAGGGATCTTTCACATACTGTTTAAAAGTTGTCCTTTTTTTTTTAAGCAAGAATGCTAAGTCCTTTCTTATTCTATTTAACTGTTGTAAAAGTAAATATAAATTTATCAAATAAATAGCACACAAGGGAAATTTATACAAAACTTAGTCCATTCTTGTGTCACTGGTGTCTGACTGACTGACTTTGGATAGTTATTCGTGCATGAAAAAAAAACGAAAACCATTCATATCATACAAGGTTTCGTTTTTGTAATTATATAGATATTTATCTTTCATGATTTATATTATTTTTCAAAATTGTTTTTAAATAACAAGAATCATTTGCTATAAATTAGATATTGTAATATAAACATTTTAACTTTTTAAACTAACAATATCCTTAAATTTTTTTTCTAAATACTGCACCCTTTTCAATAGCTTATCACTGGTATTGAATTCATTGTACGGCACAGGTAAAACTTTAAAATTACTCTTTTCTAATAGCTGATGTGAAAACTTTGTTAAGCCGCTGATAGATCGATGTGGTCCGTGGCACATATCATGGAAGTCAACAACCATTATTGCGACCCTAAAATAAAAATAAATAAATTATCAGATTTGAAGCAGCAAACTTATTAAGTACTTTATAGCGTCTGGATGTTCTTTGTCCATTGGCAAAGGATTTCTTCTTGAATCAAACATACACTGGGCATCTGTGATTTTATAGTACAAGCAAATCAATTAGCAAGAGAAGTTCAAAGCAAGACAAATATGAACTCACCAACTAAAAATCCCATTTTTGTGTCAACTAAACTTTTTACGCAATTACTTGAAGACATTAGGCTTTTTAATGCATCTAATGTAGCATTCAGAAGTATATGTTTTGACTTGCAATGAGCCAGCGGAACAGAAAACACAGCACTATCTGAATTCAAGAACTTTCCTTGATAATTATCTACTGTTTTAGCGCATGCATTAATGTTAAGTAGCTTCATCTTCATATTTGGAGTAAGTCCCTTTTTCTCACTATCCAGCAATTGTAAAAAATGCTCACTATAAAAGGTTATAATTAATTTTATACTATCGGCATCTTCAAATATCACCTTAGTACTGAATCGAAGTGTTTAGATTCGGATAATCTTAGAAGAGTAAGCGCCCAAACATGATTTAACCAATCTGACTTTTTAGAAAAATCTATCTCAGAAAGGCAATCGAATCCCTTTCTTATCTCTTCTATGTCTTGTGGCTGATAATTTAAGATAGCCAAAGTTAAAAACATAGCACTTATATCTTGAGAACGTGATATATCACTATGCTTTGTAATCCACTTTGAAAGAGACTCCAGCACGTCTAAAAAAATAATAAATTTTAAATTTTAATGAGACAGTAGTTTTTAATTACCTAAATCCCGATATTTCAAAATTCCTATGCTAGTGAGTATAGAACCAACAACAGCAGATTTATCTTTGTTAGCAGGTAATGCGGCTATTATATCAGCACAAACTTTCGCCGTCAGCACAGAATCAGGGAAATTTAAACTTGCCATGGAGTATAAGACATCAGCACTTTGCTTCAGGTCTAGCTGTTCAGATCTGCTGCTCAAGTTAAAAGCTAAAGATCTTAAAAGAGGTGTACTTCGGCGCTTTTTTTGGGCTAAACTGGACATAACCTTAACCATTTGTGGCAAACTTATGGTAGCGATTAATTTAGCTGCTTCGTCATCACCTGCTATTCCAAGCACAGTACTTAAGTCGTCTGTTCTAAAACCAGTAGGATTTTGTGGTCCTTTTGAACTAGATTCGCTCTTCGGCACTGGTCGTCCTAGTATCCTGCATAACTTTAAGAATCTGTTATCATTCTCAAAGTCAGATAGTTTTGCTCTATTGATAGAGCTCCATTCTGCTAATATTGAGACGACTTTTAATGCTTGCTTTCTTGTGACTTTTCCATTGTCATCAGCAATAGATAACAAACTGCCCACTGATTCGGCATTCTTGATTTTTTCATCCAGCGGTTTTCCCTGAAGGTTATGCTCTTTTTCACTTTTTTTTAGAGGTTCAGCAGGGTTACTATCTTTTAAAGAAGCAAATGCAGCGGCAACCATTGACTCTAAAATCATTGATTTTGTTAATACTCATCTAAATCAGGTAATTGACAATTTACATACTGCTATTCGATTTCTTTTGGAGATTTTCATCGGCAATGTCTGATGTTATTTTTGCTGTTGCTGGCACAGATGAAGAGCTAAATCTTTTAAGGAAATGTAATGAAGAAATGCCTCTAGAAAATTTTTGTAGAACAAGCATCTGTAAGTCATATTTATGTAATCAATCATTTAATTTACACACCAGCTATATAGCCATATTTATATCCTCACCGCATTAAATTTACTTTCCTCCCAACCCTTTAATTTAAATATTCAGAGCATGGACGAAATTTAATCCCGATTAGGAAAATCTTAACCAAACTAGTAAGCCTGAACTGACATGACAAGCAATGTCACTGACAACACAAATGAAAATGGGATCCGCACATATTAATTTCAGAATGTGAAATTTTTTTGTGTGTTCACAAAATGTTAAAAAAACGGGCAAAGCTCGGACCCACACGCTTCAGTTTTAATCTGGAAGAGGCATTGACTAGGCGTCAAGCTGCTATTTTTATACATCAAAATGCCAAGGTGTGACCTGTAGCACGAGCAACATACCAATACGGTTGTTTACCTGCGATTTGAGGTGATAATATCATAATTTAATTATCATTACGTGCCGTGAAATTGTGATACAGTTATTGTTTATATCAAAAACTGTGACCATTGAACACGCATACCATTAATTTCGGTAATCATATAAGGAAATACGCGAAATAACATTATTTGTATGGCACCTCTAAGCCAAGAGCAGGAAATTCCTTCCTTACCTTAAAAGTTCTTGTCTGGGTTGGGCCTAACGCGTGCTACGCGCTTAGGGCCAATCAGATGAGAACTTTTTAAGAAAGGAAGGAATTTGGCTTAGACGTGCCATCATAACAATAATGTTACATCGCGTAGTTCCTTATATGATTACCGAAATTAATTGGGTGCCTGTTCAATGGGGCATGCAAATACTTGTAAAATTGACAAGTGGATTCTTGGCAGCACCATCGGGTTTATGGACAGCCCGCTCTTTATAGCTGTCAAACACGTGTAATATTTACTTTATATTGCAATTATTATTTCAAAAATTAAATATACTGAAGAAAATATGGAGTAACTTAAAGAGGAGCTCCGTTTCCATGATGTAAAAACCGCTGGTAACAAACAGAAATTGACAAAAAGGTATATACATACATAAATAACATCAAAATATAAATTTGTAGATAATGCCTTAGACACACAGCACTCTTAATGAACAAATAACTAACGACTCATTAGTCTATAATGATTCATTATAAACTGCGGACACACAGCCATTTCTTTAATTAAGTTGTGCTGTCAAACTGGTTTTGATGAACTTATCACCTTAAAGAAGCAATATGAATCGAATTAACGCGATAAACTTTGTTTTCATTTATTTTATTTTCAATTTAACAATTAACAAATGAGAAAAACATTATATTAAAAAAAATATTAATAATATAATTTGTGATTTGCATTTCTATGCATTTCTTCTTCTTATTTTTCAAATCGGCAGATGCACAGCGGAGCTCCAGATTTACATTATATTCCAAATCTAGCACATTTTTCCTCATTATAGCTATAATGAAGGAGGAAAACACTTCATTAGTGTACTTCATTATCATCTGATTTTCGAGCTATAATGACGTATACTATGTAACACACGGCATTTTAATGAATGGTTAGTACAAATGATTCATTAGTTCGTGCTGTGTGTCTAGCGTATAATGCCTTAGACACACAGCACTCTTAATGAAGAAATAACTAACGACTCATTAGTCTATAATGATTCATTATAAACTGCGGACACACAGCCATTTCTTTAATTAAGTTGAGCTGTCAAACTGGTTTTGATAAACTTATCACCTTAAAGAAGCAATATGAATCGAATTAACGCGATAAACTTTGTTTTCATTTATTTTATTTTCGAATTTAACAATTAACAAATGAGAAAAACATTATATTAAAAAAAATATTAATAATATAATTTGTGATTTGCATTTCTTTGCATTTCTTCTTCTTATTTTTCAAATCGGCAGATGCACAGCGGAGCTCCAGATTTACATTATATGTCAAATCTAGCACATTTTTCCCCATTATAGCTATAATGAAGGAGGAAAACACTTCATTAATGCACTTCATTATCATCTGATTTTCGAGCTATAATGACATATACAATTTGACACACGGCATTTTAATGAATAGTTAGTACAAATGATTCATTAGTTCGTGCTGTGTGTCTAGGGTATAACGTTGGGAAAACGTAAATTGTCTTGAAGGTCATGTTATTATATCTGCTCCTAGGTGCAAGCAATTCCTAGATGTACCATACAGGCCCATTATATGTATATTTGAATACGAGCTAAATCAGCTATTTTAATTATTATTATTTATATTAATATTATTATTATTATGTAAATTAATTTTTTTGAACTGGAACATTCACCATTATGGGTATTGTTTGCTTCTTGAGTACAGCTCTTCAAGGAAAATGAGTCTTAAATATAAATTGTACAAACAATTTAGGAATTTGGCAACTTACCTTGCTTCGTATTCTTAATACTGTTTTCTATTTAAGTCGTCTAGACCGCTCTTCTTTTGCTGCTTTACTAGTATTTTTGTTGCAAAGATATTCTAGCTTTGTTAATAGCAAGTTTTCCTGACTTCGATAAAAGTTTAGCTTTCATGTAATGAAAATTGCATTACCTTTGATTACTTTAACCACGTTATATTATAGTCGATCTTTCTAACGAGAAATAACTTGGACGGCTTCTTCCCTAACTTACCTACTTACAAATCCATTCAGATTTAAGTTTTTCGTCCTAAGGAACTGATGAAATTTGTTTGAAATTTTGTTTTTATTGAATTTGTTAGAATACAACAATTCATGACCAATTATTTAAATTTTGATTTAACTAATTAAATTGGGATCGCAAACAAATAAATCTCGTTCAAGCCAAGCGGGTATCAGATAACATCCATAAACGCAGTGGTCACGCCGCCTACTTTTCAATAATGGAAAATAGTACTCCGTACGCCCTAATAAGTTACAGGTTTTGATATAAACAATAACTGTATCACAAATTCGTACAATACGTAATGATTATTAAATTATTATATTAGGTCTGTTCGCGTACTCAGTTTTGGGATAATGCATTGCAATGAATTTGCGAGAACTTACACATTTTCCGTTCGTTTACTTTCTCGTGCACACAAAATTACACGAGTTTTGCATACGTCACAGCTTCCCCTCTCGCATGAATTTACCCAAAGTTTTTAGTTACTGCACATTTCTTGCAAGGAAAATTGACAACTGTCATAGGAAAAGTTCATTTTTGTAATTTTTTGAAAAGTTTTTAAAGCATAATCAAAATGTCGAATAAAGATAGAGTTAGGTATTAATGCTCTCAGGGACTTTTCAAGAGTGCAATAAGTTAAAAAAAAAACAATATTCATTCGCAAATGTTATTGCACACTTCTTCTTCTTGTTTTTCACGAAGTTGCATGAAAAGCGTTCGTTTACTTTTTCATGCATTTTACATTCTTCCCCCACCACACTACTAAGTTTTTACCCAGAAAGTTTTTGCACGAGAAGTACGCAAACAGACCTAATATCACCTCAAATCGCAAATAAACATCTGTACAGCCGTCCGATGAGAAATTTCAGAAATTTCGTAATTTCAATATGGCCGGCTTGCTGTAGTATTGGTATTCTGCCCGTACTCCCGATCGAAACTTGGCATTTCGGCATTTTTCCTCCCCCCGAATACTTCTCCCCATTAAAAAGTGCCAATATCCTCCCCTGTGTGGGCTATGGCTTAAAATTTTCAATCAGACTCCATATTTATTAATCTGCTGAACGCGTTTTACATTCTATAAATGCTACAAGCTTCACTGCAGTTGGGCAATGGATGACGGCAGCCAAATCACCAAATTTTTAGTGGGGCGAGTTGAAGTTTTAAAAAACGGGTGTAATTTGGAGTATTAATAAGTATTTAGTATTTTATTGTTGTTATTTTGTTTAAAAGTTAGTAACTTTCAATTGAAAATGGTTGACAAATTTATAAGCATGTGGAAAGTGCGGGAGCTTGCCGATAAAGTGTACGTTAAAATTGCATCTAGTTTTGATATTCATGTGATGTTTAAGCTTTTTTTACAGATTGCTGAATATTGAAAATGATCAAACAAATGGTTTTTCTCATCTATATTTTATATTTTATTAGAATATAATATGTTTCCTTATTTGGAAGTTGCAGCCAGTTTTACTAGTTTCAGTCTGTTGAATGGGCTGTGAATGGACCCAGCGAACTTTTTTATTTGGAAAAGTTTGTTTTTCAGTAATAAATTAAAAAACACATCACCAAATTTGGCATATGAATGACTGATAATATAATAGTTTTAATAGAATGTTGCGTAGGTTAGTAGGGCTCCGAAACAATAATTCTACTTAAAAGCAAGTAAAGTAACTTGATTACAAAATGAAAGGCGGAGACCTTGACGGAATTATTATCAAAATTATGCCAATTTTGTCACGCAGATGAAGTAAATAAAAAAAAATGTTTTTATAACTGTTTTTAAATTTCAATTGAAACGGTTAAGAAATAGCTACACGACACAAATATTTTTACTCAAAGATCAAAAACCAGCAAATAAGTTTTTTTTTGAGTGGAATTCGTTTAAGAATTTATAAAAATCTTTTCTGCAGATTTAAGATAAAAAGATATTTAGCAAGGCAGCTTACTACTATACAGTAGCGATAAAATCTCTAGTGTTGATGACATGCTCCCTAACCTGTTTCTTCACAATCTGATAATTCCTCTGGCAACCAGACACGTGAAAAACCTAGGTCTTCTCATGGACCTCCATCTTACATGTCGGCCTCAGATCAGTAAATTGTGCTGGCGAATTAGCTATGGCCTCCGCTCGTTATACGCGGTTACGCATCATCTCGACCAATCCATCAGCAATCATTGATATCGTCTCTCATCATGCCGCATTTCGACTATGCCTATAACACTTCGGTCCCAGCCTTCGAGCTGGTAACAACTCAAAAAATTTTAATACTCCAAAATGGAGCCTACCACTTTAGTGAACAAATTTATTAATGTTTTTAATCACTCCAAAATGGAGCTAACAAATTAACTAAACAGTATACCTAATAAACTAATAATAATAACAACTAATAAACTTATACATCTAATTTTCCAAAAGTTTCTAATTAAATAACTTAATTTTCTCCAAAAAAACGCAATTGTAATACAAATTAGTACGGACTTGTTTAACCACTCCAAAATGGAGCTAATAAATAAACAAAACAAATAATATTCAAAAAGATTTAAATATATAACCTAACTATTTTTTAAAAAAAATTACGACGATATATAAATAAATACGGGCGCGTGGCGTCACATACATAACCTCACATTGTGTGCAAACTTTTAATTGGTCCCCCAACTACTACTATCATCAAACTTTTTGGCGTTATACCTCATAGGGTCGAGCCAGGGAGAGGAAACTCCAGTTCCCAATTAGTGGAGCCCAAAGTTTTTGTATCCAAAACCAAGAAAGAAGAAGAAGAAGAAGACTATGCCTATGTTGCTATGTTCCCCCTGCATGCCTCAGAAATCGCTAAATTGAACAAAGCACTTAGGTACATGAGGTACATTTTTTGTCTTAGACGTCTCTCTCACATGGTTCAGATGTTCATATCCGAACCCCTCACGAAGCTTTTGAAACTCATTCATAAAGCTAGATGGCGCTCTCTACCCACATACATAAACCAATCGCTTTCATGGAGCAATCTTTATGACTTCAGACTTGTCCTGCATAGAACTCGTAACCGATTTGGGTCCAGTGACAATTTTGGTCAGGAACTTGCCTATAGAACTCACTTCCGGAATCTGTTAGTAATATTGGCCCTCACAAGCAATTTAAGGAATTTGCTTTGCTTCTCCTTATTTATACTTAATGTACCTTAACTCATCCATTAACTCTACACATTGGCGGAGCCGCACTTAGCGCTTTGACGTTTAATCCCTTGCTGGGTTCGAATCCTTTTGTTTTAGTTATTTATAATGTAGTCTTGTTCACACCTTCACCGTGATATTTGATATGTCCTATGGACATTCCTGCTTGTTTATGTAATGAGCCCACAGCCTCATCACTTTCTCCATTTTCCCCAATAGGCTAAACGCCAAAGCCCTATCAATAACTTATCAAATTTCACATTTGCATCATCATCGAATATCATTCTCGAATATCAATAACATCCGGAAATTTCAATTCCCACGGTAAATTCTCAGGAAAGATATTTCAAAAGAACCTTCAAAAATTCATCCTAAAACCAAATGTATACTTACATGCATTAGTTTCGCTTTCTAAGAGCAAATATTTCCGCGTAAACAATGCGACGCATTTCCACATTAGTTCCGCATGACCAATTGTTCAAAAAACAAACATTCCCCATATGTGAAAATGCAGTCGCATCACACTGGAAACAATGTCGTTTAACTCATAAAATGTCGCAACCCATTTTCAAGTACACGACGCTTATGCTCTTGAAAATTGACCGTCATATACACCCCACAGCGCTGGGTCTTGCATCATGAAAATAAACAAACATGCACCATATGTTTACCTTTGCCATGATGCAAGCCACTGCACTGCTGGTTGTGACAATATGTCGGTATACATACAAATTATGTGTTCACTATTGACCAATAGCAGGCATTTTCTTCGCATTCTCTTTGCTGATGCTTAAACGGCTTATACATGTTATGTATAACATTGCCCAATAGAAGCTATTCAATTCGGCTTATGTGCCTGAACGGCGTGCTGCTGCAATGATATCATGCAGCTGGGCGTATTAAATGTTTTAAAGATGAGGAAGTAAATTCCCTCCACGCGGATTTCCGTGTTTTGAATGGCAAGTACTGAAACTGCCTAAATAAATAGCCGCGTTCTAACCAAGAACAGGCAGTGAGTTTTTGGATCTTTCCAGAGTACGTTTTCGAGGGAGTTTTCAATCCTTTCGCAGTAAGTTTGAGTTCTGGACAAGTCAAAAGAATAAGGTTGACCCCCCACCAGCGGTAAGGCAACCTATTCGATATCAAATCAGGAAATATAGTCCGTGTTCGCTATTCTCAGACATCGAGAATCCTACTCGTGATAACTTTAATAATCGTGTTTGTAATAATCCACTAGAGATCTTTATTTTTGTATAAGTGTCGACTTTGTTTTTATATAAGTGCACAAATTTAAAATAAAAAAACAACAAAGATCAAATACTAGATCTCCTGTGTTTTATTGGAAGTAGATAAGGGGCCAGCGACCTTCTCTTCGGAAAGTACATCGCAGTCCTTGTCGCGACGAATTTAAAAGAGGAACCCGCGACAGAACATTTAGCCTTCGCATTAGCTTTGTAATTATATGCATCTATCCCTAAGCTTTACTGTAGTTTCTAAGATTTGTAGTTCCTAAGTATACTACTGTCAGATACTGGCTGTATCTAGTGTATGTTTTTACACATTGTATTGCATTGTCTACAATCTGTATTTATTTATTTTATTTTTATATTTTTTCTTTCTTTTGTTTTGACTTCAAATTATGCTCTCTATTGTTTATTGTTTTACTCCATTATCTTTAACTATAGCAGCAATATAAATTTGCAGTGAGCCTGTCCAATATTAACTCGTTAGCAATTTTTGTAACCTACTGACAATCGTTATTGTTACCTTTATAACTTATTTCGTTTGTTAATCTCCATTTTAGGCTTCACTTTAAGCTCTCTATTATTTGACTTCACTATCCAAACTTTAGTGCTACTATTACTTTCTGCAGCAATGAGTCTGTTCATTGCTCCTTTGTTAGTTTGCTAAACAACTGTATTTTATCGATTATTCCAACTATCTATTACTTACTCGATTTACCAAACGTTGTAACGTAGCATAAGCTGAGGTTCTTTAATAAATGATTTTCTATTCTGCATATGTACCCATCATACACCAATTTTAAATCTATGTAACAATAATAATAAGTTTACTTTATTGTTAGTTTTAGGTATAATTTTATACTTTTATACTAAACTGCCTGAACCTAATAAGTTGCTGGAACACATACAGTGCTCCCTTTCTCTCGTGGGCATCACGCTGTCAGTTCCCCTACCGCTCTGTTCTCATCAAAGACTGCCCCAACAGTATTTCATCTTTATTCCGCCAAGTTCTCATGCGCTGTTAAGTTGTTAGATTGTTATGTAAACTGCACTTTGCTCTAGACCCGGTCCTTCCCCATCCCACCGGGAACTATTGCTATTATTTGCTATCAAGATTTGTCTATTACTAACATATTTCAATCAACGCCCCCTTAGTTTCCCTGCTCACATTCAACTTATTGGCCCATAGCCCAATCTGGCAGTCATCTTGTCTTGGGGTCTTACTAATTTGGAATGCGACCATTTTTCGCTTTACTTTAAGCTCTACTTTCTGCCGCAATGAGTCTGTTCATTATTCCTTTGTTAGTTTGCCAAATAATTTTGTATTCTATCGATAAACTCTGTATCTTTTACTCACTCGATGTAGGTACCTGACGTTGTAACGTATTCTATTTTTTACAAAAACAATACAATGTAGAAAAAGCTCCACAGTTACAAAAAGATGTAGCCATAATCTTGAGTTGTTCATAAAATGTTTTGTAAACTATCACGCTAAAAAAAAATGTGAACCGTTTTGTAATGTTTATATAAATATTTTAAAAATGAGAAGATACAAACCTATACATGTACATTAATTTCCTCACATAAAATCAGAAAACATATTTTAAAACTCCAGTGTAGATATAAATACAAAAACCTTTAATTGAAGATATTGGCGAAGACCAGGTCCATGAATCAACAGTAGATAATTAATAGCAGAACAAAATTGGAAAACTAACCAAGAGAAATAAATGGGCACATTCCTTTCCTTATTCGTTTGTCATTGGCACTTCAGATCAACTCTGAACTTTGTTGAAAAAAAAAACTGAAAAAAATTGAGAAACTGAAATAAGAACTAATATTTCCCTCTTTTGGTTTGAGTTAATTAGCCAGTGCACACAGGCTGTTTCCCTATAGAACTCAATGCCTTCGAAGAACGCAAGAGCTTGTTCGAGTATATAACCTGACAGTAATTTTTACTTCGCTTTTTTTAAGAAAAATTAAGAATTTTACAGTATCTTCGAACTAAAAATCCAACTAAAAAGCCAAAAATAAAATAAAACCAACTATTTGACTGGTTTTGCTTTTTCAGTAAATTTAAAATAAGTATAAATATTAACAATTCAAGAACTATAATTTCTTAAAGTAAATGAACCAAACCCATAAACTCTAAGCAGTCATACAATCAGTTTAAACATTTGATATAAGATCGGTTCGATTAAAACTAGATAAGCCTAGGACACACTAAATAATCGTACATTTTTATATTTTGAGAACACTAGGGTTACACCATAACGATTGATGCAAGCACAGTGTTTCAGCTTTCGGACATTGAGCTTACGCTGAAAATATCTTTAGATAAAACTTTGACAATTATTGTCAGTGAAGATTTAAAGTCTTCATTCCTAATCGGGCACCGCAATCCAAATGTTGTGAAATGCCTAATCTGTTTTGAACTAGGAAATTTCTATGGATCATCGCAAACTCGGAATTTATTTCACACTCAATAGAACTGTCAAAGAATGTTCGGATACACTAGGTCTTACCTTTAAGTATTTTGCTAGAAAATTTCAGAAACCTGTTTGAGAAATCAATGTGTCATCAATTTTTTATTATTCATGACTGCCCCCATTTAAAAAAAAAAAAAACTTTATGTCGGTCTCGATGGACGCTTGCACTTATTCTAGTGGTATATATTGTTAGCGTGTCAATAACAATATCAATGAGATCGAATCAGTGTGGTTGTTTTTCTAAAAGTTATCTGAGGTTGAATCAAACATCTTGTACATCCGTATACACACATTACCCACGCATAGTTGTCAAAATGAAACTATCAAAAAATACTTTTTAATTTTTATGAAAACTACTTAAACTAAAAAATGTTATTCCTTTTTTTCATCTATCGAATTTTTCAATATAGGTTCTACATAAAATCTAGGATGGAATATTTGCCCGGGGGTAGGTCGTACAAAGTTAGTAACACGGCACAGTGCTCAAAGCTAATTGTCGACAAGATGATAATATCTCATAACGACTCTTTAGCGCACTGCTGCAAGGTTAGATTCTTATCGCTCCTTTATCATTATTTCCATGGACATTGCTTTCATTGCTCTTTAAAACAAGATCACCATTTTACCACTCCCATTTCATTTGATTGAACTTTTATTTCAGATTCACCGTCACTAAGCATTCTTAGCATTAACATTTCCAGAAAGTTAAGCTGGACAGACCACATCTTCTCTGTTGCCAAAGAATCATCGAAATGTCTTGGATTTCTGAAAAGGTGTAAGAAATATTTCAGCCCATCAAATCTAGCGCTCATCTACAAGTCCTGTATCGGACCTAGAATGGAATACAATTCTCACATCTGGGCTGAGACGGCCAGCCTCAGCCCAGATGTGAGAATTGTATTCAGCTTCATTGTATATTGTACAAAAGAGAGCCTTTAAGCTCGTTGGCGATTTGGCAATAACTTATCATATCGACTCACTGGACCACCGCTGCAATGTTGGATGTCTTTCGCTTCTTTATCGCTTCACGCATGGCCACTGTTCCGATGAAATATCTAGTCTGATTCCTTGTAGATTAATTCCTGCATGTAATACTCGCGCTGCAAGCCGCGCACTTCCTCTCACCCTTAAAATACTTTCGGTCGTACAGCAAAATTCCCTGATGCTTTCTTATCCCGAACTGTGCGAATGTGGAACGGTCTACCATCTTCTGTTTTTCCTCAGGCTTACAAGAGTGACATACATCGGCACCTTCGTCACTTTCGTCATGTCCCCTACTCCTTTCCCTATCTCCTACCTGCCATGCTGTGCTTTGCTTCCTCTCCTGAGCTTGGCTTAATAGTATAAAAAAAGTACATTATCTAATCAATCCCAATCCCTTGCAAATTAATTCTTACACGTACTACTTGTTGCCTCAAATCATGTCCATTCCTTCAATTGGGAGATGCTTTCCTTTTCCAAACTAAGTTCCAAATATTATGCATATTCTAAATTTCTGGTACAGTAATTATATTACAATTTCAAGTATAGTTTCAAAAATTGACTATTTCTAGAAAGGAACTCATTCGTAAACGCTGTCATATAAAAATTTTGATTTTATGAATTAAATATAACACGAAAACTTCATCCTCAGAAGTTTTTAATGTAACTGATGAGCTCTTTGGAATGTGAAACCAATAAAATACATCGACTATTTTCAAAGCTTTAAATAGACCTCTTTCTCTCAAATACCCAGATGTAATTTTTTTAAACAATATTTATTTATTTATTTCAGGACAAATGTTGTAATGAATTATACAGAAATTGAGGGGAAAGTCAGAGAAGCAACAAATGATGATCCATGGGGGCCTACTGGACCTTTAATGCAAGAACTTGCTCATGCTACTCTTACGTATGAACATTTAGCTGAAGTTATGTCAATGCTATGGAAACGTATGCTTCAAGATAATAAATCGAATTGGAGGAGAACATATAAAGTAATATATTTACGGAATTATTCATATAATTTACAATTACCTCAATCTATATTTTTAGAGCCTATTACTTCTTAACTATATTATTCGCAACGGCTCTGAGAAGGTTGTAGCTTCTGCTCGAGAACATATTTATGATTTACGATCACTAGAAAATTATACGTATACGGATGAAAACGGAAAAGATCAGGGCATAAATGTGCGGCATAAGGTACTATTTTCTTATTTTTTTAGGGAGGCTTGCAAAATAATAATAACCATTATATTCACAGGTACGGGATATAATAGGTTTTATCCAAGATGATGAAAAATTAAGAGATGAAAGAAGGAAGGCTAAGAAAAATAAAGATAAATACATAGGAATGAGTTCAGAAGCTATGGGAATGCGTTTTAGTAGTGGAGGATATAATGATAATTGGAGGAGTACTAAAAATGAAGACAAAAATTGGTGTAAGTATTTTTTCTTTTCTATTTATTTTTGTAGTAATCTAGTTCAAGATAGTCACCTCACTGCAAGTGACACAACTGTGTGAAAGACATCCAAATGAAAAGAATCAAAGAAGAATAGAAAGATTTCATATTGATAAAAACTTGCGAGAATTGTCGATAAAGAAAAGCAGACGCCAAAAGCGTCGAAAGCTCACTGTACAGTTTTCTCTGTTTTCGTTGCTGCTGTCGATTTTTATGTTTTGTATGATTTCTACAAAGTCTTGCCACTTGGTGACGTGGCTATCAGAACAAGGCCCAATAAATCGGCATGATTTTTACGTATGAGTTTTCTCGATATAAGTTTTGTAAGCATAATAGATCTACCGTTTTGAACCTTTTCATGGTCATAGTTTGTTTTTATTAATATTAAAAACAATTACAGTTAGTCAGAACTGTGTTAACATTCTTTTTCTTATCGAAAATATTTACCGAGATATAACAATGGCAACGTTAACTACAAGTTAAGAAGAGATTTTCGACTGTTTTACATGGTTTGATTTTATCATTCGGGTAATCTTACGTTCTCTCAATTTTTGTTTTTAACTCATTGTCTCAGTCGCACTACAATAATGCATATCCAAGCTCTTTCCCCCATTCATGCAACAGATGAAAGTATATGACATAAAATTCTTTCTTTCTTGAAAACACGAATAATTTTCAATTTCGTTCGGCTGATTCTTATCTTATTAGGTTATCTTTGACAATAGCTATGACTAGACAAACTAATAATTACAAAGCCTGGACAAGTAGAACAAAAATCTGCAACGCTTTGCACCAATATAAAATCGACGATGCTTCGTTTTGCTGACGTAAGCAATGGGAAAGCCAGCAATGCCTCGCTCCAATACAAAATCGACGATGCTTCGACAGATGTAGGGAAGCCCTCAATTTTTTCTTAGAAATTTTTATTCATTATTGGAGGCCGACTACGGGTGCTTGGGCCACAAGCAATTTTTATGAGCGAAGACGCGTAGATGAAAGATAAACATTCATTTATTCTTAGAAATTTACAGAAAATTCGGCAGAATTTTTATCCAGTCTGATGGCCGACTGGAGTTATTTTCAGATACAATACTTTATGTGCCGTTGTCGTCCTCCAATAATGCATAAAAATTCTAAGGAACAAATTTCCAGTAAATTTCTTGGAAAAATTGATAATTTTTCAGTAATTTTAAGCTTAGCTCCTTGCCTTCCCAAAGGCTACACTTATTATAAACCTTTCTTACAAAATAATAAAATAGTTTTGATTAAAAAGTAACCTTGCCATTTTACACTCAATAACTATCAGCTGAGTAATAGTTGCAATAGTGTATGTGCGGTCGTAGTCCCCCAGCAAACAAATTGAATCGAAAACAATTCGAAAATAACTTGCCATGGGCAAGCATAAGCCTCGAAATCGATATTGCCAAATGCTTTAATTTACCAATTTCAACTTATTTTTAATGTGTCTGGATTGATATTTTGTAATTCATAAACGTAAGGTCAATCTTTTTTATATATTTCCACAATATGTTATTATAATTTTTTTTCTTTTAATTACGATTGTGTTTTTGGACTGCACTTTCTTAGCTGTAAAATAAACAAACAGAAAAAAAAAAACTTGCATAAAGCTTATGTTTTCCACGCTTTTTTCCATTTCTTGAATTGATTTTCCACGAGACTTGCTAAAAGCGAGAAATAGGCAGTAGTTGAAAGAGAGGCAATCAAATCATATACACACTTTATTGTCATAATGCTGTCCCTGTTTCACAACTACTGCTCATTCCTTAATTTTGGCAAAACCTCGCCAAATTGTTTGCTGGGCCGAATCTGCAATTATTACCCAGTTGAGAGATTTTGTTTGGGGAATCGTGGCTATGTAGTAAAAATAATTCCGGCTGGGAAGATAAGAAAGTAAGCTTAAGATTATTAGAAGTCAATTTTTCTGTATGAATTAGTTTAGGGCACATGAGCTATTCAAATTGAACATTTGTCAGTTTTACATAAGAACACTGCAAATATTTTAGAATGTTAGGACTATGTTAGGGCTCTCATGTAGTAGTGAGGGATTCTGTTTCATGGCTTGGGAAGTATTTCTCGAGGGTTTTGAATCGAAGCATCGTTGATTTTGTATTGGAGCGAGGCATTACTGTCAGCAAGTCCAGGAATCGTCATTTTATATTCGAGCAAAGCGTTGCAGAGCTGTGTTCTACTTACCCTGTTTTTCTAGTTTTTCTAGTCGCCATAAAGGAAATTTTCTCGGGAATAATATGTACTTTCGGACTCGGTCTCTTCACATCTTTAAATTTTGCTTCTTCGGAAAGTTGATTAACCATTTATAAGCACGTTTTGTACTCTTTCTAGGACATATTTGTCAAAATTTGTATGCTTAATTCATTTCAGTGGCTAATTTTCTGTCTGAAAAGTTCCGTATTTCAATCATGTGTCTAACACTTCCTCCTAGCTTTAGAGCATCAACTATATTAGAATTAAAATTTATATTGACTGTGTCCTGATTGTCCTTTTTGCTGTCTCCCATGGTTGTAAGGAATACGAAGTGTTTTGTCTATTGCTTGTTTACCTTTTATGATATTCATCATATGCGCAATGGTTACTCCCATTTCAGTTGTTGTACTTGATTGATAAACTGATTTGTAAGTTTTTTGTCAGTTTTGATTGGAATGATTTGTAATAAATCTGTCAATTGTTGTCTAATCATCACAGCTTTACCATCTCTTTTCCTGTTTAATTCTATTGTTTGTTTGGGTGTATCGATATTCCTTTTTTGTTTTATTCCTCTATAATAGTCGATTTGGGTCCCGCTTTTGGCTCTTTTGCGAAGATCAATGCAATTATATTCTTCTGCTAGATTGGTGTCGATAATTCCTTGATTTGAGCGGATATTTTTTCTATCTCCTCTCTTAATGTCTGGATCTTTTTAGTTGATGTAATTTTTTGGCGGTAGGGTCCTTTCTCTCTCGAACTGATTTGATTTGTTTTCTAAAATGAACATTAAAATCAATATTATTTTCTGTAATTATAGTAGACACGGATTGAATATAAATAAATGACCTCTACCGTTATCGTGTAGTCGAATTGTTAATTATTTTCAGTTTGGATTATTATACTGAGGCATTTTGATTCTTAGTTTGCCCTGCAAATTTCGAGCAGTGATGATGTCCCTGAACCGATACCGTTATTTGTTGTATTATCTCGACGTTTTGGTATATAAGTAACCTTTCCCATGCGCCAAGAGTATAAATTTCACTTACTGGCCTATCCAATTTGAAGTTTTTCATTCATAAATTATAAAATTCATAACAAGCAACAAACATACAAAACTTGTTATGAGTGTCATCCAACTTTTTACATCCTCCCATTATTCTTTCCTAGCGCTTTTCTAATTAAGTGACGAAAAAAATTTCAGGAAGCTTTTGAGTATATAAGGTCGATGAAAACACCGTATAAATTTTCCTCTCCAATATTTACCCAGGGTTTTGTGCACTCATCGAACAAGTTATTTGAATTTTCTGTAAACCTAGTGTAATGATGTTTCTCTGACAGTTCTCCTAAGTATAATTAATTGTGAAAAGTTATTTATAAAATGGGTGAAGACATAAAATGTGGTCTAGCCATTTTTTTATTTCTTGTCTTCTAATTTTACCTTGAGTAATTTATATTCCCCAATCAGCAACAAATTTCAAGTGATAGCTTTGAAGTGACAGATGTCAAACCATTACCCCAACAAATTTTTAGTGTAAGTTCGGGGTAGTCCTAGGTTTTTCAAAAACTAGATAGTGTAGCCCTAGGGTAGCCTAGGTTTACCCGGAGTCTTCATTGAACAGATCTAATAAGTCTATCTCCTATTTGTCGTATCCATAATTATCATCATCACTGACTCGATTATTTTCCAATATGTAGGCAATCATAGCGGCAAATATTCTATAGTTCTTCGGGTGCGTTATGAGAACAATGTAACTTTCGACTTCAATAAAACATTTCATTCCGCCACGTATCACTTACTTAATGAGGAATTTCATATACTATTTGGACTTTCTATTTCTGTGTGCAATCCTTATCTCTCCAATTATCTCATGAGATGATTGTAGATCTCTCATATGAAGTATTTTAAGGAACTGCTATCTCCTATGAATGACTTCATCTAATATTAAAATACAATTATATGTATCACAACTTTTCACTAGACCTGACTCAGCTCAAGTCATGGTTTATGCTACCAGCAAGAGATCTTATACATCATTAGATTCAAAAGCCAGATAAATGTTAAACGGCTTTTGTCTTCTTCTTTTATCGCCTGCGCGTACAAAATAAAGTAGGAACTTATTGTTCAGTATTCTTACCAATTGCTTTCTATAGCATCATACCTGTAATATTTTGCATTTTATATGCTTCTAAAGAACATCGTATAACAAAAATTTACTTTTTATTCTTAATAGATTCCGATGCCCGGTCTCCAAATCAATATGAAGATGAAGATTATCAATATGAAGGAGAAAAGGAAGACTCGGATACTGACTCACCTAGTCCAAGGTTTGTAAATATTTATAATTTAAGAAATTATTTAGGTTTTTTATTATTTAATCCATTTAAGATATCGGGATAAGGATAGATTCACTCCACCTGAACCGTTATCTGAGCCAAAAGTTAACTCAACAATAAATATGAATATAAAGGCAACACAAAAAGCACAAAGCAAATCAGCAGTATCCACGTCTAGTAAAAAAATTGACATGGGTGCCGCCTCTAACTTTGGAAAAACTAAAGATCTTGGTATACATTCTCCCACTCATCGGGACACTGCAAGTGAAGATCTATTTTCATCAAATTCACCGAATAATAACTCAACCGCTGAAAGTAAAAATAGTTTGTTAGATGACATTTTTAAAACATGTGATTCTAAAGAAGAGAGTGTTGTACAGAAAAGTGATGAAATTGATGACTTCAATCCTCGTGCATTAGAATCAAGTCACGAATTTGGTGAATTTGAAAGTGCTTTTGGCGGTGTAACTGTTAACTTATCGACAACTTTAGGGAATTCAATTAAAGATGATTTTGCTGATTTCAAATCTGCCTTCAGTGACGGTAGTAGTGCAAATATTCCAAGTAATAATGTGGCTCAGTCATCTTCTACGAATGATCTTCTTTTTGGAAGTCCACAATTAGGAAATCCAGTAAATATATTTTCTACTGCAACGTCACAACCTACATCAATTATTCCATCAAGTAATACTAACGATTTATTATCTACTTTGGGTGACTTAACTATCAACACTGGTATTAATGGTAAGTTTATATTTTCTTTTTTCTTGATATTATTGAAAAATTTATGTACTTTGGGAAAGAAAGACTTCGTTTAACACTATCTAAATTAGAATTGCAATTTGGACCAAATAGCATTCGGATGGAATGTAGCATATCTTTACATAATTGAACTGAATTGGATTTTGTATATTTATTTCCGTCGATTTGGTATAGTTATATCCCAAACCGAATTACTGTATGCTACAAAAAAAAAATTCTATCGATAAATTTTCTTTTTAGCTATGGCTTGTACAGAGATTTTTATTCGGATCCTCATATTTTTCTATTTCTTTTTAAAAAATGTATAGACTTAAGAAAGCAAGCAGTAGAAGGAAGAATTCAAGTAGAAAATCGATTCTTTGAAGCAGAGTTTCATTAATTTTGAAAAGATATTAATTCAATGAATCGACGAATCGAATATGACGAGTTTTCAAATGCAAAAGATAAGAAAAACTCATGATTAATTTGATATATTTTATTTATGAGTTTCTGACAATTTTTGTGAAAGGAAAAATTAGAATCTTAATATAAAAACTTAAAAGGAACGAACGAAACACTTAAAAATCAATATGTACTTGAGAAATACTATTGCTTTTAAGAAAAAGCGAATGGAGAATTGTGGCGTTGTTATTAAAGAGGTATGTAATTTCAGCAGAATATTAGAAAAAAAACAGCATTAGGTGCGAACAGCGATGTTCTGTTTAAATTTAATCAGAATACATTAGAGTTGAGCCTGAAACACATTCACTGTAGTAACTTCGACTTTGCAGCAGACGTTGCAGTAAAGTCGACTTCACTTTACTGCACATGTATGCCACATTAACTGTAGCACGTTCATTTTGACCATCCCCTTTATCGTTCAAATTCGAACGATCATAGATTATGTTTATTAAGTTTACTTCCATTATTCGGAAAAACTATACAGGTTGGGTGGTCCATAGAGCAGGAGCTAATAGTCCACCTAGATAAACAAAAAATTGTATTTGGGGGGGTTATAGGGTGATTAAGAAAATATGCTAGGTTTTCATAAAATCCCCTGTATCTTGAAAAGTACAGAGTGTGCGTCAAGAGCTCATTATATGCAGAGCTTCACGGCCTTTCCAAAGACTTCTCAATCAACCCCGTACTCTGCTCCCTCAGGAGTTTGCCGATCTAAACTACAAATTTCGAATTTCCTAACCTTGTTTTTTTTTTACTTTGACCATTATTTTTTTTTTTGCAAGAAATTGGTTAACATAACTTTTTTTTTGACAAAAACTATAAATTGTGGACTCTCCTCTTTAATTTAACTCATAACCCTTTCAGGTCATATCGAAATTAGACGATCTATTTTTAAAATTACGTATTTTCAGTCTTTAAGGGAACAAATTACCTTTGAGAATAGGTTTGAGAATAGTTTATGAGCTAATAAATAGGTGAAATTAAACAGGAGAGTCTACAGCTTTTAGTTTTTATAAATAAAAGTTATGTTAACCACCGTTTTGCATAAAAAAAAAATAGGGGTCAAAGTAAAAAAAGGTAAGAAAATCCGAAATTTTTAGCTTAGATCACAATAATTCCTGAGAAAAAATAAGTATGGGACTGATTGAGCAGTCGTTGGAAAGGCCATGTAGCTCTGCATGCAATGAGCTCTTAACGGTGTCCGATGACCTTTATACTTTTTGAGATACAGGGTGTTTTGTGAAAAAATATCTAGGTGAGTTCTATCACCTCCTGACCTATAGATTACCTTGGTGGAAACATCCTGTATTACAAGTTTCAATAATTAAAAGAAATGAAGGCAATGTAATAATCACATACTTTGCCGCCCTATTTTTTTTATCTTTCCCCCTGTTTGCCGACTAAGCTCAGGAGACGGACGGAATCCTGTTTTACAAACAAAAAAACCTCGGTAAAACAAACTGGACACCACTAGGAACAACAAAAAAAAAACACCACACCAATATTGGGCGCCACACAGTTTCCTCAATAAATTACTCGAACCCGGAAACGGTAAAATCTGCTTCGAGCAAGGTTAGATATATGGTAAAACAAACAAAAAAAGGAAGAAAACAAAATGAATAAATAAACCTTGTCGTAAACTTTTCCACACTAGCACTATTTATTAAACAAAAAGGATAAGAAGGAACTAATATGCCCTTCAATTAATCGTTTACCTGATAATGATATGTTAATTAATGTTAAGAAAACAATTCAATCACTTTTACTTTAAGATAATATAATAAATTTTTAAGGAAAACTCACACGGACTAAGATGCCGTTTGATCAAACTTGTTCCCTTCCCTACGGGTGCTCCTCTAGTGACCTCGGGCTTCGCTGGCCTCCATCTCCTTGTATTTTTTTTTACTTTTCCTTTGCTTTTGCGCAATCAGATTACACTCGGATATATTTTCTTTTATTTTTTTTTTATAAATACTTAGTACTTTTCCCCAATATGAATACGACTAGTATTTTATATTATTATTTCACTAGGATTACAAAACTCCATCCGTACAACTAATTTACAGACCGCCAGTCGCATCCCGACACGTAGAGCTCTTTTCCCATACTTATCTTCGTTATGTATTTCTTTGATTCAATATCGCGCTTTATTTGGGCATTCGTTTAAGTTTTTCGGAATTCCTTCAATCCGCATTCTATACCTGTCATTGCCAGATATAAAAGGAGAATATCAGAGAAAAATTCTTGACTACACCGTCCTACTACAACGTGACCCAGAACAGAATTGTTCGCTTTTGCCCCTAGGTGGGTTTTATCATTTCCACAACATTATTATTATTATTTTTTTTCTCAGCCTTTAAGCTTTTCATACTTATTTATTACATATTCCTACTATGTCTTAAATTTAGCTGTGATAATAAAATATTATTTTGTTATTTTTCTTTTAAATTAGTCATCTTCAGTCGGCTCCAATCAGGCTCGTATGAATATAAATGTAAGACCGAGAGTTTGAAAAGGTCTTAAGGGTTGATCGATCAGCGTAAATCCTCTTGGTAATAGAGAGAGATACTGATGGGGCTGAAATAGTAGTGGCAGGCCTCATGCTTGGTCACTACGTTGGCTCTTGGATTTTCTGCATGTGACAACTTATTTTTGAATAATGTAATAGTGTCCTATAATTGTTTAATTGCAGCAATTAGGACATACATCAAGCATTGTATGCATTGCTTAATATCGACTACTCTATCTTACTACAGTCATGATAGTAAAAACCACTCCACGGTACAGAGAATACAAGGTATTCTCATTACGAACCACGTTCCACCATTAGTGGACGAAATATTGTGTAATGTATAGGAAAGCGCGGTACAGAGAACACCTCTCTGTACTTTAAATATAAATGTATATACATTAGTGGCCGAAATTACGTCACAGATCATATGTCAATACCTTGTATTCTCGGTACCGTGATATCCACCCTACCTGCCACAGATAATTTAAGGTTTTTTTAGTTTTTTCTTCTCCAAAATTTGGTTCTGCCTTTCTTTTTTCTTTGTGGTCTGTGTTGCGGACTGTATTATGTGCTGATATAAGTTTAAAATAAAGGACCCTTATTTTACTGATATACTTAGGTAATCTTTTATTTTATTTAGCCACTCCGACACTTAGCACTTAAACTACTACAGCTAGAGTTGCAACTAGCCGCCCGCCTTGAAAGGATTCGTTTCAACACAATTCAGTTTCTTCTAAGGGTAAAGGACACAGTTTTGAGAATGGTCGCTTGATAGTGCCATTCTGAGTTAAAGCTGATGCTACCCTCACAAGGTTGTCAGGTCCAGGATGTAGGTCCAATATTCGACCCATTAACTATTTAGAAGAAGGAAGATTATTATCCTTGATCACTACCATGTTTGGTTGAATATTATGAGCCTTATCTTGCCATTTTGATCGAGTCTGAAGTGTAGCTGGATAATCCTTGCTCCACTGTTGCCAAAACGAGTGCTGGAGACATTGTGTATATTGCCATCGTCATAAATGATTTATATTGATGTCATCTTCTTACTTCTGGAACGGTCATTGCTGGCCCTCCGATGAGGAAATAATTCAGAGTGAATATGCTGGCTTGGTCTGTTTGTATTGGAGCTACTGGGAGAGGTCGCGAATTGAGTAATGCTTCAATTTGGAAAAGTAGTGTCGTAATATTTTCGAAAGTTAGCACAGAATTTCCAATTGTTCTTTTTAAATGGAACTTTACACATTTTTCGCTCGCCTCCCACAGGCCGCCAAAATGTGTAGCCGACGGTGGAATGAAACTGCAGTTGATGCTTCGGCTGCTAAATTCCTTCAATACTCAAAATTCAACAAAATTCGTCCCGTTGTGGCTCTAAATGTTTGCACAATAACCGCTACGAGATACAAATCGTTTGAACCTGCTAGAAACGCGTCTGTTGAAAGCTTCTAAGTGCAAAGCTTTACTTGCTAAGCAGACGAACAAACAGATGATATCTTAGCTCCATGGCCCTTCCAAGTTCAATGAAAATAGGACCATCGTAGTCGAATTGGAAAATGGATGACTCGGTCGCACTCGGGGTCTGGGTAGTGAGGTCATTTGCTGTGTAGCGGTTTGTGCTCGTTGACGACAAACAACGTGACGTACAACAATAATCCAATACCTTTGGCTGATAACGCTGAGAAGTAATCTTGGTCCAGAATACATGTATGTAAGATGTAGAGTGGTCACCTCTAGATCAGTAAAGGCGTGCTGTGTCGGATGTATTATTGGATGTTTTTGTGAAAAAGTGATGTCAGCCTCTGTTAGTGGACTCGAAGGATGCAGTCATCGTCCAGGAAGGGGTTGAGTTTCTTCAAGGTACTGTGTTGTGGTAAGGATCTACTTATTTTACAGTCTTACATTTCTTCTATGAAGCTCTCTGCTTGTACCCATTTGATGCAAGCGTTACGGGCTTCAGCCAATTCTTTAGTTGTGAGAAACCCAGTCCTTTTATTGACCATATGGTGCTTCGGTTCGGTAGTCGCAAGTGAATTGGTTGATGAAACTGGAATTTCTCTTAGGCGTAGGAAATCTGGCCCATGCCACCATAATTTGCAGGAATTCAAAAACAGGGGAGATGTGCCTCGAAACACATAATCTGTAGGGTTTTCTGGCGAAGGAACATGTCTCCAGTTACTTGAAATCAGTTCATTAAGAATTTGAGCCGTGCGGTTGGCAACGAATGTCTTCCATCTTGATCTTCTAGGGTTATCGGCGAGCCATGATAAAACTATGGTTTCATGTTGGTTTCATGACTTGTTTGACATTTTTTCGGAGTTTCACAAGCACAGAGCTCTAATCGAGGCAAAGACAACTGCTTGAAGGGTGCCACCTTAGACTTAGAAGCATCTATATTCACGACTACTTCGTTATGTTCATCTCTGGAACTTAAATACACCACAGCACCATATGCTACTTCTGATGCATCTGCGAACCCCTGAAGCTGCACATTACTGCAATAGCCTAGCCTTCTTGGTACGTGGATAAACTCAAGGAATTTCAAAGTACTTGCCAATGATTTCAGAATAGGATCATCCCAACCTCCTCCAATGAGCCATTATTTTTGCATGACTAATTTTGCCCTAATTTAGCCATCCTAAAGGATCATATATCCTTGAAATCACAGACAGAATTTTCCGCTTGGTAGCTGGTTGAGTGTCAAGTAGGTCGATCTTGTACGAAAAGAGGTCTTCAGTTGGATGCCACAGTAAGCCCAATGTTTTGGTAGCTTCGTTTGATATGAACTGAAAAGATTGTGGAAGATCTCTTTGATCACTTGAAAGAGACTGTAGAAATTCTGTTGAATTGGATTTCCACTTCCAAAGCTCAAAGTTTCCCCGATTCAAGAGCTCAATCAAAACACGCGCAACACTAATAATTGATTGAATAATTGTCGCTACCTGAGATGCAGTCATCGACGTAAAAGTCTCCTTTAAGAACCTTGCAGGAGGCAGGAAACACTGAACTTTCGTTAGCGAGCTGATTGAGAGTGTGGGTTGCCAAAAAGGGAGCTACTGCTGTACCATACGTAACTGTAAGAAGCTTGTACCCGCAGAATCCGGGCGCCATAAAAATCTTTGAAATTGCATATGCTTATTATTGACCAAATGCATATCGATGTTTTCTGAAGCGCATTAAAATTGATATTAGATCAGATTGCACGACCGGTGCATTCATGAGGTTATCGTTGAGCGAAACGCCAGTAGTCGTTGGGCTGGATGCATCGTAGACAACTCGTAGCTGGGAAGTTACACTGTCAGCCTTCATAACTGGGTGTTGCGGAACATAATAAGAGATCTCGGTCGGTAAATGCTTCTCCTATTTTGTTATCCTGGACGTGTGCCAGAGATCTAAATATTCTTTCATAAACTTAGTATATTGTTCTCTCAGCTCGTGATTTCTTGAAAATCGACGTTCCAGGGATAGGAAGCGCCTTAAGGCTGACTGCTTAGAATCACCGAGTTTCCTTGAGTTCTTTTTAAATGGTATCTGTACTTCGTATTGCCCATCTTCTTTACGACTATACACTGTTGTTCTTCTTCGGTCAACTGACTGATTTCGTAGGGTAGTTCTTCAAACTCTCAGAACTTTCTCAAATAATAATCAATATCGACGCTACTCAGATGGCAGCACATTGCCTCTGATTTCGATTCTTGATTTACACAACGCTCAGCAATGACCCAGCCAAGGATCGTATTTTGGGCAACCGGACTTCGTAGCACTTCGAATAAAATGTACCCAGCAGAATATCGACGTGACCAGATAAATTAAAATAAAAATCTGCAAGCGCTAACTCCTTCATGTCATTAGACAAGTGCGATTATATGCGATTATGCTGTTGGCAGTATGGTTTCGGCGTAAACTTGAGCTGAATTTACAGATAAGCGAAGGTTGTTCGTTTGACTCTTTCTTTGTTCTGCAACGTGCAAAAGAGAATTGTGTTTGCGAGCGCAAATACGACAAGAGCTCCGTTGAAAACTTGTTACACTGTGAGTCGGAGATAAACTGTTGAAGCACAACAATTATTCGATAACAAGTGTCCTCCGTTGAACAGTGAGGTTTCTGAATGTCGCACATTTAAACAGCGTATGGTTGCCTGAGCAACTAGGACAATTATTAGAGTTTGTGGTCGATACATAGGATTGTTTTGCCTGTTTTGCTGCACTGTTCTCACGCTTGTTTTCGTGTAGCCTTGTTTTAAAGAGTGTGTACTCTCTGGTTCTGTTAGTCACTTCTCCAGGAACAGTAAATTATTTATAAGAAGCTAAGTCTTCTTCAGATGTCTGCCTAGCAAAAAGTTGACGGGATTCGAATTCCAGCTTACTAGTGATTACAAAAATGAGCCAGCAATCCCACTGTTTAACAGGTAAACCTAGTATGCATAAGGCCCGAACAGATTCGACTGTATTATTTTAGAGTTCCTTGAATTCAGTAGGGGACGCCAGGGTAATTCCGGTTGTGACATAATGCTTTTGATATGTGCATCAACAATGTATGTTTTCTTGTCTTACCGCGAAAGGAGATGCTCTAGCCTCACCGTGAAGTGATGATTTTCCATGAGTGAAAAGCATTTATTCTCATGAACTAATGAGATATAGACATCTTTGAAGGACATACAGTCCTTGTAATTCCCACTAAATGGAGGTATTGTTATACGGGGCAATTTAATTTGCGCTGATGGCTTTGTTTCTTCATCTGTTCTGTTTTGACTTGGGTCGATATCTTGACGTTGTTCGGATAGTTTTGATACCAAAGCAGTTAATGTGGATTGATTTTGTGATAATTCTTCTACCAATTTCTCAAATTCACTAGACTCTCTAGACAGAATGGTTGGAGGTGGTGATCGAAGGCTATCATGAATGTGTGCAGATGCCTTTAGTGTTCCAAGTAAACGTCGTAAGCAACTTTTAATGGCGAAATATTTGCTCTCAAATTTCTCACGTTCATGCTCTTCTTCTCGATTCATCTTCCTCAATACCTTCTTCAACTTGACACTGAATTTCATTGAATTCGTTGCCAATTCTTCCAATCTTTCTAAACGTCCTGAGATGTCCTCTCCCGTCGCATTATTTGTCGTTAAATTGTTTGCATAATTTTCGAGAAAATTTAAGGTTAACTTAATAACACCTTTGCGATTGGCTAATGTTTCCATTTAATATATGGTTAAATGAAATGTAATGGGCTTACTTACTTGAATAGCTCCTTGAAATTTTTTTATAGTGTATTGTAATATACATACATTTGATGGACACCTCCAATGTGTGTGAGAAAGATGCGCTGACTTTGTCTTTAGAACAACACTTTTGAACTACTTTTAATATCAGGTGTCACCTTTGCACTGATAACCTTTCACAAAGTTGTGTCGAATTTACGCGTAAACAAGAAATTTTATAATCTCAAAGTATTACAGAATTACAGTTCTATCACCAAGAAATCTGTGTTCACTTGATCATGTAGCACTGAGAATGTTTGGTTGTTGTTGGTTTAGATGCATGTAGTCATGAATAGCATACTGAAGAATGCCGATAATTACGCACACACATATATTTATAACTTGCACTCAGTTTGGAGCACTGTTAGATTTTGGGCATTGTGATAATATGTTTAGCACTGAAAAATGCCGATAATTACATACATATAATTGCATTCAGTTTGGAGCACAGTTAGATTTTGGACTCTTGCCTTAATGGTATTTTTGCGATTACGTTACACACACACACCATCAACCTGGTTGTTCTGTAGGATTTTTGTCCTCGATTCGACTCGACTCGGACTCGTCGAGTATTTGGGTAGTTACTCGGATTCGGGACTCGACTGTAATATTCGACGATTCCAAGTTTTTAAATTAATCAAAAAACTAGTAAATTCTAAAGGTAACCCACGTATGAGGAATGTTTTGATCAATTTTTAGATTTATGTTTTATATATTTTTTTAATTATACACATTGCTGCGGACATTAATAAAGACTCGTCTTCATTTTCAATTGTTATTGAATAAGTCAAAGTTTACACAAGTAAAACTAAAAAATGAAAATGTGAACAGCTAATCAAATTGGTGTAAGTTTGATCGTAATCAACTTATTAAATTTAACTGCCATCTTATAAAAGAAAAGAAAACACTTCTTTTTATCTTACATAGTTGTTGTTGTAGGCCTGATGATGCCGTGATAAGACGAAACACTGTGGCGGTTAGAATATATGTAAAATAAAAAGAAGTCTTTTCTTTTCTTTTATTAGATGGCAGTTAAAATAAATCTATTCCAGCAAAATCTGTGAATTATTCAATTCAATAAATAATTTTAATTTTAACAAATTTTAGTAATTTTTTTTTGTTACAAAAACTTGAGCTATGAGATTCGTTATTGAACTTCAAAATAATAAATTTTTCGGTTATTGATTTGAGTTTAGATTTAGGTCCAGACTAGATTCGTACTCGCCGAGTCCTGAAAACCCGAGTTTCCAGAAACCCTAGCCCCGTTAAGGTGATGGCGTTGGTTCGCTACACAGTAAAAAATTTTTACTACCCATAGAGTAGACAATAGGTTGCCTACTCTAAGTGTAGTAATTTTACTAGCTCAAAATATATGTAAACACCTGATTGAAATTTACACATTTTAGAGGAAATATTTTACTATACGATTGTAAAATAACGCAAGAGTTGTAATAGGTGTAAATAGTTGAACGTAAAATTACATGCAGACGTAATTCATATACATATTTGTATGTAGAATTCCTAAATAAAGCTGAACTCGCTTACACCTAATTTATTAATTTTATGCTGTGCGTATCTAGTAATGAGCAAATTTATAAATTCACCAAAAGATTTATAAAAGCATCACATGAAAGTCACAAAAAATTTACCCATTCTATTTATAGGGCAAAGTTAATATGGAGCGAAAAGTAATAAAAAATGTGTTAGTTGATTAATGTTTTTACGGCACTTACGCTGATGATGAGATGGATATGCATATTTTAATTTACTCAAAATTCATGCGCGAAAATAACCTGAAACTAGGAATAACATGAAACTAGGAATAACATGAAACTAGGAATAAGCTGAAACTAAGCCTGTTTTGATTTTACTGCATAAATAAGCGATTTTACAGAAATCATGTACAATTTTACTTATACCGGCGCAAATTTATGATTGGAATAGCAATTTTGCTGCATCGACTTTAAATTTCCACAAATAGTTTGTGTTTTTACGCCTTCTTTCGAATTGTAGCAATTAAATGGGTGAAATTACACATTTATGAAAATTACACACAAGAATTTGTATTATTAAGAATGTTTGTAAATTTTCTTTTGTTGTAGGTAAAATTTTACTACTTTGAGAATAGAGATTTCCAAGATATTTTTTACTGTGTAATTTTAATTTTTTTTTTTTTTGCAAACTATATTTTTGAGATCACGTAATTCCAATGACCGCACTATTGTATTAAGCAGGTTACTATTACTAGTTCTTTGCACGTGTGCGCTTATGTGGGTGCCGTAAATTCGGAGACTTAATTAAATACCAAAAACGCGGATTAATCAATTGTCCGGCTCGAAGGACCAATGTTGCGGACTATATTATGTGCTGATATAGGTTTAAAATAAAAGACCTCTATTTTCCTGATATACTTAGGTAATATTTATTTTTTCCTAGTTTCCGAGTAGCCACTCCGACACTTTAGCACTTACTGACTACAAAATAGAGTTCATTATATACATATGACCGCCCTAACACATGGACAATTAATAATAACGTAAACTACTACAGCTAGAGTTGCACAGTCTGTCTTAAGGAATATGCTTTTGCCACTCGCAAACCTTTATAATTTTTCAGAGAGTTTTGTAGTGGATTTGTAATACATAGTCATTGTATGGTTTAACGTGGGCAATATATTGTGGAAGTACAAGCCATTGGTAATAACCGATGAGGATAAGGATTTTTCTAACTAACGCAATTTAAGATCATGGCTCTAGAATTTCATTTGATTCAGAATGGGGGGAAGATTGAATCAGAAGTATATGCTATTGGTGATGCTCAGGTGTCATAAATTGAGAACATATGTAGCTCTGGAATATCCGTCAGCGGAGCGACATACACGTCAAGCTTTAGAAACAATGTTGTTTCAGATTTCTAATGTTTCTTAATATTAGACTTGAAAAAGTCGTTGAACTCCCGGAATTCTGATATGTTTACTTTCAGAAACGTGAAAATCTCGCTTATTAAGTGAGATAAGTGAGAATCGAACGTCAGAGAGCGGCTTATTCACGTACACTGTATTTACTCGATAAGATGTTTCCTGTAGTACTGTAAAAATAGAACGTCTAGTCAAATTTCAATGAGTTGTCATAATTTCAAGACATGGCTCTAAAATTTTTGTCAACAAGGCTTATGCAAAAAACAATTTCTGAAATAGCATTAGGGTTGAGTAGGTAAAGAACCGTTACATACTTCCGAGTAATAAGTTCTGACCATATTTTGGTAAAAGCCTTGTGTATAGAACTCTCTGGTGATTGCGAAAATACTTCCTTGTTCTAATAGCTGAGCTCTTTTGTGTACCTTGTTCTAGATCTTCCATATACTGGAGAGAACAAATTGTTCTGTCGATTGAAGCGAACTATTTGTACTGTTCGCATCATTTATAAATCTTCTATAAAAATGTATGAGGCGTTCTTTTGTGTATCTTTTGTTCTGCCCTGTTCTGTGGACACAAAAGAACACAGCTAATGGCAGATGGATCCACTTGTATCATTTTGAACAGTTTTTCTCACATACAGTCGCTAAAAGCCAGCAATTCCTCGCTCCAATATAAAATCAACGATGCTTTGAACTCATAAGGTCTGTTGATGAATGAACTCGAAAAAAGTCTAGAGCAGGGCAGCTCAACTTAGATTAACTATCAAATTAAAAGTAGAGCAGAAAGGAGCAGGCAGTTCATGAAACACAATTTTGTGAAAATTTTCAGAGATCTGTCACAAATTGTTTGAATTAACGCAAGATTAATGTAAGGAAACCTTTTTTTCACACACAAAAACACAATTATTATTTCAATTATTCTACTAGAATGGTTCAGAAATTTTTTTTTTTTACAAAAAACCCAATTATTTGAATTGTTATCAGAACTGTCAACACAATTTACAATTGTCAAGTGCCTACAAGTTACTCCTTCGAAAAAGGTAGAGCAGCACATCTGGCTCTTGGTTACTCCAGTTCACTTTCGAGCAGATTAATTAAGTGGCGCATACACGGTCACGTATGTTGGCCAACTGGAGTAAGACAACGATCTTGTCACGCAAATTTGACCGTTTGTATGCCTCTTTGACGGTGTCACACGCAGTGTGTCAAGTTTGATTTTTGGGGGCGGGGCTACGTGTTTAACAAGATATTGTACCGTGTAGGGCGATGTTTGTCACGGATTCGTCATTCTTGAATCTTGAGTGAACTCTATTGAAGGAAAGATATTAGTTAATAGCTCTAGCAGCTCCTGATATGTGTTTCTGTCCTGATGTTGGGCAGCATATTAGACAGTGTGTGGAGAAAAAGCTTTCATGTGTGACACGCCAAGTTGGACAACATGTTCGATATGTATGGACCGCTTTAAACACAGTTCAGTTCACTTGAAAGTACTTTATCTGAATTCAGCCCGAGCTGATTTGCGGCATGGCGCCTACTTTTTATTAAATATCCATTCCAAACGGCAGGACGCGTGAAAAAATGATCGCAGTTTTTACAGCCGCTTTTGTATGAAAAATTACACGCCTGCTCAGGCCATCACGGCCCACCTCACGCACGCTCGCCCTGCGTCGTTGAAGTTACCGAGTCGAAATGGATCGGACGCGTCATCACAGATGATCTCGCCCCACCTCAAACCAACCCCTTCCCAGCCAGCTTAAGGAACAAATTTCCAGTAAATTTCTAAATTTCTACCTTCCCTACATCAGGTCGAGGCATCGTTGATTTTATATTGGAGCGAGCCATTGCTGGCTTACCCTTTGGTTACGTCTGCAGCAGTAGCGCCTCTACAATACAACAAGTAACTAAGTTAAACTTAATTTCACAATCACTAGATAGTTCTATACACAAGGGTGGGTAAAAGCTATATAAAACCATTTTGGTCAATATTCTACTGGGGTGTTGGTGAAAGTAATTTTAAAGTTCTTGGTTCGAATGATGCCAAATGATCTGTATACAACCTTGTTCAGAGACTTCAACTCATGCATAGTATTAGACGGTAAGGAGCTGCTCATCCCCAAAAAGGTATGAGATTATATGAAATACTAAGACATACTTCCTCAGCAGTTATAAGTTCACTGAAGTGCTCAACAAAGACTAAGAACAATTCCTTTGGTGCTATTTTTTGGAAACTTTCAACAGGAAAATTGTCTGGTTTCATTTTCTTACTCTTAAAAATTATCATCTCTGAAAAGTCTTGTCACTTTTTGCCCAACGAATATATGTTGCTAAGTCTTCTCATCCGTTTTATAATTGTGTTATGAATTATATTGAAGTCATGCCAATATAGAACTTCCTCACTTTATCATAATGATTGTTAAATTTTCTTACTTCTATTGCTGAGTTGTTCTCCGTCATTTTCAGTAATCTTGCAATTGGCTATTAATCTGTTTATAGAATATCTTTTCCATAGAATAGGTCTCCTACATATAGTACCTTCCATTGTTGATTATTAGAGGGACAAAATGCTTTAATTTTTCCTATGAATGTATATTTATATGCTTAGCTATATAAAGACTAGCAAGGATAAAATAAAAGTATATGTTTGACGAAAACAGGGCAACATGGTATATTTATGATTCGTTCTTGTCTAGGTGCGTTTGATGCGTTTTTCAATGGGAATAATATCCGCAAACAAGTTCCAGCATATTTGGGTGATCGACTCGTAAAGTATGTAATGCAAATCCATCGTGTGAATCGCATACCTTTTAATTTGTCTTATATTTATTTTGTATCAAATCCGCTCTCCTTCGGATAAGTTCTAGTATTAAGAATTAATAAGATAAAGCTTTGGTTCAAATAATGAAAAAAAAAAGTATTCTTAAATGACGAAAAAGAAGATTTTTCTTTAAATTTAACTATAAATTGGATAAATTGCTTTTATTGTTTACTCCAATGGGAAAAAACTTTTTACTTTCCCTTTACAGCAACAGCAACGAATAAGAAAACTGGAAATTTAGATGGATATATAAAAGATCTTCTCGATGATTTGGCGTCTATTGAAAAGCTCGACTCAATGGTGACCATTGAAAAGTTTGAAAATATCGTAAGCAGACTCAGGGAATATTTACCAGGCACAAATACACCTGAGAAACTTCGAGGACTGGATAATGATGAGATAATTGATTGGGAGAAATTTGCTGAAACTGTTTTCGTGGATATTATAGAATCTGTATTAAATCTACTAAAAACATGGCCAAAGAGTGGTGAAAAGAACTTTTGCTCGAAAGCAATCTTAGATATATTCCATGTCGACCATAATTATATTTTTGTTTATCAAACATTGTCATTAATTATGCAGAAGTTCGTAGAAAATCGTCAAGTTTATTTGAATATTTTAATAAGTATTATCGAAGATGATCAAATATTGACGGTATCATTTATAGACATCTGTAAACGAATTAGGCAGAGTAAATTTGGTAGTGCGAAAGCGGAACAAATCGGAGAAGAGTATATACAACTTTTGGTCTCGATTCCGAATAAAACGGCAAATGTGTTACAGAAGTATAATCTTGCCGCATTCTACCCGAAAAACTATGGTCACACTTTGCTGAAGCATTTCTTGAAAGCATTCTATTTTTTAAGTAAGACCAATTGCTATTTACATGAAAATATTTTTGCAATTGATTTTATGTCGAAGCTATTAAGCAGAATTTTTATCGATTTTCAAAATGACATAAGCAATCGACTCAAGCAACTGCTTGAAATTTTTAATAATTTATGTAAAGAAGAAAATGAGAATAATCACAAATCTCTGATAAATATTTTATTTTTGAATATAAGCAGAAATGCAATTCCAGCAGTAACTTTTTGCATGCTTGATAATAAAATGCCACTTTTTAACATCATTGGGTCAGCTGTCATAGAATCGAAAGATTGGAATTTTTGTTTAACGAAAAAAATTCCACTCATGACAATTTTAAATTCGGATCAAGCCATAATACATTTAATTGAGTATTTCGCAATTGTTTCAGAGGATGGAAATGAATCTTCTGAAAATATCCTCTATAAGCTATGCCTAGAACTTCTGAACGTTTGGTCAAGCAAATTTTCAATTCAACTATGTAGCTTGGAGCAACACATTTATACTACAAAACTTATTATATCATCTGTTAAGTACTTGAATAAAATGGTGAAAATGAAATTATCTGAGCAAAATAAGCTAGAGTTAAAAAAGAACATTTATGAAGGAATTAAATATCATTTAGATTCACCTGATGAAAATTTTAGAAGCATTGGAATGATTACAGCCGAATTAATTTTGAATACATTGGAAAGTAGCTCAAACACTGAGAAACTAAAGTTCGATTATACACATTTGAATAGTATTCAAAAACAACTGATTGAATCTCTTAAGAAAATGTTGGCGGAGTGTGAAACGTTCACAGCATCTGATAATCTTTCAGTAAAAATATTAAATGAATCGATAATAAATGATTTTTTTAAATCGAATAGCCCAGATGATCAAGTAATTGTTAATGATGAACCAAAGAATATAATATCTCAAGCTATTATTGCACAAACTAAAGATAAATTTGTAACAAAAAATAACACAGAACCCACTACTGAAACTATAGATGAAGATTTAGACTCTGATGATGATCTTATTCCGTATACTATGACTAATGATGTTCCAGAGAGAATGGATAAAAAACCACTTTGCCTGTCCGATTTAATAGAATCTCTACAAAGAACTGATGATGCAGACATATTTCAAAGTAGTATGGAATGTTCGACGCAATTGATTGAGACACAACTACCAATTAATGATGCTCAAATCGCAATTGATTTGCTACATACATTCATTTCTTTACAAGAAAAGTTCTACTGTGAAAATTTCGATGAAATGAAATTTAAGAATTGCGTTCTTATTTGTACTATTTGTCCTAAAGAATGTGCTGAATATATTTGTAAGGAATTTCATACAGATGATAATTCATATTCAATAGGTTCACGTATTCAAATGTTAAACATTTTGTCCAGTACAGCTAGATCGTTATCTCAATTAAAAATTGAACCAGAAATATTACCTGCAAAAGTTCATGACATGCCTAAAAGGTTTCCTGGACTCAATATTGATAAATCATATTTGCAAGAAGCTAAAAGAATTATCCAAGAACGAATAAAACAAAAAACCCGTCGTTTTACGACAAAAACTCACAAAGCTACTGAATCGGATAATCGTTTTGCAACGGTTGCAGGCTCATTTTTTTTTCACTTAATTCGTGGAGAGCGTAAGCACCAAATTGTGTTAAGTAAAAATGATAAATTCAAATACGAAATGGACGAAACTTTACTTATGGCTTTTATCAATACGCTTTCAGTAATAATTTCATGCGCCGAGAATTGTCCAATTTTACCTAAAATGGCTAGAGAAGCGTTTGATGTATTCAACTATTTACGATTTAGCTCTCAGCCTAAAATTAGGGCTAGTGTGATGCAATTAATAGGATCCGTACTGATAACATTACCTAAGCATATCCTACAAAATCAATTTCTTGATGAAATCACCGAACTTAAGGGGTGGTTGGATATTGTGATGAAATCATCCATAGTGGGAGGCGAATCCAATGAGGAATGTAAAGATCTAGCTTCTCAGTTACTTACACTTTGTCTGCATGCAGTATCATAGAAACTATTTTGTAGTACATATTAAGTTAAGAAGAAGAAGGATTAATTCTCAAATTTTAATGAATTATTTTTTACGTATAATAGTTGTAATGAATGTTCTCATGATTCAAAAATATGATTAATAAAAGTAAATTTTACTGATAATATGGAATATTTTTTTATTCCTTTAATCTGTTCTTGCTATTTTAAATTCTGTTAAATGGGCTCAGCTATCATCTATTATACTGTTCTTAGAATCTTCGATATTTGTACCTCTGTGAAATGCTCTATTTTTAAAGAAATCGTTAAAGTTTGAATATAAGAAGGAATTCATAGAACTGGCCTAGCTTTAATCCTTGGAATATGTAGCAATTTGAGTTCTCTAAATTAGAAGAGATTATATTAGAGGAGAAGAAACTGAGCAATAATCATCAAAGGCAGCATCTAGCCGCCTGGGTAGTCATATCCGTTCGTAAATTTCTTTCTGCAGTACAGAAATAAATGAAATAGAATGTATTTTGAGATATTTTTTGAATATTCTTCATATTTACAAAACCAAAGTACATATCAATATAAATTACAATTTCTATAAGTGATCTTGCTGGTTCTGTATTAAATTTTGGTTGTTAAAGCTAATTTTTTTTTAATTACTGAATACTTGTTTACATGTTCATGAATCAAGACAAAGCTCGAACCGCAGGAATTTGACATGCCCTTAGGCTTAAAAGAATATTTACGTTGTATACGAAATACACATAGTGCGCATAAGCTTTGGAATGGATTTAAGTTCAGCTTCTTATCAAATTTTAATGTAGAGAACTCGGTTGTAGGTATTTTTCTTTACAAATCAACTTATTTTCAATTAATTTTTAATCAATTTTGTGAGGGATTCTATCGCTTCAGTATTCAGTTTGCTTCTGAGCTGAAGACAGATTGCATTCACATTCAGCGGAGTGATTTCACAGCGAAACTGAATGGTGTGGATGATTCAGCGAGATTGAGCGTGAAAACTAGTTAAGGAACGGTGCAGTCAGACGAAAGAGACAATTTCAACTCCCTATTGAACATTTCTCGAGTTCTATGGTGGTCTGACTCAGAAGCGATAGAAACTGTAAATAACAGTCACACAGTAGAGAAAAATGTTCTTCGTTGAGAAAAGTTTGTATAAAAGCTTTTACATTATATTGCCTTGTTTGAAGTATTTGAGAATGGATTCGCTTAGTTCAGCCGACACGATGACTTCCGGAAAACAATTCGCGTAGCATTGTTTGCTCCTCTAATTTGTGAAAATGATAATGAGGGAGCGCCTTCAAGGAAGAAAAGGCAAGAATGGACGGAAACTTTGAAATATGAAGGAAGTGAAAAATGATTGTTTAGTAATATGTACCAGTGTTAAAAAATAACGATCTCAATCGTACAAAAAAAATTTACTATAACACAAAATGAATATGAATTACTTCCGATTCAAGACTTTCATTACAATGAAACAATTTGTAAATCTGCTTTCTTTGCCACTTAAATTTCAACTGCTATTTCAAATGTTTTCTTGGACTTTCCACGCACTTGTGATTTTTGAAATGGCAAAACAAATCTATAACCTATGAGAGAAAATTCTAATTTGCAAGCTTATCTATCTAAGAACTTCATAATTTCGCAATCACACGTCGTCATTCACACTGCTAGGGACAATACCACAAAGCTCTTTCATAACAGCTTTTTTCACCTCTAGATTAGAGAAAACTCTAGACTGAAACTCTCTCGTCGGACTGTACCTACCTTATATTATATTCCATAAGTAGAGTGAATGAGTGCTTTCATTGGCAAAAGCAGAGAATATTTCAAATGGGTCATTAAATGAGCATATGAGCTACTTACTGAGCTTCTCAGTTAGGAACACTTCGCGGTTTTTGGTGCAGTGTATAAATTTTGCGATAGTTTAAACTTATTGCGTATGACGCAATGTGTTCCTTTCTGGAGCTTCCTCTTACCTCTCTCGAGTAGAAAAACTGAGGAAACATAGTATGACCACAGACAAAATACAAGTAGATAAGAAAATATCCATATAAACCCGGATCACTTTTTCAAAGTTCTTTTACTTTACATTCAACCAAAGAAAGCTATCAGTAGTAGTTGGGAAGAATTTATGTGGCATAATACAGCAGAGAGAGGGAGAATGTATAGAGCTTTCTATTAGGGGCCATTAGGTGGTTTCAATTCGGACAGCGGATTTTATCTAGATAGTTGTCCCAGGTCTGACCGAGCGTGAAAATAAAAAGTTACTATACTATTGTGCATTGCACAATAGGATCTTCTCCCAAATGAACTTCGATTTACTTGAAACGCTCTATATCGTTCTATATCAAAAGCTGGACTGGAATAATCTATCATTTTAATTATTTTTAAATTTTTGCAATATTTAGTAATAATGCTCAAGTGGTATAAAGGAAAACTGTCCTTTTTTATTCGAAATCGTATCTGAGTTTATAACAATCATATTTAGTCATTGCTCAGGGAAATCTGTCAGTAGGAGAATACAAAAAATAGAAACAACGAGAAAAACAATGAATGATTTTTCTCTGGGTCTCTATTTATTGTATGCTCCTGCTTTCGATTTTTGGTATTTAAATCGTAAGTTTTGTTTTTAGTTTTCTTTCCGTACGACTTCCATAAGTTAATTTTTGCAAGGCAGTTTGTGGGAGCTCTTTATTAGTTATTATATATTTATTTCTGTGTTGTATTAATCATCCAACTGTGTATAGGCGTAATAATAAAGTCATGTATTAATGTTTCTAATAAAGTCAGAAGTAGCCTCGAAAATCTAACAATCAGTCCGTTTTGTATTGAAACTCTTATGGGAGTTATTGGACACTCGCTCATAATCTTTGGAGCTTTAGATAGCTGATTTGTGAATCGAGATCATGTTCGCCAAAAATATTCCTAAGTAACGTGAAACTGACTGTATTATTTTTCAAATGGGACATTATGATTCTTCTAAGAATTATAATGCAATGTGTTCTATTAAATCTAATGCGAGTAGTCCAGATGAGGTTCCTCCTTATTTTCTCAAATTCATCATACCGATAGTATTGCAACACATTACTGACATTCTAAATGCGTCCTTAACAATGTCAGTATTCCCAAATTCCTGGAAGAATAATCTATGTCTGACTACAGCTCGATCATGTTATCTATTCAAAGTCATGGGGAAATTTCGAATGAAATACTAGTTTTTATAGAGGATCAAGTTCTCTTAATCTTTTGGCAATCTGAATTTCGACGAAGGCATGAATAGTTGTGAAACTGTCTTGTTGAAAGTAGCGCCAGTCTTAGAATAAATATGAAATGGGAATTATTGTTTTGCTGGATGTCTCTTGGGCTTTTGGCACTGTGAATCAAAATATATTATTTAAAAAAAAAATTACTAACTTAATTTGGGTTTTCTCCTTCGGCTATTTCACTCGTAAGTAGCTTTCTTTCGGGTAGGGCACAGAAAGTAAAAATGATCTCTCTGATTCAAAATCCATAACTTGTGGTGTCACCCAGTCCTCTATTCTGCGGTTGCTACTATTTAGTCTTTTTATTATCAGCAGCCCTGTTAGACTATCTGAGGATTACATTTAACGGGCTGTTATCATTGCGATACCCAAGATTTATTCCTACACGTTCTATGTGGGACTGCCGGTCAATCAGCCTATCATGTTTCTTAGCAATGCCATTATTCAAAAGCTCCATTATATCTGGGGTCATAGTTAGAGAGATGAGTGCAATAATGGGTCGGGTGTTGGTTTTTTTTTCTTTGTAGAATATATCCCGCTCTAAAAATTATTCTTGTAAATGAAGTGTCCATATCAATCGTGGAAGACGGTGGAGGGCGTCAGATTTGAAAATTAGAATAATTAAAAGAAAAAAAAGAAAGAAAGCTATGTTCATGGCAGAAATGGTTAATTAAATTTGTACGAACGAAAAGTGATCGGAAAACAATTTTCTGCCAATTCGGTGAATCGTGGCAGTTTTGAAAGAAAAGAAAAAAGAACAGCACTCGTAAATTAAAGTAATTAATCCGTTAATTTTTTTTTCAGATGAAATTCTTCAGCCTTCATCAGACAATTTATTGCAGCCAATTAGTGCAAACAATAATAAAGAAACCGACATGTTTTCAATAAATAAGACTGATGATGCATCGATTGGATCAACCTGGACAAATTCAGGAAATTTGAAAATTGATTTGAACAATTTACTATCAACAAATAATAAAGGCAACAATCCGGCACCATCAATGAATCAATTAAAAGTTCAAAGTCCTGTAAAAAGTCCATTAACTGTACAAGCTCCTTTGGGAGCGCCAAGAATACCGCCTCTTATCAGCCCACCACATCAACAATCAGCTGCATTTATAAACATTCCACAAACTATGCCAACAATAACAACAACAACAGCAACAACACCACAATTGTTTACTAATTTTAATATCCACACCCAAAATTCCAGCAACAATAATTTCCACAATCAATCATTCAACGCGTTCCAATGATATATAGCCAACAATTGAATTATACAAACTTCCTAGGAATAAATTATTTTGCGTACAACAAAAGTGTTGTAGCAATATTGTACGATTTTGTAAAGAACCGTTTTTTAAAACATTTTTATATTACTTAAAAAAATATTGTTGCCGATTGCCGCTATGTTTAGGAATTTCGTGGTTGTTGGTATCTCAATAGCCCTATGATATTTAACAAAGTTGCAATATATCTTTAAAGCAATACGAAAAACAAAACAAAAAAAATGTAAATATGAAAGATTTATATATTATTATTCTATAAAGTAATTTTTTCCGTTTATGTTTCAATATTTTTCTAGGTTTTCATTGGTTATGGATGTATTTTTGCATACATATTATTAAAATAATAAATTTTGCTTGTTAACGAAAACATTGTCAGAAATTTTGCCGGGATTTTTACTTATCCTTTAATGTTTTTTACTATTGAGTAGAATTTCTACATATTCATAATTGTACATAGAACATTAATTTTGACGCATGGTAAATACTGTTAAGCCGTTTTGTTTTGTCCATAATTGAACACTAAATGTATTGTTAAAGTGAGAAAAATGAGGCGAAGGGAAAATGTAGATCTAAGTTCACGCATGTTTATTAAGCCACTGTTATTTTTGTACATTTTAAAACTATCCACGTTCTATTTCCTATTTCGAAAACTTCAGGAAATATAGAATGAGCTCTCAAATTAGAGCTTTTCGCAATACCATACGTACCAATATCGTAAAAACTTCCATGTAGTCCATGGAGTCCGGGATATTCTTAGCCTGATGTATTCATAGAAGGAAGGAAGAAAGGTGAGAGTGATTTTTTCTTATTTTTCAAAATACATATTATCCTATATTGTCCGAACATTTTTTACAATAAGCTTCTAAACCGTTATAATAATATGTTGAATCCTTGCATTTAAAAATGCTTTAAAAACTGATTCAATGACTTTTGATTATATTTTTATACTACAAGTTATCGTTTTATATTTGTATTTATACTTCTTAAAGTCTACTAAAAGGATTGTTTTAAACCAGATGCAAATCCATCTTTTTATAGTGAAATTGTCATAAATTACCATTGTTTCGTCCCCAGTTATAATGTATCGGATGATTTCTTCTTTCTTTAGTCACATTACAGAGGTTCAAGAGGCTCGTAGAGAATCCGAAAAAACTTATTTCAATATATCTGTTTGTACAGCATCTTATAATCGTCGCTCACTCAATATAGCTTTTTTGACCAAATCTCATCAATTCTTTGTATTGACTAGCATTGAATATGCTAATAATTAAAAGTGCAACTAACGAATGAAATGCACAGGATATGTATATTAAATGGAAAAAATTAGAGAAAGCGAACAAAGCTTTAAAGATAAATTCAGTACCACGGTGAGAAAATTTTTATGTAATACAACCTCCCATTTACATTCATTTATAATTAAAATTCAAATAAATATCCACAATTAAAAATACCGCCTAATTACATGCCCCCTGCTCACATCGTTGTCAGTCGACTTACATCCGAAACTCTGAAATGCAACATGACCCTCAAATACTTGTGATGCGGTAATGCTCTACTGTCCTTGATGAAACTGTTGGTCATTGTCATTCTAGTCAGCAGATGGGCTATCGTAAACAAACCGGCAACAGCCAAGCAGGTCATTTTGAGAGATAACATGCTTGGTATTTGTTGCTTCGTTTGTAAACAAACCAAACAGCTGTGACAGTGAAGTAATGCTTGGTAGTCAGTGGTAAACAGAATTTCGCTAAATGAAGAAATACACCCTGCGAGTGCCTACTACTAATCCACACAATGCATCTACCGGTTACGTGGTTCATGCAATTCGAATAGAATCCCAAAATATCATAATAAGCGCACGTCATATTGCAATTTCAACAAGACTTTATTTTGCGTCTTATTCTGGAAAACGGAAATTTAAATTTTGGGAATGGTTGCAGTGTGAAATAAATAAATTTAATATAAAGAATTTGCATAATATGTAACTTAATGTGTGCACTGTCTAGTAAAATGGCTAATTTTGATCGTAATTCAAATATATCTGCTTATTTTGGGAGAATGGAAGTAAGTCACAGTTTTAATTTTTTCTTATATTTTTTGATTAGTTTACAATACATAGACAAAAAACTAGCACAAAGTAAAACGGACTTCCTTGGTATTTACTTGATGGTATCGATCGAACTGCAAGTAGAGGAGAAAATATTCAGTTAATTGTGCCATAAAATGACTAAAGAACATGTAGTAACAATAGCAACGTAGTAAGAAGAAGCAAATCGAACGCCAAAATTTCGTTATTCAATTTGTTCCTATTTTCATTTTGATTACTTTATATTAGTACTCTATTTTTGTATAGCGATAAATTGTTTTATTAACCGCTTTACTTCCTGCCTAGGTTCAATACCTATGCAAGTTTGTTGGTTTGTTGTTACCTAGGTGCAATACCTATACAATGTGTCGATGCATATATGTTGCCTGAGTGCAATACCTATGAAATAGTGTATTTTTGACGAATTGCCTAAATACAACACCTATGCAATCAATTCTAGCGACAGCCTCACCAAGAGACCGAATTAAAGAACTTGATTCACTGATTGTAACTAAGAAATTTATTTCTTAACAATTTGTATTTTATAGGATAAAAAATGATCCGTCAACAAAAAATGTACAATTTTTTAGACTGAGAAAAGATAATAATTCCGACAACATTTTTCAAGTTTAATTATATTTTCGTGGGCTTCTAAGTTCAATAGCATACGAAACACGATGCTATGCAATATGATAAAAGTTTATGTGAAATGCAATTTTTGCTCACGCATACCAAAATTTGCGTTATGAATTATTAGATTATCTGGAGTTTTCAGCCTAAAGGATACCACATCCAGCAGCCACCATTCTTGATTTCAGTTATCTTGTTATTACAATCGAACCTTTTATCAATATTAGCCTTCATTTCGTCTAAACGTTTATTAAATCCAATACCCAGGTCAGAGATGGCAGCAAGAATATTCTCAGCATTATCAGTCGACACAGGAAGATTTGGTTCTGAGCTTAATGCACTTCGAATGGTCAGTCTCACAAGAGGTACAGCGTCAAAATGTTCTCTGAGCATTGCTGATTCTAGTATACAGACCATCAGAAATTTTACTGCATGTCTTGTGGAACCATAGCTTGCACATATCGCACTGAACCCCCATCTGGTCATCCCCAATATGGGCCCCACATACACGACACTTAGTAGACTCCTCCATCGCATAAGAAGTAGTGTAGCAAGAACTGAGCCAAAGACCCAAAGTATTGCAGAGCTCGAAGAGAAAAAGAAAAATCTGTCGGCAAAGATCAGGTTCCAGATATAAAACTTGCTCTAGAAAGAAAACACGAGCCCAAATGTAGGTAATGTCACCTCACGTGGGGGCCAAATAAAGACTCTGTGTCCAAATGTAGGTTATGTGGCCTCACATGGGGCCCAAATATAGACTCTAGCTCAGCAAATTACAGAAAAATCTTGCAACGTAGCGCAACAAGCAGCAGGTATTTAATTATATCAATACAGGCAAGTAAAAAGAATTAACTGTATACAGCCATCAGCTAAAATCACAGCGTCGTACTCCAGCAAGGATACATCAGCCCACAACTGAAAAACTACCTCTACGATCGTACTGTGATCGCGCTATTTAAATTTAAATTACCCGGTATTCCTTTAATATCACGCCAGACATTCCCACAGTTAAAAATGCTGACGCTAGTCAAATGTCCATGCACATTTTCTTTACATATCATTAGCGCTCGCATTAGAATAATTTATTGCATGCGCACTTGCCCGAAATCAGACCCTTCTCAACTTATATTTTTAAGACTTGGGCAAAATGTGTAACACGTAAAGTAAAGTGTTTGTGCGGACCTCTTATCAGAGTACTCATGTGATATTTACCTATATAACTGCTATAGAATCTAATTTTCTAACTTGGCACAATTTTTGGAAAATGTAGTCGGTAAGAATAGACTTTACGAACGATTTCAAATTTTTCTGGTTTTTTAACCATCTTTATTTCAGGGCGATCTAGGAAATTGTTTCCTATTTTGATCGGCATCGACTGGGTATCTTCTGGATCAACTAACCGTTCAATCATTGAAGCCAGCTTGACTAGAAAAAATAAAAAGCTGGGCTCGCTTTTTATATTTTTACCGAAAAAAAGTATCAAGCCGTTGCGCTTGCTTTTCTAGCTTCAAAACTATTACCGGCCAAGAATAACAAGTAAATTCAGCATTTTTCGTAAAAATTCATAACTGATTCGGTCCCTGAAAATAAGAAGCCAGCTTGGCTTTTTATACTTCCGGCTTCAAAATCTGTTACTTCCAGCGCGAAAAATAAAAAGTTAAGCTGGCTTTATATTTTTGCCAGATAAAATAAAAAGCTTTTTCTGCTTGGTTTTTTTTAGCGTTTTTTAATAAAAAGTTAAGTTTTCAAAAGCTTTACAGGAATCGAAATGGGTTTCACGAACGAGACATCTTTTAGTATATTTCACTAAATTCCACGATCATGATTTATCCCAGCTTTTTTTGTTTAAAATTTTCAAAATACCAGTTATTTTCGGTCCCTGGTTCAATGTTCTCTTGGACATCCATTACCTTGTTCTATTACTTTACTTAGAGATCTCAAGACAAGGTTCTTGTACTTTGACTTATGTGTTGGGTGCGAACGGTACTTGAACCACTACACTAAGTCAGAAAATTAGAAATGATTTTAATAAGTACAAAATATTACACATAAGATAAGACGGCACACAACTTGCAATATATACCTTAGAATATAGAGATAACAGGAAGTGTTGATACTTGTAAATTTCGTGTGATGAGCGTGGCTTTATTCAGAGTATCATGGCTTTGTTCAACTTTTGGCTATAGCTGGTTATAGCCAGAATAAGGTAGTTCAGTTGTTGGCTATAGCCAATTTTGAGCCAAAAATAAGAGCTATAAATGACGAAAAATCATATCTGTTTATGTTAGCTGAATTGTCAGAATTTATTGTTCAACTTTTGGCTGTAGCCGGCTATATCCAAATTGGTTAGTGCGCTGGAGGTGAAGCCAAAGTACTTGACGTTTGTTTGTTTAGTTTTGATGTCAAGTAACGAAAAAAATGTTTGAATTTTCTTACTGTGGGGTTAGCAAAGGTGAAATTTAATAAGCTGAAAGCGAAATATATTAAAAAAAAAGACAATAAAAGTCCAGGCTGCAGTGGTCCATCGCGGTTCGATTTTGAATATTTCTTGTGCCGTTCGATTTCTTAATTCAATTCATTCTTTTATTATAGTTGCTATTGCAACTAATTTACTCTTATAACTCAACATAATTCTTAGAATGAAATTGAAACAATTTATGGAATGACGCAAGTTTGACATTTACTCACACAAATAAGAGCCCTAGCTACAGCCATTCTGACTACAGCCAGCTATAACCGGCTCTAGCCAAAAGTTGAACACAGCCCATGAAGTAGGTCAGGATTATATTCAAAAAGAGACAAATGTATTTTCAGCTGTCAAACGAAGTTTCCTAATTTGAAAGAATTTGAGTCTGGTGAAAATATACGTGGGAAATCATTTTTTAGGCAAGTATAGTTATAAAATATTATTTTGTGGACTTAACACATATTTTTATATTAAATTAAATTCAAATTAATAACAAAAACGATAAAATGTCTATATTGATTCTACTACAGCGGCAATAGATACTAACACAACCAGAATTCCTGTATTCTCTATATTCTAAGATATGTACCATCGCAACTGGTGTCAATTTGCGTCTGATATTTTTTATGATTAATTTGCTTACTGTGCGGAAACCTGCGTGCGACTTACCGGCAATAAAATTTCAAAGAGTAAATATGAGGTGGTTCTTCTTATTTTTTTGGTAAAGTAACAGAACTTAAATCTGATATTATCTAATAAATGGGTGAACCTTAACAACATTCTTAGTCAGGAGGAAACTCCACCGAAAACATATAAAATTTAATAGTGTCACACTTTTCTACATTCGATGAGTTATTTAACACTGTATTGATCGGTACCTAAATTCAAAAGTGCACATATTTTGACTTCACTCACTTCTACTATCTTGCGTATCTTTTCTTCCATTTTGACCTCTATGTTCATTCCTTGCCTTGATATCCCCCCCCCCCCCCCCCCCCCCCCCCCCTCCCGCAACTATTGTTTGAATAATTGTGGCAAGGTAATAAAATTCGTAGCCGTAAGTACATTTATTCAATTTTTCGCACCTAGACCAGAGATTAGGTAATTTATTGCATAATTTTTCGATAATTTTATATTCCATGCAGCCACTAGATAAAAATACTTTTCAACACATTCCTCTCGGTTTCGTTTTTTACTCACCATTTTTGGTAGCATTTCCGAGTCATCTTTCTCACATGGAAACCTTTCCTCAATTTCAACTTTCAATTGACTCCAGTTATTTATCTCTGTTTGTTTACTTTAGCACCAAAACTTTGCAGCGCCTTGTAACCTCAAAATTGCATAAAAACAATGTTGATTTCTCGTTCCACATATATATATATCTCAAAGTTTCTATATTAGAAATCCATTCGGACGCAGTATGCTTAGCAGAAAGATGGATCAGTTGGTTCGACCATTTCTTTCGTCACTAATACCGAATTTAATTGTTGCATCACTCTGAACTATTTTCTTCTTCACAACTTGGTAAAAGATGCTAACCGCTTTACAAAGAGTACATTTTTTTTTTGTAATTTAACGATTTCATTTCTTTTACTTCCACACAAATCTTTATCTACATTTTTTTCTGCCCTCAAAACTAATGACCATTTAGATTTCCTTATTTTCTTTTTAAACAATTTTGAAAAAGTTGAACTTTATTTTCACTTAGAGGTTTCATCCCACACTTGATTAACTGTAGCGAACATAACTAAACCGCACGCCCAACGACAATCTACCGCCTAGAACAAAATTAAACTTATTCTCTCCTGAATTTTATTTAAAATTATTGCAATCTATCGCCTACTATTGCCTGAGCTATTCCTGACTATCATATCTTAAGGATTTGGAAACTTCAACATATTTTAGTATGCCGTTTGCCTGCTATGCCAATTTCGCCAGGGATTTTTATTGACCTCGAGTTTTTACAATGATAATTAATATTGTTATTCTAGAAGTTAGCTTAAGTTTCATTCAAACTCAATACATTGGTGTCTTGTTGTGATTTAGTGTTATTAAAAAAAAGCGGTTATATGGTGTCTTTCGCTGACACCAAGAACGAAGAAAAGAGCACAACTCCTGATTATTTTGGTAAGTAATACCTGTGATACACATAGGGTTAATTTAACTGGGTATTAGCAAATACCCTGAGTATTCTGAAAAATACCCCGAATCACGAGCGAGTAATTTAGGGATATTCTACATCCTAAAAAATTGCTGGGTAATTGCAAGTACCCTGATAACAGTACCAACTAGTCGGCTCTAGAAATATAAAATTTGTGTAAGCCTATATTCAGCAATAGACAGTGACAAATCAAAACAAAAATGGAAATGAAAAGTGACCGAAAATTATCATTTGCATCACCTGCTGACATTCCTCTTGAATTAATGCAGTTATACATCCAGACTAATTGTCAGACATGCGTGTTACCATCAAAATACCCCGATTTAAGTGGTAAGTAATAAATAAATAACTAGATAATTCAATTACCCTGAAGCAAATAACCAGTTAAATTACACCATCCTTCTCTTGGAATGTTTCCACCATACCTACATATATATCATTCACTTCTTGGACTGTTCGCTTGACAAATAACTATTTACCAATTTTTATTGGCTCTGGTCGTTTGAACTATTTATTACGACAAGTTAAGTCGGGTAACTATTCTTCAATCCACCGTCTCCAGAATCGGTTCTTCATCACTTTGTCATAAGATGAATGTGTTCGACTAGAGTTTCTTTTTCCCAATAAGAAATGGTTCGGGGGTCAAAGATTCCTCTTCATCTATAGTAATAGGTAGATAGATGTGTTAATGGCTTCGAGTTGACGATGTTATCCGCTTCTCTTTATGGCCAGTTTCACAGTCGAGTTTAAACCACCCTCCAAGTTTAAACGTAGTTTAAGCCAAATCGGGTTTCACAGTGCATTCTTTTAGTAACGTTGGTAGTTCTGATTAAATTGTGAATTAAATTAGTTATCGCCACCATTGCGAAGCAATTTCGCAAGAATCAATCTGTCAATCGGAAAAAGTAAACAGATCAGAAGTAAAAAATAAAAAAAAAGTAGTTATATTTTCTAATTTTAAATATGCCAACATTAAAAAAGGATGAAAATTTTAGCATAAGTGAAGTTGAGCTATTGATATATAATAGAGCGCAAGAAGACGGACAAGAATAGATTCGAAGACAAAGTGACAAAGTTCTTTACTTGAACTGAACCTAGCATAAAAATCAACGTCGTCTCACTAATTAAAATGATTTGGCCGATTTCTAATTACTAAGTCGTCGCCAGAGTTGTAAATTTAACTCAAAAAAATCTTCTTCATCGCTAGAAATGTCTAAATCTAAATCCATGATGAAATTATTTTCTTGATACAAAAAAAGCAATGCTACTGTAAAAATAAAATTATCTTGAGTTTAAACCGAGGAAGGGCACGGTTTAAACTCTAGTTTAAACCGGGGTATGAACCAAACTGTGAAACTCATTCGTCGAGTTTAAACTAAATATTTGGTTTAAACGCAGACTGTGAAACTGGCCATTATAGATTGTAGTGTTTCAGAACGCAGAGCTATTTCTTTTAATCTGAAACTCAAAACCTGGGATTTGAAAGACAGTTAAATATCCATTAATTTTAAAATTTAATTCTGTCATTATCTAAAAAATCCTGAACATGTCGCAGCTCTTTACTGATTTCTACAAAATTCGTTCCATTGTCACCTCTGATGCACACGGGAACCCCTCTGTTGTTTATGAAAGTCCTTTTACAAATTATACAGGCATCCGTCAATTGCAAATGGACTGCTGTTGTAGTTAGTTGTTGGCCCAAAGTAATCGAAGCCAGTATATGAAAACTAACTGACGTACATATGGCTTAAGACGATCTGGTGACAATTATCCCATTATTTGAGTCTGCAGCTTAGCATTTATATTCTTACATGGCTTTCCATTTTTGCTGTTCTGACAAGAGCTCTCAGATGTGGTATCCAATACTTTTCACGAATTTCAAATACAATCAGCTCTTGATTCTTATGGTGAAATGTGAAATCTTTTATGGTAGTAATTCACAAGGAGTTTTGTGAAACTATGCTCCTTGGGAAGAATAATTGGCTTTAGTGTTGACACAGATACTACTGCGCAAATAAAAAGATAATTTAAGTTTAATTAATTTAATTTCTCCGTATTGGAGAAAAGCGAAGGCCCGCGATCAGGTCGACTCAGGTCGAGTTAAAGCTAACTGCACCGAGTACCTATACTCTATCGGTTAAGACGATAATATAAAAAGGGTGTAATTGGATATATAGCAACTTTTGCATAAATTAATGAGATAAGGAATATATGCGCCGGCAATGAATGTCAAATTGCATTTATCTAAAATAATTATCACTCTTGAAAGAATAATTAAAATGAATTGCGATTGCAAGTCATGAAATATGTATGAAACGTACTTGCAGACTGAAAAATAATGACGAATTTAGGGGAATGAACTGTAATGTTTAGGTAAGTGATAACTACGGTATAGAAATCGGCTTTACAACAATAAACGTTTGGTTAATCGTGTTCCTAAAACAGTAGCAGGTGTAAGCGCACATCTGGTCTTTGCTCCAACGAGGGTCAGTTAAATTTTGTTTTCACTTGTAGTAATACGCCAGTCATCAGCAGACTCACTATCATCTACAAACACATGGAGTTATACATTGGCAGCACTAATCAATTTCGGCGAATAACATTTTGGAACTCTAAAATGTTCAAGTAGCTTTAAGCCTTCGCAATTGAATCCAGTTTTTTTTAAATCTTGTTTAGAAGGGGCACTGTTCCACACTTTTTGAAGCAAAACCTTCGAATATATTTTGCCAATAACCCAAATAGATAGAAAATTGATATCATTAAACCAAGCATTTATCTTTTAGTTGGACGTCTCTGATGTTGCAAAATTTGTTTAATTTTAGCAAGCCGGATAATTGCGGTAGTTGAAGTTTCAAAAGTGGTTTCATCTCACAACGCTGCCACAACTTTATCAGAGTTCGGAAAAAAAATTCAAATCCTCCTTTAGCGTGTATGCTCTTAACGTTCTGTGCTACTTCAAAGCTTCCTTTTCAGATTGCAGCCATCTTCCTTGGATTCTATAACTATATTTGTTTTAAGAAAACCCAAGTTGTCTCTCGTAAAGTATTCCACGACGGAACGTTGTACTTGTAGCAGGTGGTTATCCCGTTCGTAATTGTTGATTTTGTTGTGAATTAGGAATATGAGATTACAATCCTCACTTCATATACCGGTCCATGAATGACCCAAGTAAGGTTCGTTCTTGACACCAATTTGATTTCTTGTACGTGTCCTTGCCATATAGGTGGACAATTATCGATACCTAATAATACTTTCGGTTTGCTAGTGGCAAATTCAACGATTGATAGACCTTTGATATGATTGTACTTTGTATTTAATATGTCTAAGCTCAGATTCTGCATTGGTAGCTGCAAGTTTGTTACTGTAGGTATAAACATTTGTGACCTTTAACTTCTTACTTCCATGGGAGATTCGACTTGTCTCCAAATTGACTACCTTGTATGATTACAAAAGTATTGCAGTGCTGCTTCTCTCCTATCAATATCAATCTGATCAGCTAACTCATTACCAATCATTCAGTACGTTTACATGAACTCTTGAGTACTTGACTTGAAATCCACTTGAAACTCAAGTAGGGTTCTTCGCTGAATTAATTCCAATTACTTGACTTGAAATTTTCTTGAAATTTACTTAAAAGTGACATTTTACCTTTGACAACTCTGCATTAGGTTCAATACATACATCCCTTAATTTCTCACTTTTAATAACAGGCTTTTCAGTAATACTTAATTTAATTTCAGTTGCAACTTTTCCTTTTTTCATACGGATTTAGCAACACTGATGCCAGATTTGTAAGCGAGGTATAAATATTGCACTTTGTCGTCTTTTTTATAAGAAACCTCTTCGCCTTATTAAAAGCGTAGTGCCATTTACCTGGCAGACGTAAAAACTCTTTTTTATTTTTTCTTTGTCAGTCTCGTACTGAGCATTCTGTTGAACCAAGTTCAATAACGTTCCCAGAATCTGCGTAATTTCTTTATACTCTTTTGGAAGCATAATAATTTCCGTTGTTGTAACCATTTTTTCAAGGTGATCCGCAGCCATCACAAATTCGATTAATTTTAAAATTTTCTATAAATTCTATTACAAAGAATCTTTTGTCAGTGACGATTTCGAATATCCTTGTATATAATGTAAAAATTGTATAAATACAGTTGTTGGTTATAGTAAGCTGCCTGGTCCGGAATTTTCAGCAAAACTACGTTTTTCTGGCAATCAAAATAAAATGTCCGGCTTCTTCCCTTTCCGTGCAAGATCGAAAAAAAATTTCGTTCGAAGCTTATGTATTCTATTTGCGCGCGCCAGGATCTTTCCAGGATCTTTTACTATTTTCATTCGATCTTCATACATATGATGCAGGTCGAGCATTTATCAGAGGAAGGAGCTTTGAAGCCAATGTTGAAAGAACGATTCAAAATCTTTCTGAAATAACTTCCTTTAACAAGATGCTCCGAGGAGAGGATGCAACTGCATTATACATCTTACAAAGTTTATTATTAATAGATAATTCCGTCGATAGATATTACCTTGATGTTATTCTTGAGCGACAATAATTAACCTCTAAATGGTTTAACTCGTTTTACAAGCTCGATAATCTTTTCACGTTTACCTTCAAATCTAAAGGATTTTCGATCACCACCTCGATTTTCTTTAGGAACTTCACCAGATTTCATGAAACAAGAACATAATGCTTCGCTATCAGCTATGAAGTTTGTTGCCCGTGTGAGTTAGCGAAAATTATTGTGGGAAAAAATTGCGTGGTGTAGGGTTAACTTATATATAGTCGCAGAGAATTTATCTTGAATAGGTAAATTGAGTTAAGGGGGCGCATAACACCTCTCTCCATAAGAAAAATATAGTGAATTAGTACAAGAGTCATCTTTTAATATGTCTACTTGTGGAATTAACGACTTTATTTCATGTACAATAATACTTATAGGACTTAAAATACTTGAGCACTGGGTAATACCGGTTTAACTCCAAACATTAATTCATAAGGGGTTAATTTCGTCGAATTGTGTATTGACGGATTGTATGGAAATATGGCCATAGGCATCTCAATTGTCCCAATCAGTTTGTTTTTCATTTATATAGTGTTATAATCCACTAAAGTTGGATGGCTTTTCTCCATTCCAACCATTTGTTTGTGACCTATTTTAAATAAGGAATCTAAAAGACGAATCTGCTAAGAGACGCTATGGGGCTATCTTTAAGCCAAGCTTCGTTGAGTAGCAATATGTCGTGAGGGTTGGTTTTTAGGAAAATTTCAAAATAGGGTTTGTTGGAATTGGTACTTTTAATGTGTAACTGTCTGTCTGATTGAAGTGTTGTCAAACCTTACTATGACACGTCCCCTATGCGTCATCACCCAATCCCTGAATTGTGTCAAACAGGAATTTGACACACTTCAGACTCCGGACGGCTCCACACTCGTGTCCTGCCACCATCACGCTCGACATCCTCCAACCAGTAAATTTTAGACATCAAATAAACTACTGATATCTAAAGGAATTCAAATGCAACTACCATTTTGGGAGTGCTGCCATCTGTATAGTTGAATGAGTATTAACCTTTGCAAGAGAGAAAGGAACAATTTGGGCAAATGTGTCGATTCGGGCATGCCTAGTGAATGTACAGCCTAGATTGCCGTGGGGTGGGTAAATGATATATAAAATCAATTTGACAGTTACATACAGAATTATTGTTTCGCATGCTCGGATAACAAACTTGATTAAACTTGGTTCTTTCTTCTCTTTTTGTTACGACAGACGGACGGACTGACAAAAGAACTCAAATCCACTTTCAACACTTAACGAGGGAAAGAAGTGGAAGGAAGTCCCCTCGGCCACTACCACTGTATTACGCCTCACTCACACTTTACCACTTCATTTCTTTTTCTTTAGAAACACACACATGAAAATATCAATAAAAATTCAATGTATGTATATAGTGATTTTTATACTCATATTGATAACTTGTCAATATATGTATAATCAAAATAATACCTTTTTCCATGATGCAAAAACATTTCTTGTATTTAAACTCAGTTTCAAAAAACAATTTTATTTGTGTTACCCACTTCGTATTAAAAGACTGACTACTGACTTAACTATTTATTTAGTATGTTACATGAATATTACTTAAATTATATATTTCTGTGAAGCCGAAAAGACGCGCGTACAATAAGTGAAGTTGGACTCATAGTTGTCCGAATCCACGTCTTGAATCGGATGCGTTCAGTCTGAAGATGCCAACAATTTGGAAGCTCTACCAATTTTTCTTTTTTCTCTATCAATTCTAAAATTTTTCTTTTCAATTAATTAATTTTAATCTTTTTTCGTTCTTCTTTTATTTGCTCAATTCAAAAATTTATTTTTTCTTTCTTTATTTTACCTCTTTGTGTTCTACCTTAGACAAACTTAATATACTAGGTGTCCAGTAACTGCGGCAAATGCTTTGCCACTTAAAATCAAAATCACGCGTTTAAAGTAGAGCTGTAAAGCTAGTAAAGTTCTTCATGTAAGCGAAGAGAAAACGGGATCGTTTCTTTTTTAATCCCACTGTTCATAAGCAGAGTAGATGTTCATTTCGTGCTCGTACGAGTAGGTCTGCCCCTGCCCCCTGTCGACTGTCTTTGTATACTTTTAGAATAGAGAATTTTCGCGGTATTGCAAGCCGATTAAATGAGAGCATGCAAAACATGCTTAAAAGCTTTCTCTCTTAACAAAGGAATCGTTGTTTTTGCTTCGGGATTGTGTTAGTCTTAAAGAAAAGTTTAACTATACTGGTGGGAGTGTAATACCGTCGACAGACGACCAAAAATAATTTCCAATTATGTAATTGAAAATTATTTTTAATTTCCAATTAAATATATGGTGACAGGCGATTTTGACATTAAATCAAATTTTGTTTGCAATAGCCAAAGACAGCAACCAACTGCAATGATTTATTACGTGATCTAACAGTTCTTTTAAATAGATGTAAGAAGTTAAAAAGACGTATTTATAATAGTGTACGAAAATTTAACGCAAATAAAAGACCTATATTTTGTCACCGTTTTCATTTTCTTCAAAAAACTTGTTCTTAAACGATGCAATTTGTCATAACCGCCACGAACAGCTGGGTCTAAAAGCTGTAACTGTTAGTTTACAGAATCACTACTACGTGTTTTTAGTGGCGCTTTGGAGGTAATCCTCAAAAACCAAACTCAATTATGTCTATGTGCAGATATAGCGATTATGTAATACTTTGTGGGATAATTAAAAGCTCATGGGTGACATACGAAAGAGATTATCTGGTTGATGTAGGTAATTTAGAATTATGACTATAGTCTGTCGAGGGTATAAGAGTCCTTCGCAATTTTCTTTTTTGAATCTTTCCACTACTATTATCGGTATTGGTGACGATATGTTTCTGATGAACAACTCAGTGATGTGGAGGGGAACAGACTTAATGGTGCCTTGCATCCGAGCGTATGAGGCAGGGATGAAGGCATTTAGTTCGTGCGTTGACAGGTCAACAGGCGCAATTTTGTTAGCAGCAGCAAATTTTTTTAAAGAACACATGTACTGCGTTTAACGAGTGTTGCTTGATGTTCGTAAAGCCGATAATATTAATTTTCTTAAACAGTGCACAATGGGCCGCTTTGGCCTCCGTGCTTGGGATGGGATCTCCTGTCCCACTGCCATAAAAATAAAGCAGTGCACCTATTCCGATATCACTAAGTCGTTTCTGACTGTCGTCATGTTCAATGCTAGATCTCGCTACAAGGACCCTTATCTGATATGTCGTAGAGCACTGGTAGTGGAGAAGCAGATTTGGGTAACGTGTTTGAAATGGATGTCCCAGAGTTCTGTGAGATGGTCGGGGCGTTGCTGACATTTTTGGAGAACAGTGGTTTAGGTGGGGGGACAAAATAAAAGGCTTTGTAGGAGCCTTTAGTCCGGGATCTTGAGACTGTGGCGTTTGCGGAATTCTTGCAAATATCTGCGGGGCTTGAGCAAGCTGTGTTGGTTGTATCAGGTATAGTAATATAATTCTACAGAGTGGGATTATAGGGAGGTATTGTGGTCGACCCACCAGAGTCGCCATGCATGGCATCACCTTTTCCTTACATATGGCTTGCGCTGAGGCGTTTACACAGGTATATGTCGGGTGGTGTGTCAAACAACATGGTGAAATTTAACCGAATAAAAAAAAATGATGTACTCACCACCACCCCCCCCCCCCCAGCAGATCGCTATACTTAATTAAAGAATTAATTTCTTTAAAATACTTAAACCTTTGTATTATGTAATACACTGAGAGCTAACCACTGAGGAAAATCAAAAGGAATGTTTTTGAGGTTATGGTGAAGCGCGTCCACGTGGAGAGGATGATAAGCTTCTTTTCTTTCTCGTCAAGATCAGTAATAATTGGAATTCTTCTGATTATATAAAATTGGAAGAATAGCTGGAACGGGATCACCGATTCACACATTCACTAATTATTTATCCTAGACTACACAGTACAATTTAGAGTCCCGGAACTACCCAGCTTAACTTTAAACCTACGATATAATTTAATATAAATGTGTTTGTCTCTCACCCAGTTCTGTTATTTTATTACCACTTCACACGAATTTTTAATCAGGACTTCACTTCTTCATTTCGGTCACTACACTGACTAACTGAGAGTATACTCGCCCCAACTTGGAACCATATAAGTCCTACGCTTCTCAACATGACAGTCGCACCAGTGCCTACCAAACTAAATAGATACTTAGTTTACAGAGGTAGCAGATATTCCTAACACAAGGTTATATCTTCATTTAGCTTTTATCTACAACTTTGTAATTTAAATTGTAAATGACCATAACTTTTCTTTTTCGTGTAGAAAAGTAAGAGAAAATCTTTCAATTCACCCCAACTTTTATTGTTTTAGTTCATTGTAGCTAATTCAGCCGATTTCACAACTGTGAACAAATAAAATTAAACGAAGATTTTTTCTGTAACTCAATGGCCAATTCAAAACTGCTATCACAACAACTACGAATAAAAGTATACATTATGGGCAATCTCCTTCTCTAGTATTGGTTGACGACAAGGGAGCATCTGCTATTTGACTTCATAGTCATATTGTTGTAGCTCTACTGCCCAGCGAGCCAACCTTCCAGATGGATTGTCAAGACTTTGTAGCCATTTTAATCCCTGATGGTCTGTCACTACTGTGAATTTATAACCTTCTGGGTATGGTGTCATTTTACGGATGCCCCATACTACTGCTAAGCACTCTTTTTCTGATACTGAGTACTTTTTCTCGGCATCATTTAATGTAAGGCTGGCATAAGCTATCACATGTTCGTTTCCATCAATTATCTGCGATAATATTGCTCCAAGCCCTTCGAAACTTGCATCTGTTTGTAAAATGAATAGCACTTCGAACTTTGGACAGGTTAGAGCTGGTACTTCTGTTAAGTTTTTCTTCAGGGTCTGGAATGATTTCTCTCGTTCTGGTTCCCATATCCGTTTCTGTTTCTTTTTTAACAGAAGATTGAGGGGTACTACGATTCTTGAGAAATTTTGGATGAAGCATCTATACCAATATGCTCTGCCCAGGAATTGTCGAAGCTGTTTCAGTGTAGTTGGCGCTGATATTTCAATTATTGCCTTGACCTTTTCTGGGTCGGTTTTAATTCCTTGTGACGTAACTGCATGTCCCAAGTATATTAATTCCTGTTGGCAAAAGTCACACTTATCTGGATTTAAACGCAGATTAGCTCTTCGGAGACGGTTGAATACTTCTTTCAAGTTATTTAAGTCGAAGGTTTTCCCGAGAATAATTATATCGTCAAGATATACAAAAGCTCTGCTATCCATTTCTGGTCCAATCACGGTATCTAGCAAACGTTGGAATGTGGCTGGTGCGGAATGTAGTCCAAATGGCATGACGGTAAACTGGAATAATCCCTTGCCTGGTACTGTAAATGCAGTAATGGGTTTACTATCGGTAGCTAATGGTACTTGCCAATAGCCCTGGTGCAGGTCCAGTGTTGAAATATATTTTGCCTCTCTCATTTTATCTAGAATGTGATTGATTTGAGGCAACAGGTATGCATCTTTTATTGAGCTCTCGTTGATCTTCCGGAAATCAATGCAAAAACGGTCGGCCATCCTGTAAGCTCACTATCCTCAGTGATTAAATTTTACTCCCTGTTGATTTTAACATATCATAATTCTATGATTGGTGAATTATGAATGTAACAATGCCCAATAGGGTACAATTTCCTTACCTTTTATGCATGTAACAATAAATGAATTAATAATGCTGATGTTTAAGAATACAATATTTATTGAATTCAACTTATAATTTTTTAGGTTAACTTTTGTGTGTGTACTATATGGAGACGTCGTGATGAACTGCTGATTTGTTAGCCATCCATCTTGTTTTTTCTTCAGTCCCTTTTTACAGTGTTGCCAACGCAGTCGCTTAAATGGAACTTGTTGTGGTAACACTCCTCCCCTATTTTTCAGTTACAACATGTAGTCAGGTAACCAAGTTGGTCGCGTTCTAATTCTTGACGATGTTCTAACTCCCTCATCATGACGCAGTTGTGTTCGTGCAGCTCTGGTTCCATGATTTTCCACTACTTCGTCTTCCCCAGCAGAATGATACGACAACTCAGAACTTGCATCATCATCTGTGGTTCCCGTCTTCTCCGGTAGCATACCGACTTCACCAAAAAGAATGTCAAGTGGCAAGCATCTTACACCAGTGTGTTCTGTCCATTCCTGGCTGCTCGTTCGTAAGCGCAGTTGGTTTATGTGTGAACGGATTAGTGTTTGTAAATCCAACCATATATTATAATTTACTGCACCCACTCGTTCAACCACTTTTCCAGGTGACCATATCATTTTTCTTCTACGATGAATCATAGCAAAAACGTCATCACCTGCCTCGAATTCACGCCTTTCAACGCCATGTTTTTTATTAAATTGGGTTTCCATCCTTCTGTTTCGTTCAAAAACTCTGATACTACCAGGTAGCAGTAGAGACAATTCTGTTCTGATTTTTCTTCCGAAAAAAATCTCAGCTGGTGTTTTACCATTGCATGCAGATCTGTTGGGTGTGGAGCGATATGCGAGTAAGAACGTTTCCAAAACTTTGGGTATTTCTCCCTCTCCCTCCATTTTAGATAATGCTCGTTTTAAAGAATCCACAAACCTTTTCGCTTGACCATTGGATTGTGGATGGTATGGTGCTGTACGCAGATGTTTAATTCCGTTTTCCTCACAAAATGTTCTGAATTGTTCGTATGAAAGTTGTGTACCATTGTCTGTAACCAAAATTTGTGGATTTTCATAACGTGAAAATATCTTACCCAGCTCTCTAACAGTAGCAGATGCCGTGATTGTATTCATTTGAATTATTTCTGGCCATTTGGAGTATGAGTCAACCAAAAGCAGAAAATATTTTTCCTTCAAGGGTCCCGCAAAATCTATGTGAACACGTTCCCATGGTTGTGTTGGTATTGGCCATGATTGCAATGGAGCTTTTACTGGGGATTTTGGGGATTTTGCCGCATGTGCACATTTCGAGCAACTCCTGACAATATCCTTCAATATCTTGATCAAGTTTCGGCCAGTAGACAAAGCTCCGCGCCAAAGCCTTCATCCTTTCCATTCCGGGATGTGCCTTGTGAAGCTTTTGTATTATTCTTTTCCTAAATTGTTTAGGAATGATGATTCGGTCCATGAACATTAAGCAGTCCTTTACCACAGAAAGGCTAAATTTACGTGCATAATATTGTTGACAGTCACGATTTCTTTGCTCGTGCTTTGGCCAATCATCATTATTAACGTAACCAATGATATTTTGCAAGGTCGAATCTTGTTTTGTAGCTGCCAAAATCATGTTGTATGTGATAGGAAGATTTCGTATGGAATCATCTAGATCTGCAACTACATCATTTTCTGTGTCAACCAATTCAATAATTAACTCGTCTTTGTCAACAGTCTGACTTTCCATTAGTCTCGATAGCATATCAGCATAACCAACATTTTCTGTTTTTATGTAATGAATTTCAAAATCATAAGATAGTAGTAACAAGCCCATCTTTGCAGTCGATTAGCTGAATGTGCTGGAATGCCTTTCTTTGACCCAAATATTTGCAATAATGGTTTATGGTCGGTATGCAATTCAAATCGTCTACCAAAAACCATTTTATGAAATCTTTTTACTGCAAATACAAGCGCTAATGCCTCTTTTTCGATCTGACTATACCCACATTCAGTGCGTGTCAATGACCTTGCTGCATGACTTATTACCTTCACTGTTCCGTCCGGCATGCGATGCATAATGCATGCACCCAACCCATAGTTGCAAGCGTCCGCGGCTACAATTATTTCCAACTCCGGATTAAAATGCGTTAATAGAAGATCTAACGATAATATGTTTTTTAATTCATCAAAACATTTTTGGTGTCTGTCATTCCAATTCCATTCTGTATTTTTGTGCAATAACTCATCCAATGGACCACGTAAGTTTCTCATCTTGTTGATGTATTTACTATAAAATGTGATACCACCCAAGAATGATCTTAATTGTGCAACATCGGATGGTGGTGGCATGTTTTGAACTACCCGAACCCGTTACGGGTCAGGTTTAATACCATCTGCATTTACTATTTGCCCCAAATATTTTATTTGGTTTGAAAAAAATTTACATTTTTCAAATTGTATATTAAATCCGTATTCTTGAAGTCTCTGGAAAACAGCATGAAGACTTGTATAGTGTTGCTCTTCATTTGGTGAGAAGACAATTATGTCATCAATGTACGCTGCCACATCCATTAACCCTGCCAACATGGTGTCCATTATCTGATGAAAGGCATTAGGTGCAGGTTTTACACCAGGAGCTAATCTGTTAAACTTGAACAGTCCCATGTGTGTGTTTATTGTGAGTAACTTCTGTGACTCATGCTCCACGTCCACCTGGCGAAAAGCATCACTTAAATCAATGTGACTAAAAACTTTACCTGTAGATAGTTTCGAGAAAATATCGCTTGGTGTTGGTAAAGGATATCTGTGAGCTTCTAATGCTGCATTCAATCCCGTAGAATAGTCACCGCAAATACATATTTTTCCGTTTGGTTTACGAACTACTATCATTGGAGCAGCCCATTTTAAATAGTTAACGGCTGAAATGACACCTTCCCTCTGAAGTCTGTTCAGTTCTTCTTCCACCAATGCTGTTACTGCATATGCGACTGGTCGCTTTTGACGGAATACAGGTATTGTGTTGTCCTTTGTATATAATTTAATTTTTGTTTTGGTGCAATGACTCAAATTATCTGTAAATACAAGTGGAAATTTATTTCTTAATGTATTAAGCTTTTCGTCGATCGTTATTTGATTTGTCGACTGGTCACAGATAGTGTTTAATGGTGTATTCCATAGATTGAATTTTTCCATTAAATCTATGCCAAATAAATTAACATTTGATGCTTTCGAAACATAAACTTCACATTGAATTAATTTTCTTTTGTAAGTTACGTTACAGTGAAATTTGAAAAGTGAATGCATGTGCTCACCTGAAGCATTTTTTACAACTTGGTCAGCTGGTGACAGTGTAGGCCTCCCAAGAGTACACCACATTGGTTCTCATATGATAGTGATTTCTGATGCAGTGTCAATTTGTAAAGTTGGCTTTTTTTCATTGATGAGAATTTCAATATATTTTCGTTTTTCTATCATTGACGTGTGGTTGTTTACGAAAATTCCTCTCGATTTACTTACGGTTGATGAATGTGTCTTCTCTGTATTTGTTTGTAACGTGGATTTGTTGTTTTTGCTTCCGCCAAAACAATTGCAATAGCCCTCTTTATGACCAATATTATTACACATTTCACATTTAGTCTTCTTGTATGGACAATAAATTGCAAAATGCATTTGTCCACAACCCCAACAGGGTCTTTTTGGAACTGAATTTTCACTTCCTGAGGACTTGTCACGAGCAGACTTATTTCTGTGTTTAACTGTGAATGGTCTGACCTTTACTTGAGAAATGGTTGCATTGTTCGAATTTGGTTTTGAATTTCGACCTTCCTCGAGCAATTTTGAATCCTGTTTTAAATGCTTGATGTGTATACATTCATCTGTTAAATTCTGCAACGTTTGCTCTGAGCTTTTTGATTCATCCGCAAGTCTTGATAACAGTCTTGTACGTACTTCCTAATCACACGTTGACGTTAACCCCAAAACGAATATTAAACTTTTAAACTGATCGATGGTCATCTTGTTGAATTCGAAATCCTCACACAGTCGATTTACTCTCGCTGCGTATGTGATGTAATCTTCTGCAGATTTCTTTACGTTTGTTAGACAATGATAACGTGTGTTTAAAAGAGACACTGTACAACCAAATAATTTTTTTAATATCACAATTGTTTCCTCAAATTTCAAATCCTTTGGCTGTTTTGGTAATATATAATTTATATATTTGCTGTGTACCAGTGGATCTAATTTTCTTAGTAACATTCGCACCAAAGCAGCGTCATCCAATCCCTTTGCATCTTCTCGGAAAAGGTCTTGAAATTTTGAGTACCACTTCTCAAAAGTTACGCCATTTTCTGGATCATACTGGAATTCATTTACTGCCCTTGAAAGAGATTCGATTATTTGTTCACTACTTAAAGATGAATTTTCTTTTTTTCAGATTGTTGTACAAGTGCCTTTTGTAGATCCTGTTGTGTTGTTGCAAGTGATTTCAATATCTCTTGCTGCTGTAACAAGATATTAGCAAATTTTTCTGCCTCCATTTTGGTGTTTACTTTTATTAATTAGATTATTTTCCAATATCCTCGTCGCAAAATTATGTTACCTTTTATGCATGTAACAATAAATGAATTAATTATGCTGATGTTTAAGAATACAATATTTATTAAATTCAACTTATAATATTTTAGGTTAACTTTTGTGTGTGTACTATATGGAGACGTCGTGATGAACTGCTGATTTGTTAGCCATCTTGTTTTTCTTCAGTCCCTTTTTACAGTGTTGCCAACGCAGTCGCTTAAATGGAACTTGTTGTGGTAATAACTGTTTTATTAATTTTCCGAAGGCTTTCACAAATACCACCAGCAAATCCTCTCAACGTAACTTTACCATTTCAAATTTCCTACTTATAAGTTTCGCATTCACTTAATCGAATTGTCGTGCATTCGCTTCCTAAATCTACAAAGGTATTAAATTAAATCCCGCCTACGAAGGCTAGCAAATAAAGCTCACTTTTATATTCTTGCATTACTCTCATATTTTTATTAATTTGTGGGACAATTTCTCCTTCATTATAGTTGCAAGCTCTGACGATATGCCTCAAACGTCCATATCGAAAACATTTTTCCATGTATTGGTCCCGGTTTTCTCCTTTGCGTAGAATTTTGATAAGTATTATTTGCTTTTCTCACTAGTTCCTACGATATTAGGCGATATTTTTCAAAATTACTAGACTTAGCACGCGATTGCAATTCTCTATACTTTTCTTGCTCAGATATACTACTTTCAAATTGCTTAATACTTTCTAACAACTACGTAGTAGTTTGACAATTTGATGCTGTTAAAGCAGTTATCACCTAACCCGAAAATTGTGTAAGTTTTTATACAAAGATTCGCTAACGACGTAATTTCGTAAAAATAATTTTCAATAGGTTCACTTGCATACCTTTTTATTTTCATGAGTTTCGCATGGATTGCTGACTCATCGATAACATGAGGGAACCCCTCAATTATCTCCTTTTTAAAAAAATTCCGAATTATCACCTGCATTTCGTCGGCTCAAATTCCACAACTTTGCAGGTCCTTTTAGCCTAATTTAGGCATACAACAACACTTCAATGTTTTCTATCCATTTCACAGCATTTTGATAAGCATTTCCTTCATATTCATGTATTAATCCGGCAATTTCTCACACTTACTAGAGGTTTTGCGCACTGTGTTCGGTCTATCACTGCTTGACCAATTTGTAGAATTTTTAATAACATTAGCTTCACTAGATTCACTCACACTAGCCTTAATCTTACGTAGCTTTGGCTTTTGTGTTGTTATGGAACTATGTTGAGTGATTGGCTTGGACGTGAAGTCCAGACTGCCAGCATGAGCTGACAGATCACTCGACGGACAGCGCGCCTCGGCTATTGGCGGAGAGTGTGGGGAGGTTCCACGAAAAACCTGCCGTTGCCGTCTGCCATAATCAAAAAAAAATTCGTGCCTACAAACTAAAAGAAAACGCCGGCACACATTCGGTCCTGAAGGGACCTTTACGTCACTTACCTATATTCACATCGAAGGCACAGATGTTATGCCTTATGTATGGCCTTTGCAATGGCCCTCTTATCATTGGAAAATCTGTATGTTTGTATTGCGCGTCAAAAGTGGTCTTTAGGACTAAACTCTTTGAAGGTCAATTCTGCCTCCAATACAGCGAGATTCTCGCCAACTTTACGCTATTTGTGGTTGCCGGACGGGTAGAAATTGATGGGAAAATGTTCATCCGCCTGTTCTCTTGTTTCCAATGCAGCAACTGCTTTAGGACATTCAAGGGGGTATTTTCGGCGTCCTATAAAGGTTCCGCTGGTTCGCAATCAAGTGTCAATCACTAAAAATTGATATACTCTTAATCGATCTTTATACTTCCCGGAATATACAATTGTAAAAATTTCCAAAACTTTACCTGAACGATTAAACTCTTTATCGTGATTATTCTCCAGTGATAGTTTGTCCTTTATTGGTTAAATCTCTTCCGATATTTGTGGATCACATTAGTGTCTTTTTTACTTAGCACTTTGCCTTTTGCAAACAGAAGGAAGACAAAGCTCTTCTTCTTCCTTGTCACAATCAGCATGCCACACCGAGCCCGCCCGTCGAGTTTGGGGTGTGTTCAGCAGTCGGTTTAACCAAAGGCCGGTATACATGCTACAGTATTTCTCAGTGCAGCATATTGCTATATGCAATATGCTACGACCATAACAGTGTGCCGCTCATATCTTTCGATGCACGTCTTCTCACCTTGTTAAGTTATTTCTTAAAAACTATTAGAAATTTCAGATCAGGCTGATAGACAAAAGCAATTTTCCGTTTTGTTTTAAATTTCACTCAATTTACGTTTCTATGTCCGCAAGGATTTGTGCCTCAGTAGAACTAACTCAGATTTCTCCTAAATACCTAAATTGAGTTTTGGTTTATTTTCCTATTTATCTTTCACATAAGATGCGTTGAATATTCCCTTGGATTTAATGGCTTTACTACCACAAGTCCCTTTTCCTTATTTCACTTTCTATTTTTCCATTTAGCTTTTATTTAGGTCAGGTTGTGTCGAATTTGAAATCTATATTTTCCTTGTTTTCTTCTTTCAGTGCAGTATTTTGTTAGGTTTGAAAGAAAGGTTCACTAAACATTTCGACGTAAAATTTCAAGGACAGGTTTTAATAAGTTTTATTAAGAAGCCTTGCACTTCTCAGAATTCGATGTGCGTCGTTTCACTTTTTTTTTACTTCAAGTAGATACCTAAATAAACTGCTTACCTGTTCGTAAAAATCATGTGCCTGGGTGTGGGTATAAGCTGCAACGGATTCAAAACCATTATTGAACACATCCTTGAGCGAGACCGAAAAGTCGCCCTTTAGACGTTCAAGTTGGTTATTTGTTGAGTTCTGAATTTAGGTACATCCCATACCTCGCTTTATAATTTTACTAGAGGCTATACCGGATTTATAACACGAAAATTAGCTCATAATTTTATCATTATTACTAACACTTTCACTTATGTGGGGGCCTGGTAATCTCTTTTTTTACACTGCGCACGATTCTTATGACAATCAATTAAGCCAACCTGCCTCAGCGGCCTTTTATAAGGTTTCACCCTGAAACATAAGCCTGCAACGTGTCGTCACTGACTGAAGGCCAGAGTAAGACTCTGAGAAGATGTTTTGTTACAGATAGCTGCATCTTCTGAACTACTGCAACAATCATCTATCTTTTACAGAATAATGGCTTATTTTACATTAGTAGACTAATAGAAGAAGTAGCTCTCCAACCTTCATGATCATTATAAATTCCCTTTTATCTCTTGACGCAAATAGGTCGGTGATAGTTAGTTATATATAAAGACTTTGTTTTAAGCGATAGCTCTCAGCTCACTCCAGGTGTCTCAGTTGATGTCGCTCTATTAATATTTTCCTCTTCCAAGCACTATTTTGTCTTCCTGTTCGAGAGTTAAACTGCCAGAGATTTCACTAAAGTACCATCTTATGGTATGGGGCATTGGGAAAACACATTTCTTGATGTGTTTATTCGGTAATTGGCATCTTCTGACTCTTATGTACCAATTGAGTAATATTATGCTATGGAGATAACAGAAGCTATTCTCTAGCTTCTCTCTCATTATTTATACATATGTGAATTACAAAAATGGAGCTTATGTTAAAAAGAGCAAATTTAGTGTTTAACGAAACATCGCATCGTTGAATTTATCCATCTATGACCGATTTTAAGAATTGTTTGCACTCGGTAAGTCCTAAAACTATGATGTACTTCACTGACGAAAATAATTTATGAAAACATTAATGCTATTTAATATTTTTTCAGGTACTCTATTGGTCGGACTACGCAATATTAAGTTTATGCAAATACGTATATATGGTTATATGGATTCAAACTCAACTTTGAGGTTATTTTCCTACTGTTTCCTGATGATGAATGCTGTAGGAGTAGGCGCTCCGTTAAACGGATTATGCACGGTAAGTCCATAAATATATTAATTTATTCAGTGCTGAAATAATTTATGAAAACATTAATGCTATTGAGTATATTTCCGGCGCTCGTTTGGTCGGACTACGCACGGCTAGTTTAGGCAAATACGTATATATATGTAATTATATGGTTCTAAAAAAATCTCTTAGTTAATTCACTGGCGGCAACAATTTACTATAATTGAACTATTACATATCTTCTTTAGGCACTCCTCGGTTTGGGTCACGCACTGTTAGTTCGTGCCTATACTTACTTATGTGAGATTATTTCCCCTTTTTCATCCTAAATGATTATTACTGCAGATTCGTTCTCAAACTATTTCACATTTATTTTCTTATTTAAACTAATTACTTTTACCAAAAATTTCTCAAACTGATCGGCCCAGCTTCTTTCATGCCAATTCACCACATCCAAAAACCAAACATGTCTGCCCACCTCTCCTGTCATAACCTTCCGGCATCTTCCTTGGTTCAATCCCTTAGTTCCCTGACAAGTGACAGCTACTGGATAATAGACGTCAGTGCAGTAACACTATGTACTAATGGCATTATTACATGCCACCATAAGACGATATTTCGTATTTCTGCCACAGTATTTATATTTTGACTTTCCGGATAAAAGGGATTGATTCGCTCCTTGATTTTCGCGAGTCCCATTTGTAATGCTTGTTTTTCGTTGAACGGTTGAGGGTCAGCACTTGAGTTACACCAGGGCCAATATGGTGTGTCCAACGAAGTAGGAGGAGTACAGCGAAGAAGAAGCAGTAAATTCGACGGATTTTATTGCATACATTCATGATCTTGATAAAAATCAAGATATTAGAGAAGCTGATAGAAACGCTATTGCCAGTTTTGTTAATGATTTCAAAGAGAACGGACGTGTTGTTGATTTAATTGGGATTTTTGGACTTAGTGTTAAATATGGTGTTGAAAGTGTATTTGGTGTGCAGTATTCAAGTATGTCAGATAAAAAGAAGACATTTCCTCAATTAGTATACGCGGAACGTGAAAGACTATTTATCGCAAATCTATCAAAGTAATAAAAATAAATACGTAAATTTACAAGAGTTTAAAAAAAGTGAAGAACGCAAGCGTCTAATACAGGATTACGCGAAAGGAGGAAACTATTATAAACATTTACATGGTCAGTATTACGCATCAGAGGCTCAACAAAATAATCAACTTGCAAAAGAACTTGAGGACAATTATAGGCTTGGACTAAGTAAATCTAAACGACCAGACACTGGATCCGACGACACCTCCAAACTCGCCAGAATTGAAGAAGATCCTAACTTTCTTGGAGCAGTTAGACCAAATAGTCCATTATCTCCTGGAACAGTTCAATTCATTGAAGATTTATTTCATAATCCTGACACTGGTGCTACTTTTGAAGGTGCTAGTAGAGCATCGGTTGCTTGGAAAACAGTAGTTCCAATGGATACATCTGAAAGTGGTACGTCGCGTGGCCCGAACACAGGGGCGAGATCCGGTGCTAGCGGAGTCAACGCCGTTGGTGGACGTTCGTCTGGAGCTGAATCGATTTTAACGTGGATAAGACCTAGTAATCCAACACCATCAAGTGTGGCAACATTTACGAAAACAAGAATTTTAATTTCTTATGGATATAGCACTGAAAATATTTAATTGGGAGATCCACATTATGTCGAGAATATTACTACTCCATTGGCTTTGATACCTGTTGATTATCTATCGTTTTATTTGAGTCATGCAGAATTCGAAGCTTTACATTTTGGCGCTAAAATTATTGAAGTTGAGTGTAAAGTTACACCGTTGACAAGAACTACATTAAGTGGTACTGCAGCTTCGGAATATGTTCCTATTGGTGTAATCTGTGAGGGATTAAATGTTCAATTTTATGGGCGCAATAAACAGTACGAAATAGATTCATCAAATCCGATGAAGCCTACTGGTGTTAACAAAATAGACCCTAAAGAAATGGCAAAGAAGTATTACGAAAATGTTAATAGCAATGCTTTATGTGTTCCGCAACCAACAGAACAATATTATGGTCATGAATGGAATCGTTCTGAAAATCCGGATGCAAGTAAATTCCCATAATATATGGTTCATAATTATGGTGTAGCAAGAATGGACGAAAAAGTTCACCAATTTTTAATTAATCAGGCAATAGATCAAGAAATAATTCATTAGAAATATAAACCTGAAAATGGACTAATGAAAGCTGGCAAAGACCACTTTGTACCGTGGAACAGAAATACAAATTCAGTTGAAACAACTTTTACCAGACCCAGATCTATAGCTATGCAATTTTTTTCAATGTCTAGTGGAAAACCTGCTATTGGCGATGTTGAATTAGGTAACAAACGCGACGCTTATACATTAATTAATCAGGTAAGTGAGCAGTATTACAGGAAAAAAGAGAATTGCGGTGCATTTCATCCTGCTCGTGGAGCAACTAGTTTTAATGCAAAACCACAATTACATGTTGGACTAGTAGCCACACCTCAATTAAACCCAGGGACAAGTAGCATTTCTCATCTCAATAGCGCTTGTTACTGGAAAATAGAATGCATGTGCAAGATAACATTTAATGTAAATTTCGAATTCTCTAAAAATAATGCTATTAGTTGGCCATTGGAAGTCACGTTCATCGAAAATGCAGCTCCAAGATATACAGATGGACAATGTTTATTTTGAAATACAGACACGGTCAGCGAAAATGTTGGTAATCTTGCGGAATCAGATGATGATGATTATGATATAATCGATAGGGAAATTGAAAAACTGAAATTAGAGATTTAATTAAAACAATATTTTATTGAAAATTGTATTATATAATATTGTATTCTCTTAATAATAAATAAGATGACAAAGGATGTCGTTTTTTATTTAAATATTTCAGCATTTTTCATGCTTTCCAGTAGATCTAAACGCCCGCCTCTTCTTTTGGGAAAACATCATTATTTGACAAAACAATAACAGGTGTTCTTGTAATAACAGCATCATTTTGATATTTTACTTTGGCATTTACTGTGTCACCACCTAATATAATTTTTAAAGTTTCTGAAGCTGAAGGCTCCATGACAGGTTCATTCCACAGTATTATTATGCGTCTATATACACATTCCATTAAAGGAAAGTTACAATATCGATTGAAATTTCCCGTCTGACCAAAATCAATGCAAAATTGTATGAATGTATAAAAAAAATAATTTTTGCCTGCATTTGGTGGAGGTAGTACAAAAATGGTTTTATTTTTTTGTTGAATTTGTTATCTAGTACTGCTAATAATGTTGTAAGAAAATTATAAATGTCAATATTATTAATATTGAATTGAAACTTAAGCAATTTTTTTAATATTAACACGGATTCCTTTGGATTATAATAATAATTGTCCACATATCCATGTGGAGCATTAAAAACTAAATGTTGAGGCTCACAACTTTGAAAAAATTGATAAATTTCAAATATACTTTGTTCATTGTAAAAATTATTAACTATTCTTAAACAGTTACGGATTAAAACAGAGTTTAAACAAAAAAATTTATATCTTGAATTAAGCCAAGCGCTAGTCGAAAATATCTGACTCACTGGCGATGTAGGTCATTTTTGTAGGAATGAAACGATTTCATCGCCTTTACTTCTTTTTTGGTATTCTGTAATTTCTGTAGATGTGGCGCTGCCTGTTGTAGAAGCCGCTGTACCATTTGTTCCTTAGTGTCCCCAATTGAAGTGGTCACGAATGTAGTGCGGTATGTCGCCACCATTGATCTTTTAAAAGATTGAAGACTTTGCCAAATTCGTAAACATCCACCTTTATTACTCGGTATCCGAATTCGCCCGGTGAGCTCAAAGTAATAACATTGTCGCCCTGCCTGAAATTTGTAAATATTGTTAATAAATAACTAGTACAATAAAATACAAACTTACCTTTTCGAAATAGATTATGAAATTGAGCCAGTGCTCGGTGCTGAACTCGTATTCTGGAATAATTCTTCTAGAATATCTTTTGTTGAACAGTCCACATGTTTTGAAGATGTTGGTGAATTCACATCTGCAGGAAGAGTTGGAGTAGGAACTTTCATGCACAACATGTTAGTGGTCTCGATGGTAGGTGATGATAAGGATAACTCCTGTAAGCCTGCGATTAATTTGTCGAGTATCCAATCCGATATATTTGGCGTTAGCACTCGCACCGTAAACGTCGTGTAATATTCACTTTCTTGGAGCACGCTCACGAAATGCTTCATTGAACATTCTGCATACTTTATCTTGGACTATTGGAGCTTTTCTAATATAGCTTGTATTCCTTGTATTCCAGCTGTACTGACTTTAAAATTTTTATTAAATGCAGCAGAATCTCGTTGTTCCAAAATACTAATATCATCTCTAACAGGGACATGTAGCCGTCCAGCGATGGTGCCTGTTCTTCCAGTATTATTTCCTCTATTGATTTTGGCTTCTTCGCTAACGTCTCCGACTTTATTAGACTTTTTCGCTTGCGGTTCGTATTCTTAATCATCAGTTGTATATTCACTGGCTCTTTGCGAATTTTCTCGAATTCCATGATTTTCTGACCACATGATATATTCATCTGTGTTTCGTCTCCACTCATCATAGCATCCTCCTCGTCCGAGATTATTAATCCACGTGTTGATGTAATTTCCATTGTCTCCTTCATTACAGATTTCTTCGTTTTCGGTTGTGGCATAGTCACTTTCGTCGTTGGAATATTTATAAGAACACTTAGTGGAGCACGTTTCACTTTGATTATCCGTGAACATTTGAAAATTTTACTCCGCTGCAGTAAAATTTATAACACCCAACGACGACGACGACGACAGTCAAGAGGGGAACACCGGCCAGCGATCGCACCGTAGGGGTGTTACGTACCTGTTGTGAGATTGGCGGGTATTTTATCCAAAACACTTTTTGAGTTGTCGGACTCGTTTTATTTCCTTTCTACTTCTTTCACCAACTTATCCTTTCTCCTTTTTACAAACTTTTCACAAACTTCTGCTTATAAGCTTTTCACAATCTTATTCTTATAAACTTTTCACAATCTTATTCTCTTATTGTTTTAACTTTCCACAATCTGATTCCCTTTTTTTTTCTTTTTGTAGCTTTTCAGAAACCGAGACCGACCTGACACCAAGTTAAACTAACTTCAACTCTTTTTTTCTTTTTTTAAACTAGACTGCCGTTTTTCAACTTATAAATCCGACTCGCTTTGTTTTTCAAAAATTCGACTACCGAACCGCCGCGTATAATATTTAAAATCCAACTCCCTAACTTGATCACATTTTTCTGTCATCAAGCTTCGTTGTTCAGAGTAGAAAATGCTTAATTGCATTTTCTACCCTGAGAAAATTATTAAAAATTATTTTGTTCTGGACTTGTTTCAACAAGTCCAGAATATTTTTCATCGGATGGTCGCCTAAAAAATGTAATTTGACGCTTTTGTCAACACCAGCTACCGTTCTGTCGTTCTGAAATCGCGCCGCGCATATACATACAATGTATTTCGGCGGCGCGCATTTCTCACGACGAAAGCTTTTTTGTGATATGTATGTACGTTCGTACATACATATTGAAATTTTCACGACAAATCGTACTGAAGGTACGATTTGTCTTTTGCTTTATTTTTTTTTTAAAGTAAATATTTCTACTGGCAAATTTTGCCTTCAGCAAAATTTGCCATGGGAATAATTTTATTTTAATTTATGGAATGTGAAGAAAATTGCTGACGCAATTTTCTTCACTGATTGAATTGATAAGCTAACCATGTTTTAAGCATGGTTAGCTTATGTGAAAAATTTATGCTGGAAATATTTTAATGTTTCTTTTCTTTTCTTTTCCCTAATTCTATCCACTTCTAATTAGGTATTTGTTTTAGGCATGTAACATTCCTCCCCCGCCAAACGGAACGAGAGTCATTCTTGGGAGAGGAATGACTCTTGAGAAGGAAAAACAAACGCCAGGAAATCTTTTGATATTGGTGGTATAAACAAAACTATTTTGTTTAGCCACCGCTCTGAATTTCTTATCTTAGGTGTCGGATTACCATCTCGGGAATTGCGATGGCCTGGATGGAAGGAAACTTTTTGATTTAGGTTCACTCGAGTTTTCTTCTTCATCCGTGACAGTTGCCGAGCTGCTTTTTTTTTTTTAAAAAAAAATCTGTAACATTGCGGTTGTATAATGTTATTTACCCTACGCTTGAACAACAAGCCCCAGCATAGCCCGCCGGGTCTCACCTCCGTGGCCAGCTCCATTCACGTAATGTACGTAATTCCCGGATGGCGAGGCCCGATCCGGCTAGTTTTGTTAAGGCGCGGGGAGCGGCCCTTCACCGTGTGGGGCGAGGACGCCGTAGCCGGCCATACTTATACTGTGGACTTGCCCTTATATCCGCACCAGGGCCAGGCTTGGGTTGTCAGAGGTGAGTGTTATTGAAAATATTTTTTTTGAATTCCCGATACTTATCCCATTTTTGTCTTCTTCTTTCAGGCGGTGCCCTAAATATATATGGACGACATGGTCTATGTGCCTGCTGCCACCCGGTGTTTGAGCCGGCTATTACCGCGATCATCCGGCCACTGATGGTCACCCCTCCCCCTCTCGGAGTTGAGGCTGTGGCCGAAGATGACTGGGACCTTGAGTGGCAGTGAGATAGTTTCCTGAAGGAGGAAAAAAAATATTCTTTTGTCTTTTCTTTCCTTTTGTTTTTTATAATAATAATAAATAATAAAAAAAAAACGTAAAAAAAAATAACAAAATATTTCCAAAATATTAATCTTTTTCTTTCTTTTTCTTCTCCCCTTTTTTTTTCTTTTCAGGGTATTTGTTTACATAGTTTCTTTTTGCGTACCCTTTTTTCAGGTATGTCTTATGTACATAATAATCTTCCGCCTGAGAAAAAGAGAATTATTCTTTGAAAGGGAATAATTCTCAGGGGAAGTTGTTGTGGTTGCTATTTTTGCGGCTCGGGTCTTGGTCGGTTCGGTTCAGTTTTACATTCAGTTTTTGTCTTTTTCTTATTTTGAAAGGTTCTTGCCTTAATCTGTTTACCTTAAGTCTAAAATTTTTTGTGTGTTATTATAATGATAGGAGTAGTAGCCTGGTATTAGGTATCTTTTTTTTTCTTCTATTTATGTATTATAATTTTATATTGGTAGTTTTTGACATTGTTCTTTATGTTCTAATATATATCTTTTAAACCATTTTTTTTTTCATTTATTCCTTTTATGTTCTAATATATATCTATAAACATTTTTTTTTCATTTATTCCTTTTAAGTTTAGCTTATTATTTAATGCATTCTAAATTTTTAAGTTAGTATTGTCACTCTAATACTAATTATTATTTTTATTTATTTGTTATTTCTGTTACTATTAGTACCTTAGTAAAACTTCTTCCTTTTCTGTTTATCTATTTATGAATCTTATACATTTAATTTTATTGTAAACTATGCATTTTTGGGTACTTTTTCCTTAGTTATTTTATTCCTAACTTATATAATATAATTTTATTTTTTTTTTTTTTTTTTTAATTCATTTTTTTCTTTTATGGAAATTTAGTTTTAATGTGCTTTAGGACTTTCCGCCTGTTCCATATTTTAGTATATTTTATTTTTTCAGGTTAAAATTTTTCTATGTATATCGTTGTACCTATTTTACCAGGTCTACTTTTCCTATAAATTCTACTTTGATTAAGTGGCTCATGTTGACAGTATCAGTGTTCCCTTTTCTCTTTTTTTTTTTTTAAACGATTTGGACTGATTTTGTTTTGGAGAGGCTTCTGGCTCGCCTTAAACTGGGTTGGGGAGCAGGTGTTCGCTCTTCTAAAGGAATTCCCTCTGATGAAATTTCGGGGTTACCTTGTGGTTGATTCCTCTGTTGTCTCATCTTGATGACAACAGGGTTAAGATATTTTACTGCCACAGCGATCATTATCGCCAGAACTAGTAGGCTCGTAAATGATAGAGAAGTTGTGGACAGGATATGGGAGTTTTTACTCGATATCTTTTCTTGGTATTTTATAATTTTGTTTTGGATTTCTTCCAGCGAATGGGTGTCGGTATAAATTGATTTATGTATATTGTCTCCCGTTAAGATTTCGATTTTCCCCAGACTGTGGTTTTGAGTTCCTTGTAAAATTTCAGTCAGGTTTACGTTGAGTAGAGAGTGGTTGAGCTCAGGAAACTGATTCGGCTGGATAATTTTTAGTGGAAATTTACTCTGACCTTCGTATTTAAGCACTTTGTCACCTATTTGAACTTGACATGTTTGCGTTATCTCTAATATCCCTTGTCCTTCCAGTTTCGAGATTACAAAGTGATCTGGACATGTGATGTGTAGCACCGTGGAGGTGATAAAAGAAAATAGCCACGTATTGGGCTTACTTAATTTGATCAGCATGTCTTTTTGTGGGATTTGTACTCTGGTCTTGCATTTGGGCACTTCACTTAGAGGGTTGTATAGCAATTTAATGGCACATTCGTTGGACGTTGCCGCTTTGATTATAGGCGTGTTCAGCCGGCCTACATACGTGTTTTCTTCCAAATTACTTGTTATTTTTTTGAAATTTTTCATGTCATCGCCTCTTAATAAGAGAAATTCCTGAGTTTTTTCGCTATTGGCTATGTATGAATAACCAGGGTCTGGAATTAATGAGTAATTTGCTGACTTGGATACAGGATAGCATTGAATCTGTTGTAGCCTCATTTTTGGCAGATTAAAAATTGGGAGAGTAATTCTCACCACCAATTTATTCTGCATAAGGAGCGACTGAGCTCCTGCTGTCTGATATAGGACAGATAGACAATTTTGGTCATTTGGGCAATTCGAGGCCGTCTTGCGGTATATCTCCAACAGATTTTTGGGAGACATTAGGAGTGGATGAATATGATTGGTTTTACTAGCCATTATTATATCCAGGAGGGCTTGTTGTCGATATTCAACTTCGATGATTTGGAGCAATAAGCTTGATATAATCTCTTGTCTCAATTGCCTCCTAGTTAAATCATCGGCCACATGGTGGAGATCGTTTATCTGGTGTGCTATTTTTTGTTGTCTGTCTATTAACCTTGCCAGCGGTTTTTGAATCTTTTCCAAGGTAGTTTTTACAACACTGATTTGTTGTTTCTCTAGCTCGGCTAGGGCTTGTGTATTCGATTCAAGTTCTTCTAACCTGCTGTAAATTTCTTTTTCGTTGTTGCTGTCCATAGTTCCAAACAAATAGTGCATGGCATTGCCTATTCCATCAAATAGTGATCTGGCCTTGCGTTTTCCTGGTACTAGTTCCCTAATAGTTTCCGTGCGCTTTCGTACGCTGTCTATAATAGCGTGTATGTGTAGTTGCTGCACGTTACAGAGATCTTCTGGGTTTGTTATATTTATGCAGAGTTTATGCACTAAGTGCTCTGCATATTCTGCTAGCTTTATCTGTGCATCTAGTTCTTCCAAGTCTATCTCGGTGAGGACATTCCAGGTGTCATGATATACCATCAGATTTCCTAGGTCCTCGAAAAATATACCCCCGAGCCATTTAGCTGGGTTATTACATAAGGTTTGTCAGCGGTTGCTCCAGTTGTGTACTGGATGAAGAGGACAACTATGATGAGTTTTAGCGCCATTTCTGTGGACAATTCAGGGGAAGAAAACAATCCTTTAAGCATACTTGTACGTACATTGTGCCGATTTAAACTGGGCAGTGGAGTGACTCCACCGCAAATGTTCATGGGGAGGTATTGAAATGAGGTGTAATGGACACTATAGTGGGAATTTCAAGTCAACCTGGTTCATTTTTGTTTGATATGTTTTTATTCGAAATATGGTTTCAAACGGTTATTATGTACCGTTACCGTTCGCTTACCAATTTTGATTGTGGTATTCACATCACTTGGTATTGCGATTACCTGATAAGGTCCTACCCAGATTTGGGAAAGCTTATGTTTTCTGCTTTCATTCTTGATGAGGACCTTGTCTCCTACATGGAAAGTTAGGGGCCGTACTGTCTTATCGTAGTACCCCTTTGAGCGCTGTTTACTTGCCAATAAGTTCTTTCTTGCCGTGGCATATGATTTTTGGAGCTTATACTTCAGTATATGATAATAGCTCTCATGATTGTAAACGGGTTCGGGATCCCGTTTTAAATTTGAGGGGACATCCGCTGTGAAGCCGTATAGGCAGTCCATTGGGGTAAGTTTAGTACCCTCGTGTACACTATTGTTATACACAAATGCAGCGGTTCGTAGGTATTGGTCCCATGTTTTGGGATTTTCATCTACGATTGTTCGCAGGTATTCAATCAGCGGCCTGTGGGCACGCTCTAGTGCTCCGTTAGACTGTGGGTGGTATGCCGAAGTCTGTAACTTCTTTACCTTTAGAAGCTTACATACTCTTTTGAATAATTCACTCAGGAAATTTGTTCCCTGATCGGTGAGTATTCTTTTGGGTATGCGATAGCGCGTAACGATTTCATCAAAGAAAACTTGCGCTACTGTGACTGCTTCTGCATTAGGTATTGCATACCAGTCGACAAATTTTGTTAAATTATCTTGGAAGGTCAAGATATATTTGTTACCTGATGTGGTCTCTTCTAATGGACCTACAATATCGAGGTAAACTTTGTCGAACGGTTGCTCTGCGATGTCCGTGATAACCATTGGCATTTTATATTGTGGAGATGCTTTCATCGTCTGGCACTTTGGGCATTTTTTAATGTATTTTCTAATATCGCTAAGCATGTGTCTCCACCAATACTTGCGTCTTATGCGTTTGTAAGTTTTTATGACACCTTGATGGCCACCAAATGGAGAATCGTGATAATCATTTAAGATTGTTCGGATTTCCGTAGCGCTCGTGATAACTTCGGGTGTCTTGCCAGTACTTACTTTTTGCTCAGGCGATGCTGGGTTTAGTGTTTCCGCCTTAGTGTGTTGAATTTCGTTTTGGTCCGCTTTAGTGTGCTCTTCTGTCTCCACACTGGAGCTATTTAATGTCTCTTGAGCCTTTTGCTTCTGAGCTCGAGTCACGACGAAACAATGAGCGGATTTCTTCTTTCTCTTGTTATTTGTGGAATTGTTTTCCTCCACATCTGAGTCCATCGTGTGGTGGACTAGGGCTTCTACCGTTAAGGTATTGCCTAAACTGTCTTCTTTTAATGATTGAGGGATGCGACTTAGTGCATCGGCATTAGTGTTGTACTTCCCTGGTTTATATTCGATGTTGTAATCGAATTCAGATAATTTGTGGTGAAATCTCACCAAACGGGAAGTAGGGTCTTTCACATTGAAGACACCTTTGAGAGGTTTATGGTCAGTATAGATCGTGAATTTCCGGCCTTGAAGATAGCACCTGAAATTCTTGGTAGCCCAGACAATAGCCAATAACTCTTTCTCTATAGTAGAGTAATTTCTTTCGGCTTTGTTTAATGTGCGGCTTGCATAGGCAATGGGCTGGTCCTTTCCGACTTCTCCTTGAGAAAGAACAGCTCCTAGAGCCTCGTTACTTGCGTCTGTAGTGAGATTAAAAGATTTCGAAAAATCTGGGTAAATTAAAAGTGGTGGAGAAATTAAAGCATTTTTTATGCTTTGGAATGCTTCTTGGCATTTCTCTGTCCAAGTGAATTTTACATCCTTTCGGAGTAAATTTGTGATTGGACGTACAATTTTGGAGAAGTCTGGAATGAATTTCCTGTAGTAATTGGCAAGTCCTAAAAATGACTGGACTTGCCTTACTGTTCTTGGAACAGGAAATGTTTGGACGCAGGCCGTCTTACTTGGGTCTGGTAGGGCTCCTTCGCTAGAACATTTATGTCCTAGGTAAACAACTTCTCTTCGTAGAAACTGGCACTTTTCTGGCTGCAGTTTTAAGTTGTTTTCTCTCAACTTATTGAAGACTTTCCTCAACTTTTCGTTGTGGTCGTTTAAATTTTTACCATAGATGACAATGTCATCTAGGTAGACAAAACATTCGAGGCCTTGTAGGCCTGTTAGGACGAAATTCATTAGGCGTTGAAATGTGGCGGGGGCTCCTTTGAGCCCGAATGGCATACGCTTGAACTCGTAGTGCCCATAACTTGTGCTGAAAGCAGTTTTATGTCGATCTTTTTTGTCGACAAGGACTTGGTGATAGCCGTTGGCCAAATCGAGTGTGGTGAAATACCTTGCGTGACCTAGTTGGTCGAGAATATCCTCGATTCGGGGTAGCGGGAATGCATCTCCAATTGTCTTTTCGTTTAATTTACGAAAATCGACAACGACGCGCCACCTTTTTTCACCGTCAGGTCCCGCTTTCTTGGGGACAACTAGTAGAGGCGAATTCCAAGGGCTCTTACTAGACTGGACTATCCCGCTGTCTAGCATTTCTTTTAGCTGCTCGTTGATGACTTTCCGCTGTGTTTCAGGTAAGCGGTACATTTTTTGATTGATTGGTGCTTGATCTTGCACCAATGGAATATTATGCGTTATCGCATTTGTATAGGTGAGTTTGTCACCTTTGAGGAAGAAGATATCGTTATACTCTTCGCAGAGTTCTGATATCGAAATTTTTTCTTCCGCGGTTAAATTAGGGTCTAGGCTGAGTTCTTGCTCTAACCTAGAAATACGCGGATATTGTTTTGAGTCGTCCGGAGTCTCATTATCCGGGTATAGATATCGTACATGTTGTAATATTGCCGTTTTGTCGGCTGAACCTTGGTTTGACTTACTCTTCCTTTTAGGTTTTTGACCTGTAGATAGATGAGGATTTTGCGATTGCTTTTGAGGCTGTATTTCGTTGCTCTTAATAATTGACAGGGTATTTGCTTCCTGCCTTGTTGACGGCTGAGTTTGGTACACCTGTGTGGTCTTTGCCTTAGGTTGTGTGGGATACTCATGCGCGTCAATGCTACTGCTTTTTGACCATGTAGAATTTTTTGTGTTGTGTGACGGTGGAGTAATATGCACCTTTAATATAGGCTTTAGCGACTCGCTACCGTTTTTATATGGCCGTTGTTTGTTTAAGAGTGATTTATGCCTCGGGATTTTGGACGGAAGAGTTATATGCACCTTTTTGGCAGGCTTTAGACACTCAGTTCCGTCTCTTGTGTTGTTTGATATTGCCTCTAAATTTGGTAGTGGAATGTGTGTTCTTTTGTGGTCTTTTGTGTGTGTTAATGGGACTAATATGTAGTCGTTTATTGGAAATAGCTGTAACTTTAAGCTATGTATGACTACTTGATGACTGTTAGCGTTGAGGATACTGACCAGCACTAATTCTTCTCCAGATGACAGCAAACTGTTTGCCAAGAAGACTCCATCGCTTATCTCTTGTGATAAACAGAGCATTTCTTCTTGAGTTTGTAACGGGACTGGGGCAACAATTTGAGAGCGGGCAGGTATGCAGATTGGTTCCTTAAAGGTAACCAATTGCTGCCTGATTTCATCGGTCTCTTGTTCGCCCAGACAGCCTTTTTCACATTCCTTGGGCTCTTTTGGAGCTTGGCAGCCAGCTTTTCTCGTTTGAGAAGCCTTGAAGACACTGCAGGTGGATAGTTCAGCCTGTTTAGACTCTACCTCTTCTGCAAGTGTTCTTACTTCGACTGCTTTTTCAGAATGTGGCTTGTCTGTTTCAAACTCTAATGGCAAAGCAAATTCGTCTGGATTAGTTTCCGTGCGAGGAAACCTTAGTGCCTTATTAGGACCCTCAACGTTACAGTTTTTTGCTAGGAAATCATTTCCTAGAAGTCCATCATCGGAAAGGCCAGGCAAGTTCTTTACGACTTGAAACTTGCAGGGAATTTTGTTTTTGAAAACGAAGTTTCCCTGGCAATTTCCCAGCGTCTTTCCGGTACCAAATGGGGTCTGAAGTGTACATGCCTCATTGTGGTTAATTTCTTTGAGATCTTTTAATGACCTTTTCTTTATTATACTAACCTCAGCGCCTGTGTCTACTACTAGTTTAGCTTGGCCGTTCAGGCCTATGTCTAAGGGTAGTTTTACTGTAGCGACACTGGAATCGGGCTGCTGAGGGGACCCTATTTTATTAGACGGGAGATTTATAGTCGAGCCGGGGAGTTTTGGGTCGACTGTACGTCGTTTCCCTGACTCCGGGCCTCCCATTTACGTTTTTGTTGGCAGTTATTTACTGCATGTCCAGAACGACCACAAAATTCACACTTTTTTCTTACGTTATATACTCTGGAATTGTTATTGGAATTCTGCGGCTCTCTAGGGCGTTGATTCGATGGTCCACCATTGTTGTGTGGTCTCTGGAAACTATTATTGTTTTTTCTGCAGTCACGCACGTCATGGTTATACATTTTACAGTTCACACAATAAGGCGTATTTTTCCTTTTGAGGCAATCAGCATATGTGTGGCCTCTTAGATTACAAAAACTACAACTGATTTTATTTAAATAATTATTTTTATTGTTTACATTAAAATTTCTATTTGGTGATTTTGGCTCCTGTTTTATATTTGCCTGTGTGAACTGTGATGGAAATGTACTGGTGCTTGCATTTGTGGGCACACTGTTTTGCCAGGTATCCTGTGCGCATGGTATTATGCCTGGATTATATATGGGGTGATTTGCAGGCGAATTATTTAGAATCCCTTGCGGATTACTTATCACAGGTGCATTTATTGACTGTGGTATTGGGTTCTGCACTGTACTGTATTGAAAGTGCGCTGGAGGTTGCAGAAATAGAGCACTTTGCTGGAGACGCTCCATGTCAAGCGCTCTTTGTACGAGGTCATCCACCGTGCCGTCTGTCATGGTCAGGAGATATTGGCACATATACGGGTTATTGACGCCTGTTTTTAGTGCGTTTTTCGCGAAGTCTTCTAGCTGTGTTTTCACAGCGGGGGCTGCTGTAGCGCCATATTTGGACTCTGCTGCTTCATTACAGAGTGCCAGCATTTGTTTCACTCGTGCCGTGAAGGCTGTGAGGTTTTCCAAAGGATACTGCCTTGTAGTAATTAATTTATTTACCAGTTCCTGATAAGTTTCCCTAGGCAGGTATGTACGATTTAGCCGTTCTTCTACCTCTTTGAAAGTAGTAGGCATATTTGCGGCAAACAGCTGGTAAGCTTCGCCTCGAAGTCTGGTGGGGAAGATTTGCAAAAATGCCGATAGTTCCTCCACCGAAATGCACTGGATTACCTGCCTGCAGCATCCTAGGAAAGTTTGGAGCTCCAGGCTCAATTTTGGGTGCTGCTCTCCCGAGAATAGGGGAACGAGCTGGGCAGTTAACTTGGCGATTTTCGCGTAATCTGCCATGTTTATATTGGGGATTCTGAAGCTTAAGTTTGATACTTTTGGGGAGCTAGTTTCTTCTATGCTGGTTTCCAAAAGGGAATCGCCCAGCCAATTCAATAGGATTTCACTCACGGTGGAATCACTGACACTGTCTTCAATGGCACCTTCTCTTAATTCTACACTATTATTTGTAATTTCTGTTTCGAGAGAGTGCGAGAGTTCCCGAAACTGTTTTAAGCTTTCTTTAAATTTTTCCGTACTTTCTTTGAATTGCGCGATTTGCTCAAGACGCCGTTCACAGGTCTTTTTGAGCTGTTTATCGATAGAATCGCACTGTATAACAGAAAGTTCGGAGGAGTCTCGCACTTTCCCCTCTAGATATTTTAAATAATTTTCTAAGTTTAAATTAGAAGGTCTTACTTGTGGGGGACCTGTAAGGATTGTCCCACTCCTTAATGTTACTCCTGGTGCTGTTGAATTTGTTGGGGGTGTTTGATTAGCACCCTCTGTTGCAGATGTTGCTCCCTCGTTGCCTCCTTCGTACCGGGACGGATCTTCCTGTGCGTCGCCCGGTGAGGAAGATTGTTGTGGAGTTGGTGGAATTGGTGAGATTTCCGGCGGCGTCTCCTGGTGGGAGCTTTCCTCGCTCATGGACCACCGTATGTAGAATTTGCAGCTAGGGGGGCTTCTGCCGTCTTAATTCCCTTGGTTCAAATTGAGAGGGGGGCTTATTGCCTTCTTCGAGGTCCCTCTCAATTCAGGATCGCTGGTTTTTGTGATTGAAGTTCTTTTGCTGCCGGGGGGGCCCGTGGCCTTCTTAAATTCCCCTGGATAAAAGCTGAAAGGGGGGCGCGTTGCCTACTTCGAAGTCCCTTTCAGCTCCGGATCGCAGATTGTCGGTTGAGGATTCTTCCTTCAAGTTTCGCTTTGAAATTTTCGGCTGTGGACGTCTTATGTTCCTGGGCTGGGATGAAGCCCGCTATTGTCCCACGTTGGCACTTTGCGCTTTGATGAGGGGGTGGCTGCGTGTTTTTCAAACAGAGGCAGTTAAAGCTGTCCGACCCCGAGCGTTGGGAGCCGACTAGATCGAAATACTCCTGAAGCCAGACTCAACTTCAGGCGAAGGGTAGGGTGTCTTGCCCAGTAGTCGATTTCGTCCTCCACTCCTTTTGATTCGTAGGATAGAGGGTTTTCGAGCACTTATACTTTTGTTTTTTGTAAAGTAGGCTTCCTCTATCCTACCGGCTGCGCCAATTTTGTTACGTACCTGTTGTGAGATTGGCGGGTATTTTATCCAAAACACTTTTTGAGTTGTCGGACTCGTTTTATTTCCTTTCTACTTCTTTCACCAACTTATCCTTTCTCCTTTTTACAAACTTTTCACAAACTTCTGCTTATAAGCTTTTCACAATCTTATTCTTATAAACTTTTCACAATCTTATTCTCTTATTGTTTTAACTTTCCACAATCTGATTCCCTTTTTTTTTCTTTTTGTAGCTTTTCAGAAACCGAGACCGACCTGACACCAAGTTAAACTAACTTCAACTCTTTTTTTCTTTTTTTAAACTAGACTGCCGTTTTTCAACTTATAAATCCGACTCGCTTTGTTTTTCAAAAATTCGACTACCGAACCGCCGCGTATAATATTTAAAATCCAACTCCCTAACTTGATCACATTTTTCTGTCATCAAGCTTCGTTGTTCAGAGTAGAAAATGCTTAATTGCATTTTCTACCCTGAGAAAATTATTAAAAATTATTTTGTTCTGGACTTGTTTCAACAAGTCCAGAATATTTTTCATCGGATGGTCGCCTAAAAAATGTAATTTGACGCTTTTGTCAACACCAGCTACCGTTCTGTCGTTCTGAAATCGCGCCGCGCATATACATACAATGTATTTCGGCGGCGCGCATTTCTCACGACGAAAGCTTTTTTGTGATATGTATGTACGTTCGTACATACATATTGAAATTTTCACGACAAATCGTACTGAAGGTACGATTTGTCTTTTGCTTTATTTTTTTTTTAAAGTAAATATTTCTACTGGCAAATTTTGCCTTCAGCAAAATTTGCCATGGGAATAATTTTATTTTAATTTATGGAATGTGAAGAAAATTGCTGACGTAATTTTCTTCACTGATTGAATTGATAAGCTAACCATGTTTTAAGCATGGTTAGCTTATGTGAAAAATTTATGCTGGAATTATTTTAATGTTTCTTTTCTTTTCTTTTCCCTAATTCTATCCACTTCTAATTAGGTATTTGTTTTAGGCATGTAACAGGGGCATGATCATGCTATGCAATGGTTCTTCCCCACTTGTATGTACCGAATGCAGAACTTAACTTCTTAGTTGGCTAGGTACTGAGAAGTTCATGGTTGGTCGAAGCTTTTTGATCAACTGATTTGCTTTCAATTTCAATTTCAATTTCAATTTCAATTTATTGTGCCTAATATTAACATGTTTTGGAGCTTAAAATATATATAGAATTACTTGCTAACTATATGCTACAGACTATATTTAGGTCTTTACCAGCTTATTATAATGTTTTTTATAATTATTTACAGTGTGTTTAATAAATAGCTTCTAATGAATTATTACCTAGAAAAGTGACACTCTAAAAACTAGGTTACAATGTGTTGTCTTACGAATTCTAATAAATAGCTAGAGATAGCTAAATCTAATGTATGCTAAGCCTACTCGAACTAGGTATTTACAAGATTTACACTAATAAGTACTAAGCCTATTATGTCGATTTTTATTGGGGTACTCTGAGCTTGCTTGGGTTTATTGATCTAAATTGTAAGTGGTTCTGTTTCCCCTAACGGATTTGTGGTAGTAGGTAAGTTTATTGTCTCTGTCGTATAAAAGGTTTCTATTTTGCAGCCATTTCAGGACATGCGGTGCCTTGTGTCTGGGGATTTCCATATTGGTATTGTCCACGTGTTCAGCGTATTCCTCTATTATAGGATTAGGGATTGTTCTGAGTCTCTCTAGGTACTTTATTGCATTTGTTATTAAAAATGCGTCTATCCTCTTGATGTCGGTGCGCCTATAAAGTTCCTTGTTCCTGATTTCTTTGTAGTTGTTGGCCTCTGTACGTCTGTGGTTTATTGAATACCTGAGACATTTTCTCTCGAATATCCTTATTTTCTCCATTTGGGTCGAGTTTATGTCGAACCAGATGGGAAATGCATATCCAAATATTGGGCGAATTAGCTGCTTGTAGCAGATGGTTTTTATCCTATTTTGAATGCTGTTCCTAGGTTTTATTACCCTTGAGAAAGAAGAGAAGACGTAGCTGGCTTTGTGTAATTTATCCTTGATGTGAGCGTTGAATTTTAAGTTTTCTGTAAAGATGACTCCCAGGTACTTCAGTTGTTTTGTGTATTGTACTGTTTGGTTATTGATTTTAATTTTTACCTTGTTCTTTCTAATATTCCTTGAAATATTTGGGTAGGTGTCCTTTCCATTTCCTTTTATCAATATTGTTTGGCACTTGTCTATATTAATTTTTAATTTCCATTTCTTATAATATTTAACTAGGGTATCTAAATAGCTATTTAATTGAGTTTTCATAGGGAGAAATTTGCTGTTTGCTGTGTAGAGAATTATGTCGTCTGCATATGTAATGATTTTTAAAGGGTTGGGTGGGGGAGGGATGTCAGCCGTAAAGATGTTGTATAATGTGGGGCCAAGGATTGATCCTTGAGGTACTCCTGCTGCGATGTTAAATTTCTCCGAAATTGAGTCGTTGGTTTTTACAGCGAATTTCCTGTTAGTTAAGTAGCTGTATATATTCTTGCATAGATGTGGATTGAATCGGTATATATGCTTCATTTTGTATATGAGTCCTTCTGTCCAGGTGGTGTCGAACGCTTTCTCGGTGTCTATGCTGCACATTAGAGTAGCTTTTTTCCTATTTAGGTTTCTTGTTATGTTGTCCATTAGTATCGTCAATGCGTGGTTGGTTGAATGATACTGCTTGAAACCCATTTGGAAATCTGGGATTACATTGTTGTCCTCTATATGGTCCAGTATCTTGTAACTTAGGAAGCGTTCATAAATTTTACTTATTGCTGGTAGGAGTGAGATTGGTCTATAACTGGTGATTTGATTCGCTGGCTTATTGGCTTTTTTAATGGGCATCACGTAGGCTGTTTTCCACTTTTGGGGAAAGTATGCGATATTATACAGTTGGTTAAAGAGGATTGCTAGGAAGGTCCAGAATTCTTTTTTTGTTTTCCTTATGAGATAGTTGGGCACACGATCTGGTCCTACCGATTTTTTATTTTTGCTGCGTTTGATTAGATGATGTATTTCCTTGGGTACTATTAATTCAGGATTGTTGCGGCTGTTAGTGTCAGAGTTAGTAGAGATTACGGGATAATTATTGCTGAAGTTAAAAAGGGGTGAGTGGTTATTGTAGAAGGTAGAATTTATCTCACTGTCCAAGTTGGACATTTCTGTGTCCATGCTGAGATTTTGTTTGTGGATATTTTCCAGGTGTTTCCCAATGGCATCTATTTTTTCCTTATCTTGTGTGATGTACTCATCTGGGTTGTTTGGGTTGATTAGACTTGGCAATCCTGGTGTGGTTTTTATTCCTGCGAGATTTTTTATTGACTTAAACGTCGTTCGGTCCATTGTTATGTTGGCTAGTTTGTTTTCCCAGTAGGTTTTATGGTGAATATCTATCCTGGTTTTTATTATGATGCCGATGTCTCTTATCTGCGCCTTTAGTACGTGTTGGTTTGGGTCATATCTTTTCCTATGCCAACTCCTTCGCAGGGGGTTCTTGTATTTTATTAGATTGGTGATTGATTCCGGGAGCGGGATGTTCCCACTTGTTTTTAAGGTGGTTTTTGGTACGCTCCTTTCTATTGCGTTTTCCATTGCTTCCTCCAGTTTTGTTATGTTTTCATCTGCCTCGTCTGGGGTTATGTTACGGTTGATTGGTATATTAATATTACTAATCGCGTTGTTTAGTATTCTATTGAATAGGGGGATGTTAGTGCGGGAGTAATTAAAAATGGTTCTTGGTTGTGTTAGTGCTATGTCATTAATTTGTATGTTTAGTTCGACTGCATTGTGGTCTGAGTCGAAATCTAAGGTTTTTAACTTATCTATATAGTTAGGATGATAGGATGTGTTGAGAGTGTTAGAAATTAGAAAAAGATCTAGGTATGAACTAAATTGAGATCTGTGGAATGTGGGGTAGAGAGATGATTCTAATCTAAGGTCATAGTCTAGTAGATTTTCCATAAGCCAGCTATGCAACGTTTTCCCAGCTTGATTGCTATTTGTGCTTCCTAAGTTCCAGAGAGGATGTTTCGCATTGTAGTCTCCTCCCATTATTATTTGTCCATCTTTAGTTGCCTCTAGTATTTGTTCCAGATCCGTTGTGCTAAATGTTACATTTCCACTTTTGTTGTACAGCGATACCAGATACAGATTTCTGCTTGAGTATCTTATTTTTATGATTGTGGTTTCTAGATTCTGTGTGCTGGGGTTGGTTATTTTCTCGTATTCTATGTTATCTTTGATGAGTACGGCTGTTCCTCCTCCTTGCTGATTTGATCTGTCTGTCCTGGCAATTTTGTAATTTTTGAAATGCGGATTGTATCTCTTGTTGAGCTTTGTTTCTGTCAGTAACATTATGTCCGGTTTGTGTGTTTTTAGGTAGGTCTCCAGATAGTGTCTTTTATAATTGGCCACTATCGAATTTACATTTAATAAATGAATTTTCAGCGGTTTACTCTGCATTTATGGTTAGGTCCAATAATAAATGCATCAGTGCCTCTCTTTTGGCATTTCTCTCTGTGAGTTGGCGGTACTGTGGAAGAAATCCATCAAATTTGTTCAGGCAATTAAGCAGGTTTAATCCGAATAGTGATTGGCATTCTCGGTTGATAATGTTTAGCGAGTTTTTGTTATTATTATTGCTGGCGTTAGTGCTAGCGTTAGTTTTAATATTAGGAGTTGTGGTTGTAGTTGGGGTGTTGCTTTTAAGCATTTGCGAGTAACTTATGTTTTCTCTAGTGTAGTTCTGATATGCCTTTTGCTTGTTCCTTCGGTTGGCTAGGGCCTCCTCTTTCCTTTGGATAAGTTCCATGTATTTTGGGCAGCGTCTGTAGCTGGCCGGGTGTCCTAATTGACCACAGTTGATACATCTAGGTTGAGTTTCTTCCGACATATTTTGTCGTTTACATTGTCCAGGCTCATGTTCCTCAGTGCATTTTTGCACGTGCTTGTTTAAGATTGCTTCATATTCTTTGATGTTCACACCTGTTACACTGACCGGTGGTTCAGTCATTTTTTTTTTTTTTTTTTTTTTTTTTTTTTTTTTTTTTTTTTTTTTTTACTACACTGAGTGTCCTCTCACTAGTTTTTAGAATATTTTTTCACTTCTCATAAACTTGAGTCTATTTCTCATAAATATTGAGCACTTGGGCAGGTCCTTGCGGTTCCTGCCTTTCTTTTATTCCTTTACCATTTATTCACTTTGGTTTAGATTTTAACATTTCCAAAACACGTCCGACCTAAATCGCGGTTCACTTGAGAATGGAGATTTGCTTTCGGTCCCAACTTGTTTTTTATAGGTTGTGAGACGCGGACTGTATGTTGAATTGAAACAATAGTTTGTAAACAAGAATGGAACTTGAGCAAAAAAAACTATTGAAAGCCAACGCCTTTGGGTAGCGACATACGATTAGGTTTTTTCCGTGCCAAATGAGTCGCAAGTGATTAACTTAGCAGCAACATACGATCAGGTTAAAACCGAACCGGTTTCAAAACCTGAAAGCAACCATTGGCTGGCCACGGTTTGATGACGGCTGATACATACGGTTTGCTGCCGAATGAAACTCTAAAATCATTGAGTTCAATGGGACGCGATATACGTTTCGGTTTTTTTATATTTAGTGCAGTGCAGTAGTACAGAAGCAGCGAACGAAACGATATGTAGGTACATTTAATAAAATAATTTGAGATTGTTTTTGGAGTGCGCGTGCGATATTTAGAACGATTTGGTGTTTGGTGTTTGGTAAAATGCTTGGCGCAGAGCGGCGTGAAAGTTTTTGATTTTGAAATTTTTTCTTTAACTATGTCAAATAATATGTATGAAAAGAGTGAGAAGACATTCTATAAAAACTAAAAAAACTTTTCATCATCATTTCATCTTTCGAGTAAATGGCAAATCCTCCTTGTTTTATAACACCTCTAAAAATTACTGAACTGACTTCACTAACTTGTATCCACAAAATATTCGAGAATAACCGTTCCGTATGTCGTGTAAGCACGGGGACGGTAAAAACCGTAGACCTGCCCTTTATAGAGTATTTTCGAAAAAAAAGTAGAAATGCACTCGTGAGATGTCACAACGATAATGATATACATGTATATTTGAAAATAACTGGATGGTTGACAACATTTATTGGAAGCAGTGATGACAATACACTAGTTAAGAAAAATTACCTTAATTACAAACTTTATAAGTGATAAGCAAAAGAAGTTATATAATGCTAGGTTCAAATGAATTTAGATTATTGCATTAAATTAAAAAACTTCGATAACTCATAACAATGGGCTTGATTTTATATGATGGCCATGTTTTTCCATCACTTTTTAAAGGTATTACCGTTCTGAATCTGTAATGAGTTACCATTATCAATCAAACGTCAAGAGCTCTTGGTTTACATGAGCATTAATTTAACTGTTACAATAGTTCAGTTTTTTTTTTTTAATTATTATTGTAGTGGAAAACTGTTATTTGTATAGTGGAATTCCTTTATTAAATTAACTAACATATTTCAATATTTATAATAAAATATTCCTATTTCATAATTTACATTTTCCATCCAAAGAATAAGCTAGCAATTACAACGTCTTCCAGTTTTTTAATAACGTGACATCCCACTCATGATGTAATCATGTCGATATTGAAACTTAAGGAACTCGCAAACAATTTTTATGACTTCAATGTTTATTCAAGCAATTTTTTCGGAACAGATGGCAACACTTTTCATTGCCCTTGACAGCGTAGAAGTCGGTGCCAGTTAGATAAGATATGTGCTCGAAGAGTTCCATTCGCTCCATGGACTACAAATTACTTGGCTCTACCAAATGGGGCTAATAAGATTTCGTTTTTATTGAAAATCTTGTTGTCTGGTGGTGGCTGACCTTTTTCTGTTGAGTTGGCTGGAGTGTCTCTTTGTAGTTTCGGTTGTGCTTTTGGTCTGCTTCTTCCTGATTTAATATCCGTCATGTAGTTCGCTATCGCGCGTGCATTGAATGCTGCGCGCATTTCTTATGGCGAAAGTTTTTTTCTATGAAGACTTTTTATCTGACAGCCAAGTGTCCGATATCGGTAAGAAATGTCTATGTACATACATATGAAGATTTGTTTTTTAATTCATTTTTGCATGCAATGGATTTTACTTGTCGTGGGAGTTTTCTTTGTCTATTTAAAAGATAAGCTAACTATGTTTTAAGAGCATGATTAACTGTTATCTGTTGTTTCGCTTTATAAAGTAAACATAGGTCACAGCTTCGCACATATTTTCGTGCCATGGTTTTATTGATTCCAAGATGTCTGGTTGCTGTACTGTCATGATTTACGTTTAGTACTTTATTTCGAAGTTATAAACATTTGTCTGGTAAACTTATTTAATTTTTTTATCTATATTTATATCTATCTATCTTCTCCGAGTTTATTTTATACTGCTTAAACATTCAGATCAAGGTCATAATAAGTCATTACGCGTACAAAATTGGTAAATCTGAATTAATTCTATTTGAGAATTTCGATATCCTTAATACTGCTAGGTTTCTTTTACAAAAAAAGAATGCGATATCCTTAAACTGGGTATCCGCATGTACAAATCTACATTATGCTACGAGTGATTACCTGCGGCAAATAGACCACTCGAACTTCGGTTCAACACTGCATTTCACCCGGATGTGCCAGGATTATCACCAATGGAAAGTGCTCCTGCACTGAAAGCAACATCTGCGGACGGTAGTAGCGTAGTGTCCGGTTGATCCTTATTGCGACATTTTTTTATTTGGGGCGCCTAAGGTATTCGTCATTCCGCAACCTAGATCTCGATGAGCTTCTTCAGTTGGCACTGAAGAAGCTTTTCTTTGTTTTTTGTTTTTTCATGTGGGATTAGGTTCCTATAAGAAGGTATCTATATTAAGTTTTTATTGGAATTCGGTGGGATAAATTTATTCTCATACAATTTCAATGCGAAAGATTTGGTATTATCATCCTCACCTTAATCAACGTTCGCGATTTCCTTTTTCGATCCTTTGTGGTCTCGTGGATTATTCAGGATTTTTTCTTGATTACTAAGAAGAGAAATCTTTAGCATTTAACCCTGGTAATGTGGTTTGTACGCCACGTATTGTACACTACTCACTTTGGTTGGTTATTAGGATTGGTACACAATTAGGATTTTTCTCCGATATTCGACCTGGAGCTTTCTCAATATATATCTTTCCAGGGGATTAAAAGATTTCCGCACTTAGTTAACTTTACTTTTACCACAAGGTTAGAATGACTTGCACCACAAGGTTGAGTCTTCTTCTTCTTTTTCATCAGCCTGTCAGAACTCGTTCGTCGAGTTTGGGATGGGTTCAGCTATCGGTTTCCACAGGCCGGCACACATGCTGCAGTCTTGCTTCGTGTAGCATATTGCTATATGCAATAAGCTACGATCATAACAAAGTGGCTTTGGTGCACAAAATTTCCAAGGTATAGCACATCTTCGGTGTATATTGTAGGATCAAAGAAACGTCGATGGATGGATTGAAGAGAGTTTGAGGCCAGGACAAATGACGGGATTCCTGAAACGTAGACCACTACAAGACACAATGTTCACCCTGCAGACTTATGAGCAAAAGTGACGTCGTTACATTCAGTTTTCCTCTTTAGTATTTTACATCAAATACATAGGATTGACAGCCCATCTTGCTAGTCTGCCAGAGCGCTTTCGAGCGAATGTAGCCATTTCAAATCTTAATGGTCGGTGATTACTATTTATATTCTTCCAAATACGGTTTCATCTTTCTGATGCCCCGTACAACAGCTAAGCCATCTTTCTCCCACATTCTACAGCACCAAGCATTTCCACTGCTGTTGTGCGTGATTTCAATGGTGTGAAAATAAAAAGAACTCTGTACAATTTTGACTTTAAACTTTATTGAAATTAATAATTATTTTACAAATATTTGCTTCGCGACACGCCAGGCCCGACTCGTTCGCTTTACGTTCTTGATCACACTCTGGGATTTGTGTAGTGAGGCATAGTCCCTTGCTTTGCTTGTAATCTGAGAAAAGTGCCCAAAGTGCATTGCATTTTTATTCGGTGCACTTGAGTGTGGAAAGTGATTAGTTAGTTATTTTTGGACTTTAGATATGAAATTGGATATTGTAAGATATGCATGGAAAAACAAGCAAGGTACTTGACCTGACAATAAAATTGAATATTTATTATACATAGTACTTGACACGTGTGGGAATATGCTCGGGAATATGCTTCACTACACTGCACTCAAATATTACTCAAGGTCATTCTGATTTTGTATTTTAAATTATTAGTCACTGCCCTCAATATTAATATATAAAGCTTGAGCGAGTTGCATTATAATTAATAAGATTGTATGATAACAATTGCAAAACTTTTTAATGAAACGTTTTGATACATGAAATGATGCCCGAAATGAACTGAATGAAACCTAAATTTTTTTTTCAAGTTGCCTGAAATGAGATCTTGGTTATAATGCAGGTGAATTATGACAATGAACTTTCTTAAGAGGTACAATACTGTAAATTCTGGTAAATAAGTGTTTTGAAGAAATTTGTTTAGGGTTTAAAGATCCCACAAAATGCTGGGGTCGCCCTAACTTTTTAAGCTTAACTATAACAATATTAAGTTAATTAATTTTAAACAGCTTTTCGCACATTTGACAGGCATTTTACTCTTGACTCATTTCTTATAGATATGACTAAGAGGTCCATTACATTGTTGGGCTCTGTGGCATTAAAACTCACGTGGTATACTAAAAGCTTGTTATTAAACAAATGAAAAATGGCACTATCCAAATGCCAACTATGATTCTATTTATTATTTAAAAAACGAAACTACATCTGATGGCCACTGCCGATCAACTGATGTTGCGTGATTTATGGAATGAATTTAATGAAATGTTATCGTGTGTGTGTGTGTGTGTGTGTGTGTGTGTGTGTGTGTGTGTGTGTGTGTGTGTGTGTGTGTGTGTGTGAATGTTGCTTTAGCTTGGTTTCTCTCGTATCACCAAGCTCGGCATCGACAGACTTATTTCTTTTTCCTGATTAGCTTTCTGATTTTTTGGGACGATGGTCCACTCTACAAAATTATATATGAAACGTTTGTTACAGTCTTTCAGAACGAAGGTTGTACGGTATGCCGTTGCCAGATCCAACATTTTTGTATACCCAAGTTGGTATGTGTGTTACAAATTGTTTTGTCTCATACCTGGTTATTCCCTTTTTATTCAACACTTGTCCAAAAATACACTTTCTTTTCTCTTTACTAAATACTCATTTTTTTTACTAATTCGGTTATTTTTACACAACGTTTCTATTTTCTTACAAATTCACCTGCGATAACGACAATTCTACTGTAAGAATAAAGTAAGTAATGGTCGCATATGAAAAGCACTCGACACAACATATTACACAGCTTGAGTAGGTCACCCTTACCCAATACACAAAATGTATCGAACTAAAGAAATGAAATTAATAATCGGTAATATTGATTGCTTTTAGAAAACTTGGTTGCTTATTATTATTTAAATTGTTGTGCAGCGAATAGGCTAAACGCACTGATTAACTTTAGGGTGTTTTTTTTTTGAAAATAATAACGCAAGATTAGTTTAATAAAATTTAATTAAACTTCAATTTACAGGAGAGCAAGAGAATTTGAAAGACACGACCGTTCGAAGAGTAAAAACGAAACTGATTATCTAGCCACACTCCGCCGACAGTAAAGAAGCTTCAGAAATATGCTAAAAACAAATAAGAGCTTGATGATAAGTACGGGTCCTTGCACTGCACACGAGCATGAAAAATTGCATCGACAGCTAATTAACTAGAATTTGAATTTATGTTTGCGAATGCAAAAATGTAGGGTTATTCCGGTTGAGCCCCCAATTTTGTAGGATCTGTTTGTTCCCACAAATTGTTATTTATTTATCGTCTCTTATGACGATTTCCTCTCGCACAGAAAAAAAAACACTAAAAACCGTTGATTTCCTGATTCTTATTGGAATTTTATTACAATTCTTTTATGGATTTCTAATATGATCAATATTAGAAATCTGCTTCACATTCCGTACAACTTTACATATATCTACTTGCTAAGAGTTTAATGACTCTTTACACAACTTTATTTTAATTATAAGAACTCTTTCTTAGGCAACTTTACTTCTAACTTGTCACAATTTTCTTACTTTTTCTATTTCATCACAATCTCCTTCTATTACTACCGTACTCAGGCGAGCTAGTACATATCGGAATACTGATACTTTTGGAACGAAGGTTGTATGGTATGGCGTTGTCAGATCCCACAAAAAGAAATTAATAAGAATGCAAAATGAATGTAAAATAATATGAATGCAAAATAAATGCTGTTTAGGCTGTCTGCAGTATTAGGGCATTGGCTTTACAATAAAATCTGCCGATGAAAAAAAAAATATATACATATATAAGTTTTCTGCTCTATCGTCAAAGTGCTTCGTAAAGCGCTGTATGACAATATGCTTGACTGGTAGGTTTATCCAGGTAGAAGTTATAGAGTTCGCTATTTGGAAAGCCAGGAAAATTACCAGAGCTAAAGAGTTCAATTAGTAATACAAAAGTAAGAGTTGTAGAAGCTCAATACCTTTAGGTGTTTCCATGTTGGAGTTAAGAGAGCTCTACAGTTAGGTCAACAAGTTATCTATTAATAATCACAAATTAAAAATTAATTCTCCCTCTCTCTCTCTCTCTAATCGTGCTCCTCGTGATCGTGGCAGAAGGTCGTGGTTATTAATTAATTAAAAATACAAAATCATGTTATAACAAAAACATTTAATTCAGATAAAGACCATACAAATTGTTAGATCAAAATTATAAGTTAACCAACAAATGCAAGACAATACACAAATCTGGAGCACACCGCACTGGGGTACTGCACAAAGGCAAAGACAAGACGATTAATCAAAATTAGTAAAAAAAATATATAATAAAAAACAAAATTCAATAAGAAACATAAATATCAATGAGATGGTTGAGGTTGATGGAGTTTTAACAATTTGTCAATGTCGGGTTTCAATTTAGTCAACATCAGTCGCAAATCACCACGCTCAGTGATCTGCAGTCTATTCCTTTTCTTAGACAGTAAATTAGCTACTGCACTGAGCTCACGCTCAGCCAAATATGATGAAGGAAACACAATTAAAAATTTCTGTACTATTTCCCACAATCCAGGGTGGAGAGTTGATATTGATTCTTGGAGCCAGAACTCTTGGTATCCATTTCTGAATTTTACTTTCAATTCTTCATTAGTTGTGAGTTCTACGAGTTCTTCTTCTAAATTTGATGATTCTACTGCATCTGCATTTGTGAAAGGGTCTAAAACCCAGCTTGGTATATTCATATTTATTGGGAGAAAGTAAGTAAATTTTCCTGTTTTACCGATAATGCTGATAATATCGAAAAGTGGCTGTATTCACTTCTTCCTAGATTTCGTTTGAATATAAGAAGTTTTCCCACAAAAGCAGCTATGAGGTTTTTTGCTTTTATTAAATTCTACTCGTCACCTTGCAATTGTAAATTAACGTCATTAAATATTTTAAAAAGGTCTGTCAAATAAGCGATGTCATTTTTGGACGCAATCAAGTTTCCTGTTTTCAGGGAAGTTCCGTACTGAGTCAAATAGATTGAAAAAGCGATGCAGACAAACACCTTTTGAGAGTCATCGTACTTCTATGTGCTACAGCAAGCAATTATAGTCCATCATTTTCACTACAAAGTTGCCCAAATAATCTGTCATTTAATGAATTGCTTCTTATCTTGTTGACTGCTCTAATAACGTAATGGGTAATGGAGCGACGTATGCAGGCGTTCATTAAGATTTTTTGCAACATTGTTGCACGCCGGCAACAAGAGTTCACTTCTTCTGATTGTTGCGCGCCGGCAACAAGGGAGTTAATCGTAAAATCGTAATAGTCCGGGTTGACCAAAATGAGAAGGCTGCGTTTAATCTTTACACTGATTTTATTTCTTTTCAAGCACACTTTTAATTTTTACTAACAATACTTTTCTTTATACTTGGAATACAATAATCTAGGTTTCACAATAGTTTTGAAGTATACCTTTTCTTTTACTTTCCACTAGAGGCCTTACCTTGGGTAGGGGGACTCTCTAGCTTCGGGTTTTAGAATATTCTGATTTTCCTTGCATCAGAACTCTCTATTTATTTAAAATCAATCTGCAGTGGTTAATACTCCCTTCCACTTGCAGATTGATTGTTTAGCAATTTTTGTGGTAACCAATCAAAAATTACCTATTGAGCATTTTTCTGTGAAAAACAACCCAAAATCACCTATCAAGCATTTTTTCCAATAAAGGTGAAAAATTTATTGCATTAATGCAATTTGATTTTTCACCCGCAAATTTTAAAAAATAATTGGGAACAATTGTATGAAAACAACGGTATCAATTTTCACACGAGTCCCAAAACAATAATTCACTTGCTTTATTACGTATAACGGCAAAAAGAAATTTGACGCCGGCGCTTCCGCTAAGGCAATTTCTTTTGGTCAGTTTGTTGCACGGCGGGTGTGAGGTAAAATCGTTCAGCGAGTACCATGCTTTACTTCTTATCGCTTTGAGTTAATCAGGTGATTCCATTATACGTTTGGCTGATTGTTCTCAAGCAAGAAGTCCAAAGGTTCTTATTTACGTGTAGAAAGGTGACAGGCCTTATCTACCTAAGAATTATTACCGTGGACATGGGTACATCTAACGATTACTCATTATGTGCTGCAACTTGACCACAGTCGTGTGCGTATAGTTGTTTGTTTATTGTTTTGGTTCTCATTGTGGGGTCGGATAACCGTGATTTATGGATGAGAGGTGTTTGCTTGATCTTTTTAGGTAATGCGTTATGAATCAGAGGCAATTGAAGTGGTTATTGCTTGATCATATTATTTGGATTGTTTTGGGGATTCATAACAAACCAAGTGCTTACGATGAATAACACATTGTACAGTGAGTACATTTTGTACTGCTTGTTTTAAATGAGCCATGAAACCCTTATGACGACCCGTCATTGCTGGAGCATCATCCATAGCAACTGATAAAATATTTCGAACAGGAATTTCTTTCTCTTGAAAAAAAACGTGGTATTAAATATGGATTCTACCTTTGTATCGGTTTCCAAATCTTTTGCAAATAATAATTCTCGACAAATTTTTGCTTCTTTTATGAATCGGACGTAAGCCAAGAGTAGTGCTTCGTTATTTGGTAAAGTTGATTCATCGAGTTGAATGGAAAATTTGGAAGTTTTTAAGTAATCACTATTGATAGTTCAACGTCTTTAGCCTTTCATCTATTCTTCTTTCTTTGCACTGTATTATTACTCATAGCACTGCTTTTTATGATATCTGATGGCGCCTTATGATAAAAACAGTTTCGATTACCTCTTCGACTGCCGGCATTATTAATTCCTCACCATAATTGTGTGTGGTTTTCCCCCCTTTTGCGATTAATAATGAAATATTATATGAAGCTCGTAGTCCATCATCTTCTTGTTTAGAACACGATGCAAAAAGGTTTGATATAATTGTTTTATATGGGTTAATGAGTTATAGTGTAAAGCCATGACCACGGTCAATAATTATAAACAAAAAATCAAACCAAAAAATAATCAAAACAAACAAAGTTTACACGACCTCAAGAGGAATTTGCAACGCAAGCAAATTCCGCTATGCAAGCATATTTCTGGATAAATAAAATATTCTTACCTGAGGTCATTGCTTTACGATACATTGTGACTCAATCAGAAATTGTGTGATCAGAAATGCTGACACTACAGTTTCTGATTAAGAACTTTGTATATTGCAATTCTGCAATAATCCCCCCTTTTTGAATGGTAAAGAATACCGATTCCTTTGTATTCAATTTATATAAATAAGGTGATACTAACTAAATAAAATCAGATTTAATTGCAACTTCAACGAGTAGTTTTTATTTCTCAAAATACATCGGCATACTCTGCCATTTGGAATATAGCGGCATACTCTACCTCCAATATATAAACATCGGCATACTCTGCCATCCGAAATATAGCGGCATACTCTGCCTCCAATATATAAACATCGGCATACTCTGCCATCCGAAATATAGCGGCATACTCTGCCTCCAATATATAAACATCGGCATACTCTGCCATAACTTTTACAGATTGGCAAATACCCAGCCTTAAGGGTGAACAACATCTACGAGGGAAATATAACAATAAAACAGCGGCTCCTCTTAGCCATACAGAACCGTAAGTTTGACAGTTCTCTGCCAGGTATAATTTTAATAAATAACCAGACCTAATAAGCAAACTTCATCATGAATAGCTTCCGGACAAATTGTGGAACAACGTTTATTACAATAGTATACTTTCGCGAATTCCACTGTCGTATCTTTTCTACGAAATTTGTATTCTTTACCAACTGGAAATAACTTATCTTGTTGTTCGCACACAATACTGCATATACGATTTCATTTGTGTGGACAATGAAGATAAGTGGAATTCGCGAGTATTACGCGATTATTCAGCTAACCCATAATCGTGCACTGCGAAGAGCTCCACGTCACACTTTCACACTTTTTCATGTGGTTCATGTGATTACTTTAGATGCTTACGCATCCTCTTGATGTTTCCAATGTACTAAGATCCTTTTTAGAATCTGTTATGGTACATATGTGTGTAGAGTGATTTATTTTTGGTGTGAAGTCCCAGCTGTCCGCATATGAGCTGACAGATCACTCGGTAGACAGCGTTGACTGCAGGGCGGCACGCTAGCACCTCAGCTATTGCGGGAGAGCTATAGGGGGGGTTAACTAAAAACCTGCCGCTGCCACCTGCAATAATCAAAAAAAATCACCGTGCCTGACAATACAAAAGCCGTAGCACACTCTCCAGCCCTGAAGGGGCCTTTACACAACTTACCCTTACCTGCGTGAAGGCACAGATGGACTACCTTCCACTGCTTGCCCCATCCACCCAACAACACTGAGGGCAGATTTTTTTTTACAGTGTCCCTATGCTGACCTGAAAGGAGAGAAGAGTAGCGGACCTCAGTCGGCCATATCAAGCGAAGAGGACTCCGGGAGAGTGAGGGAGAGAAATTAACACTTTCAGCGATACATTACGTTATAATTAATTTATTAGATGACACCCACTTTGATCTCTTAACCTACTACAAGCGAAACTTCCTGTTTCTCCTCTAGGTCGCGAGTTAGTCAAAACTTTACAGCTGACCTATCACTATCTTCTAACTTTGATTAATTACTGAAATGAGCATATCGAGGAAACTTTCATGACTTTGGAGAATACCTTCGCTCACGTCGTGACTCTTAGAAAAGAAATTTACTGAAGTGAAGAGAAATCTCGATATCTGGTATTGTCACCACTATGGACTTAATCAGAATATGCGCTGGTATAGAAATGAATCCTCATACTAAATCAAAAAAAAAATGTTTGACGACAACCAATGGCTACCCGAAGGCGCGATGTAACTAAGCCGTCAATGGAAAGCATAATTCAACAAAAAAAAAATTCAATAAAAATCACTTGCTTTTCTTTTCAATCCCTCGAAGGAGTTCCCTGGATGCGGTTGTAATAATTGAGCTGTGCTGTAACTAAAATTTTTAATTGCTGTTATTTGTAAAGTCTGCCCGAAATTAGGTAGGCCCTCGCGAAATTCCTCATTCAGATAAAGCGGATATCGAGATGCAAAACTGATACTTCGAGCCAGTCTTTATAGCCTAATATTATCCTTATAAGCGTTAACGTCAACCGTGAAGTTAGGTATCAAAAAAAATTCTTTATATTTATAAGTTTTAAACGAAACGTTCCCCGAGGTACTAATGCCAGTCTTAATGTTACATATAGTCAGAAACTGCAAAAATCTACATACTAATTCTTAATTCCTATTAATATAAGTGACGACGTGCTATGACATTTCACTACTAATTCACTTTCTTTGCCTATGCAACGACAAAACACAAAAATTCATCATAGGTATTATACTCCATACGGGAGGTTATGTATTACAAGATCTGCCGCATTGATTTATATATATATAAAAACCGTAAAATCTAGCTACTAATGCTTATAACAATGCTTCCACTAGAATCCTATCAGGAAAATTATTGATAATTCGAAATATGCCAAACCAAATGTATCCCGAGACCGATATCTGTGGCGACGTAAGATGACGTCTTACTGCTAATTTACTTTCATTGCTTACATAACAAAAAAACAAACAGTTGGTAACTATTTGATCTCCTTATGATATCGCTGCAACTCAAAAACTGGACTAATTTTCTAATATGCCCTTTCACGTGATGAAATGTTTTCCTTTTCTTGCGGCCGGTAATTTGTTGAGGATTACTGTGTATATACGTACTTAATTACATCATCAATACGGAATTTTAAGTCCAACCCTGCGATGGAATGAACGTTGAGGAGCAGCTTTTGAAGCCTCCATAAATATGACGTGAAGAATGATTAAATATATTTATGTATATCTGACTATGAAAGTTTTATGTTTATGAATTAAATATTTAGAAAAATTATATATGCAACTCAGCTGTTCTACCTGGTTTTAAGCTTCTTCGGTAACGCCTCGAGGACCTGTAGATTTAGTGGAGTCCCCACGCATAGTTGTTGCTGGATGTCTGTAGGAATCCGGCATGAGGAGTCTCAGCTGCCGCCAAATATGACTTTTCTATTCACAGAATCCCTTTTTTTCTGCTTCGGTTTTGTTGTTACCCCTTTTTCCTTTCCTTTTTCTTTTTATATTTCTCCTGATACTTCAGGGACACTTGATGTTCACTTTTCTAATTTTTACTATCTTTCTTTGTCGATGGCGGACACAACCTCTTTTCACCACTTCTCCTTCTCAGAAATCACGTTTTTCGTTCCCCTTTTTCTTCTTTGATGCAAGGATTTTTTCAGGATTTGGAAGATAATTCGCGATTTCGACTTAATTCCGGACCTTGATAAGAACTTTTTCCATCCACCTTTTTTCACCTTTTTTGACAATCTTCTTCCCCAAAAAAAAAAAAAACTTCTTATTCTTCTCCTTCTTTTTTGCGTGCGTTCGGCGCGTCTCGATCTCCATCCATACAAAAAATAGTTCGCGCCCACCTCATGCTGCTATGGGTCGCTTAGACGTACATCTAGCTCAGTGTAGCATATTGCTACATGCAATATGCTACGACCATAACAAATTGCTGATGGCAAATTTCTTCGTCTTGGAAGTAGATAAGCTAACCATGTTTTAAGCATGATTAGCTTATACTTATGTATGTAAATTAAATATTGTATAATTTTTTGAATTAACTTTTTTTAGGTATATACCTACAACACTAGGATTGTTGTTCAGCGAGTCAATCTCTTTATTCTACGCCGATTACCACCATATTGTTCCCTACTTCCTCTATTTCTGCTTTTGATGAGCCAATTTTAAGGAATTGCAATTTGTTAAAACCCGAAAATATTTCCCTAAAACGTAGAATCGAGTATAGTTGGGCATTCACTTCCTAGGTCAATGAAGGCAATTAAATTTTGTCCGTCAACTTCGACACTTTTATATTGTTACATGTTATTTCCTACTTTTTGAAGCACTTGAAATCTATTATATTGCTTGTCTGCAGACTTATTTCGAAAGCAGTTTGTCATCCTATGGCCAAATAATCCACACTGATGTTGCGCGCGTGCTCCGTGCTTTCCCGTTTCGTGGGGAAAAGAGAACACTGCGGAATCTCGGATTTGGTCTGAGGATTTAATGGAAAGTAAAAACACAAGAATTCAAATGTACCGTTGTTTTAATAAAATTTATTTATCGGTCTTAACAAGGCGATGACTCTACGTTAAAACTGACTTTACTTTTCTTTAAAAAATGAAAACAAAGATTTCTACTTTAAATTTATCAAGTTGAAATTAAAATGAAATTAATTGATTAACTTTCCTCAGAACCAATTCGACGGTGCGTTGTCGCGATGTTACCCAAGACTGCCCTTGCTTAGGTTGCTTAGGTGCCATCAGCAAAAACTTCTCACGATCGCGCCGATCACGTGATGCATTTTTCTGATGATAAGCGACGCATGTTATCTGATACGCCACTTGTCGCGTATGCATATGTACACTGATAGAAAAACTTATGTAAAAACATTTAAAAACCAAGTTTGAATTTTACAAAATCTAAGGCAATTCTGGGTCTTCCAAGCTCTAGGGTACAACACCCAAATTTGCTAAGGTAAAGTATAGGCATCAAGAACTTGGACAATTTAACATAACTTTTGATACATGCATACGTTATTACTTTGGCAAATTCAACTTAGCCTTTTGGATGATTTGTAACAGCGATGTGTGATTTACATAAGCATACAGTATAAGATGTACTTAATGTATTGTATAAAACATCTTAGTTTACGGCAGCTTACTTAATACTTTTTGCGCAATTTTAAAAAGTGACTTGACAAAACCGTCCAAGTGCTTTGTTCAAATGTCGAAGTCCTTAGTCAAAATATTGAGAAAGGTTGCCAAATAATCTTGTTCAAACTACATTAGTGTAAGTTGATTTAATCAATTGAGATTATTTGACATACAAAAGTACTTGGGACAATCATACAAAATTATTTTGTGAAACGTATGGTATTTGCCTAAATGATTTGTGTAAATTATTAATATTTTTATGCATTTTTATATATGATAAAGGATATACATCGTCAAATCTAAATAAACTCGCTTTGTGAACAATCAAAGAAATGTCAAAGTTTTACCAGCATTTTAATGCTCCGCACATTAAAATTAGTGAAGACTTACAAAACGCCATCCTACCCAGTACTTTAGTCATCAGAAGTGAATAACAAAATAAAAATTGTAAAACTCTTAGAACGAATGAATAAAAAAATAACAAATTTTGAAATTAAGGAAACCACTTTATTCGCTTGACTTAACAAAATTTAAGGAATGTTAAGCTTAATCATATGCCTAATATCCGCTATGAATGTGTCGACTACTGGAAATCGTTCCAGCGTTTCTTCAATTTCGAACAAAAATTTTTGGAAAAAAATCCAAACTGCTATGCATTCAGCAGGATATTTTAAGTTTAAAACGAAAAATATTTTAAAACAGTACTCAATTGCTTCTAGGTATGACAAAAACTGGAATTTTTCTCCATCGAGACTGACGTAGAAATGCTCACATTTGGATGAATCTCCAACCCCAATCACAAGGGGCTGTAGGGTAGTTTTCAGCTTAGCACATCCTTCCCGTTTATCTTTCAATAACTTGTTGATTTCATTAGTTTGGGATGCTACCAACGTAAACGAAGATTGGGAATCCCGAATCGTAAACTTTTTTCTTTTCCCTTCAATGATTCTCGATGAAGGAACTAACACTGCATGTAATAACTCAAATAGTATTATATTTTTGGTTTCTGAAATTAAGATTTTTATGACTATAGTTATCTTAAATTTGTGACTACAATTATAAATTATTACCTGTATCCAGTGTGCTCTCTTTCTCTATAAAATCTTGCAGGGAAGTTTTTGTAGATATATCCTTAATTCTGTCCTGTAGTAATTTCTTGGCGACTTGTGAAAATCTCTCCCAGTTAACAAGTGACATTTTTTTGGCAGGGAATAAATATTGAAAATCAATATCAATCTATAAGGTAAGTTATTTGTTCATAATGTAAAATTTATATTTGTTCATAGTGTAAAATCTTACCAATTCAGGAGCTTTGGAATATTTTAGAAGCGGCCATTCCTGAAATATCTCTGTAAGATTTATATCAGAACTGAGTTGGGCACGTCGATATCCAAGCGTTTTTCTCCATAATTTTAAAACTTCATCCCATCTTCTTAGATGTTTCAGGGTTTGCGCGAACTCCCGTAATTCTGCATTATCTATTCCTATTTTGTACGTTTAGTAGTTGATATTTTATAGAAAGAACTAAATTTTAACCTTCATCTAAAACGTCATCTGTTTCTTGTAATTTTTGTTTAGTTGTCTGCTTCAGCGGCTCACTGCTGACCCGAAATTTTTTTAAAGCGCGTTTTCTGCCTTGGTACCTGTCCCATAGCTTCCCTTTAGGCGGCTGTTTGCCTCTTCCCATAAAATATGTATGCTGTAGATTAAATTTATATATTTTATGAAAAATTATAAAATGTCCCAATCTTTTTATTTACCATGTCTTCGGTAGGAAACTCTTTTATAATGTGCTCTGCTAAAATTTTACACTTTGCTACTGATAAAGAAATGTCGTTTTCGACGAAGTGTTGAATTATTTTATGAACCAGATCTGTTCTATCATCAGGTGTTAAAAATCCGGTTTCTGCATATCTCCTGCTAAGTGATTTTCCTTGTTCAGTTTTTAGTAGTATTTCTTTGACAGTAATCTGAAGAATAAACAAATATGAAATGGAATATAAAATATATTAACTATTTCAAATTACATTTTCTGCACTCATGCTACTTGTGCTTAGAGAAGGGGATCTTATATTTCGAATCCACGATTCCACAGACGAATTGAGCGGTAATGTTTCACTTTCAATTGTAAAATCAAGTACAGTGTTTTTGCCCCGCCTCCCAAGTTGAGCTTCCTTTTTGGAAAAGTGGTTAATTTTAAACAAAAACATAAAAACATTACCAAATTATGCAACGATATGATTAAAAATTAAAATTAATATAATTAAAATTTACGCAGATTTGTTTTTAGCGTTGTCTCGTCTTATTTCTTAAGGCACTTTCACATCAAAAACAAGAATCGAAAAAATGTAAACCGAAAAAATCAATTTATTCCACTTTAAAACAAGATTCTTGCTCCAATGATTAATAAAATCATGGGAATCAGGATAAACTAATAATTTTACTAATAAAATAGTACATTTATTTCAGATTTTTAAAAAAGACACAACTTTTATATTTTATCGACCGAATTCTTCGGTCGAAAAAGGTTTTCGCCCCATAAAACATAAAAGTTGTTTTTTTTTACAAATCTAAGATAAATATACTATTTTCTCAGTAAAGTTCTTAATTTATCCTATTTTCCTGGATTTTATTAATCATTGGAACAAAAATCTTGTTTTAAAGTGGAATAAATTGAGTTTTCCGGTTTACATATTTCGTTTTTTTTTTTTATGTGAACGTGCCTTTAGTTGTTTTGTTGTCATACTTACATGTTCACGTTGCCATAGGAAAAGCTTATGTTCAAATATTATTTTAGTGTTTATATGTTCACCATTAAAAAGTTCGTCGATGTGCCGTTCTTTCATATATTTTAGACCTTCTGTTGTAATACCTTTTGCTGCAAAATTATAACAAAATGCATCAACAATTTGAATACAGACATATACATATACATATACATATTTCTATTTAACTTACTTGAAAGAAATTCATATAAGTCGTTATAAAGGTTCCATTCGGATAATAAAGATGCCAATGTAGTATCTTGTTGAGAGGCAGTAGTTTGTGATGTAGTATTCCAATATTTACTAATATTGGGAAGTGGGTTTCCGGGAACTGGAGTGTATGAAGATGTTGAAGTAGATTCTACTTGCACTTGTACATTGCTTTTAATTATATTAGAACTTGAGGAATATGTCTTTGGTATACTATTTTGTGTTGTATTAGCGATTGAAGAATATGTCACTGGTGTTTTGCTTTGTGATGAAATTGCCTGTGTTAAATAGCTGCCATCAAGAATAAGTATATCTGAATTTGAGCGTTCAAAAATTTCAGGAACAGATGTAGTTGATTGTATATTTAAGATGTTTTCTGCTTGACCCGTATAGTTAGATTGCTCCATGGTAAGGTGTTTTAGTGACTGAAATAAAATTTTGATCTTATCATTTCTTTTGAGTTTGGTAGCTTTTGTGAATGAAGTGGAGGTCCATCAAAGCAAGCTGTTGGAAGAATATGCGTATTTTCATCTTTGTCATTTAAAATTTCATATGCTAAGTAGTGGTCGTTAAAACACGAAGAATAAAGAGAGCACATTGCATAAATTTCGTCTTCCAAAGTAACAACAATGTTCAATATTTTATAGATAGAAGTTGATTCCTCAATTATCCGCGTTAAAAAATGTCCTAATTTGTAACAAGTACCTTTGTATACTATTTGTGAAACACAACAAAATTTATCTTCATTTATATTTAAATAGTCCGTTACGATTTGAGTGTTTTCAATTTCGACCTTATGTAGTTCATCATACGTAGCAGATACATTTTTACGTATTATATTAGCTGCAAACTTAAGTTGAAATTTCATTGCTAAGGTATTCAGTATACTTTTTCTGCTAGTGATAACTTTAGCATAGCTTTTAAATTCTCGATGTTTTCCCTCGAATCTAAAACACCAGTAAAATTTAGGTGGTCCTGAATATCTGATAATTCGCGGATAATGAATGAGGAAGTGATGTTTTGGTTTCAAACAGTCATCGAATAGTTCGAGATAAAGTTCGTTATGTCTCTTAATGAAATATTCAAGATCCAAAATCTTTTCTTCTGTATATGTGGGTAGCAGTAAATAATCGACAATTTTGATAAATATACAGGTAAATTCCCATACTTTTTCATTTACTGGGACTAAGTGCCCAATCAGAAGTGTGAAATGGTGTAATAAAGTCCACATCTCTCTAGCTGAAGAATTGAACCTTTTATTTTTTATGTGAGTTATTAAAACATCCTTGCATATATTCCCAACTTCTGCTTCCCCATAGGAGAAATTTCTTTTCAAATCATTAAAATCACATAAAGAAAAATATCCTTTTTTAAAACAGTAATTTAATATGTGTGTGAGATTATAGTGGGCAATTCCCTCAAAAAACATCGTGCATAAGATCAATAGCAAAATTTTTTGTTACATGAAAAGAGGGTATGGTGTTTAATAAAGAATTCTTCATAACTCCATTAGCTTGTGCCATGTTTATGCTGTGCTCGTAACTTTCTTCAGTTCTTAAATTAGAAACATTTTCAAGTACGGATATGGAAGCAGCGTCTTTCTTCTCTTCACAAAAACGACAGTAGTAATTTGCAGAAAAGGACTTACTAAACTCTAGCATTTGATTAAGCCCTAAATTGTCACCAAGGATAAGTCCCAAAACAAAAAATACCCTTTTTTCTTCTGCATTTATCTTTAAGGTAATTCCATCCAATTCCAACGAAATAATATTCTGAATCAATGAGTACATTGTTAAATCATTTCCATAGTTTTTGACATCTACGGACTTTAAGAGTACAGCTAAGTATATTTGATTTAACTTGGAGTTGAACTGCAAAGTTGGGAATGAGTAATAAACTGCTGTAATTGTTTGATTTCCAGTATGTGAACCCAATGGGTTATTTATCTCAAAGTCATCTATGTACAAAAAATACGGAATAAGAATTTTTCCCTTATATAAATTTTCCTTTTCTCCCCACAATTTGCCTTGTACAAAATTGCTTATCTTCGAAGTGTCTGCACGAAACTTTTCAATGTCTTGAAGATGTTTCGATAATATTCCATCTTCTTCAAAGACCTTGCGAAATTGAAAGTCCAAAGGAAGTAATATGCCTTTGACAGTTTTTTCCGTTAAAGTAGAAATACCTGCTATATATAAATTGGAGATACGTTTATCTATCACAAACTCTGTGGGCTTACAGTACAAGTCATTTTCACCTAAATATTTAAGTAGCTTATACTCCGTATTAATTTGTTTTAAGGTATCTTTATATAAATCTATAAAGCCACTTATTTTGAGGGAATCCTCAGCGGAAAAATCTGCAGAAATAGTTTCCAAATACTGCAGAAGAGGTGATATGATTAATTTATGCATTTCGAATTGTATTATAAAAACATCCTTTCTAGCAAAATTATCTTTATAATGAAGAAGTAAAAAGAACTGGAGCAACTGATTAAAAAGTTGTATTCTTATTTCATCTCGATAGTTTTTCTTGGAGGAAGCTTGATTTATATTTTGTGCTTCGATAGTTGGTGTGCTTTTCAATGTAATGCTGTTTTCAATTGGAACGGTATCTCTAATATTATTATTATCGATAAAATTATCACGCAAATCTTGTGTTGAATTATGTAAATTAGAAACATTAAGGTCAGAAATACGGTCGTGCACTTTATGTAAATGTTTTTTAAACGCTGAGAGATTTTGAAACGTTTGGTGGCATATATCCTCGGAACACTGATAGGAACTGCCTCTTTTATAGCCATGAATTAATTTTAAATGACCAATAAGAAGCTTTACACTTTTAAAATAGCGCTTACAAACGCTGCATTTAGCCATGACTAAAACAACAAAATGATAACAATGAAAACAAAAGTATCAAAAAAAGCACAAAAAGCAAATATATATTTATTACACACATCTAGAATAATTTTATTAAATTTTTTAATAAAACACTTACCATAAAACAAATAATTAATAAATGTATTTAATCATACACCAACCACTTTTTTTCACTATTATTCACTGTATTATTAACTGTTGCGTTTAATTTGGCGACCGATTGCACTTGCACTCTGTTTAACACTTTAAAGTAAACTGCACAAATATTCCGAATAGAAAACGATCCAACTTGGAGAATCAGAATACAAATCCGTTATAAACACGAACCCAAAAAAATTTGCCTTAAATTTTGGGTGTTTTACAACAACCTTATGTGAATTTCAGCAAGATTTATCAAGAATTAACATCAACGCAATAAAATGTACAAGTGTGCCTGTATAAATCACCTAAGGCTTGGGTGTTTTTTACATTAGCTTAGCTAACGAAGCTGCGGTGAATTGAATTTGCCCAAGCTTTGGTTATTTTATACAAAGCTAGAGTGTTTGGAAAGGATGTATTGCGTAAAATTTAGAAGAAACCGTTGACAATTTGTCATGAAATTTGATCTGAAATTCATATTTTGAGAAATTCCATGAACTTAGGAAATTTTCCAAACAGTTACTACAGGGTACATCAGTAAAACCTCATTATATTGTTTAATTTGAACATTTACTTCCGCAACTTAGTTAAAATTTAGATAATGTTTTGCCAAGCGCTTTGTTGCGATGCCAAATTAATTTAAGGCAGTTTAATAAAATTCTCTAACCTTAAGCCAGTTATAAGTTAGAAAAATACTAGTATAATTTAACACAAGTTTTTCATTCCCATATAAAAATGTCTGCCCTAGCCAACTTGGGAAATTTTACAATAGTTTTTTCTTTCAGTGTAAGTATTCAAAAGGAATTACATTGCAACAAAGTTACAATTTAGGCACTTTGTGCTTATTAAAAATGAAGCGTGCGCATATTCAAGTGGTTGAGAACGGAAAATTTGTGCTGACAAACCTAAGTGGATGTTAGGGATTTCATTTCAAGAAATCTGAAATGAAATCGAATTTAAGTGTATGCACTCAAAATAGGCCAAGTAAAAAAACGTATGCACTTGGAACGCATGAATGCAAATTTGAATACGCGTTATGATATGTGAATATATCATAACACTGATAACATTTTCCTTGGAAATTTCCCGCACCTCATGGTTTAATTTTCTTTGATTAAGCTTAAAATCACCAGATCTTTCTTAGTCAATACTTCTTGTGTTTGGGAAACTTGATCTAATCTGCCCTCAGCATAGACTGCTTTGCCATTTCGCTTCTGTTCTGACCTTGGTCCACTATTCCCTCAAAAATTTTTATACGCGCAAGCACTTCACTCAAATTTTTAAGTTTCGCCGCCATTAATACATTTATTAAATTTTGATCACTTTGCCCAGATATTATGTATTTGATAATTTCACAGTCGTGAAAATGAAAATGTACTTTTGATGCATCACAAATCAAAATTCCTTTTTAAATTTGTCCCATCGATTTATTTTGACTTGATTTCCAATGTACTAGAATTGTGCCACTTCTGATAATTGTAGAGATGCGTTAACTGTTAATTGTAGGGATGCGTTAAGCATCGCTTTCTGATCTGTCCAATTGTTTAAACTCTTCAATGATTCAACATTAGAAATAGATTCTCCCGCAGTAGGTAAGTGATGAACATGTTCCCGAAAACTCTGGAGTAATTTTGCGTATTTTCTCCGTTCCTATGCATTATTCTGTTGTACTTGAAGAGGGTACGTTACGCTCAGGTTGTACTAAATTTCCTGCAAGACTAAAATTTCTCGCAAATAGATCGTTTCTCAAAAGTTCAATTTCCTCGCGTTGTTTCTTAATTTCCTCGAAAAGTTCTTCCATTTTAACTTTTTTTTTTTACCCTACTACGACGTGTTTTCTTCACTGACATTTGATTTTAGTCTCTTTGTTTCACTATTGCTTAATAATCACTGGTTCACAAATATGATTTCTCGTAGAAACAAAACTGTTTTCCTGACTAACCGTTCTAAAGGTTCGATACTGAATACCTAAAATTCCTACATAAAAATTAATATTTCTGAATACTTTGAATACTTATACCCGACCAGGCAAATGTGTCTCAAATCCAGTCATACAACCAAGAAGTTCAGAAATCGAAATATTTAATACCTGACCTGGAAAATGAGTCTGAAATCCACTGACTACCAATACTTCATAAAAACTAATTTATATTTCTAAGAATTTAATATCGACACCACGTAATTGCACTTGCAATTGGCGACGTTATTCTTATGCCAGCATACTTGTATATACATCAGCAGGCTCGCAAGGGAATGTGAGAGACTTTCATGCCCTCCATGCATGAATTTTATGGCACTGCATTATTTTACTTTAATTTTATCAATGCGAGGGCTCTATCCCACTTCTGAATTTTATTACCCGATTAATCAGCGAACCCATTAACGTACCCTGCATAGAGTTCCGCCTCGTACTTTTACTCTTGCTCATGTGATTATTTTAGAGGCGTACGCATCCTCTTGATGTTTCCACTTTACTGAGATCCATTTTAGAATCTCATGTTCTACATCCTCAGAAGCAGAGTTGCCATGTCTACGTTTTTCAGAAATAGTGAAATACTTTTTCCAAGAGATTAGAATCTTGTACAAACATCAAAAGCTAAAATACAATCTTCCAGATAAACAATAATAATAATGACTTTTGTTATTTTAGTCTTACAACCGTTAAAATCAACCTTTTCGACTTGTGACGTTTTTTATTTGTATCTGACCCAAACAGAACTGTTATTTTGAATTAGGACAGTTTTAATGATTTTTTTTAAATAAATATTGTGATGTGACATTGTTGATGATTCAGTTAGTATTCCAAAATATTTTTTTAGAGTTGTGACATGTCTCCAGGAAATTTAAGAAAGTAAAAAACGAATCTTAGTGAAAAAAACTTTTATTTTATCACTAAAAAACAACATAAGAAATTCAGCACTAAGTAAAAAGAAGGTAATTACACAATGACAGTTTAGCTTAAATCAAAAATAGTTTTGAAAAATGATTCTTAATATTGTCGTTTAATTGTGCCTTTCTCACATAGAGATTGGAGAGATTTGTTTTTTATATCAGTTAAGGGAAATTTTTTTGAATATGCTTGAACTAACTTCACAGATCTGAAATCTTCTTTAGATCTTGTTTTCTTTACGATGACTTTTTTAAATTCATCGTCTTCATATGATGTTTTATAAAAGAATTCTCGTGGGTGTGATTTTTCGACTCTGAGTACTTTAATATCTGTGGTAATGTCGTGTGCCGTGCTCTGGGAAAGAGACCACACAACCGTTGAATTTGTGGGAAAAGTACAAACACAATTTGGATTAATCCTTATTTGAACCTTTTATTTTCACTGTATTTAATATAGTATAATTTTATTTTTATTGGTTTTTGTTATATTCGGCTAAATAAGCAATTTTTATCACTTTTTTTTCAACTTCTCTTAATAATTAGTTTTAAACTTCAACCAACCAATAATTAGGGATAAATTGAGAACTTTTTTTGTGCAGTCCTAATTTACTAAAATCATAAGCTTTTATATCAATTAAAGAGCACTTATCAACCTTTCTAGTCGTAATTGATTTACAACAAATCTAAATTTTCACTTAGTAAAAAAAAACAAATAGGGCAACGTTTATTCCACAACGGGGGACAAAACCAAACTCCCCGAGAATTGGCAATTTATGCTAAATTGCATTTTGTTGCAGTACGTAAATGCATTTTTAAATGCAAATGAAATTTAAATTAAATTGAAAATAAAATATTTTTTATGGTTGTGATTCTGATCAATAGGCATCCGGTTCACAACATATCATGCCAGTTGATTTTATTTCTATCGACATTTTGGGAAAAGTTATTGCCCCATTCTTCCTGTAGCAACTTAAAATCAAAAAAATTGTCATAAATCAATTCATAAACTTGATATGGAGAGCCGTCCTTTTTTGCTGTTCGGATCAGCGTAGCATACTGATCTGGTATGTATATTGGGCTGGATTTGAGTTGCCTCATTTTTAGTATGTCCACAAATGAAAAATTTGTGCTCAATACTGCAGATATTGAATTTATGTAATGCATATGCGTATGCGGAAAATAAATACTTGTTCTGTTGCTGCCCACAAGAATTATCGGAATAAAAAATTATATTAACATCTGGTTTGTTTACCTTCTGTACTAAAATTTTTATATAGTTAAGAACTCAGCTCTCAATTTCCACGGCACCACGTTACCGTTCAGTTTCGTTCCAAAAGTAACATTCCACATCCTTTGCATGCAAATCACTTATCGTAAAGTTAAAACAGTTTAGTTTACTTGTGTAATAAAATGAAAAAATTAATCCTTTTGGTACTGGCATTACGGCTTCTAGGTCGTATACAGCAACGTACGTACCGTTCTGATTATTTTTATCAGAATACTTTTCCAGCTTCGTCTCACATTTTTCTATATTCCAGTTAATTTTCTGGAGCTACTTTTTCTCACACATGATGGCCTCTCTGTCTGCATGTATAGCAAATTTTATTTTTAGGACCGCCCTTACAGGTACTGGCAATATGTCCTTGTTCTCAGCAGTTAAAATATAATAACCGATATACTTTTTAATTTTTGAGAATCATCTAGTCTTGTCGTTTTGCTACATTCGCCTGACTTAATTCGCAAATCTATATAAGGATTCCGGTAGTTGCTTCGGTGCAAATTGGGGCGCAACCATTTTAACCTAGCGTTAGATAATTTATTTCCGTTACCTTCCCCTAAATTCAAGATTTTCCTTTGTTTACCATGGCTCTTTATTTCTTCATACCGCTTGATGTGTACTTATAGCTCAGTGAGGGTCTTACAATTAGCAGCTAATAGCATATTAATTAAATTTTTATCTTCTAAACCTGATATAATATATTTAATTGTAGATTCTTTTTTCATTTTGATCTGTTTGGCTAATGTAACAACATTATAAAAATAATTTACTACGCACTCTTCTTTTCTTCTTCTACGAGTCATAATTTGAAATAAAATTGATGTTTCGTCTTTTTTAATGGAAAGGCTCCAATCTTGAAACTCACCCCACGAAGTAATACTGGTCTGCCTGCACTGATACCAAAAATGCGCAGCCCCTTCCAGTCGAAAAATCGCATACCACATCGTTGCCCTATCATTCCAGCCATAAACATTTTTTAAATTTTCTACATTACATACCCAATCAACTGCCGCTAATGTGTCTTTCTCGGCTAGGACAAACTTGAGAAACAGAAGGCTTACCTCAGTTATCCCCATTCCATTGTCTGGTCGGATTTAGGTTTTTCTATTTCACTTACGTCTTACGGAATCAGTTCCCGTGCCACTCGGTTCATCAGTTTGCTTACTAGTTCCATGTTCTTTTCCTAATAACACATTTTGTCGCTTTAATTCTGCGATTTCCTGCCTCATTTTTTCAATTTCATTTAGCAACGTTTCCACACTTACACTATCACCCTGCGCATGCTTTTCCACTAAACTAATTTTTTTGTCACAATAGATTCACAGCACTGTCTAATTCTATATCCTTCGGTATAGTTGCTCGACTTACGAAAAATTAACACAAATCTTATTGTACTTTCTTATAAAATTCTCAAACACTTCACAAAGTTCGTTGAGGTGAAATAATCAAATCAAATTGAGTACATTTTCTGCAACTGGTACATTTTTTGATTTAAGTAGTCTTTAATAATATCAGCTGGTATGGAACTTGTAAAATGTCAACACATTTGTTTTTGAGCATTTATACGAAGGGAGTGCTATTTATTTTTCAGTAAGAAATTTCGTAAATTTTAAAGATAATTACGTAAGCAAAAACTATATTTCTTAGCAATCGAATATGCCAGGAGCGTACTCGCACTTTCTTTTTTCTTAGAATTTTTTCTCCGAAATTGCCCTTAATTACATTGCTGCACAAATTATGACCTTTTCAATATGTAATTTTTCGCTTGAAACTATTTTCTCTCAAAAATAAATATCTTCACATTTCACAAGTTCCACGCCAGATGATATTATGAATTACTACAAGCACCAAAACGTGTACCAATTGCAGAAAATAGACTCAATTTGACTATTTCTCAGGTTCCACTTCGCTAAAAAGTTGAAGTGAGTAGAACTCGTTTTCGTACTGGCGCAAGTCAAGTGGTGGGTATGTCAAGAGGAGGTGAGGGACTTAAAACGAGGTTACTTGGGACAGTAACTTCGCTTGTGTAAACTATACTTTAAGGGGCCCATACACAGTCACGCATGTTGGCCAACTTGGTGTGTCACACATGAAAACTTTTTCTCAAAACACTTGTCAAACATTTTGTCCAACATCAGTTTTTCATAATTTAAGAGTGTGAGTGTTCTAGTTATAGATGCAATTTTCGATATGGAAAGCGGTTCAAGAAGAAAAAAAGCGAAAAGAATTTGGACGAAAGAGTGGTTGCGAAAAAGAAATGAATAATCTCATACAAATTTAATAGAGGAATTAGAGGAAACATCTCCAGATGATTTCAAAAACTTACTTATGCTCAGGAACACATATCAGGAATGAGGGATGCTGTCACTTCAAACGAGCGTTTATCTGCCACACTTTGATTTTTTGCATCAAGCTTTGAAGATTTAAAGCTCCGTACCCCTATAGCACCGCAGACCCAGGGAAAAATTATAATTAAGACCTGTAAAGCAGCAATAAATGTTTTAAAAACTTATATCAAGGTAAGAACAAAGTTCAAACAATATCTCCATTGCATTTTTTTCACCTAAAATGGACAGGTTAGGACACAGAAAGTTTTCCAATTGTTTTACATTTAAAATGCACACGACAAGAATTCTTCCTTGAAGGAAAAAAAATCAAACTCTCTTTAAAATTTTTACGAATAAAGACAACAAATTTGAAAGCGCAAATTGCATGCAACGAAACAGAATGCCAAATGATTCATCATTCTCGTAAATAGCACTTGATTTTTATAAATGTCACATTTCACTTTCCAAACCTCAGGATGCTCGCGATATAACTCAAAAAAATCTTTCCAAAACTCATGGTTCACAAATCCCGCCATATTTCACTCGTAATTTTTTTATGTTCACTTCAATAGAGTTCACTCGAATGACGAATGCGTTCACTGAACGAAAAAACTAGCTATTTTTAAGAAAAACTCGATTCAAATAAGCAAAATTTGCAATGAAAAACAGCCAAGGTTTTTTTCTTATTTTGAGTAAAAGATTCTTCTAACATTGCATTTACCAAATATCACATTATGAGATAAATTGTCTCAATCCGAGAAACGACTATATCTTGAATGAAAGACACACCTGCTTAAAACAATTGCTTTATGCTCTTAACTTAAGTAATAACAATCTTGAAGTAAGAATGATTTCTCTCTTAAAAGTATCCCAAAAACCACATTTTGACATCAATCCTCTTAACCAAAGAAACAAGTACATCTTGATTCACATACATATTTGCTCAATACAATTGAATTTATTTCATAATTTTAGCAATAATTTTCTTGAAGTAAGAGTGACTGTTCTTATAAATTAATCAGCTCTACCGGTCTATTAATATTGTATCGAATTTCATCAAGGATCAATTCCTACAAGTAAAATTAGTTTGAAGGTTTCAATAAAATAGTATCATTTTAAAATAATTTCAATAGAAAATTCTAAATTTCCTCCACGACTAATTTATGATAGTAGAAAATGATCACTGAAAAAATCCCACAAATACCACACCATTTGCTGACCTCATCAAGAACTTACCATACCTCTTTCTCCCGTTGGCCACTATTAATTGGACTTTTATTGATGATGTAACTATTAACTGTTACCAACCCCACAACGTTACCTTGATTACGGATTTATTTAATAGCACGACTTTTGCTTTTCGTACAAGGATACGAATTGGAACAAGGAAGGTGAGATGTGCACCTTTTAAAGGAAAATTGAAGATTAACAATGAGATCAATGGGAGAAAATAGAAGTGGAATAGCTACATTAAGGGAATTAAGGGGATTCATACATCTTATCTCATAATTTAGCTTACTAAACAAATACGAGTTATTTATTTTTTCCGTAAAAAAAATTTAAGCCTTTGTTAATACGCCACATATACTTTTAATAAGCAATCAAAACAATTCATGAGGTAAGTAGTAAGCAATTCTGACGTGTACGGGTATTTACTTAAACTGATGTAATAAAAGTACTCAATTTTGAATAAAATTCTTTATTGAATTGGAACCAAACAAACAAAACAAAACCAAAAAAATATTTACGTTGCATTTTTTCCGACAAATGCAAAATATTCCAACTACAAAGTAAACTCTCAATCTCGTTGAAATATAAGACATTATTTGGGTCTTCCACATTGAGGGGCCGGGTCCCCCCAACTTTCGTACATAGGCTTAAACAAACATTTTGTTGGCGAAGTATAACAGCCAATAAAATTGCATAGATTGAAAAAACCATAACGTTTCCGAGAGAAGTTACAGAACCCGCAAGAAACATAAGCTAAATTCTAAAACATAATTTTCGCTAAAGTAATTCTACACACAAAAACTTCATAAAATAATTCTCACTTTACAAATCGCAGCGATCGCGTCACTACTATTTTATTATCTACATAGTCTTCCTACGTGAAATCTTAACTCCGCTTACAAGAAAGTAAAAAGACTAGTTTAGAGCTTTTAATCCACTGCAAATACAGGTACGTATGTTCATTTTAATAACAAAAGCTTTTGAGATAGGGCAGTCTTTGTCGAGGTTTCGATGTTAGAGGCCAAAGGAACAACGAACAATTTTCAATTGTTTCCCATTCTTTATAATAATTCTCGTTGAATCTTATTGAGCACCCGGAAACATAACATGTTACATTGCTTATCAGTTAGTATTAGTATAAGTCATTAGCATTCAATAGCTAGTCAGTCAAGATTCGGTGATCGGGCGATAAGCAATAAAATCGAGACCATTTGTGACGAATATTTACGAAATAAGACTTGATTCCTTTCAATTTGTTAATTTCAGGTTAGTCGGACATTCAAACTATTGTGAAAATAGTGTAGTACACAATGTAATTGGCGAATTGAGTGAAAGTGCATTCTTTTCTTTAATCCCAATGAAGCCAAGCGACACACATATATTCCGTACAGTACACTCCAAACATCCAACGCGTTTTAAATTTTTCGAAATCATAGGAAGTAGTGTTTATTTGAAAAATAAAATAAAATTTCCAGGATTTTAAAAGAAAAAGAAAAGAAAGTAGTGTCGTTTAATTAACAGAGACTTTTGTTTTCCACTTCCCTTCTCTGAAGTATTACGAAAATAAATGAGCCTCCTCAAGTTATATACACGAAACTTATATGACAGTGACGCCCTGCCTAATGCCCACTATTTATACCATCTGCATGCGTTTCAAAAAATAAAGTTAGATACACATTTTAGAACAATTATTTACGTTCTTATTTAAGCAATAATAAACAGTAACCTATAATTAAAGTCTATATAAGCTTTAATTTACGATTTTTTTCTGCAAACTTATTTAGCACTTGTTGCGCTGTTACCTTGCTTTTAATTATTTGGTTTTCAATGTTTAGAAGTGCCATATTCGAAAACCTCTCCTGAAGCATAGTTGCTCTTAACCAAGTTTTAACTCGACGCATAGCGGAAAAGCTCCGTTCACAACCGGCCGACCTCACAGGAAGACCAAGAGCTGCTTGCAGCAACTTGTATAAATTTGGGCAGAAGTCTTTATTAATTTCTGTTTTGAGTGTTTCCAAATTTATTACAATATTCCTGTTTTGGAACATGTTTTTTATTATTTTTGTTTCAGCCTGTAAGGTGGAAGTGTCTATATTGAAAACATTTTTATAATTTTCTACGAATGCCTCTCCATTTTTCAGGTCCAACTTTATAAATGAGTCAACTGACTGTGCCAAAAGTAGATTGTCAAACCTATTTCTGAAGTTAGTGATAATGTTGTCCATCACTTGGTTGTAAATATTTATCTTCCAATATTCGAAAGGCCTTGTATCTGATGGCAAGTCCACTAAATTACTCTTACCTAAAGTTGACTCTATCACGAAGTCTTTTGCTCTCTCCGGTTCTCTTCTCCTTTTCGAGACTCGAGTAGGTTCTAGGCAAATTTCATATTTTTCTGCGAATTTCTCGATTTCTTCCCAAAGACCATCGAATTGATTTCTACTCTCCGTAAAACTAGTAATAGTGCTCGTTATTATGTCACTCGCTCGCGGCTCGCCCAAGAGTGGCATCTTTGCTTTGGAAGTACTTACTCAGTACATTCACTATTGATAATGCTGACTCAAACACAAATAAACAAACAACAAAATTTGGTTTCGTGATGCAAGTCAGTATACCAAGTGCTTCCACACAGTTCTTGTCTTGAGCCTGGCTGATTTCTTCTTCCAAAGCTGTTTTAATTGCATCATAATTTGAGAATACAGCTTTGCAATTTTGATGACGACAGCTCCATCTTGTATTACTCAAGCTTCCCATTTCACAGCCAGTCTTTATACCAAGGGTGTTATGAACATTCATAAGATGCACATGATTACCCGGCTGGGAGAAATAGATGTATATAGCTTCAAGGGTGTTAAAAAATGCTGTTGCTCATGAAACTTTAACACATGAATCGACAACAACTAAGTTTAGCCTATGTGCTAAACAGTGGATATAGATTGCTTGAGGGTGGATTTCTTTTATAATTGCTTGTAGTCCGCGATGTTTCCCTGACATTACACTGGCTCCATCATAGGATTGTGCGATTATTGGAATATCCGCCAACGTGCACTTTTCTGAAACGTTTAGAATTAGTTTTGACAGTCCCTCAGCATCTCTGGAGGTGGAGCAATTTACGAAACCCATAAATCTTTCTTCAACATCAAGATCCTTGACATACCTAATGGTGACCGATAATTGCTCTTCTTTAAAACACCTGGCTTCATCCACCATTAAAGAAAAAAATCCACATTGTCTCACCTCTTTTACTATTTCCTGCAGAGTGAGCTCGGCTATGTTGTCAATAATTTCATTTTGAATTTTGGGGCTGCAATAACTCGTATGTCGCTCCAAATGGTTTGAAAAATTTTCATCGTATTTTGCAAAGAGTTCACTAATTTCCAAAAAATTTCCCCTATTTTTAGAAGTCTGGTCCTCGCGGTGTCCCCTCAAAGGTAAGCCCTGACGTACTAGACATAATATAATATCTATAAGCTTCATTAAGTAGTCTCTATTCTGGACTACCTCCTCTGTATGCTGCATTAGAAGTTTTTCATGTACACTCCCAGATACAGCAGATTGTTTGTACGTTAAAAACATTTGAGTGCATTGAATATGAAGAGATGATTGTTCGTGTTTTTGTAGCGCCTTTTTAATTTTTTTCCAATTATTAAATCCGCTGCTAACAAATTTTTCACTTTGTTCCCGCACAGTGTCTTTGGAGAACTGCCTGCTCATGAAGCAATAAATTTTGTCTTCTTTTAAGCTATATTCAAGCCATCAATATGTGTCGTAGTATTTTGGCGAAAACGATCGCTGTCTATCTCCAAATTTACTTTTTGGAAAATTTGTTCGAGGGCGCAATGGACCGGTCTCAAGCGAGCCAAGATCTAGCTCTCTTTTTCCCTCACGAGTCTTGGTCACAACTTCTTCATCTGAAACAACCGCGCCCGCTGCTGAAGTTGTTGGTGACGAATAGGGTTGGGTAGTGAGGCCTAATTGTTGTCGTCCTTTAGTAGTCTTGGTCTCAATTTCTTCACCTGTGCAAACTACCTCTGCTAATGATGTTGATGGTAATGCCTCTGGTTGTACACTGGTATTTGTCATCTTCCTGCTGGTTATTTTAACATTTTCAGTTTTTTCTTCAGGACGAATTTTTGCACTTTTAAAAAAAGATCTTATGTCTTTGAATTTCTTCATCTTTTAATCTAAAAAATTAAAACATAGTTTAAGATATTTTTATAATCCATTTAATTAAAAAACAATTGAATATGACAATAACAAATAACGGGACTCTTTGCAATATTGAAGTCATCTTTTTATTAATTAAATACTTCATAAGTTCCGAATTTTTTTTATTAATACTAACGTGCAAGACTATCGCTGTTATAATATTGAGTTCTTAAAGTAACTGGCTGTTGTAGTTGTTATCTATTTAATCGTTTGGAATTATTTTTATTTTAATGTTTAGTTTTTTATTTTCTAGGATTTCGCACCTGTTTAAAAATTTTGTTTCCTTCCAGCTCATGAATTTATTTGTTTTCGATACTCATTATATTACCTATCTACTTTAGACGTTTTGATATTGCTGAGTGCGGTTAAGAATTCCTTGCTCCCAATTGACTGAAATTTCCATCCATTCCATGAAAAAAATGTATAGACATATTATGGAAAGATATCGACTATTATTCACATTCCAGAAAAAAAATCTTCAAAAACAAAATCTATTAGATTTTTGCGGGATATTTGACGAATTTTTTTAAGAACAAATCATTCCAATTAAAAAATGATTGATTAAAACATATCTTAGTATGGTATCGGTACGTACATGACAGTTTTCGTATATGGACAGTCAGCTCTGAACAATTAAGTAGATTTACAAATGAAATTTTAAATAAATTGAAGAATGCTATTCAATTTACGATAGAGATGGCCGGAAACAGTACCAATTTTAAGGATTTAAAAATCTACATTGATAATAGTAAACTTCAATTTGAAATTTATAGCAAAAACCAGTTCACGAACACGGTTATCCCAATTCACTCAAATCGCCCATGGAATGTCAACTTATCAGCTTTTCATTCGATGGTTGGCAGTAAGGGTTCCAATGAAGCTGTATAGTTGAAATAAAGAACTCAAAAATAACAACACAATGTCCAAAGGCCAAAAATTAATAGAAAAATCTTCGAAAATGTGGAGGAAAATTCTTTATATATATTATTATATAATTATATTTCTCTAAAGAAATAAAAATAAAATTTAAAAAATTTGATATACTTAGAGCCCGTTTTTTAATAATAAGACTAAAAGCGCTTTTACCGAATAATAAATTAATAAAAAAAACTGAAAAAGAGAAAAAGTGGGGTTCGTGAGATAAGTTGTGAAGATTGCCCGGGTAATGGAAAACAAAACGTACTCTGAAAAATAGATTTAATGAGCACTAGACCAAAACTAGAAGAACAGAATCATATTGAACAATATCAAAACAGCTAAAACACAAAAGTCCATAAAATGAATATCAAGAACATGAAATTATTTCATGTGCTGGATGGCGGGAAAACTTAAGACAAGTATGAAATCCTAGATATTAAACAAGCTAAACATTTAAATGAAAATATTCTAAACGATCAAGTAGATTGCAATTATACGTCCCTTTTATATATCCAGTTCCAGTTACTTAAAAAACTTAATGTTATAACAGAGACAGCCTTCAACGTGATGTCGTTAGAAGGCAAAACGCACCGTCACGATCATAAGATAGTGGAAATAAAAAATATGTGGAACTTATCAGGTGCTAAATTAATATAAAAAAGTAGAATTGACTTCAATGAAATTCACTGAAGTCAGCTCATACCGGCTACATATTTTTTTCCAGAGCACCAAAATTCTGAAAAATAAAATCTCGAAAACGCAAAATTTTTAAAAACGAAATCCCGAAAGCTCAAAGTCTCGAAAACGGTAAATCTCGAAACACGAAATCGTGAAAACCCAAAATCCTGAGAACACGAAATGTCGAAAAACAAAATCACGAAATTTTTTTTAGATATAAATATTTCAGAATAGCTTGGTGTATTTGATGTAAATACTTGATCTTAATAAAACGCCAAAGAACAAAACAATCTTTTACGTTAAACTAAAATTTTAACATAGAGATATGATATAGGAAATACCCTTCAGAAACGAAATTGTGGACCTTCTGATGTCTCAGAAATAATTTTTTTATATTTTTTATTGTCTTTCTTTTCATATTGCTTCCTAATTTTAAGAAGACAGCAGACGTGCTAACATTGTTCACTGCATTGCTTGCCCGCCCAACAGATAAACATATTTTAATAAATTATACTTTTTCCGTTCCGACGGATATCAGAATAGGGCACATAAATAAAATTCCAAAGAAATGCAATACTGAAAAATCCTGAAAATTCGAAATACGCGCGGATTTTGCATTTTCGTAATTTTTCAGGATTTCTTTGAAATTTTGTGTTTTCGGGATTTTGCGTTTCCGAGATTTTGTTTGTTCAAGATTTTACGTTTTCGAGATTTTATTTTTTTCCATTTTTTTCATTCCGGTCGGTTCTGCTTTCCTATTGTAGGTAATATATTATTCAAATCAAAATTTTTTATATGATATGTACTCACATTTTCGGCTCGAAGATATTCGTTAAATTTAAAACTATTTTACACAATTAATGAAATTTGATTCTTATGGAAAGTTTATGAATTAAAACAGTTATTTTATAGTCTTTGTTAAATGTTATTTAAATGTTTTTGTACTTTTGTAAAATAAGGGCACTTTTTAATTACATAAAAATAGTCTTATTTGCGGTTTCGTAAATTGAAAAATTACCACTATAAGCTCACAATTTAAAAATTCTGTTCACTAAATTCTTTACTTCTTTACTTTTCTCAACGACACTGCTTACAATCTGTCTACGACTGAATTCTTGTCTTTGATATACCCATACATTATTTCGTCCGTTTTCCTAGTCCTGAATTTTTTTCGTGCCCGATGCATTTCTATTGTTTACCTTATCCTGCCGGTTGTAGTCACATCATAAATCAATACTACCTGCATCTTTATTGGTTTATTACTGCTGTCGCATTATAAGGGCGCCGTTCAACTTAATGTGCCATTGCACTCGAGCATTCTTGATGCGTTTTCTAGGTAAGAAACAAAAGAAGCAAAGAGATATCTCTGCACTTTGGAGATATATATTTTTGCTACCTTTACCTCTTCCCTAGATAACCGGCTTGCATACTGAATTAACAATACTCGGTTGGGATGGCCCATATAGCATATAATAATTTCTTAAATTCACTTTCCTTTCTCGCAACTTTGTACCTTCAGGTCCTAGTACCTACTCAACTTGAAATAAAATAATGCACGCACACATTCATAGCCTCTTATTCTTAATGAATACGAAGCCTTCAGCAAGAATACCCATCTAGAGGTAATCTGTAAATGAAGCGCGCTTATTATCAAAGCAAAATAATGTAAAGACTCTAAGGCCAAAGCCACGATTTTAAATGGTTAAAGTAAGATATAGGTCTCTTCAAATAAAAATAACTTGTCACAACATTTTTCACGTTTTGTGCACAGTTCTGCGTACCCTAGCAAGCTAGCATACTTTTTTTGCAGATTCTCTCAAATTTGGTCGTGGTTAATATCGTGTACGCATACATCCCATACTATAGGTGTGTTCGTTTTTCAAGCTACGCGACGTGACAAGTTATGTGAAAAGACCTGTAATGTTACATTATGAAATAAAACTATATTAGCAACTATAGCCAATGATACTTCGGGAAATAAAGTAGAACGATATAAGTAACTACACGCATACATCGAAACAAAACTTGGGTCCTCATTCCTTTTAAGAATCTCAGAGAATCGAGGAAAAAGTGATTAAGCTTGCTTTATTGAATTTTTTAATTGCGCACTAAATATTTCTTCCTTATAAATATAATCAGCCTTATTATTGAATCCGTCTTTTTTCCGAAAAATCAAAGTTTTACGAAACTTTCCAAATTTCATTGATATCAAAGGTTATCAATTAAAATTTCCACACAAACTGTCAAAATAGTTCCACATATTTTCTCCTATGGAATACATTTTCACACGCCCTTGTCTAAATTCGGTGGAATCAGAGCAATCTCAGAACAGTTTTCAATAATTTTAAAAAGATTTCAATTGATTTCCTTAAAGAAAAGAACTTTTTAAAGCCTTTTCGATTCCTATCCGAACGGATTCAATTTAATTAGGTATGTGATTGTATGACTTGACGAATGTCTTCTAGAAATTTTTATAATTCCCGGGGGGGGGGGGGGGGAGCAGCCCCCCCCCCTGGCCCCTATCTAGTTACGCCAATGGTCTTCCATCAACAATGCCAGATCCATGTCCTCACTAGTCATTGTTAAAATAATATTAATATTACCACAGAATAAATCACAAAAAGATATACTAACACTACGCATGTGCACTCCACTCAGCAAATGTTCAAATGAAACTAAATCCCAACCACTAAACTTAATAAGAAGACCCTTATTAAGAGCTTAATCCAAGAACATATTTCTTGAAAGAAGGAAGTTTTCTTGAAATTAGAGTGATTGGTGTAAACTTTATTACAGGTATTGAATACTTAGCTCAACCCGTTGTTGTGCCCCTTGGAGGATTCCACAAAACGATGTTGTCGACTAGCACTATTCTTTATTATACACTTCACCTTGATTCAATATATTACTGTCCTGCGTAAAGAACAGGTACAGACTAACTCCTTTTTGGCAGTGGTCGACGTCCTTATGCGTTTCCCCCCAAAACAATGGGCTAGCAAGCCTGTAGCTTCCTAGTGTCATTCTACTAGATCGGGGATTTTGATCTAGTTGGTTAACATTGATTTTATTTCTAGAAAAATCAACAGTGTTATCAATGCTTAACTATTAACAGTTTTAAGCGAGCTTCTCTCAAAAGATTGCAATACAGTTTTATATGTAAGAAGCAAAATCTTCTTATTTGAAAACAAGTTTGACTTATTCTAAGAAAACATTTCTTAGTTTAAGATAATTGCGAACAAGAAAACCATTCTCTCGATTTTAGAAAATTATTTTTCTCTGTGTGATATACATCGCCCTACACGGTACAATATGTTGTTAAACACGTAGACCAGCCCCCAAAAATCAAACTAACTAATTTGATTTTCGTCCAACCGCTTGACACACTGCGTGTCCTACTCGCCAGATGACTTTTTACAAATCCTTTTAAGTCGGCGGGTTTTCCCCGACTCGCTTGTTACACATACGAGGTCTGTCCAATAAATACGCGAACTGAGGTCATAAAAACTTTATTTTACAAAATTTAGGATACATCAATCTTATCTCCCTCAAAATACTCCCCATTTGTAGCAATGCACTTATCCCATCTCCGTTTCCATTGTTCAAAGCATCCCTGGAAGTCCTCAGAAGTCAGGCTTTTCAGCTGCCTCGTCGTTTCACGTTTTATCGTTTCCACATCGTCCAAGTGCCGCCCCCGGATGACATTTTTGCATTTTGGGAATAAAAAGAAATCGCAGGGAGCTAAGTCTGGTGAATAGGGTGGGTGATCCAGGGTGGTGATCGAATTGCGAGCCAGAAACTGGCGGACAATCACTGATGAATGAGAAGGCGCATTGTCGTGGTGCAGCAGCCAACCATCACCATCACACAAATTTGGTCGCACACGACGCACACGATCCCTCAATCGCTTGAGAACCTCCACGTAGAAGGCAGCATTCACTGTTCGTTCTCTAGGCAGAAATTCATGATGAACAATACCGCGAATGTCAAAAAAAACGAGCAGCATGGTCTTGATTTTTGATCGGCTTTTTTTACATTTTTTTGTTCGTGGTTCACCTTTTGCTTTCCATTCCTTATTCTGCGATTTCAATTCGACGTCGTAAAGGAAACCGGAAGTTTGAGCGGAGTTTTTCCAGTCGGTGCAGCTTCGACCCTTCTCAGTTTTTGGTCAGGTGTCAGCAACTTTGGGACGATTTTTGCACACAATTTTCTCAACTCCAAATGTTCTGTAAGAATGGCATGTACAGACGATTTTCCCAAATTCAGTTCTTCAGCAATCATCCGGACAGTGAATCGGCTATCGGAAAGCACAAGAGACTTCACTCTTTCGATGTTTTCTTCGGTACTGCTGGTCGACGGTCGTCCTGCTCTGGCATCATCCTTGCATTCTTCACGGCCCTCACTAAAACGCTTGATCCATTTGAAAACAGCTGTTTTCTTCAGTGCGTTCTCTCCATAAACAGCTCTCAACATTTCATGAATTTCCTGCGAGTTTTTCCCAAGTTTCACTAAAAATTTGATATTGACTCGCTGTTCCATCTGCTCATCAATCTCCATCGTCGACAAGAAGAAAAAAAGGCCATCACAAAAAAAATCCTAATTTCACTTGTACGCTTTCTTCGACCGTCTGACAGTCACTGCCGCTTCAGTGGGTCCCCCGCAAACAGATTAGCTAGTGTACATGGCCAAGCATGATCTCAAAGCCACCACAGCAGCTCAGTTCGCGTATTTATCGGACAGCCTACGTATATGACCGAATTTTTTTTTATTAAATTTTAAGTCTATCAAAATATTAAATTTAACATTTAATACTCAGGAAAATTGTAATATAATATTTTACTTTTTAAGCATAATTTGAAGTTAATTCTAAGCTTTAAAGGTGTTATTTTTACGAATAAAATTTATGCAACTATTACCCAAATATTAATTCAAAAATCTGTTAATAAATTGTAATCATTTATTTTTAAGTTGTACGTTGTGGGTTAGCTTTGGAGTTACGCCAGGGTCGAGGTGTTCAATGACGGGGAAGGAGAAGATTAATATACCAGGTTTGAAGTCGTGAAAAGAGAACACTTATTTAATTTTGTACTGAACAAATGTTATTTATTTCACAAATTTGGTTCACTGTTTGTCTGAGACTATATATTTTCTTATTTAATACATAAACTTGTACTAACACATCACTTATTTTGGTCAAACGTCTTGTGATGTCAATTTACTATTTTAGAACTGTATAGTTTTGTTTGTGATAATACACTCTTCTTATTTACCTTTTTCCCATAAGGTTTTACACAAACTGTCAGATATTGTCTGTGACAATTCACAATCTTAATTCTATTTCACGGGCCACTTTATTGTCTATGACAATACACAATCTTAATTCTATTATACACTTTTGGGGTTGTTTTTCAACTTTTATTCTTTATGTATTCCTTTGCTTTATACGGGAAATATAACAATATAACAACAATATTACTTTATTACGGTAAACTGTATAAAGATTACAAATCTTATTGGATACCGATCTATAGGTAGGAGAAGTGATACAAAATTATTGTTTTAAATGGAAAACAAGAAAAACAAGATTAAGCTAATTTAATTAAATCAGAAAAAGAGCGAAAAGAAATAAAAACTAAAAAAGAGAAAAAAAAATCGAACCATATAAATTCTAAAAAAAAAAAAAAAAAAAAATTAAGAACAGCTATGATGTGTACCTAATAAGGCTCCAAAGAGCTTAACAATTCAAGAAAGTCTCTGCCTGAGTTCATGCTACGTATATTAGATGGTAAACTATTCCACTTATGTGAAGTTTGGACAAAATAAGAGCGCTCTCCGAAATGAGAATGACAGCGTGGTAAAAGAATTTTTAAGCTTCTTTGAGAGCGCAAGAATTGCAGCTTATTGTAAAGATATTGTGGCCTCTTTTTATGAATTAATTTATGTAAAAAATACAAGTCGCGATGAGCAAAATGGGTGTCAAGTGTATGTCCAAGGGCTGCATTAACTTGCATTGAGATGTGGGCACTGCGTGTTAAGTTGAAAACATATCTAGTACAATCATTGAATGCAACTGTCAATCTTCGACGGCAAACTGAGTCTAACTTGGGACATACTATTGTGCCATACATAAAGTGCTGTAGAATAAAACTACGTACCAGTTTCAATCGCATATCGGTGGACAATAAATACCCACAGACTCTCAACTGCCGTAAGGAGCCATATATTTTGCCTAAAATATTGGTAACGTGGCTGCAGCAAGTAAATTCAGTGTTCAGGACTACACCTAAATTTTTCACAGAGCTAGAGAATGGTAAGGTAAATTTATTTAAAATAACTCGTGGTAGCTCTAATGCCTCGAGGTAGTTTCTATAGATCGGCATACACACAGACTTGCTAGGATTGAGTTGAAGCTTATTAGCTATCGACCAGTCGTAAATTCTCGTTAAATCTTCATTTACACGAGCAACACAATCTTGTTGTAACCCAATTGGTCTGCTCAAGTAAATTTGTACGTCATCAGCATACAGATGACTGTTCACATTCTTAATCAACTCAGGCAAATCATTGATGTATAGACCAAGGAGGACCTATAGAGGACCTAGGATTGATCCTTGGGGTACTCCACAGTATGAGTTCCGAAAGTTCGACATAGAGTCTAGAACTTTGACTGCTTGTAGTCTACAGGTGAGAAAACCTTTAATCAGCTTGATGGCTGAAGAGGAAAAATTGAAGCAATTCGAAAGTTTGTAAAGGAGCAAATTGTGATCAACTGAGTCAAAAGCCTTACTAAAATTCAATAAGACAAGGATAGTTAAATCGTCTAGATCTAAGGATTCAATAATATCCGTAGAAACCTTCAGAAGGGCAGTTTCGCAGCTGTGTCCACGTCGAAAGCCTGACTGAAACGATGATAGAAGCTGATGCTGGTCAAGATATTTGGTGAGCTGATTGTACATTACTTTTTCAAAGACTTTGCTGAAGTAACACAGCAAGCTAATAGGCCTATAATCATTAATTCCATTAGGATGAGGTTTTTTAGGAACAAGGACAATGAAGGCTTTTTTCCATAACGACGGAAATTGAGAAGTTGCAAGACAATAATTATAAATATGTACTAGAATATCAGAAATAGCGAGGGAAATTATCTTGATGAATCTCGGGGGGAGAAGATCATGCCCAAGCGCAGTAGATTTTACAGCAGACATTGTAAAGAGAACATCAGTATCATCAATGCAATTAAACGCAAAACCCTCAAAACAATTATCACCCACCACTAGATGACTATTAGGGGCTATAGGGGTAGAAGAAGCAAAAAACTCACTTAGGGTCTCAGCATCAATATTGCATTGAGGGAGGAGTTTCTCTTCCAGCAACGCCCAGTGAGCGGATGTTGCTCCAAAGTTTTTTAGTTGGAAGATCAGGATTTAATTTAGTGCTATAGAAAGCCTTTTTGGAAGATCGAAGTTTACAAGTCACAAGGTTACGAAATATCTTGTAGCGGCTATGAATTAGAGGGTTGTGCGTGGCTTTATACTGACGCAGTAGTAGATCCCTTTCAGCGATAATCGAATGTATCTCCCTGGTTAACCACGGACAGCGCTGTGATGAAACCTTACGCCTTCGCAGTGGTACATGCTGGTTGAAAAGCTGCAGAAGTAGATTGCTTAGAGTATTAACTTTATCGTCCACCGACTCCATTGAGAAAATATCCAGTCTAGGCAAGTTTATACAGTCTGCATTCAGCAGGTCCATGTCAATGTTCTTGTAATCTCTGTAGGAAATGATTCACAGCCAACAGAGTGTCGCAGTCCAAAGGAATATGTTATTTAAAGAAAGTCATGATCAAAGTTACTCGTGGGACATATTTGGCTATGAAATAACACCTTGTCAGCATTGGTAACAGCGATATAATCCAACTACGATGGGTTGTTCGTATTAAAATATGTTGGCATATGATTTACTATCTTCAAGTCATTTGATTGCATTATAAAACATAATTCGTCCATAGAGGCTTGGCTTCGCAACCCATCAACATTGAAATCACCACCGACAATAATATCCGAGTAACTTACACCAAGACAATAGATAGCATTTTGGAGTTCAATGCACGTTGCCGCATTAAAGCAGTTTGGTGGGCAATACACCGCAATCAAGGCACATCTTTCCATTCCAGACTTGACTTCCACACAAAGAAATTCTAGGGAAGCCCCTTGGGAAGAGCAAGCTAGAACAGATGCTTTAAGTGATGTATGAATATAAATAGCCACTCCTCCACCACTGCGATCTGTACGGTCATTTCTAAAAAGTGAAAATCCTGGAATACCTACTGCATTCGAGGATATGTGTGGCTTAAGCCATGATTCGCATATGAGAATAGCCTGTGTATTTTCAAAAGAGAAAACATCATGCAAGATATATACCTTATTATTTAAGCTACGGGCATTGTATGAACAAATATTAAGGGCCTTGGACTGCTTTGAAAATATATTGAGAATAGCTCTCATCTTGTCTACGGGAGATAAAGCATCACCCATCATAATCACAGCACGAACCCCGGCAAAGCGGATCAAAATGAATCACCGAATGAAAGAAATTAAAGCATATCATGGCTGTATGTGAAAATAACTAGGTATAGAAAAACTAATGAGAATACAATCTAAAACAAGAGACCAAATAACTAAAATGATTAATATACACAAGAAGGAAAACAAAGAAAAAGAAAACAAAAAATTCATTATGATACTCCTTAATTCCAAAATTCCGGAGACTCGGTATCATCACAGTTGGCTAAGGTCAGTAACTCGTACTGCTCTCTCCCCCACAGCTCGTACCACCATCACAAGTCCATCTCTTGAAAAAGTAGAAGAAATTTTACCATTCTTCCTCAATTGGATTGCTTTTTGCAGAATAAGATTATTTTTCGGCGTTAGACTTTCACTGACTCGGATCGGATTATCAGAAGTAAATCCACACTGAAGGTCGGACAATTTAACATTGCCATGCATACGAGCTGATTTTAAAAACATTCTACGCTCGATTGACGATGATATCGATATCGTTAATCTCAGCACAATAAGAGGGCAGGCAGAGCGAGCACTGTTTGTATTACGATTCTCGGTTAATCGGCGAGACCTCAAACGAAAGGCTTCAAAGAACGGTGATAATTGATGTTGAATGACTGATGAAATATTTGTCACAATGGAATTTGGATTTTCGTCTGGGACTGCTGGAATATCCCTAATTATGACGTCAGTAGATCGTTGATGTCGTTTCAATTCTTCATTTTTTAATTGCAACTTTGTGCAAGACGACTTTAGTTCAGCGACCGATTTATTTAAATGCTTTACGTCACTGCTGAGATGCACAATTGTCTGCTTGAGGTCACTTACGATTTCATTGATGCGGTTATCTAATAACGAATCAATGCTGGCCCGCAAATTCGCAAATCTTTCAGAAAGTATCAGATCCAGTCGAGTTTCAAGTGATTCAGATGACACAGACACACAATCAGTAGGCGCAGCAATAGCCCTGATAGAATTGGTAGATGATTGTACAGCATTGCCTGCTGCAGCTGGTGTGGTCCCGTCAGAGGTGTCACGAAGAACATTGCCCTTTGACTTAGCAGAATTATTTCTCGTTTTACCAGAGATCTTCAGATAGAACAATTGGCAAGGTAATACTCAAAAATTATTATAAAAATTCGAGTAACAACTAGCGGCACTATTAGATAGAGTATAGGAATTGCCCGAGCACACAAAAACACGTCTACTCGTTATCACTCATTAAACTGAATAACCTGCGGCGTTATGATTGTAAACCCAACACTTATAACTTCTTTTCACATGAATATGCTCGAACACTGCACAAATGTATCCCATGCATATTATTTGCCTATAGCTTTTAATATCCACTTCAATTACAGCTTTATAAATTTTTGGACTTTTGTACGCTTTGTGATATTTCCCACACTTGACGGATCCGTTAATTTTATTTTGATTTTTCACAGCTTGAGTTAATTTCTTTGGCTCCCACACTTCTTTTATACCATACACTAAACTCTTTGGGTTTGTTGCCACTGTAGGTTTGCTGCTGTATAATATTGATTTCAATTTCTACTCTTTAAACACCGCTGACACGTCCGTTCTTGACCGAGGTTTCAAGAAAAGAGAAAAAGAGCTTAGTGTCTATCAGCTTATGTACCTTACAATGTCTCCGTTCCCTATGTCATCACTAGCCTTCCCAAAATGTATGAATTGCTTGTCTACTATTGTACTAGACTAATCTCATAAACGTAAGTGATTCCAGAGAATGGAATGTGAAATATTAAAATATGTAATTCTATGTAACATATACGCCACAGAGCTCATCATTTTCGGTATAGATACTTGATATTTTTCTCCCACTTGCGAGGTCACAATGTCACGAATTTTGTTCCGAGTAAAACACGCAGGTACAAACTACCCGCTGAGAGTCGACTCTTTAAAATAAAACAGATTTTAAACTGGAAACTAAGTAATTTATTATTTCCTAGAACTGGTACAGTTTTCCTGGCAGCTGGTCGGACCGTTTCCTCTGTAAAGGTAGAAATAAAACAATGCATGAGTAAAGAATACTCAGTGAGACTACACTAGCCATACACACTGTCACATATACTTCACTCGCACACATTCTTGAGGAGGAACCAATCAACCCACACCGCCGTGACGTACACCAACACGGTTAGGCGAGAGGGATTCACCGTGATAAGCGCACCGTCATGAATCTACCTCTTGCACAACCCCCTGACGCCACCGTGTCACACACCGACGTGGGCAAGGGTCGAGTATACGCAAGCAGATCACTCATCAATCAATCATCACAGCACTCATTCGATTGATTAAACTACCTAATTAAATCTAAGCTACTTAATGCTAGCACTCACTTTGTCCTTTATAATACACCACACACACATCTATACTTCACTTGATTTAGCTCTAATTTTGCATCCTTCCTCTATAAACTATCAACTTGGAATGAGTACTTGCACTCTTGTATTTTCGTGCACAGGCGCTCGTCCTCCCCTTCTTCTGTTCTACATCCAATATCTAGCTTAATAACTACGCCTACTACATACTCTGGCCTTATCTTACCAATTGTGTAACACGAGATTCTTCATTTCCACAATTTATCGAAACTGCACCGTTCTGTCTGTGCGAGACAACGTTTACTTTAAGAGCTAGTAATGACGGGTTAACGTTCTTTCTTATCTCCTTCTGGGTTATTTCACTTGTTTGTGGCTTTTTTGGTTTAATTAATATTTAAATAATTTGGTTATGGTGTTATGTCTAATTTTAGTCTGTTCGTGTCTGATTAACGAATAGTAATTTCACTACAACCAGTGCATAAATACGCACGTAATACTTCATTGTTTATTTTACATTCTTCCTTTACTTTTTTGCTTTTCCTTCACAGAAAAATGCCTTTTTACCACTTGTTCCGGGTTTTCTACAATGTTCAGCTTCATGTCTTAAACGGATTTCACTTCATGCACTCCACTTTTGGTTTCTTACGCCGTGTTGAAATGTAAAACATTTTATTATGCAATTTTTATTCTTATGTCCTGGTTCATTTACGATTTTGTCTTTGCTTTGGGTAAATCGAATTCTGTCTTGTTATATTGTTAATGGATCTATGCTGAGTGATTGACTTTGGACGTGAAGTCCAGACTGCCAGGATGAGCGGGGGGGGGGGGGGTCCACGAATACCTGCCGTTGTCACCGGCCATGTACAAAAAATTGCCTACACTAAAACGAATCAGCACACATCCGGTCCAGAAGGGTCCCTTACACCACTTACCATTACCTACTCGAAGGCGCTGATGGTCTGCTTTCCGTGCCGGCCCCTACCTCCCAATGACCTGTAGGTACATTTGTCTCAGTGTCCCTATTGATCCTGAAAGAAGAGCGGAGGAGTGAACCTATACGACCCTCATAATCGAAGGGGGCCCCGCGAGAGAGAAGAAGAAAGAAGAAAAATTCAGCACATGGTTACGTTATAATTGCTTCTTTAATATTGATCTTCTATAAATTCAATAAATGCCCTTTTCTTACTGTCAACATCCACAAATTCAATAAAGGATGCCAACTCTATCTGATCTGAGATTCGATCTCCAACCTTAACGCTCTTACATATTAGTCTTCATTATTCACACTGGTATCTCAACATATATGATTTCTTCGTACAAAAGGAAACTCGTGAATCGGAGGCAACGACGACCTTGTACAACCTGATTATGCTCACAGATGAGCAGTGACGATACCCCGTAATCATACCTAGTAAATATCGATAGACTCTAATCTCTATGAGAACATTAGCTTGGTCTGGTTGGTTGACTTAAATTACAATAATATCAAAAGGCCGTTTTTTTTTTCTTGACATTTGGAACCGAAACCGGTCGCTCCAAAATACGTATATATATATATATATCATTATCTTTCAGGTGTTACCATTCCTCAAAGGAGCTCCCTGGAGAACCTGATGATGTTTCTGAAAAGAAAACTTGTGTTATGCTCGTCCCAAGGACTTATGGAAGAACAGAGAGAAATTTACTGTTCTACCCCTTTTTATGGACGTATAATATTCTGTTTCTTTATTGATAATTTGTTCAAATAGGGTTCAGTTAAAACATCAATCAAGCAAAACATTTACATCATTTATTTTACCACTTGGATTAACTTTAACAAAATCACTTATTAATTCTATTATTCAAGCTTTAATTACCATGACGTATTATCAAAAACGACTCCGAATCAACTGGCGATTCAGTTATTGAAAAATATTCTTGAACTTAGATTCTTTTGCTTTCTTACGTACGAAATGTGCTATGCATGCAATTCATTATATACAGTTGCGACTGTCGATGAACAGAACGAGATAAGAACGGAATTTAGAAATGTGAAGCGTAAGCAAATGTTAATCTTTAGATTACAAATTTGAAGCTGTGAAACTTGCTATGCATAACACTTCGGGTGCTATTGACATTCATAGAACTTGCATCACCATTAGTATTCCTCAACGGGACTCAGAAGTTAATAATCTGCATGGTTCTATGCACGTCTGTCGCACTACTCAAGCAAAAGATAAAAGTTTAGCCGTTCATAACTTCATTTTGTAGGAAGAGCACTTTGTTCCTAGTGAAATTTCTGAAAATCCAATTTATCTACTCATCCGTGTGAGTTTACTTATTTAAATGCAATTCTTAGAGTTATACATATATATTCAAATTGATACGTAAAACATCTTTTAATTCTACTGGGCGTTGGTTCAACTTTGTGTGGCCCCTCCAAGGTTACCATGTCCAGCAGTTCATACTGTTAGGCCAATATATGTCTTCACGTGTTTTCTTTACGCCCCTGCAATGAGGTTATCCTCATTCACGGGTGTGTGTGTGCCCCTATACTAGAACTATCCGGCCAGTTACACCAACTGTAATTATATAGTAAGAATTAGTTTTCATGGTGGCAATAGTCAGGATAATCCGGGACGTCGTTTGACCTTGCGGCACCTTGTTGCTCTTCCATTCAAGTGGCACAATTAGCAGAGCACACACACCGGTTGCGATTTTCGTAGCGCCAATCGCCACAGTTATCTCCAATTCGAGGTCAGCTGCTTTAGGGGCACCTGTTTTCTTTAAAAGTAATCCACTTGCCAAACGTGATTCCTGCGATGGTTTCCTAATTTTTCTTAAATTTTTCTTCCTTTTTATTTCAACTTCCCTTAATCTTTCCTTTGTATGGCTCTTTTCCCGGTTCCTTATCCTTTATTTTTTTTTCATCCAAAAATTATTCTCCCGTACAATTAAATCACTTTGGCCTCTTCACGTGTTTCACATGATAATTGCTACTAACAAAATGTCGCCTTCTCGGATGCTTCTTCTTTCTCTATGATTTTCTGTCTGTATGAAGTCCCAATCAAGTTTTTTCCTTGCGGTTGTGCCAAAATGGGCAGCACCTTCGCCGTGTCGACTATGTCGCCATTGCTACTTCTGGTACGTGCGTACATGTAGCAGACTGCTGCTAGCTTCAGTGTAGCATACTGGTGCATACAGTATGCTACGATAACAATATCCACCTTCTTTCATTGTGATCGAATGAAGTTGATGGTCTATCATCCTCGGTTATAGTTGACAGATATTCGGTGTATAAAGTGTAACGTCGAGTATTAGTGTGCGAGCAGTCAGGAGTTTGTCCAGGGCCGTTTTCCCGACGTTGCTAGGCTCAGAGCGCTGTTTTAGCTCTGCGGTTCGGGCGTTGTCTTATTCTAAATAATCACACTACTTACTCTATATTCATTCAGTGATTTACACTTGCTTATAACTACACGGCATGAGTGTGGGATAGCAGCGTGCGCTTACTACTCTTCAGACCAACAGGATTGACGTGCGCTTGTCGTCAGAGTAGCCAATACGGGGGATACGGGTCGAAGCGTGCGCTCACTATTCTTCCGACCAACTCGATTAAGGGCGCTTGTCGTCAGAATAGACAACACGGGGGTACGGGGACGGAATGTATGCGTGCGCTCACTACTCTTCTGATCAACACAATTAACGTGCGCTTGTCGTCAGAGTAATCAACACGGGGGTACGGGAACGGAATATATGCGTGCGCTTGCTAATTCTCGAGCTAAGACGGTTTATAACAACAGGGTTGACTCGGGAGTGCCCTGAGTGGGAGAGGGGCACCAGTTCCCGTAGAGACCACTCTCCTGTTGTTAAAAGGCCGTCGTCGCCGTACTGCAGTCACCAAGTAGCAATAGATGACTTCACCGCCTCCTAATCGCATCCCGCCGTCGGATACTACAGCAGCAACAACTCCTTACAGGTGACCAATTACTCAGAGCATTACATGTACTCCATCTTTCCCGCGACCTCCTTGAATAGAGTTCCAGCTAAGCTCGTCGGACGGGCGAGGGGAGGGAAATCTGGGTACACGCGATGAAGGAACGAGCTCAGTATTCTTCCTTGTAAGTTATCTCATTGGCGACTCGGCCATCCATCAGCGCACTGCGGTTCTACCTCTTAATTTACGATGCTGCAGCTCCTATCCCAATTCAATTGACTCGTAGTACTCTAATCCTAACCTACCCATATCAGGAGGCTATGACGCCACGACCACGGCAGGACCGAACGACGGAGCGCCTCCCACCCTGCTCACTCCATTTCACACCTCTTTGGTATGCTACGGCAACAGACCTTCCCCAGTTCTACGCCTATGTCAGTATACTGTCGTAACCTGCCGAATGTAGGCCTCGATGACAGGAAGAAAGAAAAGTCAACAACAACAAAATTTGCAAAATATTGAGAGAAGATAGAGTACTTTCTGTGGAATACAATTAACTGCATAAGGCCGCCTCCCTGGAAATAGACCTTTTAATTCAGACTACAATTATATACTTTGGGTTTTTCCTTTAATTCATTTCCTTACAATTGTCTGACTTAATAGTTCCTAACACATTCTACTCTGATTTATTCTGAACACATGCGCATATCCACGCTAATTTTGTACTTTAGGTATATATATTTAAATTAATTCAACTTAATCAATCTAGTTAGCTAGGAGTTCGATAAGCTCGCGTATTGTACAGAAGCATAAGCCTACGAATACTTTACCTATCTATATAACTAGTCTAACTATCTATCGTATGGATTCCAATGCAGCCGCACTGCCCTACTTATTCATCTAGCCTGCTCGCTGCACTAATGTACGTATCCTCACCTTCACTTCCTTCGTCTATTCAGTTTTTTTATTATACTACGCATTCCAGGCCATCTACTTATAGGGTGCCTGATCAAGCAATTTTAATTATGAATATGTGAATAACTAATTGTAAATATTTCCACTCTCCATTAGCTGCTTGGATTTTGATATTCTCCTGAACCGTATACTAAACTACGTGTTACCATAATTCATTTCACCTAACTAATTAAGGATACGTTTCAATTAAGTATGACTACGTGCAGTCTTATACTCCATCCATCTCCTCAGTGTTTTACTACAATCTAATACAAAACAATTCTTTCTTTCAGTTCCTTAACCTAAATCTTGGATCACGCTTATGCCCAGATGTGCATTTTATTTATAAATATGTATTTGGTTTAAATTGGTTTTCTCTTTGTGGATAAATGACCTTAAGCTAACCAATAACTCAGGCAAATCACGAATTTTGTAAATTATATACACACAAAAAATATAGTTAATAACAATGAAATTTCAAAATACTCACCGGCATATCCTCAAATTCGCATTTGTGATGACACTGATACAGCTGAGCTGGCAAAATAAATAAAATCTTCTAGAGCAAAGAGAAAACGAACCATAATCCTACTTAATTTTAGCCTACAAAATATCTGGCTAGTCGTTTAGATTCCAGTGGTTAGATATACTCAAACAGGTTGTGAAGTTTCTGATTCACAGGTACTTGCACCAGGTGATGCTCGTTGCTGCGGACTCAATTTCTAAAATTTTCCTTTCTTCTCTGTCTTAGCATACACATTATGGCTGGCAGTATGGATTTCTAATTGTTCCCCTTCATGCTTCTCCAGGTTTCTTAAATAGTCGGAGGCGAGCTTTCGCTTCCAGACTTGCGCCCCCTGCTTACAGGCTCTCTATTTGGAAGTAACTACTCCTGCCTTAAGGAACTTTCCTCCCCTTTCCTTGTGGTTCTACTCCTAGTTAGGACTCGCCTTGAACTTACGGAAATTATGTTTCTGGCCTCGGCACGGGGGCGCGGGGTTTTCTTTTCGGTTATAATTAATGACCTACAGATATTGTCCGGTTTTTTCTTCTCGTAACTAATTGCACAGAGTACTACCATAAATAAAAAATGTTGGCTTTGCCTTTTAATTTCAACTCCCTTTCTTTTCTTGCTTTTACTCCTATTTCGTTTCCTTTTACTTTTCGACCACGCGTTTACTATCTCAAAATTCTGCGCGGAAGCTATCTCAAATAAGCCCTACCACCCACGCCAAGTTCCCTGTCGGCCGTTTACTTTAAAAAGAAAGAATTTGATGGCGACACATGGTCTTCGTTAATTAATTTATGCCCTCTCGAAGTTTCCTATTGGTTCTGTCACTCAACGCGACGTAATGCGGCGTATAACGGGTTTCTCTAGCCGTTACCAGATGGCTCTCACTAATACTCACCAGTATTTTCTTCCCAAGTGACAAACCTATTAATTCCTACAATCTGTACTCATGCTGTTTCCAGTTCGTATTAACCTGATTTCCATCAGGTCCTACCTGCGATTGCCCACTGTCAGTTGCTACAGGTTAACGTGCGCTTGCCGTTGAATTAGCCAACACGACTTGCGGATAGGTTTGGACGGGAGATGTGCTTGGATCAGTTGCTCGGAGACAACTAACTAATCTATCAGGGCTGACTGACTTTTATATTCAGTCATCTGGTAGTCCACTGGTGGGGTCAACTCTTATGACTTTGGAGTGGAATTAACTTCTCGGTGTCGGATTATTTGCGCAATCGGTGTTTTAATTTTGACTTGTCTCCACTTGAAGCTCACTTCATCCATATTTCTTCAGGTGACTTTTTTATTGCTTCTCCTATTTCCACTAAAGCATTTGTCCTTTTACAACCTATATTGTTCCGAAATTTCGTACCACAAATGTGGATATTGTTCGATTTCGGTGATCAAGCGCATTGTCTCACCGGGCATATTTGCGAAGCGCACAACCCAAAATTAATCTAGTCAAAAATAGTTTGCGAAACGCACACCTATTGTTAAGGGATTACGCATTGCTCTAGCACATATCTTTACCTGCTCTAAGTAATATACCTCCGTAGGGTGTATTTGCGAAACGCACAAACCAGATAAAAACGGGTGTAGGTATTTGCGAAGCGCATAAGCCACTGGCTTATATTTATTTGGGTGTATTTGCGAAGCGCACAAGGCAGATAAAAACACTTAAGCTAGCGCATTTTTATACAATAAACACGATAATTTTTAAGTTTTTCCCTCACTTCTATGCAGACTTGGGACTGCTAATATGTATAATACATAGAAATCTATAACCGTATTTGTTTATAAATTATTATGTACAAATTAGTGGTTTAAAAAATTAGCTTAAAACACTTTTTGATAGTGCGTTGATACGTTCTTTACAAACACACAACGTGTGATGGATTTTTCGTTATATTGGTCAACATTTTTTAAAATTGCGGCTCTTTTCCGGATATAAAAAACGTTATGTTGTTTCCGCTTTATATGCGTACTCCTTATATTGATGAAAACTTCTTCTTGCAAACCTTGAAGTACTTTCAAAAACACATACATATATATTCGGATGTGTTTTGTTGAAGCAATCGTTATATTTTGCATGGAAGGATTCGCATGCGTTAGTAGTTTGTTCTGATGAGACGCTGTTGGAGCCCCACATTGAAGGCGGAAATGAGGCATCGTCAGTGATGTAATTATCCAAGAGATAATCGCAAAAATTGTGGATTTCTTCAGGAGCAGAACTCATCAAATCCTCGGTAAAAGCGTCCTCAACTTCTTTAGGTGGCAAAAATGGCTGCCCAAAAACCCATCGAAGCAAATATCCACTTTCAGAATCTGGATCAGTATACGCAGTGGCTAAACCTAATTTTTGAATTTTTCTCCACCAGGCTTGAGTCAGATGAAATCGGCAACCCTTTATAATAACACCTGACCAAGTCGCGTGAACAGCTTTATGGATTGCCAATTCGTAATCGATGATGATACTTTCTGGGTAAAATCCTTCTCCAAGATCTTTGCAGTTTTGTATTAGATGGTCGAACACTGCCTTATAAGTCGTGAGCTCTTTATTTGGTAAAATGCAGAATATTAATGGCACATAATTATCATTGTCCACTACGTGCAGAGTAAACATCTGTTTAAAATGATTTGTGCAATAATCGAATGTACCGTCCATGAATACACGTTTCGATTTACATAAAAAGCGAAGATTTTCGTCAGCGGCAAAGATAGCGATATTTTTCATGACGTCGTTTACCAGCAGAAAACTTTGCCCATCAGCGCATCGCGGATTTAATTTATCCAATGCAGCATGAACTTCTTCCTTATACTTTGGAAGTGTTGGCAACTTTTTTCTTCTTGCCGTATATATATTTTATCTTGCACGTTCCAAATCAGTGCGATTCAAATTTGATCGAAATGAGGCAGGCGTATCTTGAATTTCCCCTCTGACCATTTTTGCCGGTTTTTCGCATGTCTTCTGCTGCCTTCCTCTTCACACTATTTGAAATATACTGACGGCATAGTGTAGATTCAGGTTGATGATTATGAGTATCACTTATTCGGATTAATACATTGCCATCTACGTCCGTTAATAATGCAGCTTTGCAGATTTTATTCGTGCATATCCATGTTTGACCCTGTTCTGTCAGACGACCGAAACGGAATTTAAAGCCAGCCACTATTTTCAGCGGATTACCATTTCGGCTAATACATGTTTGCAGAAATGTTCTAAATTTAGAACAGCGAATAAAAACACTGAAGAACACTAGAAGAATTATTTTTTAATCGACGTGCATCAAACTAGGTGGACAAGCTGATAATGATAAAAAATTCAATCCAATCATTTAAATCGCGCTTCGAAAATACCTACACCCGTTTTTATCTGGTTTGCGCGCTTCGCAAATACACCCTACGGAGGTATATTACTTAGAGCAGGTAAAGATATGTGCTAGAACAATGCGTAATCCCTTAACAATAGGTGTGCGCTTCGCAAACTCCTGCTTGTGCGCTAGGAGAAATGTTTTTTTATGGCTTGTGCGCTTCGCAAATACACCTGTCTCACCACTGGTCCATGTTGTCTTCTACTTCCATCTCCGCTTCGCCTTGTTTTGTATATAATATTTATGTTATTTATATACTGTATACTCCTGGTAGATATAATAATATATAATTATATAATATAATACAAACCTTATATGAACTTGTTTCCTGCAATCTGTTCTATGCTCCTATCTCTACGTGCACAAAACTATTTGTTTAACGGGTAAACTGGACAGATATCTGTTCAGTTCAGACGATGTTCCAAAATTAATTTCCCAGATAGAAAAAGTGGCTGATTAAACGTGCGGCAGACGACTGGACATTTTTGAGTGCCTGACGTGGTCGCCAGATATCTGTCTACATCTCTCACCGTGATTACACACATTTACCCATAAAAATGGACATCGTAACCTGCGGCGTTATGATTGTAAACGCAACACTTATAACTTCTTTTCACATGAATATGCTCGAACACTGCACAAATGTATCCCATGCATATTATTTGCCTATAGCTTTTAATATCCACTTCAATTACAGCTTTATAAATTTTTGGATTTTTGTACGCTTTGTGATATTTCACACACTTGACGGATCCGTTAATTTTATTTTGATTTTTCACAGCTTGAGTTAATTTCTTTGGCTCCCACACTTCTTTTATACCATACACTAAACTCTTTGGGTTTGTTGCCACTGTAGGTTTGCTGCTGTATAATATTGATTTCAATTTCTACTCTTTAAACACCGCTGACACGTCCGTTCTTGACCGAGGTTTCAAGAAAAGAGAGAAAGAGCTTAGTGTCTATCAGCTTATGTACCTTACAATGTCTCCGTTCCCTATGTCATCACTAGCCTTCCCAAAATGTATGAATTGCTTGTCTACTATTGTACTAGACTAATCTCATAAACGTAAGTGATTCCAGAGAATGGAATGTGAAATATTAAAATATGTAATTCTATGTAACATATACGCCACAGAGCTCATCATTTTCGGTATAGATACTTGATATTTTTCTCCCACTTGCGAGGTCACAATGTCACGAATTTTGTTCCGAGTAAAACACGCAGGTACAAACTACCCGCTGAGAGTCGACTCTTTAAAATAAAACAGATTTTAAACTGGAAAGTAATTTATTATTTCCTAGAACTGGTACAGTTTTCCTGGCAGCTGGTCGGACCGTTTCCTCTGTAAAGGTAGAAATAAAACAATGCATGAGTAAAGAATACTCAGTGAGACTACACTAGCCATACACACTGTCACATATACTTCACTCGCACACATTCTTGAGGAGGAACCAATCAACCCACACCGCCGTGACGTACACCTACACGGTTAGGCAAAAAGAATTCCTCCTAGAGAGAGAGATTCACCGTGATAAGCGCACCGTCATGAATCTACCTCTTGCACAACCCCCTGACGCCACCGTGTCACACACCGACGTGGGCAAGGGTCGAGTATACGCAAGCAGATCACTCATCAATCAATCATCACAGCACTCATTCGATTGATTAAACTACCTAATTAAATCTAAGCTACTTAATGCTAGCACTCACTTTGTCCTTTATAATACACCACACACACATCTATACTTCACTTGATTTAGCTCTAATTTTGCATCCTTCCTCTATAAACTATCAACTTGGAATGAGTACTTGCACTCTTGTATTTTCGTGCACAGGCGCTCGTCCTCCCCTTCTTCTGTTCTACATCCAATATCTAGCTTAATAACTACGCCTACTACATACTCTGGCCTTATCTTACCAATTGTGTAACACGAGATTCTTCATTTCCACAATTTATCGAAACTGCACCGTTCTGTCTGTGCGAGACAACGTTTACTTTAAGAGCTAGTAATGACGGGTTAACGTTCTTTCTTATCTCCTTCTGGGTTATTTCACTTGTTTGTGGCTTTTTTGGTTTAATTAATATTGGGGGTCCTTTACAATGTTAGCATATGACGGTTGATTTCCTTTAGACGACGCGTTATTGTCACTACCGGTTTTTGCGGTTTTGTCAGCACGTTTGAACATCTTTTCAACCATTTCAGTTTGCTTTTTTTAAGCACTTTGAATTTTCATTAATAAAACTTTTGATCTCGCCAATGCTTTGATGAAATATTTTCATAAACTCGTTGCAACTTTCACATATAAATAAATAATATTTTCGTTTATAAGCTGCACATCATACTCCTTTAAGCCACTACATTGCAAGTGGTAAGGATCTCCGCACATTCCACTACAAGATACTACTTTGTCTTTAGCGTTTGGATTCCAGTCGTTGCGATTTTGCGAGCAAAGCTCGTGGATGAAATCCTTCAATTCTTGTGATTCGAATAAGTCGTCAAGCTTTTTAATAGAGATTTAGCACCAACAAAGTTGCCGGGCAAAGTCCTCTTCGAGAAATGAATCGCTTGAGTGCATTTCTGAAGGCGATAGAACTTAAATTGCTGACGATTTCTACATGAACCGCCTTTGCTTTGTCTGGGATGGCTCCTCGTAGCTTGTGATGAATGACAATTGGTCCACAAAAATCAACTCCTGTGTTATGAAATGGTTGTGCGGGAGTCACTCTTCTGGCTGGGGACAAGTGTTCTAATATCTATTATCCAGAATCTTTGTCTCGCCATTGCTGTTAAGGTCTGAGGAGCTGCATCCTAATGCTTTCTGTGAAGATAATTAAGCAACAACTCGGTAAGTATATGATTCCTTGGAACTAACATTTGATGTTGTAACTCTGCGTTCAGTTGGGAATGTTTAATCGACCACAAATTCTAATAATGCTAGTTGCTTCATCCAGAAATGGGTTTAATGATTGAATTGAACTGTTTGTGTCTAGCGATTTGTTCTCCTTGAGATTTTGAAACTCTGCTAAACGTTATGCGTTGTACATTTCTGACTAGGACATTTTGCGCCATGTCCAGTTCTGTTATCGTTAGAAGACCTGTTGATCTACGCTCCCTTGGTAGTATGCAATTTTCCCAGAAAGGTATGCAGTAAGCGAAGATTCTTGAAGCCTCGTGAAGGAGTTCTTGTGGTTGACAGATGCAATTATGTCCGTATAATTTTCTGTCTTAAACCTTGTTGAAAATGCGAATTTTCTTTCTAGAATTTCAGGCTTATCTGGCTGTGGTTGAAATTTTTGGTTAGGCCACCTTGGTGCTGGTTCAAATGAGAAGTGTAGGCCCTTGAACCATAGTTTAGATTGGTGTAGTCTAGCTGGAAGTATGCCTCGAGTGATGATGTCAGCAGGATTTTGGGTACCTTCTACCTTGCCACTGTTGCTCAGTAGTTAAATGTTGGATTTTTTCCACCATATTTGCGAGATAGGTGCTCCAAGTGTAGGACGGTGCAGCAATCCATGAAAGAACGATTGTTGAATCCGTATAGTAGTAAACCTTTGATAAATTCTTCGTCAGACACTGACGTACCCGCTCCACCAATTCTGCTAAGAGGACAGTAGCGCACAATTCTTGTTGTCGATTTTAGGGGTGCTACTCTTGACTTTGAACACAACAATTGAACTCGTATTTGGCCGAAGTCATCTGTCCTGATATAAGAGCATGCTCCATATGCAGATTCACTGCTTTCAGAGAAGGCGTGGAATTGAAGCTCCACTGGATCGATGAGTGAGACGTGTCTTAAGATTTTGAGACAACTGAGCTCTTTAAATTGGTATTGAAAGAGTTGCCACCTTTATCTTAACTGTATTGTAAGTTCTTCAAACCCACGAAATTTTTTATTTCCATAGATCCTGTACAAATAGTTTGCCAAGAACTGTCACAGGTCCAATTAGACCAAGTCTTGTGTGCGTAGATAAAAATTGCTCTGTAAAGCGAACTAGCTCGGATGCCCTCTGGAATATGAATCATCAGCCTACTCGGCCACAACCGCATACATCCCACCCGAGCTAGCTGCCTGTTCCTGGCAGAGGAGAGGGTGCGTGTGTATGTGTGGTGTAGTGTGTGTGATCAAGCAGTAGTTAATTAGTCTGTTTATGTGAAGTGGGTGCTACTGTGACAGGGCTTTCGTCACTTTCTCTATACTGACTACAATCATCGATCATAGTGTGCTGCTCATGCTAGTATACAAGCTGTATTCCCTCATTTCTTTTAGAAATTATCTCTCGCCAAGGGTTGCCACCTTACACTCGGCCAATCCTGACGGCATCATCGCCCTCGATGATCAAACATACTTTCAAATCAAATTCATCCTAACAATCAAATCATTGCGCATACTTAAGGTACCTTTTTAATCTCATAATTTTTTTTTCTTTGTTTTTACCAGGATTAACTCATCAAGTTCAACCCATTATCGAGATGATCATTGACAATACTCAGAAGATCCACTTCTCATGAACGATCGTTGGATCTCAACCAAGATCGCTCATAAAACTAATCAAATTTGTATTTGTCTTCATCCAAAGACTTTACATGACCATATGTGACCATTGAACTTCCATTCAATGACACTTGCGCCTTACCTAAGAATAATATCCGTATCCTCCATAGTTAAGTTTTACGTACCCACGAGCAATCATTGAATCTTAATCAAGATCCTCGCGTACTACTTAAAAAAAATGGCTTCAGTTGCTCACAGAACGCAGACGGTTTTTATCCGGAAACGTCCGTGGAACAATGACTCCATTTCCAAGTGTTTCATCAGCAGTAAATTACTCAAACGGCATATGAGAGCAAGCTAACATCCTTGTGGATTAAACGATGATTAGTATCTTTTGTACCTCAAAACCTAGAAAGCTCATATTTAAGAAAAAAAATTTTTTTTTATTAAGAAGAAAAATAAACATTTAATGAAACACTAGCAATATTAAATCCAAGACAAACTTTAGAAATCATGAAAAGTAAATAAATTTAGTAATAATAATTTTGTTCCGTAATCTTATTCATTCTCTTCATCTGAACTCAAGTCATGCAAGTCGATATCGTCAATACTGCACCATGGTTTAAGCTTATCTGCGGCATAAACTGACTGGAATGGCCTACTTGTAACTTGTGTTGTTTCTGGATCTGCAATTCTGTATCTATCACTTGGGTATACTTCAGTAATTTGATACGGTCCCTTATATCGTGGCAAATGTTTCCGCGATTGTCCGGTTGCTGGATGTTCCCATAATATCAACACTAAATCTCCTTCTTGATATTTACGCGGCTTTTGGTGTGTGACATTGTATTTCTGTGCTTGTTGAGTTGAAGTTGTCATCATTCGTTCTACTGCTTTTTGTCTCACTTCTTCTATTGGTTCGGAAGTAACATCCTCCTCAAGTTCTTCTTGTAAGTCTAGTGCTAATTTATTCCCTAGTATGTTGCGAGGTTTATATGCAAACAGAAGTTCATGTGGACTTTTCCCGGTAACACGATGTTGTAAATTATTTATTCCCCATTGTATTGCACTAATATGTGTGTCCCAGTCTTTACCGCTAGGATCGACTGTCATACAGGATATTGCTGACTTAACTGTTCGAAAGGATCTCTCAATTTGACCATTGGCTCTAGGGGTTCTTACAGCTACCGCAATGTGTAAAATACCATTATCTTCACAAAATGATTTAAACATTTTCGATGTGAATGCTGTACCCCTATCGCTGATTATACGCGCTGGCATTCCAAAGAACTGTGTAATTTCTATTATAGTTTTAACAACATCCTTAGTGTTTGTACTTTTTACCGGTCGTAAAATCGTATATTTTGTGAAAGCGTCAATAATTCCAATTAAATGGTTGTTCTTTTTACTCTTACTATCAGGGTATGGTCCCAAATGATCTATATGAATAGTGTGGAAGGGTATACAGACTTTTTCAATTGGATGTATTTGGTATCTACTTTCATCTTTCCCTCGTTTATTATAGAGACATTGAATGCAACTATTTAAATATTTTTGTGCAACCCGTCTCATTCTTGGAAACCAATAGTTTTCTTTTATATTTTTAAGTGTACTTTCCAATCCACCATGACCTACATCATCATGAGCCGATTTAATTACGCACCAACGTATTCCTTTCGGTACGAAGAATTTTGGTCCATCGTCAGTTTTACGATAAACACGCTTCCCTTTAAGTATAAATTGCTTAGCATGATTTTGTTTTTCCTTGGTTGGAATAATATTTCCTTCAAGTATATCTTGAATTTCCTTAAGTTCAGGATCTTGAATTTGTAAAGTCGATATCCAATCAACTTCCTCCATTCCTACTACCATAATATTTTGGCATACCACTCCGCATTCTTTTGGCTCCTCTACTGGCTGACGACTAAGAGCATCGGCATGAGCTATTTGCTTCCCTGGTCTATACACTATATCGAAATCATACTCTTGGATTTTTAACCACCACCTGGCTAATTTTGGTATTAGGTCTCTTTTTGCGTGACTAAGTTTTAGTGAATTGCAGTCAGTTACGACAGTAAACTTTTTATTGATTAAATAGTATTTAAAACGTTCTAATCCTTCAACAACGGCTAGCGCTTCTGATTCGTAGCTATGCCATTTTGACTCTTGCTCAGAGCAAGCACGACTAAAGTATGCGACTGGTCTCTTAGATTATCATCCCCTATTTGAATTAGCACTGCTGCAATACCAATGCTACAGGCATCTGTGTGTAATTCGTGCTTTGCTTTCGGGTCATATAGTACAAGTACAGGTTCAGAGCATAAACTTTCTTTAAGTTGTGAAAACGCTTTTTCTTCATCCTCACTCCAACGGAATTGATTATTTTTACGCAATAGTCTAGATAAAGGCGCGGCAATTCGAGCATATTCCGGAACAAAACGGCGAAAATAGCCAGACAATCCCAAAAATTGTCTAACTTCCCTAACCGTATTTGGCCTTTGGAATTCCTGTACTGCTTTTAGTTTGTTATGTCCAGGACTGACACCATTTTTCGTGATTTCATATCCAAGATAACTCACGACTGATGTGAAGAATGAACACTTCTGTAAATTAATCGTTAATCCTACTTCCAAGAGAAGTTGCATTAATTGCTCTAGAGTTTGAAAATGTGTTTCTATATCGATAGATGACACTAATATATCGTCGATATAGATGTTTAAGTCCTTTGTGCCCATTCGTTTAGTTATGTTGGACATCAAACGCATAAATATGGCGGGAGCGTTAGTTAATCCAAAAGGCAGTCTTTTGAATTGATACTGGCCTTCGGGCGTAACGAAAAATGTGTATGGTTTCGAAGATTCAGCGACGGGTACCTGATAGTAGCCACTCATCAGATCCATCTTAGAGAAAACTTGCTTTCCGCCTAAGCTATTTATTTGTTCTTCTATATTAGGTGTCGGAAAATTCTCGCGCTGTGTGATCGAGTTGAGCTTCCTGTAATCTACACACATTCTTAGATTACCCTCCTTCTTTCTAACTAAAACTATGGGACTGGAATATTCCGAGACGGATGGTTCAATTATCTCATTGTCCAGGAGATCATTAATCATACGTTGTAATTCTTCCATTTGTCCGTATGGCACACGATAAGGCTTATAACGAACAATCTCGTTAGATTTTAGCCGAATAGTCATTTCCTCTAATGAAGTTTTTCCTAATTCATTCATACTCAATGCAATTGCACCTCGATATTTGTTTAATATTTGCAACAGTCTATTAACATGTTCTTCAGGGAGATTTTTATCCACATTAAGATCTTTGAGTTCTATTTGTCGACGGCTAGTTACCATTTCCATTTCTTTTATTATGTTGATGTCCGGTGGTTTCATTTTAGATATCTCAAGCAGTCCATTTTCCTTGCGTACCATTATGCCTTCTTCATCAAAGAAATTCTGTCCTACTAATAGTGGAGTATTCTGTGCCGAATCTGAGACAACTACAATTTCAACTGATAGTTCAACTTGGTCGATTTTTAACAAATTACGAAATTGAGCAACTGCTTTACACTCTCCTCCCCCAAAACCTAACAAAGTTACGTTAGATTTCTTGAAATATTTTTCGAAAGGCTTAGCGTCTTTTAAACGAATGGTGGTATAACAACTCCCGAGATCCAGGAAGGCTACTAATGGAATTCCACCTAACTCTACCACTTTATGGTATTCGTTTTTCTTTGTTACGGTATTCACAGTATTATGTTGCATCTTTTCTCCCGTTTTATTAAAGTTTTTAGTTACCTGCCTTCCCTGTAAGCATTGTCCTGCTTTATGACCTTGCCTGCCACATTTAAAGCATACGATAGGATATCGGTTCGTTACCTGCATGGCTTTATCTTTTTCATTGTACCCCGTTGGGCGATGCTCGTATGAATAAAGTCTGGCACGATTTTCATATCCCTGTCTCTTGTATGTCGGTTGTCTGAATTCTGGTCGAAATGTCATCTTCCTTATATTTTTGAACTTAAAATTTTCTCTACACTTTTCTTGACTGTGGATGCATTCATATGTTTTAATTTGTAATAATAACTCAGATAAGTTCTTGCAATTTGCTGCAACCAGTACATTCATAAGTTCATTGTCACCTAACCCAGAAATAATATAATTAATTACACTTGCTTCATTTAAGTTCCCCTTTTTCGCAATTGCCACCATTTGATAGAAATATGTTTCTATATTTTCCTCTTTTTCCCTGCGACGAGTCATCAATTCTGCATGAATGCTAAACTCATCCGTTACAAATGGGAACGCTATAATAATTTTGTCTCGGAACTCAGACCAACCTGCAAATATTTGCCCCTCTTTCCAAAATTTAGCAGCACCTTGTAAACGAGAAATTGCATATAGGAGTGTTACTTTATCCTCCCATTCATATACTCCCCTTAAATCCTCAACAGCCTGCACCCATTGCAACGTAGTTAATTTATTTTTCGTATTTTCGCCATTAAAAACTGGAATAATGTTTGCGACTTCCGATAATCCCATTCGAAAGGAAAAACCACTATTATTAATATTATTACTAACTGCACCATCACTCCCTACGATCGATGTTATGTTGGCAAGTTGTTGAGCACGTGTTACTTCACTTTTCTTTAAAATTTCATTTTCTTTTCGTAGCTGAGCCAATTCTTTTTGCAATGAATCAACATCAGGGGTAGATGTAGCCAAAGGTACGTGTATTGGAGAAGAAGTGTCTTTACTTTCTTTTCTTTTTAGATTTTCACTTATTTTTTGCGCTGTATTTACTATACGTTTTCCCTTTTTTTTCCATTGTAACACTTATTTATTTAATAATACGTATAAATAATGGAGAGAGAATAACAAAAATCTCTTACCTTATATTTCCTTTGTTTCTTTTGTGAGATCTTACCCAATCGTCTATTTCTTAAAGAACAACTTTAAGCGTCTATTACCTTCTTTGTCTCTTAATTGACCTTCTCCCTCTCTCACCCTGACAAACATACATGAACACGCATATATATTAATTTCACAAAATCACTTAACTGCTGAAAATTTCTTTTTCTTTTTAATATATATTTAAAATATACTTATTATTATTATTATATAAAATATACTTATTTCAAACACTCCCGTTCTTTGTTTTTCCATAATTTAATCACACTACGCACTTAGCGTCACTACATTAACTTTAGCAAAAAAAACCATAAAAATTCGCAATTTTACACTGAGAGTATTCTACCCGCAAAACAAATTTTATTTAAAAACCATTATTACTATTTTTCTCCACTAATTTGTTCCTCAGAAAATTAATTTTATAACAAACAAAATTAGACGCGCACGTTCGAATCCCACTTCTGAAAAATGTGCGTAGATAAAAATTGCTCTGTAAAGCGAACTAGCTCGGATGCCCTCTGGAATATGAATCATCAGCCTACTCGGCCACAACCGCATACATCCCACCCGAGCTAGCTGCCTGTTCCTGGCAGAGGAGAGGGTGCGTGTGTATGTGTGGTGTAGTGTGTGTGATCAAGCAGTAGTTAATTAGTCTGTTTATGTGAAGTGGGTGCTACTGTGACAGGGCTTTCGTCACTTTCTCTATACTGACTACAATCATCGATCATAGTGTGCTGCTCATGCTAGTATACAAGCTGTATTCCCTCATTTCTTTTAGAAATTATCTCTCGCCAAGGGTTGCCACCTTACACTTGGTAGTCTTGTCTGACTCATGGTATGCTGTTTTGAATTGAAAACATCATTCCTAGGGTTTTCACGACTTCGTCTCCTTGGAGCAGTAGTAGTTTTTCTCAATAGTACGCAATATATCTGGGTGATTTGAACAGAACTTCCTTAGCTCGAAATTTCCACCTTTTAGAGATGCCATTAACTCCTCTCTCAGTTTGATGGCATCATCAATGGATTCAGTTCCAGTTAGGATGTCATCAACATAAGTATCAGTTCGTATGACCTTAGCTGTTCGAGAAAAGGTAATGACTTCCAAAAGCGCTAATTGATTAAGACACCTTGTAGCGAGAAAAGGTGCTGAAGCTGTGCCATATGTCACTGTTTTGAGCTGCTATGTCTGAAGAGGCTTGCCTTTATGCTCGCGCCAGAGAATAAGTTGATATTTTCTTTGCTCAGAATCCACTTGAATTTGCGATACATCTTGCATATATCTGCGGTCATCACATATTTGTGCAGTCTAAATCTTATTAGAATTGAAAACAAGTCTGATTGTACAGTTGGTCAAATCTTGATAATGTCGTTGAGAGATTTGCCAGTTGTAGTTTTGGCTGATGCATCGAACACTACACGGAGTTAGCTGATCTGATGGAGAACGTTGAAATGTCTGTTGAAAGTGCTGCTCGCATTCGTATTGTTCCTTTGTCATCCGGTTTGATGATGCAATTCCCAAAATTTGACTAATTGTTTCTCCAGAGCTGCTACTGTACCCTGAGTTACAATACTGCATTGGAAGCGACTGATGGGCGACGTATTTGGTGTTCTCCCTGCTACAATCCAACCCAAGCGGGTGTTTTGTAGGAGAGGCAGATTGTTGGATACTCTAATCTGGCCACCGCTTAAGAGATCATAGTACAAGTCAGCTACTATCAGCATGTCGATTTGTTGAGGTTGATAGAAATCGCGATCTGCCAACTGGATGTTCGCTGGAATTTCCCATCTTGAGGTACACACATATGTTGCTGTAAGTGTTGTTGTAAAATCATTTGTTCTAGAGTGTAAGGCTAATTTAGTCTCGTATTTGGCAATCGTTTCATGTTCACCGATGCCAATAATCGGAATGCTAATTTTGTGCCTCTTTAAACCCAGCAGTTGAACAAAACTGTCCCGGATAAAATGTAATTGAAACGCTGAATAAAGCAGTATTCGACATGGACAAAGAAATCAGCTAAATTTAGCAAAACAATAAATAAATAAATCAATTACATTCAATGTAATATACTACAAAACGTCTTATACTTCATGTATTTTTGTAATCGTAATCTTAAACTGCTGTAAATACATATATACTTTATTGCCAATAAGTAGTATAGCTATGTCGGTTCTGGCGCATTTTTTGTGAAATTATTCTAAGTCCAAATGACGTCACAGAAAGTAAAAATTTTGCTTGTTTGGAAATATTCTAAGTCCAGGAAGCTTCAATTTGTACTTAGAAAAATTTCAATCAAAAAATAAAATAGAACCGACATAGCTATATTGCGAAAATAATGTTAGTCCGGAGGCTCAAATTTTTTGGGTGTTGTGAAAATATTCTTAGTCCGGATGGAATAAAACTTTATGCAAAAATTTGCAAGCTTCTTGAAATATTGTGTGATAATAAATTTTATCAACATTATTGTTTATCAACGTTATTCTTGAAATATTGTATGATAATAAATTTTATCAACATTATTGTGGTTTGACCAAAAAATTTTTAAGAAAATGAATTTTCGGCTGAAAAAGTTTGAACAAAAATTAAAACCGCGACATCCGCATATTGTTTTGTATGATAATTTGTGAGGAAGTTTCAAGTGTGGTTTTTATTATCATTTTTAGATTTTTAAAGAGCAAATATTCAGAATTTGTGGTAATATTATCAGTGCGAAATTTAAACTTTAATTTTTAGAGGAAGTTTCAGGTGTGGTTTTTATTATCATTTTTAAATTTTTAAAGAGCAAATATTCAGAATTTGTGGTAATATTATCAGTGAGAAATTTAAAGTTAAAAAATTTAAGGTAACATCAGTATAAAAGTGTGTAATTGTTTGTATTATAATGTAGAAGCTTTCAAGTTACAGAAAAGTCAACAGTTATTTAAAGAAATGAATACACCTCATGTTATTGACATGATAGTGGCTCAGGAGCAAGAAGATTACCTGAACTGTCTTAATTGGATTAAGATAGAATTGAACGACCTAATCCACCACTTGCAAGAGGGAGGAGTGCTTACTGTTGGAGATACGGAAGTACTTCTATTGAACATAGTCCGAATGGCTGAGGAAATGGTTTTGGCAGATGTGTCTGAAGATGATATTGAAGAGATCTGGAACCTACATGAGTCTATTTTTTATGGTTACAATAGTGTAGATTGTAATGATATTTTATTTTTAAGGTATTCTATTAATATAGTAAGTAATGAAATTAAAAGAATAAAATGAAATAATTTAAACATGAGAGGTTTTCATATGACATTAACTTCTACAATGTTTTAATTCATATTAAGAAAGAATTGGGAAAATATATGTGGTTTGGCTTTCATTCCTTTTGTCTATTCAAATTTGCTTTTCATTCTGCTCAAACTTACTTTTCAATTAATTTTCAATTCTCAACGAATAAAGTGCTGTACAAATCCATTTAAATAATGGCTCCTAGGTCTGAAGAATTTTCAAACAGTTTTGCTGGTACAAATGGTGAAGAAAGTGCTGAAATAATGTTGGGTGATAATATAAGAAGAGAAGTCAATCGTATTGCTACGGTATATCAATTTCTTGATATAGTTCATCTACTTTGTGTTGAGGATATGCCTAATGTTGACGACCTTGATTACTATTTGGATAATGGATCACCTGTAACATCTGATGACTCGGACTCAGATTCAGACATGGATGATTGCCAAATAACTATATCATTCCATCACATTGTTTCGGACAATCAACTATATTGCATTTCTTGTGCAGTTAGTAATAATATTTCCGCTGATGAGGAAATATTAACTAATCGGACTTTTGTTGATTTGGATGATTTAGCAAATTATTTTTTAAATAATATTAAAATATGTGTTTGGTGCAATAATAATATAGATTATACATTTTTTTAAAGTAAATAAAATAAAGTTAAATAAAAAAATCTATTAGTTCTTCCCCACCCTATTCCCCCTCCATTTTTCATGATATATAAGCATTGAAATTTTTAAACTTAAGGCAATTGTATACATAACCACTTCTAGCAAACACTAATCTCAAAAAATGGATTCCTATACTGAAGTTGCTAGAAATATGGTTAAAACTCTAAAAGAGGTTATACCACTGCTTAAAACTAGTGATTTTCTTGAGGTGAAAAAGTGGTCAGTTTATTGTAAAAAAAATATTCGTTTAATGTATCGAGCATTGAGACTTGCTAAATCAGTGGGTGAAAAAAGGAACATTGAGACTAATATTGGGCATATGAAAAAATTTATGGAGCAAATTAGACAATTGCTTCATAGTGGCAGTGGTTTGAAAGATAAAGGAAAAAGTGCATCGATTGTGTGGAAAGATATCAACTCTGCTTTTAAGAATCGCATTCGAACTGGTGTGTTTATAAACTATAGATACAAAGATCCTAAATTGTTTTTGCAACATGCTGGAAAGATGTTAGTGATACAATTGAAAAAATTTTTGAAAAAGTTCAATACAATTAAATTAAATTTATCATTTTGTTGTGAGTTTAAAAAATTTACTCCTGGTAGTGTTGAAATCCGAGAATATAAATATTTAACAACACCAAATGAAACAATTGACATTGGAAGTGATTTAAAAGAGATTGTGTATAGCTTACAAAATACATTATTAGCAAATTTAGAGGAGTTTCAAGAACGTGATAGTGGTTGGGCATTAAGTGAGATTATAAATTTAGCAGTAAACCTTAACAAGTATGTACCACTGAGAGGTTCCTCATATATAGATCTACCATCACAAATAAAAAGAAAAAAAGCTTGTGTAAATATTAAAAATGTGGATAATGCCTGTTTTGCTTGGAGTATTATAAGCGCTTTATATGAAACTTCTGTAAGTTCCGATCGTCCAAGCTCTTATCCATATTACGCAGATATACTTAATTTAAATGGCATTAATTTTCCTATTCAAATGAAAGATGTATTTGAATTTGAGAAAAATAATAACATAAGCATTAACATTTACATACTTAAAAAGCGCAATAATACTTTTAGTGTTATACCAACGAGATTAAGCAAACAAAAATTAAATCAACATGTAAATCTGTTAATGCTTCAAGATAGATATATAAATGGAGATGAAACTAATGATTCTGTTGCTGATGATAATGATGATGATGATGATGATGACGCTGAAATGAACTATCATTTTTGTTGGATAAAAAACTTATCAAGATTAGTATCATCACAACTAACGAGGTTAGGACATAAAAAGTGGATATGTGATCGATGTCTTCATTACTTCCATAGTAAGGCTAAACTTAATCAACATACTACTGATTGTAATCAAATCAATAAATGTAAAATAATTTTGCCTACAGAAAATCAAAAGTGGTTATCATTTCAAAACTACAATTATAAACAAAAGTGTCCATACATAATATACGCTGATATTGAGAGTTTGCTATGTCCAATTAATGTTACAGCTGGTCATACCACTAAGCGTTATCAAAAGCATGAAATGCATAGTATTGGTTATTATTTCGTATGTTCTTATGATCCAACATTAAATTTTTATCATTCATATCGTGGTTCTAACTGTGGAACATGGTTCGCGAATGAACTTAAACAGTTGGCTGAAGATATTGAACCAACATTTATATGCGAGATTCCAATGGATGAGATTAGTGCTGAGCTTAACTACAATTTAATGAGACAAACGGTATGCCACATATGTGAAATTGTGTTTACTGCTACTGATGTACGCGTTGTTGATCATTGTCATCTAACAGGAAAAGTGCGAGGAATGGCACATCAAAGCTGTAACCTAAATTTTCAGGACAGTCGTGTAATTCCAGTGGTGTTTCACAATTTGAGTGGATACGATGCTCATTTCATTATTAAGGATATAGCTACTGCTTTTAATGGTAAGATTAATCTGCTGCCACTAAATAAAGAGAGATATATAGCATTCACAAAAAAGGTGGATGATTATCAAGCTACGTTTAAGTTTATCGATTCATTTCGATTTTTACCATCATCTATTGAAAAGTTAGCATCATACTGCGATGAATTCCACTTAATAAAAAATGAGTTTCCCAATAACCATCAACTCCTTTCACGAAAGGGTGTATTCCCTTATGATTACATGGACAATTGGAGTAAATTAAATGAAAGTCAACTTCCATCTAAAGCAAATTTCTATAATAAACTTAATAATAGCAATATCAATGATGATGATTATGCTCATGCACAAAAGGTATGGAATGCATTTAATATTCAAACACTCGGAGAATATTCAGACTTATATTTGAAAACTGATGTTTTATTATTAGCTGAAATTTTTGAAAACTTTCGACATAGCTGTCTACGAAGTCACAGATTGGATCCAGCTCATTACTTTACAACACCAGGCTTAAGTTGGGATGCTATGTTACTATATACAAAAGTAAAATTGGAGCTAATTACAGATATCGATATGTTATTATTCATTGAACGTGGTATTAGAGGTGGTATAACTCAGTGTAGTACTCGATACAGCAAAGCTAATAATAAATATATGACTGATTATGATTCACACAATAGAATAAACTTTTTAATGTACTATGATGCAAATAATCTATATGGATGGGCCATGGCACAGTTTTTACCAACAGGAAATTTTAAGTGGGTTAATAATATTGATATTAAAACTATTCCAGATGATTCAGAGGTTGGTTATCTCTTAGAAGTTGACCTGCAATATCCACATGAAATACATGATCATCATAAAGATCTACCATTTGCTCCAACTGAAATGAAACCGCCTAAGTCCAAAAATTCAAAGCTATTGTTAACTGAATATAATAAAGAGAGATATGTTAACACTACCGTAATCTTAAGCAATGCCTAGATAAGGGGCTTATATTAAAAAAGGTGCATAGAATTTTACAGTTTGATCAATCACCATGGTTAGAAAAATACATTGATTTAAACACCACTTTTAGAGCGGCTGCGAGAAATGAGTTCGACAAGAACTTTTTTAAGCTTTTGAATAATGCAGTATTCGGAAAAACTATGGAAAATGTCAGAAAACGTGTGGATGTCAAACTTTTCACAAAATGGTATGGTCGGTATGGTGCTAAAGTAATGATTGCTAAGCCAAACTTTCACAGTCGAACTATATTTGATGAAAACTTAATTGCAGTTGAATTAAATAAAATTCAAGTGTACATGAATAAACCTATCTACGTGGGGCAAGCTGTGTTGGATATATCCAAAACATGTATATATGAATTTCATTATGGATACATGAAACGTATTTTTGGAAATCTGTGTAAATGTCTCTATACTGACACAGATTCTCTAATTTATGAGATTACTGAGAAAGATCCATATGAAATAATGAAGCGGGATATTCATATGTTCGATACTAGTGATTTTCCTATTAATAACATTTATCATATATTACAGAATAATAACAAAGTACCAGGATTGATGAAGGATGAACTTAATGGACGAATTATGACAGAATTTATTGGATTAAGAGCTAAAATGTATAGTTTAAGAGTTGAAGGTGAAGATTATGTAAATAAAGCTAAAGGAGTTAAGAGTTATGTAACTAAAACATCAATATGTTTTAATGATTATAAAAAATGTTTGAATCAATTTACTGAAATTTATAGACAGCAGAATTCCATACAATCTATAAATCATGATGTTTTTAGTATAAGTCAGAATAAATTAGCCTTAAGTCCTTATGATGATAAGCGCTATTTAATAAATGGTTCTACAGATACTTTACCATGGGGCCATTATAGTTTATTGAACCACTAGATTTTTTATATAGTATTATTAATAAAGAAAATTTTCATACATTAAAAATTTTTATTTCAATCCTTTAATAATCCTTAATTATTCCCATCAGATTAATTACTAGTCTTATAAATCATTTATTTATACAACATATTTATAATATTTCATTTTTATTGACCCATGAATTGTGTTTTGCAGAGAACCCTAGCCATTTTACAAAAAATTTATTCCGTTTCTTCTTCAATACTTTTTCAACAAGGTAATTATGCGGATATTTAGTCTTTAGTAGTTCTTTTTCATAAAATCCTCCTTTGATTGGATGTCCCTCATAATCCTCTAGAAGATATGTCACCGGACTCGTGTTTTGTATGGTTTTAATTTTAAAGATCTCAGTTGTCCAGTTCGGTGTGTACCCCTTTTCAAATATATGTTTGTGCTTGCTGATGCGAACATAGTCATCAACCTTATATTTTGCTACCCCCACTATTTTTATGTGATTGTACATATACTGTTTGTAGTAGAATATTTTTATTAATGTGATTAACATCGGTGGGGCGCGTTTTAATGGTCCTATGCTTTTTATTATTGTATTCATGAACAAGATTGTGTACAAAATCAATCCAACGATAGGAACCATTCTTACTAAATTCTTTCCACATCATACCTTTCAATGTTCTATTAAATCTTTCAACTATTGAGGCTTTCATTATACTAAAAGTCGAATAGTGTTTGATTCCATACTTTACCATTAGTGTCTGGAATATTTTATTATAAAATTCTTTACCATCATCTGTCTGCAAATGTTTAGGAGTCCGACCGCTTTTTAGAACTTTTTTCATTGCAGCCGTTACCTCTTTTCCAGTTTTATTTTTAATGGGCTCTACCCAAGCATATTTTGAAAATGTATCAATCACTGTTAGCAAATAGTAGTATCCATTATTTTCGCGAACATAAGCACCCATTTCAACCAAATCTGCTTGCCAGAGGTCATCCAAATCTTTCATAATGACACGACGCCGGGGAAAATTTCGACGAGCTGCTTTATGCAGCTCACTCACAAGGGCCTCTTTACTCATTGTTAGCTTTGACTATAAGAGATTCTACATTTATTAACCCTCGTAAGTTCTTTTCAATGTCTTCACACTTTGTATCAATATAAACTTTTAACTTTTCAAATGACTTATTTATGTGTGATTGGGTCAATGTTTCCAGTTTTTCTCTAGTTATTTTAATAATATTATGTACATTCGCAAGCTCTTCCTCTAATTCACTCTTAGTTGTTTTTGTTTCTAAACTACTATGGGATTTGCATAAATCTAAATATTTATCTATTGCCTCATCTATATATAGCTTGTTTACAGCATCACTATCTTCTTCTGGATTTTTGAGATTCTTAATATTGCTGAATTGCATATCATAGTTGTTATCTGATGTTAACAGAAAACCCACTCCTGCAGGTCCGGTGGGGCCTCTTTCGCCTGGTGGTCCAGAGGGACCCCGTTCTCCTCGAGGTCCAGGAGAACCTCGTCCAATATTACCATCTCTTAGCGATCGTCCGAACTTATCAACAGTCATTTCGTGAATAAATATATAAAAAAGCGGAAGGGTGCTTTTATAAAATTAAATCAGACTCCCTTAACTCCTCAATAATGGAAACAATTTCATTGTTATGACTATTATTCCCGGCTACTTGAGAGCCAATTAAAAGTCGTAATCTGTCTACCAATTCGTTTGGATCATCCCAGTAAACATAGTCAATAGCCTCTCTGGGAAGCTTCATGAGACCCATACCTTCATGATTGATAAATTTTCTAATAATTCTCTTATATTTAGGTCCTTTACTACCTTTTATTTGCCCATCTGCACTATAATCACGTCTATGGGCATTAGAATCTTCCAAGATTTCTCGATAATTAGCCAAGTCTTTTTCACCATATAATCTGTTTGATGGTTCTTTCATAAAAAGAAGTTCGCATAAGCCAGCTGTTATGTTATAGTGCTTCCCATTAATGACAAAATTTTGTGCATCAATGTCAATGCTAGATTTCCCAATTTTCCACCTCCCATTATCCATATAAACACCATAAGTTCGGTCAATTTTAGGACTTTTGGCTTGGTAAAATCCTAAATATTTATTAACTAACCCAGTTGATAAGTTGAGGGTGGAATCTGATTTATTAGCTAAGGTTCTTTAATGAGTTGGTGTTCCATACTCGTCTTGTGATGACATTAAAGAAGAGTCTCTATACTTTAGTGGTGTGCTTGTTGGTTCCATTTTCATATACATTTGTTTTGGGTTTAACTCGAAGCCATCATAATCATCATCATCATCATCATCATTTATTTTATTTTCCTTTTTAGGTTCTGATTTGATATCAGCATGAAGTCCCTGTTTTACTTTTGTTTCACTTATAAGCTCTTTAAGTGGTTTTGTTATGGGCTTAAATGTTTCTTCAAGTTGAGATTCAACATCGGTTCGCCCCGTTTTTATAGTTCGATACTTTTTCTTGATAGCATTCCTAGTTTTAATAATATTCCTAATTAACTCCCTCTTATTACCCATTTGTATTGATAATTTTTTTCAAAACCGATCTGGTCTATTAACACCTTTATTAACTGGTCTGTTAACAGCTTTAACTGCTTTCCTAACTGCTTTAACTGATCTGTTAACAGCTTCAACTGCTCTCCTAACTGCTTTATCTGATCTGTTGACTGCTTTAATGGATCTGTTATATTTATACGGAAATAAATGTATCGAATCCCTGACGGTAACGCCCCCTGCTTAAGGGGCTGTCTTTGTCTACTACCAGAAACCCATATTTATCCTTCCAACACTTAGCACACATATCTCGGAAAGTATCAAAGCTCATATCCGTATTCACATGATCATCATAAGCATGCCTAAGATTTGTATCATCTTGTTTAAATAAAATGAGAAAGTTGGCATTATCTCGTACCAAGTGTTTTGGTATATGAGTATAAGTTTGGCAAAGATAGAAACTATCAATGTTATTATGTCGACCCATGCAAAAATAAGATCGTATGTTGTCTTGTTTCCCACATGCTACATCATCAAAAATAAAAATTGAATTTTGTTTTGCCTCATCAAATGGTATAACATCATCATTATTAGAAAATGTATAATAGCCTAATCCTTTTATGGGTGATAAAAGTTTTCTTAAGTATAAATATTTTGATTGATAGAGTGATTTTGAATACACATAAACGTTTTCATAGCTCAAACCATTAGGATGCTCCAGCAAACTAATCATAACATTGGTTTTTCCACAATTGGAAGGGCCAACTATTAGTGCACGTATACTATTTGGTAATAATGAACTATGTCTGCCAATTTCTGTAATATTGCTCCGAAAATCATTATTTCTTATTGGCAGCGATAGATTTTGCTTAATGAACTTCATTTTGAATACTAACTCCAACCTATAAATGCATACTAAATTTAAATACTTTTTTAGTTTGTATCTGAATGTTGAAGGTTAAAGTCATTCATACTTATGCTTGAGCATAATAAGAAAGGTTCGGGGGTAATTAATACACTCATTAATAAACTGCCGTTTGAATTACACTTACCAGGCTACCAGTATTGTGGACCTGGTACGAAGCTAGCAAAAAGATTAGCTCGTGGTGACCCTGGTATTAATCCCTTAGATAGTGCATGTAAAGAACATGATATTGCCTACTCTAAATTAAAAAGTACATCAGATCGCAACATAGCAGATCGGATTTTGGCTGAAAAGGCTTGGAGTCGAGTTAAATCTACTGACGCAAGCCTAGGTGAGCGTTCAAACGCACTGCTAGTTACCAATATCATGAATGCTAAGACTAAATTCGGGATGGGTATGACGAAAATGGGGAATAAGAAGAAAAAGAGCAAAGCTAAGAGAAATAAAGCAAAAAAAAACATTACACTCAGAATGGTTATCTCAAAGGCGCGTAAATCTATTCAAAGGCAAAAACCTGATTCTTTGCAAAGAGCCATTGCGTTGGCACGAAAGGAAGTAGGAGATACAATTAAATATAGGAAGAAAAATGTGAAAGTTCCACGAGTCATACCTATACCAAAAACTGGAGGTATTTTACCATTCCTCGTTCCTTTATTTGCTGGCCTTTCTGCTTTAGGATCTTTAGGAGGAGGTGCTGGTACTATTATTAAAGCTGTTAATGCTGTTAAGGATGCAAAGGAGCAGCTTAAAGAGAGTAAGAGACATAATGAAGAAATGGAATCCCGCCTAATAGGGAAAGGTCTTTACCTAAAACCTCATAAAAAAGGATTGGGGCTCTACCTAAACCCAGAGCCAAAAAACTATTGAAAACGCTACCTAAAAGACCATTAACTGAGGTAGATTTGCATAAATATGCAAAAGATCTGCCATATTTTCGAGGAGTTTTCATGCGAGATAAGCTTCCAAAGAAACTAAACAAGAAGGAATGCGGTATTATCAACTTGGATATATCATCTGGCCCAGGAAGTCATTGGGTAGCGTACTATAAAAATGATAAAGATATTCAGTACTTTGATAGTTTTGGAAATTTACAACCCCCATTAGAAATTAGAAAATATTTAACTAGTAATGTAAGGTATAATTATTCCCCATATCAGACATATAACTCAGTAATATGTGGTCATTTATGTTTAAAATTTTTGTATGATTGTTACGATAAATAAAAGAATATGTATGTATTTTTTTTATTTAAAATATTTCCTTTATACAATAGGAACAACAAGGTCCCTTAATTCTATTATATAACTTCACTAGTTTGGATATTCGCAAAAATTCTCTTTTAACATGTCGACAATTACAAGTATCTGGACCCGATGTTGAAGTATTGTAAGCCCAACTGCAGGATTCATAATGCTCCCCATATTTTGAAGTCAAAATGTTCATTTCTTTATATTCATCCAAAAAGCGGTAGGATTTTTCTATTTCCTCCTTATGTTCTTCTAGTAACAACTTGTCATACACTTGCAAGAATCTGCTAATATCGAAATGTTTAAGAAATATTTGCACTTCATCATTTAATCTTTCCATATTTTTATTTCTTTCTTGTACTACTGAATCCACCTGTGGTTAAAACTGAAATGATTCTCATTGCCTTTACAAATCTATATAAAATGAGGGGAAACCAGATAATTACGTCATTTTAAATTACACCACGATGTCATTAACACTTACATTAAGCGGAAATTCATCTATATTAACAACTGAGTATTTCCCACCCATAGATTTGTCAGGGGATTATGTATGTGGGTTAATTGATTTCCAAACTTACAATTCAATACCAAATATTGAGAATAACAAAAATAATCTATTTCACATTGGGGGTGCGGTTATAGAAATACCTACAGGATCATATGAGATAGATGACATAGCTGAATATCTTGAGAATCAATTAAGTAAATTAAGTAAAGAGAGTTACCATATAAAATTGCGTGCAAACAATAACACTTTGAAAAGTGAAATCAAATCTAGTGGGCCCATTTACTTTAACAAAGAGGGTACAGTTGGATCACTTTTAGGGTTTAGTAAGCGACTATTGGAACCTAATAAATTGCATGTATCAGATTTACCAGTTAATATAATTAAAGTTAATACAATAAGAGTGGAATGTAATATAATAAGTGGATCATTCATGAACGATACACGAGTACATACAATACACGAATTCTCCCCAAAGGTGGGGCCTGGTTATAAGATAGTTGAGGTACCAAAGAACGTCATTTATTTACCGCTAACCACTCGAAGAATTACTTCCATTAGCTTAAAGCTCATTGATCAGGACGGTGACTTAATAAATTTTAGGGGAGAGACAATAACAGCTAGGTTACATCTTAAACCTCAACATGATAATATATAATAAGGATAAATTACGTACATCAGCTACCCTCAACAACAGTTCTTCTACAACTCTCACCCAATTTGGACCTCAAAGTGAAAACAGGTTTAAACTTACCCAGCAAAATAAGAAATACTTGAGATCTTTAGGATTTATCATAAAAGACGAGCAATGAGTGAAGTTTTGAGTATAAAGGATGCTGTAAGCTATGATAATAGTGTCGCAAAAATTGAATATCATAGTTACTCACCCTTTACGAACTCTTTCAAAAACAATGATGAAATACGTATAGCTATTCAACATCAAGACATCTATGTACTTCCAAGTGAAAGTTTTATTTACATTGAAGGGAAATTGGAATGTATCCCTAAGGCTGGTAAAACTGCAGATGTAAAGTTAACTAATAATGCGATGGCATTTTTATTTGAGGAGATCCGGTATGAAATAAATGGAGTACAAATTGATCGCAATAAAAATGTTGGTCTTACCTCAACGATAAAGAATAAGCTTTCGTTAAACGAAAGTGAAAGTAAAATGCTTCTAAATTCAGGATGGTCTCTCACCAATATAACTCTTAATCCGGATGGAGACTTTAATTTTTGCATACCACTAAAATATCTTCTTGGATTTGCTGAAGACTACAAGAAAATAGTTATTAATGCCAAACATGAACTAGTTTTGGTTCGTTCCAGAACGGACCTGAATTCAGTTTATGCCAAAGATTGTGATGGCTCAGTAAATATACTTAAATTACAATGGCATCTGCCACATGTTACTGTAGCTGATATGGAAAAGTTGTCTCTATTGAAAATTACTGAAAGCAATCGGCCAATTGAAATGGTATTTCGAAGTTGGGATTTGTATGAATATCCATCACCACCACAGTCCACCCGCCATACATGGGCTGTTAAAACAGTTAATCAACTAGAAAAACCAAGATATGTGATCTTTACTTTACAAATTGACCGTAAAGATTCGAGTGAAAAAGATGCATCCAAATTTGATCACTGCAACCTCACAGACCTAAAAGTTTATCTAAATTCTGAAAAATATCCATACAATGATTTGAATATAAAATATAACATAGATCAATACGCTATATTATATGAGATGTATTGTAAATTCCAACAGTCATATTACAACCGCCGATCTGAACCATTACTCACTAAAGAGCAGTTCAAAAATTTGGCTCCTTTAGTTGTTATTGATTGCTCACGCCAAAATGAATATCTCAAAACTGGTCCTGTAGATGTCAGCATAGAGTTTCAAACATCTGTAAATATACCGAAAAATACTGCTGCATACTGTCTACTTATACATGATAGAATAGTTCAGTACAATCCTCTAACTAGTGAAGTTCATAAACTGTAAAAATGAATTGCATCATTGATATTCAAGGGTTCAAAGGACCTAGAAATACGTTCATCTTAAAGGAAATTGCCATTATAACTCAGGATAATCAACTACAGCACTTTATTTTGAAACCAATATACAACTTTGAAAATCTACCTCCGGAACTACAAAATCAAGCAAGATGGCTAAATCAATATCACCATGGATTTATTTGGAATGGAGGATTTACTTCACAGGATAGTGTCACTACCCTTTTTAAAGACATTCTCCAAGACAAAATTATATATGTGAAAGGATATGAAAAAATCAAGTGGATTACCGATATATTAAAGTTGGAAAATAATGTACCAATTTACAATTTAGATGAAAAGGGGTGTCCTATATCAGAAGAATTAAGAAAAAAATATGTTGATGTACCACGATGTATGATACATAATGGTGTATGTGCATTACAAAATATTTTCCTGTATAAGAAATTTATGGATAATTTTTAATAAAATACAATTTTTTTGTTTTAAAAAATCAATTGATTTATTCACATAATATTATAAACTTTTGTTTTTATTCACTTCAACTGGAACTCTACAGTTTATGAAATGTCCATGTTGTAAGTCTGCTTCATTTTCCTCAAATCAACAGATGTGATGTCAGATTTATATGTAGAGTCATTCTCTCTGAAGTATTCAATTTCACCATTACTCAAAATCCGTTCTCCTTCAAGTTCATGATATTCATAACAAGATATTTTTAGAGTTTTATGATCATAGTTGCTATCATATGTACATCGAACTCTCATTGATTTGTCCTCCTCAAAGTTTAATTTAAAATGCCTGTAAAACACACGATCACTCTCTATAATTCCACCTATATCTTTTTCTTTGTTTATTAAGTTTTGCCTAAATCCTTCAATTGCCTCCTCAACACTCACTACACTATTTTCTGGTATTAATTCCACATCAGTTTCCTTAGGTGATTCACTTCCATTTTCTGAAGAGATAACAGAAGAATCATCATCATTTAAGGGCATATTAGTTGTTGTTGTAGGTAATGCATCATAAGTAGCATTACTTAGAGTAAGTAACCGAAATGATAAAGAAATTTGAATGGAATCATTATTTGGCAACTGTATATTAAAATCAATATTATCGCTTGATTTTTGTCCTAAGTTTAAATTGATTGGGAGTGCTAAGCAATTTGCATATAAAGAGCACGCAAATGCAAATGAAATAAAAGTTTTTAATGACATAATATCTCTTTATTTGTTTAGTTGTTGATTGCTCAAAACGTTGAGAAAGACTATGCATTATTACGGTAATTTAATTGATTATATACAATTCCACCCTTATCACTCAATTTTCATATCAGAATTTGTTTGGGTATTACTGCTTTCACACTCTTTTACATCTTTTATTTTTTCTGATTTGTTTGCTTCTTGTTGCTTTATTGGCTTACGATACCACTCCTCCTCACCTGCAAACGGGCAGTTATGTAGGAAGAAATTAGTACTTGGACGTCTGATCGTCCCATCTTGTAGCCAACCTATTACAGTTATTTCTCCTCCCTTGACTTCAATCTTAACATGTTCAAATGGATTGATGCGCATTTCCCCAAAATTTGAGGGAATTGGTTGACCTCTAGTCAAAGTTAATACCTTGCATCTTTTACCATTTTCAGCAGTCATATATACTTTCATTAAGTCACATCTTACAACTGAATGCACAATCTTCATATACATCCAACCATTCAAACAGGTACAAAAATGCGTTTCATCCCATATAGAATCAGCCCAAAACATTTTTTATGTTTGCCTTTGAAACAGTGTTAACCTATCTATTGTCAGATTACCAATGATCAGGTGTTAAAAATGAAAATATATTTATACATTTTCTTTCCTCCATACACCTGAATAATCGATGTTAATAACCCATATATGTACATATTGGGAAAATGAGTGAAAAGTAAAAAAAAAAACATAACTTATTCTTATAAATTTACTAACAAAATATATAATTATATGTTCAAAGCAAATCATCGTAGCTTATGACATAGGTACAAATAAGTAGTAAATATTATAATGAATACAGCAACTAATTATTCTTGCTTCCCTCTATCAATCCACTCAGAATCACTTTCAATATCAGCAAATGGACAATTTTCGGGGAATTTATCAGCCTTTCTTCCACTTAAAACTGCATCTACAATCTCTCCAACTAGTGTTACATCTCCAGAAATAACTTCTATTTTTAATATGCTCAAAAGAATGAAATTCAAAATCAAAATTTAAATTTTCTGGGAAAGATTCTCTATTTCTAAGATGAAAAACTGGAATTCTTTCACCCTTTCAGGACTCAAGAACGTACTAATAATGAGTCCATATACATTGATACCAATAACTCTAAAATTGCACCACCTTAATTTTTTCCACCCTTTGACTGTATAAAATTAAATTAAACTAAATAAATGTTATTCAAATATATAAATATTTATTTGTTTATTTTAAATAGTTGTACATATTTGGTATTTTATGCGGATAATTAATTTCATTTTCTTCTACATCGTCATCATCATCATCATCATCACCTTCATCATTGTCACTAATACTGAATTTCAAATTATAAGTTTTATTAGGATGAAACTCATTAATAATTTTATAGGTTTGCTTGTTATTGATGTCATTAATAACATCTTCCGAGAGATTATTGAATCGGGGTGGTAAATATAGGTAGTAATCATCTAATTCCAGCATTAGCTTTTCACCAAAACTAGTACTTTTCCTGGTAACGTTGAGAATTTTATATGTTTTGTTTACATCCATTTTTGTAACAGATAGTGTCGGCTTGAAGTTAAATCCATTTAAAATAGCTAGATATTTAGTATCAGGTTTTGGCGTTCGAGTTACGGAATTATCAACTCTTATCCTCCGGCTTCTTCTGATATGCAACTTTTTTGAATTATCACAATCCATTTTATCCTATCAGACAGTACTTTATTATACAAAATTCAAAGTCTTACTAATGTCCAAACAATTATTGTCGAAAGGTTTTATAGAGGAATTTTAAGAAAATATTAAGAAAAAAAATGGTGTAACTTTTTCCAATGATATTAAAAACTACCACTTCCTACATATTTATTAGGCGATTTTAAAATATATTAACCGCTAGTAACCATAACCAAATTTAATTTATATAAAAATGTATTAACCGCAATAACTGAAATTAGAAATTTAAATTAGTACCATAAACCGCAATATCCTGAACACATGTTATTGAAACATTTTATAATTAATTACAAAACCGCAACATCCTGTACATCTGTTATTTATAATTTATAAATAAATGGTAAAACCACAACTTCCTCAGAAAAATTTAATCATAACATTTTTTCAGAAATATCCACGGTATAGCTATGTCGGTTCTAGACCAATTTTTATCGAAATTTTTCTAAGTCCAAATGTCATTTCTGAACTTAGAAAAATTTCGAAAATTTTTCAGAAATATTCTAAGTCCAAATGTCATTTCTGGACTTAGAAAAATTTTAATAAAATTTTTCAGAAATATCCCACAAAAAGCTATGTCGGTTCTGGCGCATTTTTTGTGAAATTATTCTAAGTCCAAAAAATTTCGATTTGGACTTAGAATAATTTCACAAAAAATGCGCCAGAACCGACATAGCTATACTACTCCAATACTTCTTCATCCTAATGACTTTAATTCCATTATTTAAGTAGTAAAAGTGTATTGGGGGCCCGTCAAACTGATTTGATGTAAAATTTAGTAATTTAAACTGATTTGAAGTATTTTTCATTATAAAAGTTTGAAAGTGTTCTGGAAACTTTAGAACTTTGACAAATAAGTATACACTCCTGTCTCAAAATTAAAATACACCCAACTCTCTTTTTACACGGTAGATATACGTTACTTAGAAAACCGTACAAAAAAAATCATGTAAAAAAGTACACGCTACATATGGAAAATTTGGGGATATGTTACACAACTTTAAAAAATCGTGTAAGATGAACAAACTCTAAAGATTTTCCCAAAAAACCGTGCAAAAAAAGTAATAATGAAATCCTTATTACATATTTATTAAACTAAAACAATTCATTTTTATTAAAAAATTAAATTAAAATTAGTGTGTACAGTGAAAATTCAGTCCATAAGTACAACAAATAAAAATTTAAATTTAACTTAAGAATAAAAATCAATTTCGCAACTATTCATCGCTACTTGATTACAAGCGTGCACGCTTATTAAGGACTGCACCAAAAATTCTATCATCAGTAGATACAGGGTGGGCCAAAAGTCACCATGGGGTTTAAAAATTTAATAACTTTTTCGTTTATATATTTTTTTTATTTTTTGTTTTTTTAGATTATAAAATATACAAAATGGAATTTTTTTTACGCTAAGTATGGAAAATAATGTCGCTTAAATGACCGCCGTTATTAGCTTCGCAATGATGGGCTCTTTTTAGAGCATTTTCCATAACATCTTTCAACATTTGTGGCTGTAGCGCTCGAATTTCTGCAACATTGTTGGCCTTGAGTTCAAGGATTGTCTCGGGCTTGTTCACATATACTCGCTCCTTCAAATAACCCCAAAGAAAATAGTCGGGTGCTGACAAATCTGGCGAACGCGCTGGCCAATTAATTTCCGAATTTCTTGAAATTATTCGCTGTCCAAAAATTTGCCTTAAAAGTGTCATTGTGTCGTGGGCAGTGGCTCCATCCTGCTGAAACTACATCTCAGGTCTGTTTTCAAGAGCAGGACGTAAAAAATTTTCTATCATAAACCGATACCGCTCTCCATTTACGGTTACAGCACTTCCATCTTCATTTTCGAAGAAGTAAGGCCCAATGATATTTTCAGATATAATGCCACACCATACTGTACACCTAGTGGGGTGCAATTGGCGTTGATGAATGGCTCTTGGATTTTCAGAACCCCAGAACCTACAGTTCTGCTTATTAACAAAGCCATTCAGATGAAAATGAGCTTCATCACTCATAATCAGATTTTCAATAAAGTTGATTTCATTTCTGGCCAACTGTTGAAATTTAACTCCAAAATTTAGACGTTGCCGATGATCTGCGGGTTTCAATTCTTGCACCAATTGCACCTTATATGGGAATAACAGTAAATCTTTTTTTTTAAATGCGCCGTAGTGACGTACGAGACAAGGTAGGGGCCAGGGTGGGCCCGGCCCCCCCTAGAATGCGGCTGGACACTCAAGGAAATTATGAAAATTTCCAAAAAACATTCGATAACTCGTACAATCTTAGTGTCTAGTAAAAGATAAATGATTCTTTTAGGCAGAATTTCTCGGAACTAGTATAAACGCCCTTATAAGTTCCTTGGGTTATCTTATTGAACCAGACTGATTATTCCTTGGTGGCTATGAAAGAAGTGTAGCGGTATGAGGAATAAATCAAATCACTTTATTGTCTCTCCAATAAAAAAAAATATTAATAAATTGTTGGTTTTTACTTCGACCTTAATACTAAACAAATTGAATTCTAACCCTATATACCTATTCTATTAAATTTAATTCATACGTTCGTAACTAGCACGTGCAGAATTGAATGCACTGCATGTACAATTCCATGTGCTAATTGCAAGATAAACGAAAAAAATTCCAACAAAATTCTGCTGAGTTCCGTTACTTGGGTGTTGCATTAACTTTGCACCGCAACTGCATGTAGCGATGATTATGTACAATGAATTGTCATCTAACTGTTGTATATTTTTATATATATATATTGGGGTGTTTTGACTCACCACTTAATAGGCACTAGGTTATATCCAAACAGTAGATACACTTTTATTTTAATATTACATGTAATCAAACCTAGAATTAAACTCTTACTGGTATTGCAATTGAACTAATTACAATCACTTCTATTTTACAATTACACTCTTACTGGTATTGCAATTGAACTAATTACAATCACTTCTATTTTAGTATTACACTCTTACTGGTATTGCAATTGAACTAATTACAATCACTTCTATTTTAGTAGCCAACTCACGACGTGCAACTATCAACCAAATCTAAAAACCGACTGTCTCGAGACTTAGATTTTTCAATCGTAAGTCTCTTCGTTCAGGATAGGAAAATGCTTAATTAGCATTCCTATCCTGAGAAAATTATTTTACGCTGGGCATGTTTAAACATGCCCCGAATTATCGCGACGAACGATGGTTGAAATTGAAATTTGATATTTTCATAAATATCAACCATCGTCTTGCTACCGTGCATACATTGTTGCGATCACAATGTATGCAGCTCGCGACAATTTGCTGATAAGAGCTTTTTTTCGGTGAAGACTTGATCGTTTCAGTCTTCACCGACGTAAAATTTTCTTGCGCTCGATATGTATGTATGTATATATGTACATACATATCGTATATACGACAAATCTTACTGAAGGTAAAATTTGTCGTGGGGCTTTTTGTTTATCGAAACGACTTGGGTTGAAATTTAAAACATTTATTTTTCCCAAGTCGTTTTGTGGGAAAAATATGTTGAAGGAATGTTGCGCGTAGTTTAAGAAATTGCTGATGCAACTTTCTTCGTATGCGCAAGAGATAAGCCATCCGTGCTTTTAGGCATGATTGGCTTATGAAAATTGTGATTTGTTTCCCGATGCCTTATGTATACATTTTGTATATGTAACATGCCTTCCCCCCTACAAAAAAGAGAGTTATTCTTGGAAGAGGAATAACTCTCGGGGCAAGGTGGTGGTACAAGATTTTACACTGATTTTGTTAGAAGCAAATTTTGTCATTAGATTTCTTTTGGTCCGAGGTTTAGGTCCTTCTGAAAGAAGTAGAATTTTTTTTGTGTTTTGTGTTTTTTTTTTTTGTTTTGGTCTACCTTACTTTCTTATTTTCAGGGATTTTGTTTTTTTTTTTTTTTTTGCTTTTGGTTGAGGTTGGTTTAGCTGGTTTTGGCTGTACTTGGCTTTATATTTTTTCCTATATTATGTTTTTAGGTTTATATTTTATGGTTTTTTTTTTTTCTTACTTATATGTTGTGTCCTATTCTAGGGTTAGTTGTTATTTAGTTTCTAGACTAGGTTAGATTTGTTATTCTACTTGTAATTTTAATTCTTTTTTTTTTCATTTCTTAAATACTATTTATTATAACAATTTGGTTACAAGGGGGAAGATATTTTTGTTTGTGTACATGTTTTTGCTTTCTGCTCTTATGCCTATATTGTTTATTTATGCATTTTTCCCACTACACGGATGGGATGAGAACGCCTTTTCTGTTCTCTTTTTTTTGTATGTTCCTGTATTAACAAATTTTTTTGTTTTTTCTTACTTCTATGCTTTTTAATACTATTTAGTTCTTCTCCCCTATTATATGTATATTCTTATTATTTATTTCGGTTTGTTGAAATCTCTTACATTTATTTTCTAGGTGCTTTACTACTAGTGATAGTGCTTATGACCGTTTGAAGTGGTGACACTATACCACTTGCACTGACTTAGTAGGTGGCAGGGTGCGGGTCCTTTTGAGAGGGGTAGGTTCAAATATTTCTATTCGTTCAATTTGTTCGTTTTGTTCCTCCGCCTCTAGGGTTTTTTCAGATTTCCTTAAGCGGTATTTTTTTATGCTTGGTGCTAGCCATTTGGCGACCAGGTACAGCACCATACATGTGAAGACAGCACCAGTTAAGGACACTGATGTTGTAGCTAGTACATGTGTAGGATGGTGGTTTATAGGAGTAACTATTTTAGCTAATTTTTCGTCCAGCTCTGTAAATGACTGGGTACCCTTTAGGATGAGATTATTTGTGTCATCTCCCGCATATAGGTCTGTCTTGATTTTCTCGGTCTGTACTTTGTTTTTGGTTTTATTGAGATATTTTTCTACCACTTGCTCTAATGGAGCGATATTTGGGAAGTAGTTGGGTTGCTTGAGACTTAATGACTGGATATTCTCTGCCTCATAGTGTAGGATTTGGGATCCTACATGCAATTGGCAGGGATGGTTGATAGTGATTATTCCTTGACCTTCAATCTTTGAAGTTAAAAATTGTTGGGTACACTGGAGGTGTACAATTGTAGGTTCTATCAACGAGAATATCCACGAATTGGGTTTACTTAATTTGATAAGCAGGTCTCTAGGAGGTATTTGTGCTCTGAAATGGCACTGGGGCTCTTCCTTTAATGGATTAAAGAGCAGCTTCACTATGCATTCTTTGGATAGAGTTGCCTTTGTTACGGGAATGCCTAGCTTAGCGATGTAAGTGTCCTCTTTGGAATATTGAGTGATCTTTTTAAAGCTTTTAAGATCTTGTGTTTTTAATAATAGGATATCTTGTGTCTGTACCTGGTGCGCTACGTGCGAGTACTGTATATCGGGTACCAATGATTGTTTGTTGTTAATATGTATGGGAAAACTGTGTACTCTATACAACTTCATTTGTGGTAGATTGAAAATCGGAAGTTGTATTCGAATGACTAATTTGTCTTTGACTAGACGAGCCTTCGTTTCCGCTGTCTGATATAACAGGGAGAGACAATTTTGTTCATCTGGACAAGTAGCGTGGGACTTGTGGTATATCTCTAATAGACTTTTGGGAGACACCACTAGCGGATGCAACTGGTGATTTTTACTGGAGATTATTATGTCGAGTAAGGCTTGCTGCCTGTACTCAATCTCGACAATTTGTAAGGTCAGGCTTGAAATTATTTCCTGCCTCAATTGTCTCATCAGTAAATCATCTGTTATGTTTTGCATTCTATTTACCTGGAGATTTATTTGACGTTGTCTTTCCTGCAGAGATGTCAATGGCTTTTGAATTTGCTGTAGTGTAGTTTTGACTACACTGATCTGCTGTCTTTCCAGGTCGGCTAGTGCTTTTGTATTTGTTTCGAGCTCCTCGAGTCGACTGTATACTTCCTGTTCATTAGTGCTGTCCATGGTCCCGAATAGGTAGTGCATTGCATTCCCTATTCCATCAAAGATAGATCTTGTTGATCTTGATTTTGGGACCACTTCTCGAATGACACTTGTTCTTCTCTTCATATTTTCCAAGAGAGAATGAACGTGTTTTTGTTGAACCAGGCATAGCTCATCCGTTTGAGAGCGATTTGAACATAGTCGGTGAACTAAGTGTTCCGCCTGTTCTGCCATAAGCGTTTGGTTGTCCAGTTCCATTAGATTGATCTCAGTTAAGATGTTCCATGTACTATGGTAGACTTGTAATTTTCCAAGATCCTCATACAGTATTCCTGTATTGTTCAGGGTACTTATGGTGTAGGGTTCCGTTTGTATTTGTCCCATTGCCAGATGGAAACAGCATATTAACACTAATATGTGCTTCATGTTCTGTAGAAAATGAAGGATAGGCTTCATTAGTCAATTGGTCATACTACATAGCATATAATATTTAAATATTGTATTGCTTAATTGAATCGTCGATAGTTGTATAGTGAGGGCTTAGTTGCTAAAAGGAAGACGAGATAGAACAGGGTAGGAGGACTGTAAGTCAGTTTATGCTAAATCTCGTCAAAGTAGGAGCAGTGTTTTCATTTAAAAATTGAATTGGGAGGTTGTTTAATTTACTACAATGAGTAAATCATGAAGAAGAATACAAAACTCTTAAGGCAAGGTATGACGGATGCAAGTCAAAGCATTCCAAACTCCATCATCTTCTCTATGAACTTTTAAGACGATGAGTATTGTACCTTTTCAAAAAATTTTAATTAGGGAAGTTTCATTTACAACCACGAGTAAATCATGAAGAGGTATACGAAACTCTCAAGGCAAGGTATGAGGGATGCAAGTCAAGGCAAGCAGGACAAAATTTTATTGGTAGAATATTTGATGTATTCATATGTAGCTACTAAGAAGTAAGAGTGTATATATGGACACGTTTATTTAACGTATTTTTTATTGATTTAAATAAAATTTAGGTAAGGGTTGACTTCGTGAGTCATAGTAAATAATTCCGAATGCGGAACGTTTAAGTAGGTAGTGGCTAGTTTAGTTTAATTGGCGAAACTTTGTTTCAGTGTGGCTTATTTTCTAAAAGTGTATGTACCAGTATACTACTCATAATAGGGCTTTAAACGGTTGTTGTGTACTACAACCTGCCGCTTGCCTATTTTTATGGCAGTGTTTGTTGGACTGGGTACATTGATTACCAGATATGGGCCAACCCAGATTTGAGACAGTTTGTGTTTGCGGCTTTCACTTTTGAGGAGGACTTTATCTCCTAGGTGGAAAGTGAGAGGCCTGATTGTTTTGTCGTAATATGCCTTTGAGCGTTGTTTGCTGGCTAAGAGGTTTTTACGAGCCGTGGCATATGATTTTTGTAGTCTATATTTTAGCATATGGTAATAACTTTCGTGATTGTAAACGGGTTCAGGATCCCGTTTTAAATTAGATGGGACATCCGCTGTGAAGCCGTAAAGGCAATCCATCGGGGTTAATTTAGTACCCTCGTGTACACTGTTATTGTACACGAATGCAGCGGTTCGTAGGAATTGATCCCATGTTTTAGGATTTTCATCTACGATTGTACGCAGATATTCGATTAAAGGTCTATGGGCACGCTCTAGTGCCCCATTAGACTGTGGATGGTATGCGGAAGTCTGTAACTTCTTTACTTTTAGGAGTTTGCAGACCTTCTTGAATAGCTCACTCAGAAAATTAGTTCCCTGATCGGTGACTATTCTCTTTGGAATGCGATAACGCGTGACAATCTCATTGAAAAAGATTTGCGCCACCGTTACTGCTTCTCCATTAGGTATGGCATACCAATCGACGAATTTGGTAAGGTTATCTTGAAAAGTTAAGATATATTTATTACCTGATATGGTCTCTTCTAGTGGACCTACTATATCGAGGTAAACCTTGTCGAAAGGTTGTTCTGCGATGTCCGTTATTACCATGGGCATCTTGAATTGTGGTGATGCTTTCATGGTTTGGCACTTAGGGCATTTTTTTATGTACCTTTTTATATCGCTAAGCATGTGTCTCCACCAATACTTGCGTCTAATGCGTTTATAGGTTTTAATGACACCCTGATGGCCGCCGAAAGGAGAGTCGTGATAATCCTTTAGGATTGTTTGAACTTCCTTGGGGCTCGTGATTATTTCAGGTGCCTTGACTGGACATATTTCTTGTTCAAGCGTAGCCGGGGGTTGTATTTCTGCCTCTGGGGGTTCATTTTCTTTATGTACCGCTGCCGTGGGCTGTTTTTCGGCGCTGGGGCTCGTACTGGCCTCTTGGGCTTTCTGTTTTTGAGCTCTGGTCACGGCGAAGCAATGAGCGGGTTTCTTTGTTTTCTTTTTATTTGGGAAATTATTTTCTTCCACATCAAAGTCCATAGTGTGGTGGACTTGGGCTTGTACCGTTAAGGTATTGCCTGTATTGTCTTCGCTTAATACTTGTGGAATGCGGCTTAATGCATCCGCATTGGTATTATACTTCCCTGGTTTGTATTCGATGGTGTAATCGAACTCTGACAATTTGTGGTGAAATCTCACCAAACGGGAAGTTGGGTCTTTAACGTTAAAGACTCCTTTGAGAGGCTTGTGGTCAGTGTAGACCGTGAATTTCCTGCCTTGGAGATAGCATCGGAAATTTCTAGTTGCCCAGACTATAGCCAATAACTCCTTTTCAATAGTGGAATAGTTTTTCTCGGCTGTGTTTAGCGTTCGGCTTGCATAGGCGATAGGCTGGTCTTTTCCCACTTCTCCTTGGGAAAGTACAGCTCCTAAAGCCTCGTTACTGGCGTCCGTTGTGAGATTAAATGGCTTTGTAAAATCTGGATAGATTAAAAGCGGTGGAGAAATTAAAGCATTTTTAATGCTTTGGAATGCCTCTTGACATTTCTCGGTCCAAGTGAATTTTACATCCTTTCGGAGCAAATTCGTTATTGGACGAACGATTTTAGAGAAGTCCGGAATGAACTTCCTATAATAATTGGCAAGTCCCAAAAAGAACTGTACTTGCCTTACTGTTCTTGGAACAGGGAATGTCTGGACGCAGGCCGTTTTGCTGGGGTCTGGTAATGCACCTTCGCTAGAGCATTTGTGCCCTAGGTAAACAACTTCTCGTCTCAAGAACTGGCACTTCTCTGGCTGCAGTTTGAGGTTATTTTCTCTCAATTTGTTGAAGACTTTGCGAAGCTTATCATTGTGGTCATTTAGGTTCTTACCATAAATGACGATGTCGTCAAGATAAACGAAACATTCGAGGCCTTGTAGGCCTGTCAGAACGAAGTTCATGAGGCGTTGGAATGTAGCGGGAGCTCCTTTGAGTCCGAATGGCATACGCTTAAATTCGTAGTAATTAGTGCTAAAGGCGGTCTTATGTCGATCCTTTTTGTCGACTAAGACTTGGTGATAGCCGTTGGCCAAATCGAGAGTGGTAAAGTACCTGGCATGACCTAGTTGGTCAAGAATATCCTCGATTCGTGGTAGCGGAAATGCATCGCCAATTGTCTTTTCGTTCAATTTACGAAAATCGACAACGACGCGCCACCTTTTTTCACCATCGGGTCCCGCCTTTTTGGGGACTACTAATAAGGGTGAATTCCAAGGGCTTTTGCTAGTTTGGACTATCCCGTTGTCTAGCATTTCTCTTAATTGCTCGTTGATTACTTGTCTCTGGGTTTCTGGTAATCTGTAGGCCTTTTGGTTTATGGGCGCTTGGTCTTGTATTAAAGGGATATTGTGGGTAATAGCATTTGTATATGTCAGCTTGTCACCTTTAAGGTAAAAGATATCGTTGTACTCATAACAGAGTTCGGATATCGAAGCTTTTTCTTCCGCGTTTAGATTTGGGTCTAGGCTGAGCTCTTGGTCTAGCCTGTTGACTCGCGGAGTATACGTGGGATCTTCCTGATCCGGAAATAAGTATCTTACGTGTTGTAAGATAGCTGTGTTTTCCGAAAAGCTTACGTTTCTTTTCTCACTTTGTGTAGCTGTGTACTTACTATCTGTTTTACTTACATTACTAGATGGCAGGGAATGGGCTTCCTGCAGTTTTAATGGTGGAGTACCATGTTTTATGGGTACTTTTGATTGGTCCGAGTACTCGCACGTATTTGTATTTTGGCTTATGGGCCTTGAAGAATTGGTTTTCTTAATACTATTTGACGGTGGAGCCAACTTTGCCTTCAATGAGGTCTTACGGATCCCGCACGCGTCTTTTATCGGGCTCATTGGCCACTTTTTATTCTTAGTACTAATCTTATTAAGTGGTGGAGTCGACTTTGCCTTTAAATAGGTCTTACTGAGCTCGCACGCACGGTTGATGGGGCTCTTGGGCCACTGTTGTTTCTTAACACTAACTTTGTTGGGAGGTGGAGTCGTCTTTGCCTGAGAATAGGTCTTACTGAGCTCACACGCACCTGTTGTTGGGCTTCTTATCCTTGTGGTTATCTTACATCTAGGTATATTGGATGGAGGAGTCAGCTGCATTTTGCTTGTCGGCTTCTGGGGCTCGCTCGCGTCTTTAGTTTGGCTATGGGGCCATGTACAATTTTTGTAAGTTATTTTCTTGGACGGTGGAGTCATTTTTGCCTCTAGTCGGGTCTTATTGAGCTCGCACGCGTCTTGTATGGGGCTCTTGGGCCTCGTTAGTAACTTATATCTAGGTATTTTTGAGAAAGAAGTCTTGTTTGACTTCTGTTCCGCCTTGGGAAGCTCACTGATGTTCGTGTTACTCGCTTGCGATTTATTTGGCTTGAGAATGTGTTGTGTACCAGTGGCTTCTCCTATTGGGATGACGGCGTAGTCATGTATAGGGAACAGTTGTAACAATAAACTGTTGATGACTACTTGGAAATCGTTAATGTTGAGTATGGAAACTAGCACTGTTTCTTTCCCAGTAGGGAGTAAACTGTTGGCCAGGAAGACTCCATCGCCTATCTCTTTCGATAGACAGAGCATTTCTTCCTTCACTTGCAACGGGACTGTGGTGATCATTTGTGACCTAGCAGGTATGCATATTGGTTCCTCTAAAGTAACCAGATGCTGCCTCATTTCGCAGGTTTCTTGATCACCCAGACAGCTCTTTTCGCATTCCGTCGGCTCTTGTTGAACCTGGCAGCCAGCATTACTCTTTTGAGATGCCTTGGAGATACTGCATGTAGATAGCTTAACCTGTTTAGGTTCCATCTTTTCTACAAGTGACCTCACTTCGACTGCTTTTCTGGAATACAGCTTGTCCGTTTTGCATGACAAGGGCACAGTAAACTCTTCGGGATTTGTTTCCGTACAAGGAAACTTGAGTGCTTTATTTGGGCCTTCAACATTACAATTGTTTGATAGGAAATCGTTTCCTAATAGGCCGTCATCGGAAAGACCTGGCAGGTTTTGTACCACCTGAAACTTGCAGGGAATTTTATTTTTAAAATTGAAGTTGCCCTTGCAATTTCCCAATGTCTTTCCGGTTCCAAAAGGGGTCTGTAAAGTGCATGCCTCATTGGAATTAATTATATTGAGGTCTTTAATTGCTCTTTTCTTAATAATACTAACCTCAGCGCCAGTGTCCACTACTAGTTTTGTATGGCCGTTAAGGCTTATGTCCAGTGGAAGTTTCACTGTAGGGACACCGGATTCGGGCGCTTGAGGTGACCCTTTTGATTTGCGTTGTGGGTTTAAAGTCGAGCCGGGGAGTTTTGGGTCGACTGCATGTCGTTTCCCTGACTCCGGGCTTCCCATTTTTTCTTTTGGCGGCAATCATCGTCTGCGTGTCCTCGGCGACCACAAAAGGTGCATTTGAGTCTTATGTTGAAGACTTGAGGACTTTTTGTGTTGTGTTGTTCTTGTGTAGATCTATTGGAGAAGCGTGGAGGAACAATTTGTTGCGTCTGTTGTCTTTTTCTGCAATCACGGACGTCATGTCCATAGATTTTGCAGTTTGAGCAGAAAGGGGTGTTCTTGCGCTTAAGGCAATCTGAGTACGTATGACCCTTTCGCTGGCAGAAATTACACGTGATGTTACCGACCAGTGCATCTGTATCCGAGTTTCTGGCATCAGTGTTTGTAAAGGGCCTTTGCCGTGACTGTGATGAACCTGCATTATTCACATTGCGTGAAAACTGATGTGGGTTTGGAGCTCGAGGTGATGCGAACATAGGTGTAGATGGCATTTGATAGTAAGGAGCTCTATAGTAAGCTCTCACTCGTAGATCTGGGTCTACTGGAGCCATTGGAGGAGCTTGTACCAGAGGAGTCTGGACGAATGTAGCACTTTGTTGTAGTTTCTCCATGTCCAGGGCCTTTTGAATTAATGCTTCTAAATCACCTTCTCCCTGCGTGAGCAAATATTGACACAGGTGTGGGTTAGTTACTCCACTTTTCAAAGCGTTCTTGGCAAAATCCATCAGCTGTGTTTTCACAGCAGGGACTGCCTCAGCTCCATACTTCTGTGTCGCTGCCTCGTTGCAAATCGTCAACAACTGTTTCAATCTTGTAATGAACACAGTGAGAGATTCTAACGGGTTTTGCCTAGTAGTGATTAACTTATTCACTAACTCTTGGTATGTCTCACGGGGAAGGTATGTTCTATTTAGACGTTCCTCTACTTCACTAAATGAAGTAGGGACGTCTGAAGCGAATAATTGGTATGCGTCGCCTCTGAGTCTTGTTGGAAGGACCTGAATGAAAGCCACTTTTTCTTCATTGTTTAGGCACTGCATAGTTTGTTTGCAGCAGCCAATGAAGGTTTGTAGCTCTCGTCCCAATTGTGGGGTACTTTCACCCGAAAATAAGGGGACGAGTTGAGCTGTGAGCTTAGCTACCTTTGCGTAGTCCACCATTGTGTTTAGTCTATTGACTGGAAATTTAAATTTGGGTGGACTAACTGGGCTTGTTTCTGGGCTGACTTCCGTTAAGGATTCTTCGAGCCAATCTATTAGCAGATCTTCGGGAGTTGGTTCAGCTGCTTCACCGTCACTGTCACTATCACTATTTGCACTTTCACTTAACCTAACACTCTTATTCTTCTCTAAGTCTAAATTTGGAGTTTCAGTACTCTCCTTATCTACTGGGAGGGAGCGCGTGGATTCAGCGAGCCTACTTAGTTCCTCACGGAACCGAACTGTGTTTTCCTTCAGTGTCTGTATTTGTGCGAGTCTAACTTCGCGGGTTTGACTCAGTTTTTTGCTGAGTGAATCACACTGAGTAATGGCTAGCGTACCTGAATCTCGCGCTCTCTCGTACAATTTTGTTAAAAATTTATCAAGACTTACTTGTCTATTGAGACCTGGCAGAACGGTCCCGCTTCTGAGTCGAGGTCCTGTTGGCGATAACTGTGGAGATTTATCTCCTGCAGCAGATGATGTACCTTCACCGGGGTGCTGTGTATTGGCACCTGGGGTTGATCCCTCGTCGGCTAAAGATGGAGAGTTTTCCCTCGCTGCTGCGTCTGTTTCCTGTTGAGGTAGAGCAGGATTGTCGGCTGGCATATGATGCGCTGTTTGGTGAAAGGGGGGCTCCTTGCCTGCTTAAGTCCCTTTGCTGTGATTGAGAGGGGGGTTTCTATAACCGCCTTCGAGTTCCCTCTCAATCCTTGGTCGGTTGATTTCGGTTTGTTTTGCAGCTGGGGGGGCCTTTGGGCCGTCTTAACTTCCCCTGGATCTAGTTGAAAAGGGGGCTTACGAGCCGTCTTCGATTTCCTCTTCAACTCAGGATCGTTGACTGCTAGTGTTTGATTATCTGCTTGGCTGGAACTTCAGGCTGCTTATCGAGCTGTGTCCTGGCTAATCTGTATTCGTCCTTCTGGGGGGGTTCGAGATATTTCTCCTGTTCCTTCTGTGGACTGTTCACTGGTATCCCTCGGTGGTGCCTGTGCACTAATTGGGGTGAACGCTTGCCCGCCTGGAGCAGAGGCGCCTAGAGATGGTATCTACCCGAGTGTTGGGGGTGACTTGGCCTGAGTGGCTTAGTCAATGGGACCCCTTAGGTTCGAAGGATTAAGGCTTTTCAAGCTTTTACGATCGTTTTGACTAGATCAAGCTTCCTCAATCCTACCGGCTGCGCCAATTTGTTGTATATTTTTATATATATATATTGGGGTGTTTTGACTCACCACTTAATAGGCACTAGGTTATATCCAAACAGTAGATACACTTTTATTTTAATATTACATGTAATCAAACCTAGAATTAAACTCTTACTGGTATTGCAATTGAACTAATTACAATCACTTCTATTTTACAATTACACTCTTACTGGTATTGCAATTGAACTAATTACAATCACTTCTATTTTAGTATTACACTCTTACTGGTATTGCAATTGAACTAATTACAATCACTTCTATTTTAGTAGCCAACTCACGACGTGCAACTATCAACCAAATCTAAAAACCGACTGTCTCGAGACTTAGATTTTTCAATCGTAAGTCTCTTCGTTCAGGATAGGAAAATGCTTAATTAGCATTCCTATCCTGAGAAAATTATTTTACGCTGGGCATGTTTAAACATGCCCCGAATTATCGCGACGAACGATGGTTGAAATTGAAATTTGATATTTTCATAAATATCAACCATCGTCTTGCTACCGTGCATACATTGTTGCGATCACAATGTATGCAGCTCGCGACAATTTGCTGATAAGAGCTTTTTTTCGGTGAAGACTTGATCGTTTCAGTCTTCACCGACGTAAAATTTTCTTGCGCCCGATATGTATGTATGTATATATGTACATACATATCGTATATACGACAAATCTTACTGAAGGTAAAATTTGTCGTGGGGCTTTTTGTTTATCGAAACGACTTGGGTTGAAATTTAAAACATTTATTTTTCCCAAGTCGTTTTGTGGGAAAAATATGTTGAAGGAATGTTGCGCGTAGTTTAAGAAATTGCTGATGCAACTTTCTTCGTATGCGCAAGAGATAAGCCATCCGTGCTTTTAGGCATGATTGGCTTATGAAAATTGTGATTTGTTTCCCGATGCCTTATGTATACATTTTGTATATGTAACATAACCATGCCATGCACTTGGATGCAAAGAATTATTTTTTTTTATTTTGTAAATTTCGCCGTTTAATTAATATTTTTGTTTCTTTTATTGAATTGCATATAAAAATTATCATGCACTACTTGTCATAAAACAATTTAGATGCAATTCAATGAAACTGTATGCACTAGCTATGTTGCTTCTTGATCACTTCTGTGTCGCTGAAAATCACTGGATCACTAACTACACACAAGGTCTTCCAAACACTGACTGATTAAAAAAGAGAGCGATGCTATGCCGTGTCGGCTTTTTATAAGCGAGTCGGCCATGATGGTTAGGTACCGACCGTTTTGTGGTGTAATCATTTCGTAGTATTCACCAGTGTGCTCAATATTTGGCACCTTTCCGTGGTGAATTTTTTTGAATTCGGTTTTTTTTTCTTTTAATTATTAAGAATAAAATACAATATGTATTTATGTGATCTTTCCCTGACATGGGTTACGTTTGTTTTTCTTAAATAATCAAATTAAATTTATTTCAGTTCAGGTTTTTTTTTGTTACAAAATGTCTTCAAATTTTTATTAGTGTTAAATAATTACTTCATTACTTCTCCCTCTAGAGGAATTGTTGTTTCAGTGGAGTTACCCATGGTGGTACTTCTGAGTTTGGAGGTGAGTCTTGCTCAGCTTCACACAAACAGATTTCAACCTGTTTCCGCGTTTGTTCTTAGGAGTGGCTGAACACTTAGGCCTATTTAAATGGAATCCATTCGGATCGGAAGAAAACTATTAAAATCTGTTTAAAACTTTTAAAAACTAGTCTGAGATTGCTCTGATTCCACTGAATTTTGACAAAGGCGTGAGCCGTTGGAGAAATCATGCAGAACTATTTTGACAATTGTAATTGATAACCTTTGATATCAGTGGAATTTTGAAAATTTCATAAAATTTTGTTTAATTTCCCAGAAGAAAAGTTTTTTAAGCTCATTCGATTCTAATCCCAACGGATTCAGTAAAAAGGCTGATTATTATCTTTATAAGGAAGAAATTGTAAAGCCATGACCACGGTCAAGAATTATAAACAAAAATCAAATCGAAAATTAATTGAAAACAAACAAAGTTTGCTCGACCTCCAGAAGAATTGCAACGCAAGCAATTTCCGCTATGCAAGCATAATTCTTCATTGATAGAAAATTCATACCTGAGGCCATTGCTGCTTTACAATATCGATACATTGTGACTCATTCAGAAATTGTGTGATCAGAAATGCTGACACTACAATTTCTGATTATTAATTGTGTATATTGCAATTCTGCAATAATCCCCCCCTTCATAATTGTAAAGAAATTGTTCTGTGAACTCAATTAATTCGGTGGAATGTGATGGAATGTGTAGCGGTATGTGAGACGGATCAGAACAAATAAAAACATGCGTGCTATACTTCACCTTGGAATTTATTGCGTCAAGAAAAATAAATTGTCACTACAATACTAAAGCTATTTAATTCAATTTCGCAATGAAGTCAATTCATGTGCTATAACTAAATATATAAATATCAAATCTCTATGAAAATATATGAAAAACTAAGATCTACCAAAAATTCAATTCACAATTTTTTTACCACTACAGGTGCTAAAATCTACAGGAATATTTCAATAAGTTTTATGAAAAAAATTAAATACGAAAAGGGAGAAAAAAACTACTGGGAAGAATAGTATGATTTAGCATTCCCTTTTATTCCTTGTAGCCCTTGCTGCACAAATTAATTCACTTGCTGCTCCTTTGAATAACGTTATAAAGTTGCAATCACATGTTGAGTCCCGATACCGAAATAGGTATATTGTGACTCGATGTAAATTTGTTTCGAAGCTTGTTGTATTAAATTCACGCTTAATTAATATCAATTAATAATCAACTTACACCTCGCACTATGCTGAATGAACCTGTTACGTACCTTTGTGGGGATGGCGGGTATTGTATCCCAAACAGTTTTTGAGTTGTCGGACTCGTTTTATTTCCTTTCTACTTCTTTCACCAACTTATCCTTTCTCTTTTTACAAACTTTTCACAAACTTCTGTTTATAAGCTTTTCACAATCTTATTCTTATAAAATTTTCACAATCTTATTCTCTTATTGTTTTAACATTTCACAGTCTGATTTCCTTTTTTTTTTTACTTTTTGTGGCTTTTCAGAAACCGAGACCGACCTGACACCAAGTTAAACTAACTTCAACTCTTTTTTCTTTTTTCAACTCGACTGCCGTTTTTCAAATTATAAATCCGACTCGCTTTGTTTTTCAAAAATTCGACTACCGAACCGCCGCGTATAATATTTAAAATCCAAATCTAATTTTAGTTAAAATTCGACTACGACCTTTTCAAAGAGATTTTAAAAAACCAACTCTAATTTTAGTTAAAATTCGACTGTGACCTTTTCAAAGAGATTTTAAAAACCAACTCTAATTTTAGTTAAAATTCGACTGCGACCTTTTCAAAGAGATTTTAAAAAACCAACTCTAATTTTAGTTAAAATTCGACTGTGACCTTTTCAAAGAGAATTTAAAAAACCAACTCTAATTTTAGTTAAAATTCGACTGCGACCTTTTCAAAGAGATTTTAAAAAACCAATTCTAATTTTAGTTAAAATTCGACTGCGATCTTTTCAAAGAGATTTTAAAAAACCAACAACTCTAATTTTAGTTAAAATTCGACTGCGACCTTTCCAAAGAGATTTTAAAAAACCAACTCTAATTTTAGTTAAAATTCGACTGTGACCTTTTCAAAGAGATTTTAAAAAACCAACTCTAATTTTAGTTAAAATTCGACTGCGACCTTTTCAAAGAGATTTTAAAAAACCAATTCTAATTTTAGTTAAAATTCGACTGCGATCTTTTCAAAGAGATTTTAAAAAACCAACTCTAATTTTAGTTAAAATTCGACTGCGACCTTTTCAAAGAGATTTTAAAAAACCAACTCTAATTTTGGTTAAAATTCGACTGCGACCTTTTCAAAGAGATTTTAAAAAACCATCTCTAATTTTAGTGAAAATTCGACTGTGACCTTTGCTTTGCTTTGCTGACGCAATTTTCTTCACTGATTGAATAGATAAGCCAAGCATGTTTTAGGCATGATTAGCTTATGTGAATTTTAGTGATTTGGAATTTTTAATACTTTTTAATTTTTAAGGTTTTTAGGAATTTTAAGAACTGATTCGCTTTCTTCAAATGTTTTTGAAGGTTAGCCAATCATGTTCCATCATGTATGTATGTATGTAAAATTATTCCCTTTTTATACTTTTCTAAGGTATAATTTACGTACATAACAAACCTTTCTCTTGCACAAATAGTTGGAATATTTAAGATTAGCACTTTTGAATATCTTGGAAAAATCTCAGTCAACTGCACCTTACAACTTCTATGTTCACCTTGTCACTACTGAAAACTGAAAGAGAGTGATGCTTCGCAGCGATGCTCTTTTATAGACAGATCTGCCATGTTTGTTTTATGTTCCACATAGATTTTTTGTGGAAAACTTGCAAAATTTAACCCCTTAGAGCATGAACATTGTAAATCTGCAGTAAGATTTACGTGAAGCGTTCTCCCGTGGATTATTATGCATGTTTATTTAATTTTTTCTTACTGATAATCTTAATAAAATCTGTTTCTCAATATGGCTTATACAAAATGACCCTTTCGCGATGTGCAATCTACTTGTTATAAGTCTCTTTCTTTCCATTTTTCTCTTTCCCTCTTATTAGGTATATGATAAAAATATTATTTATCTAATATCTTTTTATGGGAATGTTTTTGCAGATTTTTAATTACACCGCTGTATTCCGCAGGAAAAACCAGCCCAACTTCATATGTCATATGTTGACAGAAATTGAAGAGGTGTTGATTCGCGGTCGTTTTGTTTGTTTTTTCGCGGGTTGTTTTTGTTTAGATTTCAGGTGCTTCAGGTACAGCTTTCAGGTGAGTGTGTGCTTATAGTACTTCTAGTGTTGTGTTTCTGTGGTTTTTTATACCTGGATAAAGCCAAAATTCTCAAATTCTTATTGGTTGTTGGTTATGTGTCAAATGGATAAGTTTTCTTGAATTCATGTTAATTTAAATTCATAAATTGCTACTATTAGCAATTAAATATATCCATAGATACCTATTTACCATTTAAAATGAGTTCAAGTATGGTAATTATGTTAATTGTCAATTCTCTAGGTAATCATGTTCCTTCCTTGCATATAACAACAGGTAATTTTTAATTCAGAGTTCTACCTGAGTTGCTCACGGGAACATGATTTCCTGGAGACTTTCTATTGAAAATATATGGGTAATTCTGAAAGTGATGTTTGGTCACTTAATAATTACACAATTACTAGTTTTTTTGTATATTTTATTCAGTTATCTTTGTATTCTAATGGTTTGAGCTTTTTCTCTCAGATCCCTGCGTGGGATGATAACACCTGACGCTTGTCCCAAGTGCAGGTAAGTTGGTATCGTTGACCTTCACGCACACTGATTTTAATGTGCCCTTTTCTTTTTCAGGTGTGGCTGAACAAAATACTGATTCCTTAGTAATCGATTTATATATATATATTTAATCTGAGTATCGAAAGGTGTCTTTTTATTTCTCAAAATTCAACATCGGCATACTCTGCCATCATGCTATTACAGCGGCATAATCTGCCTTAGCTAAATTCAACATCAGGATACTCTGCCATCCCTCCATAATAGCGGCATACTCTGCCTACAGATATAACAGCGGCATACTCTGCCACACATATTATATTGGCATACTCTGCCTTAAATAATATAACAAGAGAGGCATATTCTGCCATTTAATATCATTATTACAGCGGCTTCTTAGCCATCCAATAATAATTACGGCAGCGCTCTGCCTCTTCAACATAATTCCGAATAAATAAACATGGACAAATCATCGTACGACATCGAAATAATTATATTATTACAAAATATTTACTGCGCAATTAAAAACTTCAATAATATTGTTATTACGGTACATTATGAAATAACACTATATTAGCACTCTGTACACAGAAAAACATTAAATTTGTCTAGAAATTACTCGAGTCTCGAAAAGGAGAAGGGTTGAAGCAAAAAGTAATTTAGTAGACTTTCCATCTGATACAAGGCCATTCGAATATTGGAACATACATATTTACAACCAAGTGATGGACATTATTATCACTAACTTCAAAAATGTGGATTGAAAATCTACATTTGGCACATTCAGAGATTTTCGAACATGGCACTCATAAACAGTGAAAATAAGATAATTAAAAGCAAACTAACAGCGCAACAGGTGCTAAATAAGTTTGCAGAAAAAAAACTGTAAACTAAACTACTACTTCACTACTTCAACTATCTTTTTATTAGTGCTTAATAAAAACGTAAGTAATTGATCTAAACTGTGTATCTAATTTCAGACCTGTAAATTACTTAACTACATTGGTACTTAAATATTAGTACCAGGATCTGGACTTAAATGTTTTTTAAGTACAAGTCCCGGTACTGGTACTCAAACAAATTCTCAAGTGCAAGTCCTGATACTGGTACTTAGCGCACTTATTACAAATACCGCCATAACGCGAAGTACTTCAGCTCTTGTAAATTATTTAAATACCTTCTAATAACAGAGGTTATCTGCATCTCGACAGTGCCTCAAGAAATCTTACCACCTTCAGTAAAATAGAAAGAAAATTAGCACAATATATGAGTAACTGTAAGACAGAAATTGACATGCAAAATCGATATCCTTTGTTGAGAAGGTTGGCAATCAAGTGCCACAATCCGCTCTCTGCCTCCGCACATGTGGAGCGTTGATTTTAATTTGCAGGTCTTGTAAATGCTACACAAAGGCAATCATTATCTGATGTGATATTTGTTTTGCTAAAGGTAAACTCAAATACTGTGTGAACTACTTCTAAAATTATGTGGAAATTAAAACAACAAAAGCTTATACGATATTTCATGATATTTCGTAAATGAAAACCTCATCCAGTTATTTAACTGGCTATAGATTTTTCAAAATTTCTGATTTGACTTTTCGAAAGCTCTTGAATCTTATAAGTACCAGTACCAGTACCTGGACTTGTACTTGAAAATTTTTAAGTATTAGTACCGGAACTTGTACTTGTACTTAAAAGATTTGAAGTATGAGTCCTGGAATACTGGTATACTTCGAATAAATACTGGGCATTAGGCAGGGCGTCACTATCATATCAGTTTCGTGTATAGAACTTGGGGATTCTAATTTATTTTCCTTAGGTGAGATAAGCATGTGGAAAACAAAAATCTCTGTAAATTAAACGACACCACTTTCTTTTATTTTCCTTTTAAATCGTGCAAACTTTATTTTATTTTTCAAATAAACACTTCTTTCTATGATTTAAAAAAAAATTTAAATCGCGTTTGAATGTTTGGAGTGGAGTATTGTAGGGAATAGATGAATGTCGCTTGTGATTAAAGAAAAGAATGCACTTTCACTCAATTCGCCAATTACATTATGTATTAATATATTTTCACAATAATTTAAATGTCCGAATAAAGCCATTTCGTAAATACTCGACGCCGTTGGTCTCGATAAGCAATAAATACGTCCGATTGCCGAATATTCACTGACTAGTTATCCAAAAATTTATTGAATACTGATGACTTATACTAACTGATAAGCGATGTAACCATGGTTTTCTCTCTTCGGGTACTCAATAGCATTCAAAGAGAATTATAATAAAGAATGGGAAATAATTGAAAACTGTTCATTGTTCGTCTAGAATTTACATTATAGCAGAGCAAAAGATACATAAAAGAACACGTCATACATTTTCATCGAAGATTTATAACTGAAGCGAACAGAACAAATAGTTCGCTCCAATATACAGAACAATTTGTTCTCTCCAGTATATGGGAGTTCTGGAACAAAGTACACAAAAAAACACAGCTCATGTCTCTTCTCAGTATAACTTATTCACTCGTTCTACTCTCTGTAACGTTGGAAACTTTATGGCTTGTTTAATCTATGGAATTTCATTGGCTCTAGGCATTGCAGAGCAATGCATAAAAGATTTCGGTCTAAATCTGGGAATACTCATGAGCTGATATACTTGGCAAACAAAATGTTTGTTAAAACCTATGTCCGAAAGATGTGGGGACATGGCTCACCCCAGAAAAAGTCCTAGTTACGCCAAAGTATCCAGCTACACAACACTCCATGTCAGGGTCATGAGTAAGCAAATTTTGTTCCATGCTTGTAGCAAATTTCAAGCCGTCGCGAATTAAATCAGCCGTTAATAGCTGAACTTCACCTTCGACTTCGTCATTATCGACATCTTTATTATCATAAACTGTCATAAATTCAATTCTCGCATCAATCCATCGATATCAGCCGTTTGCATGTTGTTAAAACCTTCGCCACCTATTGCATTTGATAGAGTTATAATTTCAGAATACACAGCTGATTTTTTTACTACGAAACTTTCACTTTTGACGCATGCTGGCAACAATTTTTTCCAACAAGCATTTAAGGTCGATTGGCGCAACTTTTTGATGGCAAAGGAAGCATGTGTAATACAATCCAGAATCGTAAACTTTCTCCATGCTTCCACAACAGTCAAATTTCTTTCTTCCACTGAATGTAAAATATATTTCAACGTTTACTTTATGTAGTACATTTTAAATGCCGCTATAATGCCCTGATCGAGTGGCTAAAACAGCGAGGTAGTATTAGGCGGCAAAAACAGCAATTGAATATTTGAATGATCCAGCACTGGATCGCTGGACGCATTATTAACGAGCAAAAGTATTTTGAATTCCAAACCTTTTTGTTTCATATATTCAAAAATATGTTTTTGAACTTCAGGAACAAAGCAGTTGTTGAACCAATTTGTAAACAGATCAGTCGCCATCCATGCTTTTTTATTCGCCATCAAATGAACTGAAAGTTGTTTAATGTTCTTACCTCTTAAAGCTCGTGTCATAAGGGATTTGTTGATTAACAGAGGCTTTAACATTTTATCACCAGATGCGTTACTACAAAACAAGAACGTCACCCGATCTTTGGCCACTTTAAAACCACTAGCTGATTTTTCAGATTTTGCTATGTACGTACTTTCAGGCATTTTCTTCCAGAATAATCCCGTTTCGTCAGCATTAAATATTTGATCTGGAGTTAGACTGCCCTGTTAAATTATTTTTGCTAGTTTATCCGGAAAGCTTTTTGCCGCATTTTCGTCTGCTGATGTTACTTCTCCTTTTATTTTCACATTGTGAAATGCGTGTGTTTTTATAAAACCTGTCAGCCATCCCACACTTGCATTAAATACCAATTTCTTTGTTGCCTGAAGACTTGTTGATGGTTCCAATTCCTTCCTAAGCAATTCAAAATTAATATGAGTAATTTTTTAACAAAGTTATAGACATTTTTGCATTTTAAGAAAACTCCAGCAAGTTTTCAAGCAAAATCCCAGCAGAGGCTAGCCGTCGTCGGGTGAAAACCAAAGTCTGGAGTGAACTTAAAATTAGCATAGTTCAAAAAAATCGTGTTGTAAAAAAGTGTATTTGCTCTTATTGGTGAACCTGTCGCCTCCGTTTTTCCCAATTTGTCGGCTATGCTCAGGAGAAAGAGGGGGGGTCCTGTTTTACAAACTTACAAACCTCGGTACAACAACTTGAACGCCACTAGGAACAAAAAAAAACAAAAACAACACACCAATATTGGGCGCCACACAGTTTCCTCAAGAAATTACTCGAACCTGGAAACGGTGAAATCTGGTTCGAGCAAGGTTAGGTATAGGTATCATAAAACAAACAAAAAAAGAAGAAAAACAAAATGAATAAATAAACCTTGTCGTAAACTTTTCCACACTAGTACTATTTATTGAACAATAATAAAAAAAAAACAATAAGAAGGAACTAATATGCCCTTCAATTAATCGTTTACCTGATAATGATATTTTAATTACTGTTAAGAAAAGAATTCAAACACACGGACTAAAATGCCGCTTAATCAAACAATTGTTTTAAAATAATATAATAATTTTTTCAGAAAGAATTACAAAGGAGCTCGCTTTCTGGAGGAAAAATGCACAGCGTTCTTTCTTTGAACCACGATTTCAAATACTTAGCTGGTGATTACTTCACCAACGAGTGTCCCTTCCATACAGCTGCTCCTCTAGTGACCTCGGGCTTCACTGATATTTATCTCCTTGTGGTTTTATATTTTTCTTTCGTTTATAAACTTTTCCTTTGCTTTTGCGCAATCAGATTACACTTGAATATATTTTCTTTTATTTTTTTTTTTTTTTATAAATTACCTACTTTTCCCACAATATGAATACCACTAGTATTTTATATATATATTTTTATTTTTCCACTAGGATTACCAAACTCTATTCGTACAACAAATTTGTCGATCACCAGTTGCATCCCGACACCTAGAGCCCTCTATCAAAACTAAAACTTTTCACCCGTCACCTAGCTCCATCCCCTCTTTCGTGATTTATTTCTTTCATTCAATATCGCGCCTTATTTGGGTATTCGTTTAAGTTCTTCCGAATTTCTTCAATCGCCATTCTACACCTGGCATTGCCAGATATAAAAGGAGAATATTAGATAAAAACTCCCGACTACACCGTCCTCCAGAAAACGTGACCCAGCACAGAATTGTTCGCTCCTAGGTGGGTTTTCTCATTAATTACTTTTTTTTTCCTCTCAGCCTTTAAGCTTTAACTATCATACTTATTTATTACCTATTCTTACTATCTACTATATGTCTTAAATTTTGCTGTGATGATAAAATACTAATTTGTTATTATTATTTTTTTTTTAATTACTCATCTTCAGCCGGCTCCAATCAGGCTCGGGTGAAAATAAATGTAAGACCGAGTTTGAAAAGGCCTTAAGGGTTGATCGGTCAGCGTAAATTCTTCTGGTAATAGATGTGTTGTATCGCGACTTTGTGGAGACACTGATGGGGCTGAAACAGCAGTGACAGCCCTCATCCCTGCCTGGCAACCATGTTGGCTCTTGGATTTTCTGCTCGTGACAAACCGTGTTATTTTAAAGAGTTGGGTGTATTTATACTATTTCAAAAACTGACGGTAAATTTCCACTACCGGTTATTATTAATACATGTTTAGCTGTTCAGCCATTTTAAAGCTAGTGTCACACATAAAGCAAATTAGCTCTGACATATTGGTATGAATACATTAATATTAGCGTTTTAATTTGTTTACTAAATTTGAAACTGCTGAGAATTTCTCTGAGGTTAAATCGAAAAAGTATTGTACCAAAAATGTCCAAACTAATTTATTTATGTGTGAATATTGAATGTGATATACATAACAAAGTTTTATAATTACATCTAAGTATTTAGTAAAAGTAGCCAATTTATACTTAACACCATCACAGGAAACATAAAATTCCTTTAAATCGTCTAATTGCTGCCCAACAACGATGATCTTCGGTTGTAATGTTTTTTTCTCCTTAGCATATTCTGCCCTTAATATCTCCAGTTTGGGTTGAAGTTCATTAATTTCGCATACCTACAATTTTCACAATATTCTCAATCTTCACAAATTTACAATTTTACCACCCGTTTTTTTTTGGGAATTTTTTGTTATTGATAATTAATTAATCAAACAATTAATTAATTTTCTTTGGATTTTAATTATTTTTGTTAACTTTCTTGCACTCTCTTTAACTCTTATGATCTTTTCATGCTATATCTACTCTTACTTTTCCCGACGGATTTCAAAAACCAAGTCCTCGAGGATCGGGAGGATTGCACCCCAGGTACCCATGAAAAGCTTGGCAGAGCTTTTTGTTCTTCTTTGCAACTTCTTGCTTTCTCACGACGATGAAAGATCGTACGTGAGAATATGCAATTTATTTTATGTGCACTTAATTTGCACGACGAATAATGATATCTGATTACACGGCATGTAGGTAGGTATACCGTGTGACTGGAGTGCATTACTGATAATGAAAATTTAAATTGATATGATTTTTCGTTTTCAATACATCAATATATTGTATAGGACAATACATTGATGTATTGACTATATGGTTGTGATTCGGGGCGATAGGTACCTGAGTCACAACACCTGTCGATAATATTATGCACATGAATGTCGATCTCAGTCAGGGTAGACATTACGGACTCATTTCTAGATACTCCTTCTCGTGCAGAGATTGTAGAAATAAATGTTGACGCAACCGATTCTGTCACGGGTGAAGTAAATGACTGAGAGTGAGAACTTGCACCTTGAGTCACATTCAAAGGAATGGGTTTAGGAGTGCATGATATGTTGCTGACTATTTCTTCTGATGGGAACTTAACTGATCTTGCTTTTTTCTGAAAAAAATTGTCAATGGTCTTATCAGTCTTCCGCTTTACACTTTCGCTACTATTTCTACTCCCATCGCTAACTGATATATCACATTTATCCTTCTCCTACATATTAAAAGTAAACGTGAGGAAAACAAATGGATTTTATTTTTATAGTTTCGCCGTAAAAATTCTGATGTATAATTGTAGAATCAATTTTGGTGGCACTCGAATCAATCCAACTGATGGTTTTGAGCCACCAATAGTGTATAAAAATTCCAAAGAAAAAATTTCAAGTAAACTTCTAAGAACAAAATATATGATTGCCTACGCTCATAAATATCTTTAGCTACCAAGCCCAGCCAAGGCACCTAAATCAATATAACTCTTTGGAGCCATGGTCGGCCACCGGTAGTGCATGAAAAATCTAAAGAAAAAATGTCAAATATTTCTAAGAAATCTGAATGTTTGTGGCCTTGTCCAAAAGAGTGAACCACCAGAATCAATCCACCAATTCGTTTGGACTGTTGTCGGTCAATAGTTATTCATTAAAGTTCTTACGAACAATTTGCAAGTGTATTTCTAAGAAAAAATTAATGCTTCCCTACGAACGTAAAAATGTTGAACAACTCAGGCTTGAATCAGTGATGATATGAATAATCAACGGGTGACTAGACGTTGATGATTACAAGAAACTAGGGGTCTACTGGAAGAACTCTAATATAAAATTCTTTAAGTCAGCTTTTATGCTTTTGTTGCGATCTCCCCACTAAGTTGTCCTGCCATCGATTTTATGTCGAAAAATCAGATAGTTAAAAAAAAATTTATGATCGCTGACCAATTTCTTAGAAACAATAACACTTTTAAATCTCGAAATTGTATTCTTCTTTGGCTGCTAAGCATTGTGTGCCTTTTTCTAAACAATCTAATAATAAAATAAATATGTAGTGTTGTTATATGCCATGCACCAAGAAAATGTCTTTTGAATACTTTCTTACCTTGTGGGCGAAAGACAAGTCGCTTTGTACTCCCAACACTTGGGCGTGTTTGGTGGTGAGGGCGACCGAATCTCTTACAATTAAATACTTTTTCTTTAAACACTCAAAACTTTTTTCGCTATCCCGCCGCAATTCTCCTACGAGCCTTTTTCTTCTAAGTTAAAAAACGAACTCCGCTTTTGATCACATTCATTGCGATCAAGAGCCATCGTTCAGGGTAGAAAATGCATCGTTTGCATTTCTACACTGAGAAAAATTTGATTAAACAAGTCCAGAATATTTTTCGATGGACGGTGGCTTGCAAAAATGTAATTCTATCCTTTAATAAACATCAGCCACCGTCCCGCGCCGTTTGAAAATCGCTGCGCTCACATACATGTAATGTATTTGTGCTGCGCGACTTTCTTATCGTGAAATTCTTTAGCGTAATATTTGCGGGAAAAATAGGTGAAGGAACTGCTGACGCTGTTTTCTTCGCGTATTTTTCTGATAAGCCAACCAAGTTTTTAAGCATGTTTAGCTTATGAAAATTTTCTAAATAGGTTTACCAGGCTAGATGGTGCTATCTTTGCGTGTATGTGTGTACACACAACAGTGTTTCAAAATTACTTGCTATCCTGTGATAGGTATGATAAATGACCTTTCGTCACTAAATAAAACACAAGAAAATTCTAAAAAAAATCGTACACGTTTCAAAGACGAAAAGCTACACGCGAATGACTATTATACTCACTCTAGACTCCACCACTACTATTCAAAATTAGACAAACAAATGTCCAACCCAGCGCTAGCTGTGGCCGCAGATTGGAAAAGTGTGTTGCAGAATCAGAATTAATCGTTGACGATAACTGTATTATATGTGTCGACGTGTTCAATGAAACAACCGGCGTTCTTTATAAAATCTCATTTATTGTGAAGAGCTTGAGTTCTAGTTGTTGACTAACTGGTCCAGAGCTTGCTTACTCTTCGCTGTACCTCATGTGCTTGTCTCACACACCTACTTACTGTGATAACATTGTTTAGTATTATCTGTATGATCTGAACTAGTTTATCAGTTTGGAACAAGCTAGAATAGCACAATTGTACATGTATACATTACAATAACTACACATTGTGTCCGTACCATACGAAAATCGTCCTGTTAAACTTTTGCAACTCACTCCACAGTCCAGCCCACATTCAATTCTTCGCGAAGGTGAGGGGGCTCTTTGGGGGAGGCCATGACCCCCATGACTCTCCTCCTGTATACGCGCCTGATGGCAGTTGAGATTCTTCATTATACATTTTTCCACTACAGAATACTTCAACACATTAGATGAAGTATATGGGACAAAACATGCAGTAAATGCTCCCATGGAAATCTTAATATCCTCGTTCGTTGTGGAAGGTACTTCATCTTCGGATAGTCAGTACTCAGCCGTGCGGTATTGTTAGAGATTGTCAACCAAATGAAGAAGAATGATACATCCGTCCTAAAAAATATTTCAAATATTGAAATAAAAAATCGTCCGAAAAGAAGGAAAACTGAGAGCAACGAAACTCTCCAATTCTTCAAAGAGAAAGCCATAAAAGAACACAGTGAATTAATACAACTTGAAAAGGATATACATAGACTGCAAGTTAATGTTCAAGAAATGCGTGAAACCACAGTTTTACTTCAAGAGTTACTCCGGCCAGAATAATGATCGCAATATTTTTATTTTTTGTTTTTTTCTCTCTCTGTTATTTAATAAAATTTTATATTTTTATTGTATACAAAGAATGCGTTACGCTACAAATAACATTCTGATGTTATCTTTTTGTCACCTTCCTACTTCAGTTGTATTAATTTCAGAAATGTTATCTTCATCAACATTTCCATCATTAGCAAGGATGGTACTATTCTGGTCTACTGGACAGATTTTTTCTCTATTTAATATGAAATTATGCAGTGTAAAGCATACCACGACTATAGACTTCACACTGCAAAGACACTTCACATAAATGTGATCTAATATTCGAAACTTTTTCTTTAGTAGGTACGCCGAAGGCTTGCTCAATGCATAACAAAAATGTGCACACAGATAATGATTAAATCTGCCTTTTCTCTATCGTTAGATGGCCATTATACCTTATATGAGGCATGAGGATATGCTGAGTCCCTTAAAAGATGTGCATTTTCCGTCAAGCACAATGTCCCTGAAAATAAAGCCTTTTCTATTGGACTATTTCGTCAGACGTTTGCATTGTTGCAGCTGCCCGGATAGCCCACAAAGTATCGAGGAAGTGGAATTAACTATCGCATATAGCCTGCAAAAACGTAAAACTTAATGAAATATCAAATAATTATAGAATACTGTACATTGCGGTCATAATAGCTGCAAGTATCTTTTTTTTTTTTTGACAGGTATTCGGATATGCGTCCCATCAACACAACACCAATAAAGAAACAGATCTTTGCTGTATGGCTGAAATTCTTCCATGATTATTTTCTGCTCAAATAATGTTATAGCGTCGCATAGATAAATAAACGTTGTATGTAGCAAATTGCAACTGTAGGCAAATCATATTTGAAGCTCCAAAATGAATATCTTAGCTCCTACATGGTAGATTTTCTTATTTTGCTATTATTTGTTTATTATTATTATTATTTTGTCACCTTGAAGCAACAGAGGCTTAAGTTTCAAACAGTTATCTGGAAATTATGGTGAATTTTCTTCAATATGCAATTGTTGTATGTTGAGTTATTCCACCATGTTCTCTCACAACTCTAGATAAAATTTTTATCAAGGCGCTTGCGATATCATTTCCTGAGCGCCCACTTAAGATCTCATTCCATAAAGCACAATAAGTAAGTTTTTCCTGACCACGAATAATTAGTGTGGCAGTCAGATTGTAAACCGCGAGCTTACGCTTATAATAAAAGTTTGAGGCATATGCTTTTGGTAACGAAAACATGTTTTGCAGATCGTAGTATAGTAGATCGTGTAGAGTATTGCTTTTGTTGAATCAATATTTGTCCGATGTAGGTCACGCTCTGCTTTTGTAAAACGTTTTTCTTCCAAGTATGAACGTTGTGAACTTGAGTTTCAGCTTCAGTAGCAGCATTCTTATTGGCGGTGAAAAGTGAGCACTTATCGCAGATATCTTTTTTGGGCTTATGAAATGAAAGATTGAAGCTGTAGTTAAAAGTGCGTCTATAGATGTCTATAGAAACAGGGTCTTCAGTTTTCTCTTTGTAAAGTGCGTACATTCTCGACAAGTTTAGGTGGCTTTCTAAATATTTTCTAGTAGTATACTAGCGTAGCAGTAGTGCGATTCAACCGTAGGAAAGCTTTGCATATGATCCCTTACTTCTTCCATTTTATATTCTGGAAAACGTTTTTTTCCGCTTTCGGATAACTTAGATGGTATCGGAATTCCACTTTGTTGTTCGTGGTTTTGGTCAAAATGATAATATACAAACCTATCTGTAATTGCAAGGGTACTTAGGAAATATTTTTTTACATTCTCTCAGAGTTTTGTTTTTAATCTTAAAGAAATAATTGTAGGAAGATTTATTTTTTTGGACTTGTTTGAAATTTATGGCTTTTTCTGCGACGTTGGACGTCTGATTTTTTAATAAAATCAATATAGAAAATTTTCTTTTCAGCATTGCTTAGCTTCCAAAATGCAGTGTGAATTTCCAATCGCTCATTTTCATTAATATACTTCGTGCATGAGTAAAAACATTTTGCTGGGCATGGCTGACCCATTTTTCTCTCCGGCCTTCCTTTTCCTGTGCGATCAATATAGGCCTTTCCATGTTCACGGAAGATCTTTCGAATATTCTGCTGCCATAATTCAGGTTGACGCTTTCTTTTTCTTGAAGGAGTGTTTGCTAAATAATCACTATTTGCTAAAATAGTAAAAAGAATACGTGAATATTATTTTCAATTTTGTAATTAAATTCAGGATGTCTAGCATAATAAACTTAACAAACAAGATGGTGAGAGGGTTTTATGAAGGTAACAAAAGCCTAACACACAACATAAAATCGTAATAAAAGCTTAAAAGTAATTATTAAATTAAATTAATATTTACATGAACTGTAATTGGATGGCAAAGAACGAATATTTCTTATTTCTTCCTGGAACGGGGATAGTTCGAAGTTCGTAGACGCATTTTCATAAAATGTCCTCAAATATGTCGTGTTAGCGCATTCAGAGTAATCAGGATCCCGTATATCATCGTCGCTTGAAAAATCACTTTTATCTATTTTAAAAGTTTAATAATATAAATATATATAAAAGGTTCCTGCTTTGATTTTTTCTATAAGTATTACTTATCCGAGTCATCCAAAATATCATTTTGCATCCTAAAAAGTATCTTGTAAATTTAATCATGATAACTACATACAACGCAAGTAACTTACGATAAGATATCCTCTGATAACAATGGAGGAGGTGATTCTGTGCGTGCATCCATCTTTGTACACATCCAACATCCAACTAACTCGGAAGAGAATTTATAATACATAAAGCCCTATGAACAAAAAACATTTGTTTACTGATGATAGAGCAAATAAATGTAGTATGTAACATTCAGAAATACTTACGACATTTGATTATTGAAAATTCATTGACTACAAATATATGGAAAAATGTAACATGTGTACATTTTCGCAGCACATAACACAATTGTTTAGAAATTACATTGAAACAAGTTACATACATACAACAAAATACAGGGTGAACTTCTCGGGAAATAAGCCTGATAGAGAAAAACGGGTTACAGTAAAACAAGGAGAATCTCCGAGACCCCCAGGTTTAGTTGAAAGCAAAAAAACGACAATTTGCACATACTACTACATTTATTTATTGAGGTGACGTCACTCTATCTCATTTTTTAAAAAGGTACAAATAGCTTTTACATAGTAAAGTAAGTGACTTTGAAAAATATCCTCTTGATACTCCTTTCGAATTAATTCGAAATAATTTTTATATGTTGGTATGTTTCTTCGACTTTTCAATGGTTTTATTTTTTCGCATTAACCTTTAAGTATGGACGTAATTTTTTATTAACACTACCCTGGACGTGGTGTTTCACAGGGTATCTACTATATTCACATGCAACTTTTTTCCAGAAATGAGTCCAAATATCTTCACCTATATCAAACTATAGGTAGGTAATAATTACGTGTATTTATAATTAACTTTATTATTAAAATTATAAAAATATGAAAAATCCAACAATTATGGCAATTTTCAGGCTATATTTTTAACAATTAAAAGTATCTAAAACTAAACTATTTATGGAATGAAAAAAACTTTTTTTACCTTGAATTCCAATGTATGGGGATAAAAAAACATACACTTCTTTTAATAAAAAACAAAAATTCTGGCAACAGACTTATAGCATGTATAAACTATTGGCAGTCATTGCACAAAGGACGAGAAAATTGCTGGCACACGGGCCTGCTGCACGTAACACAAACATAGGTAGTCATTCTATGTTTTCTTTTGCAGAACAAATTCTGCATAATCTTCTAGTTCCTTGACTGACTGCTTATACCTGGACATCTACTGTAACTATGTCGTTACCTAAAACTCGAGTCATTCAGTACGTTTACATGAATACTTGAGTACTTGACTTGAAATCGACTTGAAGCTCAGGTAGGGCGGTTGATTGAATTAATTCCAATTACGTGACTTGAATTTTTCTTGAATTTAATTTTCCAATTGCTTAAGTTAAATAATTAATGATAGATAAAGATTCAGACAGAATCCTCAAAAAATACTGTAAATACTTTCACAGCTTCCTTGGGCTTATCTCAGTAAATTCCTTGGTGGCTGAAAATGATTTAGTGTATCGGTAAGGAATGATTTTGCAAAACGATTTATGCGGGCTTGCTTTCACTTTATTTTGTCTTAATGTGAAAAATAATCCAAACAAGAATTAATGACAAACTAACGCTATTCTTATGCTAAATTTTGATGACTAATTGCCACAATTCACTGAGTTATTTGCTATTCACAACAAATGGCACATAAAAAAACTGCATGCAAAACATCTACAATTTCTTTGTGCCAGATGCTTTTTAATTGTTTTCCCCTTTTTTTCTCTCGTAAGATTTGAACAACCGGCACATGAAAAAATGCATGCGAAACATCTACAAATTTTGGTACCAGATGTTAATTAATTATTTTCCTCTGAAACTATGAAAAATTTGCTGTGGAATCCCGTTCGAAATCTCCGCTCTGCTGCGATTTGCTGATTCAATAAATTTTATAGATTTCGAAAGTACGTATAAAATCACCATGCACAATGCTTGTTATGTGATGGTTCAATGTACTTACTTTGTTTGGACACCTGTAGAGTTGTTGGTTGCACCTGCTTTCTTGTTTTCACGACCTTATCACTTTGAACCTTGTAGACACACTAAGAGACCGATGTTACTGAGCTTTTGCCTTTTATAGACAAGTCGGCCATTTTGCCTTTGTGGTTGGCTCCGTGTTGTGAATTATTATTGCCACCAAACTGGTTTTGAGTAGTAGGTGCTCAGATTTTGGTAGATTTCCGCTTGTGGAATCTGAAGTTTGCCCCCTTTCATTTATTAATAATTTGACATAACCTGCAGTTCTAGTAGGTTGTATTTTTTTTGCTGTTTATGTTCGGTTGGCTGTGATTTGTTTTCTTTTTTTGTGAAATCGACATTTGTGAGTAAAAATTCAGGTGAGTAAAGTTCTGTTGGTAATACGTTTAGGTTTTATTTTCTAATTATAAACAAAAATCTTTTTAATTCATTTCATTAATTCATATTATTTTTCTTTTCAGTTCTTTTCTCTCCCTTAGTTTGAACAGGAATGCTTCCTCCCTGGAGCTGCCCTAGATCTGTGGGAAGTCTCAGGTTGTGTGTATGTATTTTTTAATTTTATGCAAACAGATTTTAGCCTGTTTCCTTCTTTCATTTCAGGTGTGGCTGAACATAAGTTGAAATTTACGCGTTGAATGATCAATTTCATGATATTTTGATTACTTCAAGCATACTTCAAGTATACTTCAAGTATTCATGTAAACGTACTGATTGTCGACCTCAGTTCATATGCGGCACCACGAGCGAATAAGCCAAACTTTTGACTAAAACTCATCTGTCAATATCCCTTTGTTCGGTGCATGTTACAAAGAATGTACACATTCATGCCACTCAAGTCTAAAACTCGATAAAAATAACACCATAGGCCATCTCCTTATTTGGCGACTACTCGAGTAAATCGAACATTTCTTGTCAGCTTCTTCAACGCCACCTTTCGTTTCACATTTTCCATTACAGAATTAATTAATATATTGAAAACAATTTTATCTTTTAACAGGAGCTGAGAAGCTCATTACCTGTGTTGGCCATGTTAGAGCTAAGAAGCTCAATATCTGGTATGAAGAAAACGCCACGAGAATTACTGGTTAAATTCTGACTATTTATCTTCAATAGCACTATATTTATACTATATTAAAAGTGCTTAATTTGCTAAACCTAAAATTGAAATTTCTTTCTCATAGGAAAGACTAAAAGTGTTACAAATACTTTACGAAAATTGCTTACCTTACTCATATCGATAAAATTCAATGTGTTACGTAATTTTTGATAGTCACGTACCTTAATATTCCCTTTTCTCACTCGGGTGCTCAACTTGTTTTTCCTCAGATTAAAAAGACACCGATTGGGTATCCACTTGAGGATGAACTAAATACAGCTTTTATTTCGTTTCGATTTGCACTTTTATTTTCACTTTCTTGAACTAGTGTTACATTTACGTTAACTCTAACCTAAGTAAATTTTATTTTTACTTTCTTGAACTAGTATTACATACACGTTAACTTCTATTAACTTATCTTTGTTTTTCACTTTCTCGACCAATGCCAATCCCAACGACTTTATCGCGCCGAAGTGTTTTGTTCCACTCTTAAAAACCGACTGTGTCGAGTAGTGGTTCAGGATAGGAAAGTGCTTAATTAGCATTCCTATCCTGAGAAAATTTTTTGTCGCTGGACATGTTTAAACATGCCCAGAATTATCGCGACGGACGATGGTTGAAAATGAAATTTGATATTTTCCTAAATATCAAACCATCGTCTTGCTACCGTGCATATATTGTTGCGATCACAATGTATGCAGCTCGCGACAATTTGCTGATAAGAGCTTTTTTCGATGAAGACTTGATCGTTTCAGTCTTCACCGACGTAAAATTTCATGCGCCCGATATGTATGTATGTATATATGTACATACATATCGTATTTACCTCAAATCTTACTGAAGGTAGGATTTGTCGTGGGGCTTTTTTTTATCGAAACGACTTGGGTTGAAATTTAAAACTTTTATTTTTCCCAAGTCGTTTTGTGGGAAAAATATGTTGATTCTATTCTATTGGATCCTGCAGACATAATACCCCTGGATTAGATGCTTTTATATGTTCACTCGATGATGTGGTTTTACAGAAAGTAGAGTATCTTATTGGCAATTGTTTATTTAATAAATATTTGTGAAAATCGTTTGTTCTGTTTTTATCGTGCCAAGAAGTGGAGACATTATTGAAATTCTTTTATCATATGATATATTACTAGCTACAGATTTCATGCACTTTCTGATATGATTAAAATGATCTTGCCAAGGGCCTATATTGTATGCAGAATCAGATTTTTGTTGTAATAAATGCATTGGTGGTAATATTTCTCGTGACTACTAATAGAATATTACCAGAAGTACCATAATGTAAGCATCAAAGTATTCATCCAAATTAAAATCTTTAACAATTTTTTGAAGAACGATGCACGTTTTGCTATAAAGTGTATTCAAAGAAATGAGTTTCTTGACTATTAATTCTTTGCAGTATGTTAAACCGTTTGCAAATGTAAATATGCATTTAATCTGTTGATTTCTACGACGAAGTAGTAAAATAAGCGTATCAACAGAATTATCTTCTATTGATTGTTCCCATTCTTTAAGTCCAAATAGGGTGGCAGGGTAATTCTTTAAATGCTCATATATTATCGAAATTTACGTGAGGAATTATAATCCAGCTGCCGATGCTACAAAAAAATTCCGATTTTTCTCCACTGACCTTGCACTCGCGTGATTCACTTGAACAACAAGACAGATGTCTACATTCTTCTTCTTCTTTTTCTCTCGTCGCATCTCGTCCGTCTTTTCTTCACCACTCATGAAGCCGGCGTATACTTGTCCTCGGCTCAGTGTAGCATACTGCTGCATGCAGTACGCTACGACCATAACAACTTCTCTGTGTATTTTTCTATTTACAATTTTTCTTCTTCAAAATAACAAAACGACCTCTGCTTTTCATTTTAAAAACGAGCTTTTTTCCCATTATTACTCGAGAAAAAACTTTTCTTGTTTAATTATTACCCGAAAAAAACTAATTTTTTTACTATTTATCACTCAAAAACAATAAATTCTTTCTCTACAGCCGCACCGTCGAGATTTTAGAACGAACTCCCCGAGCTTTCTTTTCTTCGGTGCCCGAGTACCTTCACACAGGGTCAAAAATGCTTCATCAACATTTTTGTCCCTGAGAAAGTTATAAGTTTTTACTTTGGACGTGAATGTACATGTCCAATCATGAGCCCCATCGACGACTTGCAATCTTGTAATTTGATACCACTCTCTCGCGATAAGAGTTTTCATGGTGGAAAATATTATTCGGCACACGCTTGTCAGTGCATATTTTTCATTTTCTTTATTCTTTATTTGTTTTGTTACGTACCTTCGTGTGATTCTGGCAGGGGCTTTATCCAAAACACTTTTTCTTATTATTATTTCTCTTTAATTTTTCCTCTTACTTTCCTTTAGGTACACTTTCACTTAAAAACATTTCGATTACAATTTTTTTTTCACCTTTTGATTTCTTTCTACCTCTAAAAACTTGTCTTTGTATCAAAGCTTACTTTCTATGTACTTTTTTTTTTGGTTTTTGATAACACCTCTTTCAATCATTCAACCATTCGTTTATTTTTTAGGTTTTTCTTTCGTATCTATGTACCTAGCCCGCGAACCGACCTTTTTCAAGTTTTGTTTGATTATTTTTGTGTCTTCCAACCAACTGTATTTCTTTTTTTTTAAACCGCCGCTTATAATATTTTTATCACAACTCGTCCCGTTTCCAATTCGACTGCTTTCGTGTTTAAAAATCGACAGCAGACCCGCCACTTAAAATGTTTAAAAATCAACTGTAGAACCGCCACGTAAAGTGTTTAAAAATCAACTCGGCTCTTGTCGCGATCAAGAGCCTTCGTTCAGGGTAGAAAATGCATAGTTGCATTTTAACCCTGAGAAAAATTTTTATTTATTCTGGACTTGATTAAACAAGTCCAGAATATTTTTCGTTGAACGGAGGCTTGAAATTTGATGCTTTTACAAACATCAGCCACCGTCGCGACGATTAGAATTCCCGCGCGCGTATTTTCGCGGCGCGCTCTTCTTATCGCGAAAGCTTTTTTATGATATGTACATATGTACGTGCGTACATACATATTGCAATTTCCACGACAAATCGTACTGAAGGTACGATTAGTCTTTTATTTTATTTTTCAAATTAAATATTTCTACTGCCAAATTTTGCTGAAGGCAAAACAATTCAAAGTTTTTTAATTAAAACAAATCACAAAATACAAGCCCCAGCACAAAAAACACGAATCTGACTTTTATTCGAAATGAGACACAATTTAACTTAGTAAAGATTTGGTTAAACTTGGTTAGATTCTTCTTGCCTTTCGACCCCTTCGACTAAGACCCGGGATTCCCTCACACCGATTGGGTTTTCAGACTGCTGCACCATCAGATGCAGCAGCCCAAAACTTCGACGTTTTTGAATTTACCCATAATTAGCGTGCTTTTTATTTCTTCTCGAATCGACTTTTTCAATACAATCCAAGCTTATGGACAAAATAAAAACATATACTTAGTTTTTTATATACTTCACTTACTCCTTACTTAGTTGGTTTTACTTTTTTCGCAATCAAAACTTATCGACACAAAACAATCGAAAATAATTAGCGTCCTTTGTTCTTCTTCAGGAATCGTCTTTGTCACAATCCAAACTTATGGACAAAATAGAATATAAACATAGGCGGCGGGGAGCATATAAAAATGATAAAACAATTTAGCTTATATACTTGAATCGGACTAAAGAATGCAACCTGAGGGGTTGCCAGTTGAGAACTTTGTCTATTTTCCCTGATTGCAACTGGAAAATTTCTTTAACGGAAGAAGAAAAAAATTGACGAACAGTGCCGTTCGTGTTGGCGGAAATGGCTGTTGCAGCAAGTTGTATAATTGTATAGCTCTGCTGTCATGAATACAGGCTATTTGGATATTTTGTGGCTTCGTTGTAATCTGTGTTGCGATTTCGAAATAACCCTGTTGGTTTCCATAATTTCCATTCCTCTGACATGTCTCTACTATGCTCAATTATGAGTTTGTTATGGAACTATATGTAGAGTGATTTATTTTGGACGTGAAGTCCCAACTGTCAGCATGAGCTGACAGATCACTCGGTGAACAGCGTTGACTGCAGGGCGGCACGCTAGCACCTCGGCTATTGCGGGAGAGTTATAGGGGGGTTAACCAATAACCTGCCGCTGCCACCTGCCATAATCAAAAATTTCGTGCCTACTACCTAAAAGAAGCCGTAGCACACACTCCAGCCCTGAAGGGGATTTTACACCACTTACCCTTACCTGCGTGAAGGCACAGATGGACTGCCTTCTATTGCTTGCCCCATCCACCCAACGACACTGAGGGCAGATAGTTTACAGTTTCCCTATGCTGACCTGAAAAGAGAAGAGTAGCGGACCTAGTCGAACTCAAAATCAAGAGGGCTACAGGAGAATGAAGGGAAAGAAAAAGCTTTACCACTCCATTTCGTTATAAACGCTGTATTATTTCAAAATTACAAGTGGTTTGGTTTCCTTTTTTTTTTTTTTTTTTTTAATTCACCCCCGCAGTAGTAAAAATGTATCGCCTTCTCTGGATCGCTATTACAAAAATTTTGTTTGCCGTCTTTCCTTTTTGCTTCTTCTAATTACAAAACAAACCTGGTTGTAACTAGTGAGATTCCTAGCTTATGCAGATACCTACGTGAGGCTAACCTGTTCTGCGCAGTGAGGTAAAACTAAAGTTTCTATCGCAAGTTCCTACCCAAAGGGCCTTCTGGATCGAAGATTATATGGACGCTTACTCAGTCCTACGTTAACACGTGACTCAATTAATAGCTTCTCCATATGATGGGGATCTCATCCTGACTAATTCAATGTTGGGCCCTAATACAATTACTTCTACCTACTAAGATACTTTAACGTTAGCTCTCGTAAATATTTCGTATATTATTCTCTATCCTTAACGTCTTCTAACTTCCCGCTTATAGCTATACTTCTAGGTCGACGTAGACTACTGTACGTTCCTTTATTAAGGTATAATGACAGCTCCCGAAATTTCAATCTTGCTGATATACATATAATGGCCATTTCCAATGAATACTGAAAGTTTTTGTTATACTAATTAAAAAAAAATTATAAATTCCACTTATATAGGTTGACGTATTGGTCATCGCCGAACAATGACTGTAAGTTCTTGTTATAATAATTTTACAATAAAATGATAAATTCCATTTATGTAGATCGACGTATTGGTCGTCGCCGAACAATGACTGTACTTTTAAATACTAAAGTATAATGTCCATTCCCGGAATTTCAATCTTGCCGATATACATATAATGGCCATCGCCAATAAATGCTGTAAGTTTTGTTATAATAATTTTAATAACCGATCCAATCAAATTCCACTAACTACTTGGTATCTATTAGAAAAACTGAAAAGTTCATTTAGCGCTTCTTGATGGTACATCGTGGGCGTAGCCGACAAAATAAATTCGTGCTCATTTTGTCCATTAAAATCTATGACATCCTCGGGATGAAACTTTTCTTTTCAGCTTCTTTTCAGATGTCTCTTCCACCGACGAGGGTTGTCTTACTCGAACTCTTTTTTTAAAAAACCCAAAGAAATTTGTACTTATCTTGTTTTTCGCTTTTATACGGAAGATTGTCCTAAACCAATAAATGCAATCAATTCAATTACTCGTTTCCTAATGATTATTTGTTGTGTTTTTTCTTCTTTTCCTCTTTCCAGGATGATGGGTTATTTCAGAGATTTTACTGGATTTCGTTTCCTATCTCATAGCCTAATTCAAAACTTATTTCGTTCTTTTTATCAGCGTCTACTTTCGGCTGCTCTGTCTGACACTCACTCACTTAATTTTTTCACCTCTTACCTTGACAGTCCGCTCACAGGAAGTCTTCTTCCTTCTCTTTTCGGGTGCGTTCAGCGCGCCTGGTTCCCTATCCATATAGAAAACAGTAGGCCGAGTGTACATGGTGTCACCAGTTTCAGTGTAGCATACTGCTACATGCCGTATGCTACGCCCATAACAAGTGGTTTTGGCAAATGAAGAAAATTTCTATTTGTTTCATTGGATTGGCCAACCTTTACTTATTAGTTTAGTCGGGTTTCGGCACCATGTAATTATAAGATTGGCTTTTAATTTACAGATCTTTATTTGTTAAAGATGATCATTAGAAGGCTGCAAGTAGACGGAAATATTTCCTTTCCACTATTGGGGTATTCAAAAATACTGTGACGCAGGTAAAAATTTCAAATAATCTAAATATGCGCAAGAAAATGTTAACCAAAATTTTCAGGTTGACCACACTATTGGCGTATACGAAATTACGGCCACGCAAATAAGAATTTTTAAGAATTTACTACGCCGGTAAAAATTCAACATACTGCCGCGCGGGCAAAAAAAAATCACAAATCATGCTATGAAAACTCATGATTAATTCATATTCTCGGACTTAAGGAACTTTCACATCAAAACAAGAACCGAAACATAAAAGTTGTGTTTTTCTTAAAAATGTGATAAAAATATACTATTTTATTAGTAAAATAATTAGTTTATCCTATTTCCCATAATTTTATTAATCAATGGAGCAAAAATCTTGTTTTAAAATGAAATAAATTGAGTTTTTCAGATTTTCGGTTCTTGTTTTTGATGTGAAAATGCCTTAAAACAGGCACCCGTCAACGTCGACCTAATTCCAAAACCAGATTCTCCGAAAGTTCGATTCGCCTCACACTGTTCGGCTGATTGGAAGGCACACAAACCACCATCGCCTCCCGCTGTTGCTTGCTACATCCACCGTATACATATAGCAATACGCTACACTATTTGGAAAGTGTTGTTTGGCTGTTCTATAGAGTGGGAGAGATTCTGTGCCATATGGGGAACCAATAAGTGATTACTAGCTTAATTAATTGCTTATAGAGCAACAATTTAGTTTTTGTGTGTCCTGTAATGTATTACAGGGCTGAGTAGGCTGTAGCCGTAGTTAGCTTTCCCAATGACATAGCGATTGCAACGCATCAGTGTGTTGAACATAAAACCCAAACACTTGGCCACAGATTAGATATATTAGAAATTGTAAAATTATACTTCTTTCCATGATCCGTCTTTCAATATCTACAAAAATAACTTCAAATGAGAATTGACCGGTAATCTGTAAATACATATATTACTTTACGGTTGCACTCATATAACATTATATGTTTACTTTTCGCGGTCACATTCATGTTGATTCTCAAATCTTAATAAATACTTTGCATAAATAATTAATTTATATGACAGCATTCACAATTGTCAAAATCATTTGAAAATATATGACTATCTCTTTTTCCCGGTGATGGAATATCAATTAAATACCCTGCAAATAATCCGAGGGATATTAGTGGTGACATACAGGGGTAATTCAAAAATTGAAGTCGGAAATTTTTCAGTTGATTGCTCCAAGCTGGATATCTGTATATATCTAATCTGTGACTTGGCTTTATTTGTTGGTTTAATTATTACCCCATTATAGGTGGCCTCCATTAGCTTGGACTTTTTGGGTTACAAGTTTCGATCCGTGTAGGGTGTCCGGAAGCAGATTGTAGCAATTATTCTTACTTTCATAGAAGTTTTTGATTTTAATGTATATATATATACCTATATATATACATATGTTTCGCGAACTACCCGATAGCCGTATGAGCTAGGCCTCGACCTAACGAATCCGAGTCAAGGAGGTGTTTCGTGTACCACCAGAAAAATTGGTTGATGTGCACTATTGGCATAAATAAATCGTAGATCTTTCTTCCTTTTGTATTTTTTTATTTTTTTTCTCACTTCATATTTATCTCCTAGTTTTCCCCTTATTTCACTCTCTAACTTTTTAACAGACTCTTCATCAGTACACTGAATTGCAATTGCACCGTCTTACCTATTCGAAACACTGTTAATCTTTAGCGCTTCGGGGGGACTGACCTTTCCTTCACTTCAACTTTTGTAACCATGCAATCTTGCTTACCTTTCAGTTTCACAATGACCGTTGATTTTATTACGTCTGCATAAGAACCCCTTGATTCATTTTTATTTGCAATAACTTTGTTTTCACTGATTTTTTTCAAACTTTTCATTACACTTATAAAACTTTGCTCTTGCTTTAAGAGCAATTCACTATTTTCCTATATCAATTCTTTAATTTGCACATAGCTTCACTAACCGATCTCATTCTACATTCACTACACATAAAAAGTATGTAGGGCTTTTGATTTACCAAATCTGCATCGTTAACACTCAAGGAAACATATTTTAAATGATAAAATGATTTGCTTGTACGTGAAGTCCAGACTGCCAGCATGAGCTGACAGATCACTCGGTGGACAGCGTTGACTGCAGGGCGGCACGCTAAATCACCTCGGCTATTGGCGGAGAGTGTGATGAGGTTCCACGAAGACCTGCCGCTACCACCAGCCATATACAAAATATTTCGTGCCTACAAATCAAAAGGCCGTAGCACACATTCAGTCCTTAAGGGACTTTTACACCACTTACCTACATCCATTGGGAAGGCACAGATGTTTGGCCTTCTCTGCTTGCCCCAACCACCCAACTGACTCTGAAGGCAGATAATTTTCAGAGTCCCTGTATTGACCTGAAAGGAGAAGAGTAGCGGACCTAGACGACCTTCACACTAAGAGGGCTTCGGGAGAGGAAAAAAAAGGGCTTACAGTTCCATTACGTTATAAGCGTGATTTATTAGTAAAGCAACAACATTGAATTCAAACTGGTTTGGCAGCGTCCTACGAACTATGGTTTACATACTATCTTCAAAAAAAAAACTAGTGCCGGAATAACACAAACTGTTTTAACATTAACTTTTTCCTCCCTTGACTTTCCTGGGACGTGCCAAATCTACATATATTTTACTAATAACAGCTAATAATATGCTCCATATTAACGTTTAAAATTTCAATTATACTTGTTTATAGGCCAAATTGACCTTCAAATATGAACACTTAAGAAAAGGAAGAAGAAACGTCATGCATAGATTTGATTGGCTTTACATAGAATGAGATGTGCTTTCTCTTTTAATTTATATACTAATATTTCGTTTAATTTCTTTGATACTAAGTCGTTTTAAGCAATGCTCAGGTTAATCAATAACCGATGCATACAATTCTCAGAACGCGAAGACAAATCTATAGCTTGCCTCGCCCAAATCGCTATACCAGCGACAGCAATCCATGTAGTAGTGTAGTACCTAATTCTGTAGATTATGTACTCTTTCTCAAATGGTACATGGCCGCCAGTCTCCTTAGCGCAAACCAAACTTAATACGATTGAGAGAAACCGTTAAGAATGCATAATCTATTTTATCCGAGAATACCTAGCATGGAATGCCTGAGTGCTATGGAGTCCTATCTCGTCGTTACTAGCTTATAATATGAACACTGTACGGAATTTTGAATTATATTGAAATTTAACTTACAGTTTGTCCGGTCTCTCGAAAGAGCTCCCTGGAAGCGAAAGTGTGGTTAGTTTCGACGACCTGAAAAATTCTATTTGTGTGGAAAAAAAACTTTAGGTTATTGACTCCTACCCCTTGGATTGTTGCACTTGATATGCCTACTCGTCGTTAATTTTAGGTATTAGTATAATTCTTTGTTTACATTTGGCTTGAGTATGGCACTCATTTGGTTCAGAAGGAACCTTGTTCTTTAAGATATATATATGCATGTAACTTCTCTCCAATTCCTTCTTCCTTTTTCCTTTTTCTTTTTTAAAAAAATTATTAAATTAAACTTAATGAATTATGTCCTGGGCGGACGAAAGTGACGTTAGCTATGTTATGTGCACAATGTGATTTGGAGCAGAAATTTCAGTCTCTTTCTTAATTAAACTTATTCCCGCTTTCCGGGTTTCATTGATCTCTTCGATAACCTAATCTGCCCTACTTAATTGCTATACCAATAGAATGACTTTCGTAGTCGGTCACGGTTCATGCATTAACTTTCTCTTCTTATGTCTAGTTGGACACCAAAAGTGTTAAAAATTCAGTATATGTATATGTAAAAAAAAACCACAAGAGAAAATCTTTAAGTTCCAGCCACACTCTCTGCCTTGTCTCTTTTGGTAGACTTTTAAAACACCGCCGGAGATCCCCTGGGGATGCCTCTGGCGCTTACAGTTGCAACGTAGGAATTTGCATATAAATTAAGATAAGTTGCGCCCTTTTTGTTGCTTTTTTTCTTGTTTTGTTGCCTGTCGACGAAGTTTCGTAAGTATTGCGAGCATTTACAATAAGTTGACAATATTTATTTTTACCTTTTTTTTTTGGATTTCCTGAATTTATTTGGTGCCTGTGGCAGTGGATCCCTATTCACTAACCCTTCTGATCACGATAGCCGACGGATGCTACTAGGAACTGGGACTCGAGCAAAACGCACACTACCGGTAAAGAAATTTTCAGGCGTAGGTTACTTCCGCCGCTGATTAAGTTGAGATTTCGGCAGACCTCACCAATATGTTACACCATTATTTATTACGTCGATTGTAGTCGATAAAAAGGAAGTTAACACTCTTTATCTATGGAGATTAACACGATTTACAAGCCCGCAAAAATGTCGCGTCACTTTCCGCTCTTTTCTTTAACATGCCCAAAAATTTAACTCACCCAGCGCTCTTCTTCTTCTTCCCATCAGGGTGCGTTCCGCGCGCATAGACACTCCGTCCATACAGAAAACAGTAGCCGAGTGTACATGGTGTATCTAGTCTCAGTGTAGCATACTGCTACATGCTACATGCAGTATGCTACGACTATAGCATCCACAACTAGAATGAATGCCTTTCCCCCCCCCCCCCAAACTTCTTATTTTCAGCCGCTTTATTTACTTAACCAACCTTCCGCCCTTCCTCTTCCCTGTTTCTTTTCCTTGATTCTTGCTTAATTCAGCCAATCCCCGAATCTATTGCCTTATGTGGTCATAAAAATGAGACTTTTTTGTGTTCCGATGTCAAGAACGGATTTCACAAGAAAAAACTGTTATGCCCTGCGACCGCCAAGGCAACGAGATTGGGCGTATGTAAGGGAGTCATCGGCGACGAGGAGCGTTGTGCTGCTTTTATTTTGAGGTTGGTCTGAAGTGTAGAGATTGAACAGTATTGGGCAAGGCTCCCTGCTGCAATTCTTTTGAGCGGAGACTTGTGGTTATCGAGTTCCACATAGAATTTCCTAGAAGTTAGGAATCTGTGGATAAGTCTGTTGATTTAATTTGAATATTAGCCCTGCCGTCCAAACTGAATCGAAAGCCTTTTCAACGTCGAGAAAGCACCCGACCGTGCATTCGTTTCTGTTTATTGTCTTATCTAAGACATAGAGTTGGAGGGGGTTTGTGAAGGTGTCTTGATCTTTTCTGTAGATTGCTGGGTTGTTCACAGCGAACAAGGTTTGTGATATGTATTCGTTAGCACTAAGAAAGGTGCCAACACACCTATCTACTTCAGAAGAGAAGGTTGGGTCTCTGAGCCTTAAGTTGTCTTTGAAGGTGTTTCAGAAAAATGTTGCAAAGGCCTCGCACTTTTCAATAGGGTCATTCCCAAATGGGATGCCTGGCGTTGAAGTCTCTTCCAATAACCGTGTAGATAAAGTCCTTTGAAACATTGTTTAAGATCTCAAGATTCCTTTCAATTGAGCCATCGGTGCACCGCACGTGTTGTACAGGGAGATTAGAAGAAGCGTTTCTTGAGAGGCTGGGAAGAAGTTCACTGCCGTGCATGTTGCTGAGCGGTCTAAGCTTAATTTCTTCGAATTTAAGCCCATCCCGAATTAGTATTGCTGTACCCAAGGTAGTTGAGAATTTCTCAAAGACTAGTTTGTGGCGGGGGTTTAGGTGTGTCTCTGATAGGAGGACAAAGTTAGGTTTTTGTTCCGCAAGGAACGAATTAAGGGCTATTCATTTGCAATGCCGCACAAGTGAGTTGCAATTTAATGCAATTATCTTCAATTGGCCGAAAGCAAATTGAAGATAAGCACTTTGACGTTTTGCTAGAGAAGTAAGCTTCCTGTATTGAGGAATAAAAATTATTGATTTTCCCCATGAGTGTAAATAGATCACACCCGAAAAGGTATTGTGCCTCCTGAGTGCAGAAGTTATCTGACTCGTTTTGTGATGGCCTTGGAGCTTGTATTACTCTTGGGGCTGGTTTTGGTATCGCTGGGGTTTGTGGGATCCTAGGATTGTTAGTGTAGTTGTTTTTGTTAGTAGACTTGTTATTGTTTAATATTTGCGAGAAAGTCATACCTGGCTTGACATAATTTCATACTGATTCCTGCGCGAAGAGTTCTCGTTGCTTCTGCAGCTACCGCCATTTATTTTTGATATCAGTTACCTCCCTATATTTGGGGCATCCTCGATAGTTCGCTGGGTGTCCTTCCTTTTGACAGTTGACGCAATACGGTTTTGTTGTCTCATCAATTTTAATACGGGAACATTCTCCGGGTCCGTGAAGTCCATGATAGTGTTGGGCGCAGTTGTTGGCGACATGTCCGAAACACTGGCACCGCTTACATTATGCCACTCCTTTGGTGAGATGTTTTCCCCAGTGGATGATCTGGTCCAGAAGGCGGTCCACCTTCATAATCTCATTCATGCTGTATTGGGCATCGATGAAGGCATCCATCTCCTTTCACAATTTTTTGCTACGAGTAGTCTGTAGTTTTACGACGCTCCTTATTTTAATTCCTTGAAGCTTTTCTTCAAGACCGACCTTGACCTCTTTTTCATCGAAGGTGTGCTGACATCCTTTCAACACGAGAGTTGTTTTCCGTCCTTCTGTTGGGGTCAGTCGGCCATGTTGGTTAGGTACAAGCCGTGTTGTGGTGTGAATTATTGCGTATTATTCACCAGTATGCTCAATATTTGGCATATGTCCGTGGTGAATTTTTTTTCAAATTCAATTTTTTTAATTTTTAAAGATCAAACAAAAATAGATATTAAGCAGCGTTTTACTGCATTTATCGTGTCGCCCATAAGAAAAAGATGGTTTATATTTTTTAATTTCAGGTAAGTGTTATTTTTAATTATGTGTTTAAATTATAAATTCATTTTCAATAATCAAAATAATTATTTTAATTTCTTCCTCTAGGTAAACTGTTGTTCCCGTGGAGTTGCCCTGTGGTGGAACGTCTGTGATTGGAGGTGAGTCCTGTCCAGCTTGACACAGACAGATTTTAAGCTGTCCTTTTTCTTTTTAGGAGTGGCTGAACATGAAGTTTTGTTTGGACGAAAAGCTCGACAGGTGAAAATGTCTTGTTGTGTAAATTGCTGGGTTGTCCATGCAGAAAAAAGTTTGTGGAAAGGTCTCGTGTGAACTCGTGTGTTAATATTTCTGTTGACCTCTGTAGAGAAGATAGGGCTGCTAAGGCCTGAGCTATCCTTGAAGGTATTCTGAAAGTATGATGCAAAAGCAACGCACTTTTCCTGATATAGAATTAGCGTGTCATGGCTATTCGAGATGACTTTAGGGAGCTTTGGCTTCCTGGAACAAACTTAGTTAATATTCTCAAAGTCTGCAGGCCTGGCTTGATCTTTTCCAGTCTTTTCTTAAACTATTCATCGCAGAGCATTTTAGTTTGCTCATCATCATAATAACGATATTTAAAACGTTTTGTACCTACAATACACATGCGAATGCTGATATCTTTCATATATTTCCCTTTTTATTGAATTTTTATACTCTTTACTTTTTATTTTATATAAACACGGATTTGTCAGCATAAATTCAATCAATTTTTTCTTCAAATGACATGACGGATTTTATATTTCCTACTAACTTTGTGCTTGATGGTGCCGCCTAAAATATCAATTGATACGCATCATTACCCTATTCGTGATTTGTTTTGACAGGCATCGGTTCAATGCCGATACCCGATGCCACTATTGTGTTCCGGCCTTAAGGATGAAATTTGGAAACCTGGATCATGGCCATGAGGGAATAACCGAGAAATATAGCGGGAAACCTATGTATGTGTACATAAAAATTTACAGAGGTTTGCCTTTTAAGTATAAGAGTCACACACACTGCTCAGCGAACTCGCCATCGCGCCCTCTATACTGAGACACAACCTGAGGCTCTTTTCGTATCGTCCGCGGTCTCTCCTCAGCACCACGGGTTTCACACGATACTTTACATTTTTAAATACGACAAAAATTCTTAGGTCAAATTCAACTCTTCTTCTTATTCAAAACTAATCACAGCACCTACACCCCAAACTGCTCTGTTATGGAAGTATGATATAGTGATGTACTTTGGACGTGAAGTCCAGACTGCCAGCATGAGCTGACAGATCACTCGGTGGACAGCGTTGACTGCAGGGCGGCACGCTAGCTCGCCTCGGCTATTGGCGGAGAGTGTGGAGAGGTTCCACGAAAACCAGCCGCTGTGCCACCAGCCATATACAAAACAAATTTCGTGCCTTGAAGCAAAAACCAAAAAGAAGCACACACTCGGTCCTGAAGGGACCATTACACCACTTACCCTTACCTTAGTGAAGACGCAGATGTTCTGTCTTCCGCTGCATTGCCCCATATCCACCCAACGACACTGAGGGCAGCAGTCATGTTGTACAGTGTCCCTTGTTGACCTGTAAATAGGAGAAATGCGATCCTAGTCGACCTTCATCTCAAAAGGGGCTCCGGGAGAGTGAGGGAAAGAGAAAAACTTCCATTGATAAACCCTTAACTGTATTTACACAATTCAGTACCAGTATGCACTTATCTGCTTAGACCGATGCTTAACTATGAGCCTTAGTCGGCGCTAAAAGTAATACCTAGAGCGAGCAAGAATCAGCACTACTAATCATCGTAATTAAATTATATCTGTATGTACCAACAATAAGTGGAAGCAACCCAGAGGCAAAAGATGAATTGTATGTAGGGAAAAAAACATTGAATTTGATAGAAAACACAAGTACTCACGGCCACAAATTCCTCCGACATGTTGAAGCGCTCCAGCACCCAGTAAGTATCTGTATGGGAAGATCAAACTTTTTCTATATATTTTTTTTTTATGGTTAATTCGATCTAGGTTGCCCTGTACTGATTCTTTACTTTGGTCTATCAAAATTCTTCATTATTCCTTCTTCTTCAAAATTTTCTCAGAAGGTCGTATAAAAATTTACGTAAAATGTGAATTCCTTACTTTAATTTAATATAACATTTACTGTAATTTGCTATCGGGTGCGTGTAAGATCTTCAAATATTTGAATTAAATTCCTTATTTTCCTTATTTTAATTTAACCTAATATTTACTGTAACTTGTTGATAAATACATGTCATCCGATTCACAGCCTCCTTGGACTAGAATCCCATGGATTCTAAGATTTAATAATACGAAATAAAACACTCTGAGTATTCACTTAGAAAATGGTTGAAGAACTTACCACACTCCGGGTAAGCAAAACTCATCTGCTTCGTAGCCCTATGCACCAACCCGTCACAAACTTGTGCCCGTCATTAGTATACCAGAAAATTCACAACAAAATACTTGAGTGGTATACCGAATTCAAATTCAATCAAAACAATACTTAATAAAAATCACAAGCCGACAACTGCTCGGTGTGGGCGATCACTCTATTACCCTACGTTCATTTAATTTTTCTTAAAACTATGTAAAATTTAAAGTCTATGCTAATTTCAACATAAAGTGCCAGCTTCTAGTAGGGCATATAGTCTGATGATTGCAACTATCTCGCTGACAGTTCAGTTATAATTAAGCCCATAAAGACGACGAGATGGCATAGCATCTTTGTAATTAGTATCTATATCAAGACAATGGCTAATAATTAGACTGAAATGGAAGAATCCACTTTCTCTTCTAATCTCCTCTAAGGTTCCTACGACAATGTCAGGAAGATCTTACTATTTTGATTACTTTTCCGCTTTTTTTTTCATTCTTCCTTTTCGTAGGTAATAAATTTTAATCAATTACCGCTGCCTGTGCAACTCTAAATTCCTTTTTGCCAAATTCCAGTGTTATTACTGGTTTCTTTATAATAATTGGTGATCGGAGCTGATTCCGGCTGGATTAATAAACAGGGTGCTCTAGGGGAGTAGTGGAGCACCTTATCAACTCTTACCCCCCCCCCCCCCCTCTGGATTTGTACTATAACCTTCACAAGTAATTACTAACTTCACGCGAGGAGCTCGCCGGTGCCGCCCTATGACAAACAAAAAAAAATCTCTAAAAATCCATTCCTCACATAGAAAAATCTTATTGCCTTACCCCTTTTCTGCACCCTTTTCCGTATATTCCCCTTTTCCTAACACTAGCGTTTAGCGTTATTTCCTTTTTGTGCTGCCACAAACTGTTAAAATTTCTCAGCATTCACACTTGTTACTCACGTTAGACACTTTTCTTTTGAAATGATGGCCGGCTGTCTGTCATCCCGACATCTCCGATGCTTCTTCTTAATTTTTTCCAGTTTTTTCGTATTCTGTCCCAGACAGAGTTTATTCGTGCGCCGTATCAGCAGTGGTAGCACATTCTTCATGTGGCATCTGCGCTACTGCTGCTAGCTTCAGTGTGCAGCATACAGCTGCATACAGCATGCTACGACCATAACAGCTTCCAGCCACGATGGCGGGCTGCTTTTGCCATTTCAACTTGCAGAATTTACTTTTAAATACACATGGCTTTTGCGTTTCTGTAAAATTTTACGACGAATGAAAAATAGGTTTCTTGATAAGCATGATCTTGGGAAAATGCACGCAGATATATAATGATGTGACATGAAGGCAGCGTTGATAGGTCAGAATTTTATTAGTTTTTCAAATAAGTTGCCGGAAGTGAGAAGAAAATCGTTACAAATAACAGAAATAAACTTTTATCGCGACGAAATAATACTTAACCTTCTGACAGGAAGTCAAATATATGACTCCCTAACGGAGCAATTTTTGATATTTTTTTTTTTTTTTACTTTAGACCTCAATCTTTCGTTCTGTACTAATTTTATTAAAATTGGTTAGAAAATACGACAGGTAGTCTCCCTAAAAAGGAACGTACACTCAGAGAAAAATTAACAATTTTATGTATAAAATTAACTATTTCACCCCTTGATTTTCATCCAACCAGAGAAAAGTAAATGTTACCACAATATCATATTCAATAACACCATAGTTTCCATGGTCGATTCAACAATAACGTCATCGAATAAGCTATGACCGATTCAAATTGACTATGTATGCAATATTGTAGGCATTGTTAATTCGAACATGGAGATGTTTCCTTTTACGCACATCCGCTAGGAGGCGTTTTTTAAAATTTGTTTTTTGTAAGCATTTAAAGAATTTATTATACAGCAATTAAAATTAATTATTACGATGAGCACTGAAAAATCATCGGAATTCAGTAAAACCTTTATTTCCCGGTCTTTAGTCCTTTGGACCAAATTTAGGTAAATACCTATTCTGTAAAAACTTCGTCCAGTTTTCCAGAAGTTTATAGCTTTTTCCTTTATATAGCTCTTCGAAGTCTATATCAATATGCAAATTGAATTATTACACTGATATCATTTGGATCAATTAAATTGTATATTATACCAAAGTGTGACCATTAGAGAATTTATATTGGTGCCCATTCCTTCAGAAGAGCAGTCAAGGGTTTTCTTAAACAATTTGTCTTCTTCCAATACTCTTCAACTTTGCTCCCAAGGATCATTCACAACCATATTTTAACCGTTTTTCACAATTTTCCCACATCAGAATCTATATTATTCAATATAAGTTTGTAAAATATAATTTTTGGCAAATTATTTTCATGAAAACAAACCAGTAATTTCTCCCGCAGTGTGAAGAACAATTTCTGCGTCAGATATTGCGGAGCTGTAGAACCAGAATTATTTGTGCTCTCGAAAATTTGACAAGGGAATATTTTATTTTATTTCATCTTATTATTATAATATTTACAGTAAAGCTTTCTTTTCGGCTCTTCCCTTTTCTCTCGGGGTGTAATAAGTAAACTATATTAATATCTCGTATAAAAAATGATTAGAAACGTTTGTATATTTGGACGCTTATACTTACAGGGTCTTCGGTAGGAAAAATTTCTTGTATTTACTTTATGATTTCGCTCCAATCCTTAGGTCTCACTGAACAATCCTTTGAAAGTAGCTCTTCCGTAATAATCTCCACTAAAATTGTTTGATGCTTTTCTGATAAAGTGTTATGTTTATCATAAACCTTGTTATGGTTTTAGGTAAAAGTGACTGATTGGTTAGGACGTGAAGTCCAGACTGCCAGCATGAGCTGACAGGTCACTCGGTAACAGCGTTGATGTGCGTTGCGGCACGCTAGCTTGCCTCAACTATTGGCGGAGAGTGTGGGGTGGGTACCACGAAATACCTGCCGCTGTCACCTTACCATAAACAAAAAGAAATCGTGCCTGTCGTCCTGAAACGGAGACCAAAAGAAAAGCACACACTGATCCAGAAGGGATCGCGTACATCACTTACCATAAGTTGATCCTACGGATCGGATGGACTGATCTGTTGCCGTCCCCGGCCTCCCATGACATCTCAGGCTTTCTATTTAGGATGTCCCTTTCTACTGTCACCTGTTTCGAAGAGAGCGAGAAAAAAAACTCGGGAGGGGGAAAGAGAATAGAAACAATCAGGGGGATTAGCTCAGTTCATACTTTATTTTCATGATTACTTAACAAAAAGTTGTTTTTTTTTCTTAATATCACCCCCGCAGACTTGAACACGTCGGTTTGTGTGTAAAAACGTTTTTCTTTCTTGTTCTTAAATTCACCCCCGAAGCATTAATAGGCTTGGCTGATAATCCGGACCTCTTCTCCTGTGGGATGGCCCCCAATGGGATTTCCCTCTTTTTATTACTCGTTAAACTTTGATATAGATGTACATTTAGGTTCCGTGCCGATGAGTCTTCCAAAAGGCCTTCTGGACGCTCGTTTATTAGTCATTCGTCGATATCGATAAATAAAAATTTGTACACTTCCGGCGTTCGGCAATTGACCCGCCTTTGGTAAGTTCATACCCATCTATTTAATTTAGTTCCTTAAGGACTATATCAAAATTTAAGGATTAGTCTAGCACTTCAGTGACGATAACAAAAAAACTTAAATTTTTTTTTCTTTTTTGATTTCGGGCGTCCCCCAATTGGACAGAATTTGGTAAGCTTATAAAGCGATAGTTCTTCTTAATTAGTTATATTGAACAACATTATAAGTTCAATCGCCACATCTTGTGAGAATAATAAATTTTTAATTGCTTTCATGTGATTCTCTAGCAAGACAACACTCGGTAAGTTTATAAACCGATAATTCTTTTGATATAGTTGTATTGAATAATACTTTAATATAAACTAGCACTTCTCGCAAAATTCATAAATTTTTAATTGATTTCAGGTGCTTTTCTCACAGTACAGCACTCAGTAAGTTCATACCTATAATTTATTTTCTACATCTATCGAATAATATTTTAATCTCAATTAGCACGTCTCGCGAAATTCATAAATTTTTACTTGATTTCAGGTGCTTCTCTAACAGGACAGCACTCGGTAAGTTCATTCACGACACATTAATTTATGGTTGTGCGGGTGTTTTCCTACTACTCTGGTACTTATCTCTTTTGTGGCTGGTGCTCCTCATGGGGAAATGGATTAACGGTGAGCCTTCAAAATCACCTTCGGGATGCTTTCCCCCTCTCACTGGCAGCATGCGGTTCTTTATTTTATTGTTTTTTTCTTTTCTTTTTTTTTTAACACTTTCTTTTCTTAAAATGAGACAACTTTTCCTACTTTTCCTGCATTCCGTTTTTACTTCCTTTTCTTGACACTTTTCGCCCTGACGTCCTTTCACTTGTTCACCAAAACATCTCTTCTCACCGCTGCTCCAGACTTAATAATCAAAAAAAATCCACTACTCTTTTTCCGGCCGTTTCGTTGCCCGTTTTTCTCTCCGTTCCACGCATGTTCACAGCTGTCAGAGTGACAAGTAGGTGGCGGGTGAGTTCGTAGTGGCGACCGTAGTATATACACGCGGCAGTATGCGGCTATTGCGGACACATGCGACCATAACAACCTCTTTTAGAGTTCTTCCTTTATATGTTTCTTGTAGCAAAGTATTTAAATTCTATTAATCAAATGTACATATTTATTTATTGCAAAATATTCTTTATTATATTCTTACCAGAAATGAGCTTGATGTAGTTACGGATGATGGAGAGGATGTAATTTTTCTTTGTGCAAACCAGCTATTTACACTGCTTTGAAAACTAGAATTTAAGCTCAATGTGTCACTGTTCGTAACTGTGCCAGTATGGCCCTATAATCATATTCACTTATTTTTTTAATTTACATGATTAAATAAAAAGCGATGATACCATTAAGATACGCCATTCCTTCAGCTTTTTCTTAAACAAACACTTTTCTGGGAAGAATTGTGTGGGTATAATGGCATCAATGTCGCTGTCGCTCATGAATTCAAAACATATTATATTTGTTCTATATTCTTTAAAAATCAAAAGAATGCTTATATATTCCGTGTGAATTAAATTATTACTCACTTTTAAACACAGCAGATAAAATTTTCAGATCCCACTCGCTTAACAATGCAGATATTTCCTGATCTAAATCCACATCAGGTTGCTGAACACTTATTTTCAAATTTTCGCATTATTCTAATGTAATTTATACATATAACTATTATAAGTCCTTACCTTTCTTCAAGAGTCTAAACTTCTTGGGTTTCAGAAAACTCTGGAATTTTCAGGTTTTCTGAAATATTTATACCTGTAATATAACCATTTTCGTCAAGGAATATTGGTACACTTTCTTCACAACACTTATTTTTCCACTCGATTTTTATACCCTAGATGAAATCTAAGGGGTATACTAAGTTTGTCATTCCGTTTGTAACACCTCGAAATAATGATGGTAGAGCAAAATGGATTGGACACCCCCGCATAAAATTAAAAGTTATTTTGATTTTTGCATGTCCGTCCGTCCGTCCGTCTGTCCGTGCGCACGATAACTCGCGAACGCGTTCACTTAGAAAGCTGAAATTTTGTACACGGACATTAAGAAAAAAAGTAAAATTAAGTTCGAAAATGAGACAAATCGGCCAACTCCTTCGTAGGGTTGCCATATAAAAATTTCGTTTTCCGCTATATATTTGGACACTGCCTGAGAACACGTCGACGTAGAGAGCTGAAATTTCGTATATGATGTTTTTACTACATTAGCAATTAAAATGTCTGAAATGGACTTAATCGGGCAACTCCTTCTTGGTGTTGCCATAAAAAAAATTTGGGTTTTTTACGTATACTTAGAAAACGAAAGTCCAAGACATTTTTATTGTACTAAAAACCTCTGCAGAATACGAAATGCTATAAAATTTGTTATAATCATTTTTTCTGTGCGACAAACCGTTCTAGAAATATATGCGAAAAACAACTTCAAAATCAAACTTGAATAGATCGGTGACCATACGAAATTTAATACGGGCAATTCATCTAGGGTATCATAAGAATTGGTCTTACAATTAGAACAATTCTAGCTTTTTTACTTGTTATATATAAAAATGAGTTGATATACCTTTGCACAGAAAAGACTACTTTAAACTGCAACGCAAATAATCTGTGCACAGATTAGAACGAATTATCACATTTCTGTGCCTAACTGCATATTTTACTATAAAACAATTTGATTCAACTGGGTCAGAGTTAATTTTAATATGCCATCTTTAAACTGATCTTGTCAAAGTAAAATGTTAACAACAATGAACCGCTAGTAGATTCAACAATTTCTGACATGGTAAATAGTACAATGGCATAATTATATTTACCATGAAAGCAAAATCAGAGTAGCATTTACATTTTTCCTTGTTAGTTTCATTCATTTTTGGATTGATATTACTATTTACTGCAAATTTCGTCAAATTGTACTATTAACTATGTTATCTAGTTAATCATACTATGTATTTTCTCTGAGTGTAGGTAGCAAAAGGGTTAAAGTGGTGAATCATTGGTAGTTAATTTTACTAATTTTTTTTCATGAAATTGCGACTAAAGTAATTTCAGACAAAAATTTAATTAATACGTTTAATATACTTAAATTGGAAATTTAAATACAATGGTAGATATAAGGGATGTAAATTTTAAGGTATTTTCATGAGGTGTTCTCTATCCCAGTTGGAGCCTCCATATTTTGAAAATCGGAAAATGATTTGTACTATAAATATATATATATATAAAGACTGGGTTGCCAGCACCTTATATAATTTTCTACTTAACTTCTTACATTTTCATTGAAGCCTCTGAAGACATATACATATGTACATAATCTATTAAGTGCTATGTTTGAAATAATTTTTTTTATTAAATTGTTGTCAATTTGTAGTACGTCCAACTCCAATTAAATGGAACTTAATATCTAGACCTATATAGAATACTAACGAGAACGACAGTCTATTTATAATAATAATAACTATATATGTATTTAGTTCCCTGTGCAATCCACAAATTTTTGTATTACCTACACATAAAACAAAAAGTGTAAATTTCTATATACATACATACGTATAACATATACCTACTTCTAATCAAATTCTAATCAAATTATTGTTTAAATAAATAAATTAAGTACATTATTACTATTAAATCAATTACATATGTGGTAAATGCAATCATACATATTATATGCTTAGTGAAGGATAAATAGTATTTTTTTATAAAAATTGTGCCTTATTTGTAAGACCCGTTAATCAAATAAATTAATTAAATGTACGTAATCTATGTAATTAAAACAAAAACCATTACTGTGACTTGGTGTCAATAAAAGTAATCAAATAAATAAAATTTCGGAAATTTTCGGAAGTTTTTTTTTCTTTTTTTTTTTAGAATAATACTAAATTAATTTTTCAGTTGATATTTGTGGCGACTATATATAATTATAATAATTTAAACTTTTCTAATCCAGAATGTGTTTAGAAAATGACTGGTCAAGTGAAGTATGGCTAATTCAGGCGCGTATCCAGACCTGCAGCTTGGGGGGGTCAACTAAAATGTTCGAGGTGGGAGGAAAAAGTCGGAAGTAGTCGCTTTTAAATTTTTTTTTTATCATATTTAAGTTAGATATCACAAAATTCAATTTTTGGTTTGATTTTGAAAACCTGTCCATAATATTATCCACATCAATGTCGATCTCAGAGTGGACAGACATTACGGACTCATATCCAGATACTCTTTCTCGTGCAAAGATTGTAGACATTGATGTGATGCAACCGATTCTGTCAAGGCTGAAGTAAATGACAGAGAGTGAGAGCTTGCACCTTTATTCACATTCAGAGGAATAGGAGTAGAAGTGCATAATATGTCACTGACTATTTCTTTTGATGGGAACTTAATTGATCTTGCTTTCTTCTGAAAAAAGTTATCAATGTGCTTATCAGTCTTCTGCTTTCCACTTTCGCAACTATTTCTACCTCCATTGCTAACTATAAATTAAAAGTAAACGTGAAGTTAAGTTAAACAACACTACTTGAATTCATACGAAAGTATAAGCAAAGCAACGGCAATTACCGCAGGCAGAGGAAAGCGAATGTATTTTTATAGTCTTGCCGTAAAAATTGTGAAGAAAAATTGTAGAATTAATTTTAGTGGCATCAATCCAACTGATCGTTTTCAGCAACCAATAGTGTATAAAAATTCGAAAGAAAAATGTTCAATAAAATTTTTAAGAACAAAATGTATGGTTGCCAACGCTCATAAATATCTTTACCGACCCAGATCAGCCAAGACACCTGAATCAAAATAACTCTTTGGAACCATTGTCCGCCGCCATGAAAAATCTAAAGAAAAATTTTCAGATCTTTCTAAGAAAACTGAATGCTTGTGCCCCTGTCGAAAGAGAGAACCACCAGAGTCAATACACCAATTCGTTTGGACTTTTGTCGGTGAATAGTTAATCATTCAAATTCTTAAAAACAATTTGCAACTATATTTCTAAAGGTACGTACACAACATAGCGAAGTGTGGCGAGGCTATATCAAGAGTTAAAGAAATAAAATGATTGCACGATGTACTATGAGAGAATTCATAAAAATACTGTGGTAGCGTGCGATGTGCCGAGACACCTCGAGGTAAATCGCTCGAGAATTTTTTCGCGAGGTGCAGCGCACTAATTTTGATAGATGGCATATTTTTATAGGTTTTTTTCTTTGATATAATCGAAGGGGTCTTTATTCATTCTCATATATTGGAAGAATCTATCAGGATAAGTCCGAAAATCTTCACATGAATGATGAATTCGCCAAATTCCAGACGTTTCGTTTTTATCTGGTGGCAAGCAAAAGAGCGGAAAGTACACTTAGGTCAAAAATTTCATATAGCTGCACTACTTGACAAACACAAAATTTCTACTTCTGAATCTGATGACATAATTTATACTCTCACTTCACGATTTACCAAGAAACTGAACGCCTTGTCGTAAACAATACACTTCGAGATATATCTTCACCTCGCCTCGCCAAACTGCCTAGCCACGCCTCGCCTTGTTGTGCACGAACCCCAAGAAAAATTTAATGCTTCCCTACGAATGTAAATATTTTGAACAACTCAGGCTTGAATCAGTGTCGTATGAAAAATCAACGGGTGGCAAGACGTTGATTCAATAACTCGGGTTCTACTGGGGGTGGGGGGGATGACCGCTGTGACCCCCCCTGTATACGCGCCTGGGCTAGTTACTATCAACTCTACACGGCATGACATGGCAATGGACTGATGTGAACTTACTCTGCTTCATCCAATTTCTTCTTCAGTGAAGCAAAATTTTTTTCTCAGTGCTTGGCTGTCTTGCTGTTCTTCTAGCTCAAAGCGTGATATTGATCGTTATGTGTTAAGCTTGTAATATGGTCATGGTTAAGGCTGCTGTCCGGATTTTCCCGGATTTGTCCTAGTTTGGAGGGCGTCCGGGGAACGTCCGGGCGCGCTTTTCTATACCGTCCGGGTTTTAAATTTTTGGAAGTCAATTAAATAAAAATTAATTTTTATATGTAATGTACGTGTACGATGTAGCCAGAAATTATACTTTTCGAAGCGTTCTCTTAGCATACTCAAAGGAATCTTTGCGGAAGCAGATATCTTTATTGATTTTATGATTATTCATCAGCTATATGAAATATACCTCATCCAAATAAAAGTGTACAAGAATTTTAAATCTTGAATAGTCATTTGAAATATTTGATTCCGTTTAATTAATTAATTGTTCACAATATTATTTTCTGTTTGCTTAGCAACATGCCCTGAAAATCTAAAATGATAATAAATACGAATTTCTCTTGATTTCCTTATAAGCGCCCCTTGAGTGCGTGCTTCCCTAGAATCTCCAAATGCGCGCTTCCCTCTGACGACATGCTCCCGAGCTACAGCACCAGCGCCAGCTACACATTGGATTGGAACGCCATCATAGACTTTCCGTACTTTCAATTTTTACGTCATAAAGTCGAGCTATCGGCGACGTCAAGGCATCCTCCCCGGAGGCATCGCTCTTACTTCCTGTCTGCGCCTACTACTACATGCTGCATGCTGTTCCACGGCGTAGTGCAAGTGTGTAATCATGTTTGTCACGTATAGGTCGGAATTATTGTAAATTTTTAACTAATTGAATTAATGTAATTCAATTTTCACTAACAAAGTACTAATCACTTTCGATACTCGCGATTTGTTAATTTCCGACAAAAGTTTACCTATAGGTACCACTATGTCTGTTTTCATTTGATTTTCGATGCACCAAGTCAAAAACCTTCGAGGAACGCTTCCCAAGCCATGCAACAGACTCCCTCACTACTACATGAGAGCCCTTACTTAGTCTTAACATTCTAAAAAGTTTGCAGACTTCTTATGTAAAACTGACAAAAGTTTGATTTGCATAACTCATGCACCCTAAATTACTATTCAAACAGAAGAATAGTGTTCTAATAATATTAACCTTTGCTTTCTGATCTACCTAACCGTAATCAAATATTTATACCTTTCCTAACAAAATTATTTAAACGAATATATCTTAGCCGAATGACTACGATTCCCCAAACAAAAACTCTCAGCTAAGTTATAATTGCATTTAGAAATGTGGCATGGTCCGATGAATTCGAATGAATGAATGATTCGGACTCGGTACAGCTGAGAGTTAATGGTACGGCTCCTTTTTGTTCAAAACTATTTTATTACTTTGGTAAGTAAGGTATGTAGAAAGTGTAACCATTGGGAAGGTAAGGAGTCATGCTTAAAATTACTGGAAGACTACTTTCCCCTGTGGATACTAGTTTGGGCTTTGTAGCAATATACAAAATCAATGTCCAGTCACTTTTCCATAAGAATCAATATAAATCATTTTAGAGAATTGGACTAGCACTCACAAGCATAGATTTATGTAGTATTTCTGGAGGATTTTGACCAAGCGCTTCCATTCACATCTAACTGTCTTTCAGAAATGTAGTTTCACTTTTTAAACTTCAAACGTCCACAATGTAAAATACAGTCACTTTCAACAATTTACTAGCTTTTTGAAGTTATTTTAATATGATTGAAATAACGGTATCACCACTTGTAATGGGGATGTAAAATTTCTCTAATTGAAAATCACCTCCAGCTATACATCCAAGTATAATTTATTGTTGAGTTAATTGACCTTGTAACGATTATCAAAGCCAATATTTCCAAGTTGGGATTCTTTTAGTATTTGTTCAGTGGTAAATGATCATTGTTACAATTTGCATGAATTTTATTTTTTGTGTTCAGATCTTAAAATGCATAAGCGTAAATGTATATTTAATAGTGATTTGCAAAATAAATTTCCAATTTTGAAAAAAGGAAAATATGACTGGGCGGCTTTCTGTACCATTTGTTTGCAGAATATTTCGATAGCAAATAAGGCCGTTTCTGATATCAAAGAGCACTTAAACACAGAAAAACACAAAACAAATATCAGAACCCAAGCTAGTACTTCACAGATTCCCACATTTTTTGTTAGTCCAGTTCTGAGGATGAGGATCACCTTATACGAGCAGCTGAAGATGCAATGGCTTATCATACAATATGTCATCATATGTCTTTCAATTCTTTGGATGCTAATGCCCTTAACCGAGAGTTGTTTTCGATGTATACAACAACAAAAAAAATGACATGCAATCGCACGAAAGCTACAGCTATTGTAAACGGCCTGATTTTATAATAAGTAAATTAAGAAAGACACTCTATATCAATTTGAAACTATTTCATTGGTAAGTAAAATAAGAAACATTATCTGATAAGAATGTCCGAGTTTTATGCTAAAAAGTCCGGGGTTTTCGAACTCGTTGTCCTAGTTTCATAATTTTAGAGATGGCAGCCCTAGTCAAGGTGTTGTTTCTACTTTTAAACTATGTTTTTTTCTCTTGTTCATTTCAATGTATTTATTAGCGAATTTTTCTCTTTAAAGTCTCTCTTATCATTTACTTTGAAATTTCTTTTTTTCTCTTATTATTCATTTCAATATTGCACATTTATGTCCTTAAAATTCTCCTTATTATTGAATAAAATTGTAATCAATGGATGGGAGGCACTCAAAATTTCTACAAAAAAAAATGAAAAATATTTTGCGTCTGCTGGGGTTCTGTCGGGTCTTGCATTTCAGTGATTGTGGCTGGTAACATCTCTCCATTGGAAAAAGTAAGAACGCTCCTTAAAATTTTTACTGCGCGCTCTCATGGCTTCAATATATTATACCTAAATGCTAGAAGTCGTATGGCCAGTTTCACAGTCGAGTTTAAACCATCCTAACCATTGTGAAGCCATTTTTCTATCAATCGGAAAAAGTAAACAGATCAGAAATAAAAAATATGTAGTTATATTTGCTAATTTTAAATATGCCAAAATTCAAAAAGGATGCAAATTTTGGCATAAGTGAAATTGAACTTCCTAGTGCATAAAAAAAGATATATAATAGAGCACAAGAAAACGGAAAAGTATAGATTCGAAGACAAAGTAACAAAGTTCTTTACTTAAACGGAGCCTAGCATAAAAATCAACGTCGTCCCACTCATTAAAATGATTTGTCAGATTTCTAATTACTCTCACTCGTCGACAGAGTTGTAAATTTAACTCAAAAAAATCTTCTTCATCGCTAGAAAAATCTAAATCTAAATCCATGATGAAATTATTTTCTTCATACAAACAAGCAATGCTACTGTCAAAATAAAATTATCTTGAGTTTAAACCGAGGTTTAAACCAAACTGTGAAACTCATTCGTCGAGTATAAACTAAATATTTGGTTTAAACTCAGACTGTGAAACTGGCCATTAGGAATAAAGTTGGTCTATTGCAGGAAATTCTTATGAACAACAAAATTCACGCCCTGTTGATCTGCGAGACTTGGCTCAACAAAAATGTAACATCCCAAGCAATTTCTCTAAATAACTATAACATCTTTCGTAATGATAGAGACGATCGCACAGGGGCAGGGGTTGCTATTTACGTACTCGATTCTCTTAAAGCGACCATGATAAATTCCTCTGCCTCAGGTTATAAACTAGAATTTCTCAGTGTTGAGGTTGACTCTGGAATTGACAGATGTATTCTGATAAGCGCTTATTGCCCACCGAGTACTTTCAGTAACGATACGGCCTTATAATTTAAGGAATCAGTGCTGCCACAAATATCTAAAAATCATAACGTAGTCATGTGCGGTGATATGAATATCAACAACATCAGTTGCGGTTTCAATGTGGAAATATTGCATTATTTATACAAAACCTTGAGCTTTGATATGGTTAATAGCTTACCGACTTATTTTAATAGCAATAATCCATCTCAAATTCATCACGTTCTTACGACAAATATCGATAAGGTGTTATTTCAAAATCAGATTACTCCACCAAGTGACTTTGTTCACGACTTTTTGTTTCTGTCTTATGACCTTAAGCTGAAATCGTTTCCCAACGAAGTTATTTACACATACCGAGATTTAAAAAGTATTAGCTATGAGCGACTTCTGACTGAGTGTCGACAGATATCTTGGAGTGATGTCTATGCATCTAACTCTTTGGATGATAAGGTTGATGATTTTACAGGTGCGCTGACTGATCTGTATGACAGGAATGTACCACTCCTGAGGCGACGCACAAGGGCTAAGGGGTGTCCGTGGCTAACACGAGAAATGCATATCATAATGGCTGCACGCGATTACTTATATAGGCGATATAGAGTCACACAATCAGCTGAGATATACAGACGATCTAAACTCGTTCGTAATAGGACCAATTGCATGATCAGGTCTTCTAAGCGTGCCTACTTTGGCGGTAAGCTGGACATAAATTTACCTCCGAGGAAGCTGTGGCGAAACATACGCAATATGGGTATATATGGAAGTGATGCCCCAAAGGTAAGTTGAGATCCCAATATTTTTAATGATTTTTTGTCACGAATTCCATGTCAGCGTCTCTGACGAAACGGAGGTATTGCTGGCTATGTGTGCAATTAAATCTGATGCCACAGGCCCAGATGAGCTGCCTCCTCGTTTCATTAGATCGATTGCACGGGAAATAATCAAAGTTTTAACCCATATACCTATATAACCGCACTGTTTAACGACATCTAAGTTTCCCACCAAGTGGAAGCAAGCGCTTACAATACCTATCCCCAAAAAGTCTTCTGCTTCTGCTCCAAGTGATTATCGCCCAATTAGTCTTCTTTGCTCCTTTGCTAAGGTATTGGAGAAGATTATGTATATGCAGACCATCGACTACATAAATAAAAACGGCTACTTGACTATATGGCAGTCTGGATTTCGTCCAACTCATAGCTGTGAAACTGATATGCTTAAAATTTCGTCGGATGTTCACGAAGCTCTAGATAATGGCCATCTTACAATTCTCGTATTGGTCGATTTCAGCAAAGCATTTGATTCTATTAATAAAGATAAGCTGCTGAAAAATCTATCTCAAGGATTCTTTTTCTCTTCATCTGCTGTTAAGCTCTTCAAGAGTTTCATAAGCGAACGTAGCCAACTTGTAAAAGTACAGAGCTCCCTCTCTGACTCGGCGAATTTATATAGTGGTGTCCCCCAGGGATCAATACTTGGCCCACTCTTGTTCAGTCTTTTATAAATGGCCTGACCGACGTAATCCATGACGCTGCAATACATCTGTATGCTGGCGACGTGCAGATGTATCTCAGCAGGCCAATTGGCTTAACAGAGGATTACGTATGCCGACTGAATGAATATAATGAAGTTAATGAATCTAGAGTAGAGAAATGGGTAGAAGTTATGCGCTATGATAAAAGGAAATTTAATTGTGCGATTAATGAAGTTAATATAGAAATGTTAGTTGAAATTGAGGATATGAACATACGTACGAAAGCATTTGATGCCAAGATGAAAGAGGTAATATCAAAGCTAATGGAAAAGAAATGTGTAAGTAGGATAAACAAGTGGTATAATAGAGAATTAGCAATAGTAAGGGAACATAAGATTAATGCTTATCAAAGGGCTACATTAACTAATGATGAGAGGGAATGAACCAGTTACAAAACGATACGGAATAAATTCAAAAAACAAATTAGGTGTGCTAAAAGGAATTATATAATAAGAAGCATCGAAGGAGTCAAAGATCAAAAGGAGATGTGGAGTGTCATAAAAGAATCTGTATTAAAGAAATCAAAAGCAGATATATCTGAAGTCTATTTTGAAGATGGTAAAAGCACGAGCAGTAAGAGCATAGCGGACAAATTCAATAAGTATTTCATAGAAAGTGTAGAGAAAATTAATAGTGACATACCAACAGTACAGTATACAGATCTTTTAAATCATACGGATAAACAATTTCGTTTTAAAATATTAAATGGTGAAGAAATAAAAAAATTTTATAGTGTAATAAACCAAAAGAGAGACTATAACAATTTAAGTGCTAAAATGGTAATAGAGCATTGGTCGGAACTGGGTGCGACCTTAACTCGTATTTTTAATGAGTCATTAATAACTGGAGAATTTCCCGACGCTTGGAAGGAATCAGTAGTAATACCAATTCATAAGGTAAAAAATACGAAGAAATGTGAAGAGTTCAGACCAGTTAATATGCTACCACTATGTGAGAAGATTTTGGAAAAAGGAGTACAAATCCAACTAGAAAAATACCTAGAGGAAAATGATCTTATAGCTAAGGAACAATCAGGGTTTAGAAAGCAACACAATTGCGAGACAGCATTAAATTGGGTAGTGATGGAATGGAAAGAAGAAATGGAGGAGGTAATGCTATTCTAGCAGTATTCTTGGATTTTAAGAGAGCGTTTGAGACTATAGACAGACAAATTCTTCTATCAAAGCTTCAAAAATATGGTATACAGGGACAGGAGTACAGTTGGTCTCGGAACTATTTAGAGAGAAGAAGACAGAGAACAAGAGTTAATGGGATGCTTTCCGAAGGAGTTGACATAAAATTGGGAGTACCACAAGGATCAGTGCTGGGTACATTATTATTCTTGGTATATATAAACGACATTAAGAGTGCGTTGAGGCATTCAAAAATTAGGCTTTTTGCTGATGATGCGTTGGTGTTTGTAACTGGTAAAGATGTAGAAAGAATCAGTAACGATTTAAGAATGGATTTAAATGAATTAAGTGAATGTCTAAGAAAGAATAAACTGAAATTAAATGTTAAAAAAACTAAATTTATGGCCATAAATAGTCCGTAAAATGACGACTTAGAAATTGATGGTGAAAAAACTGAGTGCGTGAGTGAAATTAAGTATCTGGAGATTATTATTGACAACAAAATAAGCTTTAATATCTACAGGAGAGAATTAGGATGGTATCAGATGTTCAGCCGTATAACTTGAGAGGAGCAGATGTAAATATTCGATTAGGCTTATTTAATAGAAATAAGATTCAAAATTAACTAATATATAAAGGATTTAAAAAATTTAACGATTTACCATTAGAAATAAAAAGAGAAAGTAATTTTAAGATTTTTAAGAGAAAATATGTGCAATTTGTAAAGGATAGAGCTGTTTAAGGAATTGGTATGTAACGTAGGAACTATGTTTATAAAAGTATTATTTGTGCTAATAAATAATTATCTTATCTTATCTTATCTTAAGATCTCCAGCGTGTGTATGATTGGTCTGTATAAAATAGCTTAGAACTAAGTCCTCTTAAATCAAATTGTCTGACGACCTATAGAAAAGACATTGATACTGATAATTTACCACCAATAATTATAAATAACACCAGACTTCCCTATGTGGATTCTGCAAAGAGCCTGGGTTTTGAGCTTAACTCGCAGTTCTCCTGTTGCAACCATATCAGTGCTACATATTGGAAAAATATATGGGTGTCTACGGCAGTTGTGGCTGACTTCTAACTTACTTTCGCTTCATATGCGAAAAAAACTGGTTAAAGCCCTTATTTTACCTATGGTTGCGTAATATTCTCATCTCTGGACTCAGTGTGTCGTAGAAGACCCCTGGTTGCATACATACAATGACGCGTTACGCTACGTATTCAGGCTGCCTCGGACCAGTCACATATCGCCTTATATATCGACCTTGCTTGGTTGCCCTCTAGAGGGCTACTTAACCCAACGCAGATTAAAAGTTCTACATACATAAACTGATATAAAATCGGAAGCCATCATATCTTTTCGAGAAACTGAATTTCTTGCAATCGACTAGACATAAGAAACTCTTGATACCTCGTTGCAGGTAGTCGCGGTATGGACAGCGTTCTCACTTTTTCCAAAGCATTCGCAAGTGGAATATTTTATCATGTGATGTTCAATGCACGACTGTCGGCAGAACTTTTGCAGAGCTTATAAAATCAACGGATATTTGTTAAAAATCATTGGCAGTTTGAGCGTGTCTCAGTTTTTAGTCTATATCTCTTTTATCTATCCTCTATCTAATCTCTGTACAATATTACTCTCTCTTCTTTTTCATATTGTATTAGTTTAGTGTAATTTAGTTTATTTTATTTTGTTCTTGCTTGTTCCTTAGTTTTTGTTTTTTTTTAATAATTAATTTTTTGCTTTTGCTTTTTATCTTATTTTTAATTTTAATTTTATTTTTCATTTTATACTTTTTCTTTTTATAATTTTTTTTTCCAAATTCACTTTGTACAATAAGATTTTGTAATCTTTGTACGGAAAGAAATGATTATTGTTATTATTGTTAATATTAATAATATCTCTTTTCCGCTCTGTAGATCGAACATATTTATTAGAACGTTCAAAGCACAAATCTAGGGTGCTCTCTCTCCGAGCGTTCTGCACGTTTTTTGTTTTTATATCAGCAACACTTGTGATTTCTGAAATATCAATTGATAATACAAGTTTCTTTATAAAAATAAATAAATAATAATAATAATAAAGTTATAAGAATAAATAATGTGTGAAAGAAAGGAAGGAGCTATGGAATTTAAAAAAGTGTTCACATTTTCAATAGGATTTGCTTGCGCTCTATTAGTATTGCTGACGGATTGCTCTAAATGTTCAGAGATCTCCCTACGATTGGTTTGAGCACTCTGAGCAATAATAAAGATACACGATCAGAGCCCTCTGAGTTGAATAAAGACACACGCTATAAGTTTGTCATTGCACTTGTAAATCATAGAACTAATGATGGTAGAGCAAAATGGATTGGACACCCACGCATAATACTAAAAGTTATATTGATTTTTGCATAAATAAAAGAGTAAAATTAAGTTCGAAAATGAGACAAATCGGGCAAATCGTTCGGGGTCGCCATACAAAAATTTCGTTTTTCACTATACAGGGTGTCCCAAGAAATACTGTCAAGCGGAAGTCCAGAGGTGGAGCACATCCAGGGGTACCCGAATCACCCCCATGTATGTTCTATGATTTTTTGTATCTTTCGAGTTATGACTTTTTCTGTGATTTTTCACCAAACTACTAATTCGAACACAGTTTTGGTCATATTGACTTGGAGTAATTGAGACAAATTGCTGATCTTTTTTCGATTGAGGTGAATGTTAGGTTCATCCAATGAAAAAAGATTTGGTTCCGTAGCTCATACCATTGCGCCAAAAGAAATTTGTAAATTCCATAAAGTTCAAAATAATAAAGTATACCAAAATCTTTGAGGGCGATAAAAAAGAAAACAAGTAAGAAAACTGGAATTGGTCTGTCCAGCTTAATTTATTGGAAATGTTAATGCCAAGAATGCTTAGTAACGGTGAATCTGAAATTAAGGCTCCATCAAATGAAATGGGAGTGGTTAAATGGTGATCTTGTTTTAAAGAGATGAGACAGCTTTGGGTCTTAGATGCATTGAATTCGATGCGATTCGCTTTGCCCCAAATGAGGATACTATCAAGATCGTTACGCAATGATCTAGTCATGCCATCTCGTTTGACACATGCTGCTTCCCTCTAGAGTCCACAAGAGTATCAAAGGAGTAAGCGAAATCAAGGGTACTGTCATCGGCAAAGCTATGGATGGGATTGAAAGTAAGGAACAGAATCCTGGGGCACACCGACATTTATATGGTGAGGTTCAGATGTAACGCCATCTAATACAACACGTGAAAACTTTCAATCCATAATAGAAGAGGACGGGAGAGACCAAGTGCCTTAAGTTTGGCTAAAAGGGCAGGATGCCAGACTCTATCAAATGCCTTTCAAACATCCAAAGCAACGATTTTGGATTCAATAAAATTGTGGAGACTACGGATCCAACGTTCTGTGCAAGTATGATTTTTGAAGTGGTTTCTAAAACGGTTCTTCGGACAGTAAAAATGGTTATAACCAATTTCATAGGATTTCACATACATTAAAACCGTCTAGGATTGATCGTTTTCACAGTATATGTAAGAATCCTAAATTTTTATATGACAACACCAAGAAGGGTTGCCATACAAAAAATTCGTTTTTCACTATTTATTTGGGCACTGCCTAAGAACGCGCCGACGTAGCGAGCTGAAATTTGGTACATGGTGTTTTTATAGCAATAGTATATCAAATTTATAAAATGGAGTAAATCGGGCAACCCCTTCTTGGTGTTGCCATATAAAATTTTACGATTTTTACAAATACTGTGAAAGCGATAAGTCCTATACGGTTTTAATGTACTGAAATTTCTTCATAATGTGAAGTCCTATAAAATTGGTTATAATCATTTTTATTGTCCGAACGAACCGTTTTAGTAATATATGCGAAAAACCACTTCAAAAATCAAACTTGCACAGATGGATGATCATACGGAATTACATACGGGCAGTCATCTAGGGTATCATAAGAATTGCTCTTAGCCCAATTCTAGCTTTCTTACTTGTTTTCTTTTAATCCGCCCTCAATCGAAAAAAGATCAGCAATTTGTCTCAATTACTTCAAATCGATATGACCCAAAATGTGTTGTGTTCGAGTTAGTAGTTTGGTGAAAAATCACAAAAAAAATTATAACTCGTAAACTACAAAAAATTGCAGAACATACATGGGGGTGATTCGGGTACCCCTGGTGGTGCTGTACCTCTGGTCCTCCACCAGACAATATTTCTTGTATATTTGAACACTGCCTGAGAACGTGTTAACGTAGAATGCTGAAATTTTGTACACGGCGTTCTCATATAAATAATAAATATAATTTCAAATACGGCTAAATGGGGCAGCATGTGCTTGGTTTTGCCATATAAAAATTTAGGATTTTTAAGTATGCTGTGAAAACGATCAGTCCTAGATGTTTCTATTGTACTGAGAGCTCTGCAGGATATGGAATCCAATGAAATTGGTCATAATCAATGTTACTGTCCGGCGAGCCACTTCAAAGATCAAACTTGCACAGATGGATGACCATACGAAATTACATACAGGCAGTCATCTAGGGTATCATAAGAATTGATCTTACACCAATTCTAGGTTTTTTACTTATTTCTTTAATTATTTTTAAATCGTAGAGAAATTCCTTGAATTATATACTTCACAGTCGTTTCTGAAATTTCCGTGCCGTGCAACTTTTTCTGGCACATTTTCAGATCTTGGCTCTTGTACTCTAACTCCTTCTGTGTTGTCGCAAATCGTAACAATTCCATCTTTATTAAGATGCTACGCTGATCTGTTGAATATTTAATATCCGCGAAAAATCCATCACTTTCCACTTTAACCACTTCACAAAAACTTTAACAATGCAATATAGAAACCTAACGACATTATACACAACAGCCCGACAAAGATCGTTCCCTAAAACTCTGGTATTTATTAGAAGTGTCCAAAACTTTAAATAAACGTACACCGAGACAATGAAACCAAGGCATAACAACGATTCGAAACACAAAGTAGCAATCAAACTGTAAACTCAAAAAAGACAGATTCCACGTTGAATTCGTTAAAAGAGAGAAAAGTAACTTCATAATAATTTGAAGTTATTACTATACATCGTCCTAGCCTAACGAGAATGGGGGTTGCCCATTTTAGGCCCTACATGAACAGACATGAGAGATGTCTTAAACGATGCATTAAGATACTCTGAACATATTTTATTAACAATGTTTATTTCAATTAAGCTGGGGTCACATTTTGATCGACTACATTTTGGAAAATCTAGTACAGAATCGAATTCCTTAAGTCCTAAGAATTAGTTTGAGTACCCACACTCCTATACCTACTCGGAGGCTTAAAAAGCCATCCCAATACTCAATGTTTAGTAGTTCCTTCTTTTTTATTCGAATTGAGGTAGGTACTATATTTTCGCACCTTAGATCGGTTCTAACTCGGTAGGCTTATGGAAAACGGGTTTCACTTTTCGCCTCAGCTCATTACCTGGTACAATTCTGAAGGGTAGTTCCAATATGGCATGTTGCATATCAAATTACGAGCCTCGCCGAGTACTTTTTCCCAATTTAGAAAACTTACTTTCTCGGGACGTTTTCGTCGTCGGAAAACCCCATTTTCATGCACTTGGGCACATATACCCCAGCTACTACATTTAGCATATATATATATGCATTTCCTTCTTCCATGACCATTAGTGCTCTGTTGTGAACATTTTTCTCGTAGGAAGTCATTTTCCTCTACTCAAAAATTCCGCGCAATCACGAAAAGTAGAAAAGTCCACTTTTTCAGCCGATCGCCAAAGCTTTCCCCAACATATTCAGAGTATCATAATGCATCGCTTAAGACATCTCAAATGTGTCGAAGTGTCGGGCCTAAAGTTGTATGAAAAGTGGGCATTCCCCTTTTCTTCTGACAATGCTTAGTCTGGGAGTAACGTCATCACTAAAAAAGTCTATAGAGATACCACCCAACATGCTCAAAAAGTTCAAGAACCAAGGTAAGATAAGTGTTTTATTGATAAGAAAAAATTAAGAAATACAAAAGGGTAAATCATCTGTCTCGTTGGCTCAATGGTAAGCGCAGACGTTCACTATTAATAATTTCAAAAGCCGTAATCTAAAAATTTAACGAGGAGCCTTTAAATCCTCAAACGCACGCATAAGCGGACGAATCCTCCTTACTTTGTAAATAGTAGGTTTTCCTGTTTTACATATTTACGAAAGATAACAAAGGAAGGAATATCTCGCCTCATTGATTGGAAAATGAATTGGCCAACGAAATCTCAGTACGTAATTTTCAGTTTCTTTTATATCGAAAAATAATATTTTTTTCTATCGTAATCTATAAATAAAAATCAATTGCCGCATGTATGAAAATCCTCGAGAATACTTCCCAAGCTATGAAACAGAATCCCTCACTACCACAACTGAGTCCTAACATTATAGAATATTTGCAGTGTTCTTATGTAGAACTGACAAAAGTTTGATTTGAATAGCTCCTCTGCCCTAAACTACTATTGACACAGAAAAATGGTGTTCTGATAATCTTAAGCTTGCTTTCTTATCTTCCGAACCGTAATAAAATTGTTATATCTTCCTAACATAATTATTTAAAAAAATTTAACTGGGTAATAATTGCATATGTGCCGTGGTCTACAGTCGAGGGTCTACAGTTAAAAAAATTTATGTTAACGACCTTTTTGCGAAAATAATAGAGGTTAAATTAAAAAAAAGGTAAGAATATCCGAAATTTTTAGTTTAGACAACCATAATTCTTGATGGGGTTATAGGGCTGATTGAGATGTCGTTGGAAAGGCCATGAAGTTCTGCATACAATGAGCTCTTAACTGTGTACTTTTTAAGATACAGGGTGCTTTGTTAAAAACTAGCTTTTTCGACGTGGAGAGCTAAAATTTTGTACACTGCATTTTTATATAAATTGCGAATACAAGTTCAAAAATAGACCAAATCGCGCGACCCCTTTTTGATCTTGCCATACAAAACTTAAGTTTTTCACTATATATTTGGGCATTGCCTCACTCATCGACGTAGAAGCTACACTCTCCCACACATATGAACGTATGTACGCACCCATATATATACACACACACAAACACAGACACATAGTTAAACCCTAGAGTACGGAATCGCGCGATCAAGTCAGATGATAGCTACGATATTATGCATCTCTAACCACCCCACCCATTTAGGCATCTATATTATCACCGGGCGAAACCGGCGGGCTCCTCTAGTTTAAAATAAAATAATTTCTACAGTATTATTCTCAATCTACAAAAAAAATCCTCCGTTTATGCAGTACTGACTTCACATATTTTACATGCTGCGATTTCCCCCACCTTATTACACGTGTTTTCGTGTAACTATAAAATACGCGTGTGCTGTGGTGTTTAAAGTTTTTCAATCACTGTATTTTTTACATCAACTAGAAAAATATATGTACTACCTGGAAGATTTCTCAATTATGGGTTTACACATATTATAAGGCAAAGGAATAATAAAACCACTGTTTTGTCTGTTTGAAAGTATAGACTGCAGACCCTTTCAAGAAGAGTTAATTGAAGAGGGATTTGCATAATTTGTACGCTAAGTTAAAAGGTACATTTGATGGTTGATTGCCTGAAACAAAACAGCTTTGAAAATGGCAGAGATTATGTGTGGTCAGAAAGAAGTCATGAAACTAATATCGGTGTCCTTCTCCGCAAAAGTGGTGAAAGAAAAAATAAAATGTGGGGGAACAAGTTACTTCTTCAGTAAAAGAGTGTAAGTAAATGCTTTGCTATTCAGCTTGATTAGACTAAAAATAAAGAAGAAAAAAGTCAGAATTGATGCAAAACCAATTCTGACGATACCCTAGATGACTAATTTCGTATGGTCACCCGTCTGTGCATTTATTTTTAGAGCGGTTCGTCAGACAGTAAAAATGATTATGACCAGTTTCATAGGATTTCATATTCTAAAGATCTTTTCAGTACAATAAAAACGTTTAGGACTAATCGTGTTCACAGCAAACGTAAAAAATCTAAATTTTTATACGGCAACACCAAGAAGCGGTTGCCCACTTTCGAACTTAAATTTACTGTTTTTTTTTAAAGTCCGTGTGCGAAATTTCAGATTTCTATGATTAAAACAATTACAGGTCGTTACTAAAGAAGCCAACATACCTCCCTGTGATAAGACATGCAATTTTATGATCTGCCAATTTACGTTCTGTGTTAAAACTTTTGCAGGTATTGGGATATTTGATGGTGAACTGAACGAAAATGTGAAGCAGATTAAAAATTTAGATATTAAGGGCCGTATTCACCAAGCCATTTAATTGAAATTTAATTTAATTTCTGTTTTAGTACTCCTGTAAGAGAGGGTTAGGGCACACTTAAAATTAAATTTGGGTTATTTTATGTTATAATAACGCATACATAACTTTAATTTTAATTTAAGTGAGCCCTAACCCCTAACGGGAGTACTAAAACAGAAATTAAATTAAATTCCAATTAAATGGCTCGGTGAATACGGACCTAAATGACAGAAACCTATTTTAGCACTTATTTATTTATTAACTATAAAAAAAATACAAGGAAAATGTTACATAGTCTAATGAATTCTTACATCTAGTTCTCTGCACCAATACTCTTCTTCTTCTTTTTCTTCTTCTTCTTCGAAACTTCCCCATTAGTATCGCTTTTCATGTCCTGAGTAATATTTAAAATGCTCTCTACAACACTTTCATCCTCCGCATCAGCATCTTTTTTCTTCTTCCTTTTCTTCTTCTTTGGTTCCCCATTTTCGTCTCTATTATCTTCCTGGGTAGTTTCAAGAACATTTCCTCCGCTACCCTCCTCTTCTGCTAGCTTCCTCTTCTTCTTTTTCTTTTTCTTTGCAATTGCATTACTTTCTTCTGTTGCAGCCAAATCCATAGCTTCTCTCATCACTTCAATATTCTTACGAGGTGTTTCACCCGATTCATAGAACTTAAGTCTATCCTCGACTTGCTGCTTAAGTAGCTCGCCGTAAACATTTGTAGGATTTTCGAGAAAACAATCTAATCGAGAGGCCATAGAACACTTGTTTGCAAGAAATCGAGAAATTCGTCCCTTATTCTTAAGACCTGCTCGTCCAATAAATGAAGAATGATACAACAGACCATATTTCGGTGTATTGCTCCTTGTTTTGAGTGCTCTGAATAGTGCTTTTTCAGCACCTAAAATTTGTACTGTTGAAGCTGGATGCTTAGCAAGACTAGTCAAACTACCGGCATGAGATATTAATCGTGCTCCAACTTGATCACCTATTAGAGATTGTAAATTCGGTGCAACACTATTCATTTTACTGTGCAAATATTCAGATAAATTTTTTCTGTATTCAGTTAATCTAACCACTCGCCCAGCAAACATTTCAATATTTATCAAATCAACCATTGAAATATCCATTCCCATTGACATCTTACCCGCATCAATGATAGCTTGAGCTTTTGACGAGTCCATAACAATTTGTTCAAGATCTTCAAATTTGTCTTGGGTCAGTGACTTTCTGTCCTTTATAAACTTGGTGACCTTCGCATAGAGATTATTCTCGGGGACAATCTTAATCAATTCTGGGAAATGATACGAATACCATTCTCGAATTCGCATTGAAAATGTATTTATGTCTTTATCAAGTTGATCGAGGAGCGCAATTGATTGGATTATCATGTTGTCTGATCGATGAACATTGAACTTGACTTTAGCGCGTGAATAACTATGACCCAATCCTAATTGAGCAACGCCTGCACTTGTAGCGGTAAAACCTGAAAGAAAAATGTCCTTTTAATTCATTTCAAATTGATGATTTAGTTAATAATTAGTGTAAACATTTAAAATAAGCAAACAGATCAATAGGTTGTTAGGATGGTGAGCCCACAGGGAAATTACTGATCAAATAAGTCAAGTTCTACTAATGAGGACAACTGAGGTAATATCACCTGCACTTGGGCAAAATTAATAAGGCTTTAGTTATCACAAAGGATGATAAGAAACAAAACTATAACAGGTCAAATGTTGTTCTGCTTTCGTCCACCCGGACGAAATATTCCTGTGCTCGTGATGAAACGTAACTATTAATGAGAGTGAGGTATAATTTTTAGCTGATATTCCGAGAAGTGTTATTCATCCAACTACTTCATGAAGATAAAACAGAATTTACAACAACCACAAATTGTGTGCAGTACACAGCTCTGCATTATCTCCTCTTGTTCTCTCTTAAACAACACTATTCCCGACTTCGGTGACATTTTCAGAATGTGGTGCATGACAAGGGAAAGTATTCGAGTGAAATTTTTCTCATTTTCATCCAACCCACATTGAACTTCAACGCTGGAATAAGTTTTCAATTTACAATTTTAGACCAGTTTTAAAACAAACTAATCATTCATTTGGTAACAATTTTTCTAGTGTGTAACCACAGATAAACCGTGTAACTAACTTAATGCTTAGAATATATAACAAACAAGAAAACGTGATATGTGTAAAACTCGCGTACATGAGCGTAATTATTCGAGTTTTTTTTTTATTTACAGAATTAAAAGAATATAATTGCAGCGTTTAAATGTTTTTTTTTTTTATTCAGATAAACTTCAGCTTCTTATCTAATCACTCCAATTCTGTTAGATCTTTTGTGAGGTTGTCATAGGACGCCCACTCGAACTTGAGATTTATGGGGGCCATCTTTGTAAGACTTGCAATGAAAATGCCTTTTCTATGTTTTAGCCAATGCAGCTAAGAGCTTTGCTGTCAATATCCAACAAGTAGGCCTGTTATGAGCCTTAGTTCTTTCCTCCTTACCGTGAAGAATATTTTAGTCCTCTGCTACAAGTACATAATGAATTTCTTCGCTTGTCTGACCCCTGGATTTTTTTTCAGGCAAGGAATTTCCCAGAAGCAGAAATGGGAGGAGACATTTGCTTGTATTTAAATTACTTCAAATTATATCTTTAAAATAAAGGCGTAAGATTAATATTGTAATTCAGCTCGAAAAATTTAACTGACCCGTAACTTATAAGAGAATGAACAAGAGGTCATATGCAAAGGTCACAGAGATTACAACAAAAATCAATAAGAATAAATTGTAAAAAAAAGTTTTGTATGCAGTTATAGTTTTAAGCTGACTCTTGATCCTCATAGACGCTAGTTAGCAAGAACTTCACTTCAATGTCAAACTACATAAAACTGCCCACAGCAAACAGACGCTAGCAGAAATTTGGACACAAATTAATGATAACATCAATAAAATACGTTCCATCCGCACTTTGAATGTAAATAGTCGACTACGGTCAGGAAGATAGTAAGATAATTATTTATTAGCGTACTCGACAACGGCTACGCTACGCAAAGTGGAACGCGCTCCTTATCACACTTTGTTCATACTGTTTGGGAGTGATCCAAGTATGAATAATTTAACGAGTAACGCAATATAAATGTTTTGCCCATGTCTGAAGTTAGCCCTCGCAGATCAATGCGTGTGTACAAATCCACGAAAAAATAAGGTATAAGTACTGGACGGAAAGGTTTACAAGAGGAGCAGTTCTTATAATAAATTAGATATTAATCCAAGGTTTCATGATGCCAGAGTACCTACATTATTAGTAAATAACTAGACTATATACTTAAAAAATTTAAGACATGCTTTCAAGACGTTCCGCTGCCCATAGCTTTAAGAGATACTTAAACAAATTATGTTACAATACTACAGTATTTATCAAAAAAGTAACAAATTCAATTTACCTTTGACCAAGCGATGAAAATGAAGACGAATTCCTCTCAAAATCTCTGGTACAGCGCCAATTTGTGTACATTGCACTTCAATTGCTTCCGTAATAGCTGCTCCAAGCTTTGGATCCGCAACACCTAGGATGCATTTCTTTTTCTTAAGCTTTGAAAAAAACTGATCCAAAAAGACTGAAAGGTCCTGTGGAGCGATTCCTTCAGAAACTGCGTTTACATTTTCCAGCGCAGTTACAGCAGTTTTAAAGGGGCAAAAAGCTGAAAGCTTTACAATTGAATTGAATTTACTTATATCGGTCACTGATGATTCGACTTGAGGTAAAAACATAGATAATTCTTCAAACTCCGATACGCTAAATAGGGCAAAGCCTGCCGCGTGCTCATATAAGACGTATAAGCGCGACTAGAAAGAGGTTATGTTAATATTTTTTTTATTTTTACAATATACCTTTTTTCAGATAATAAATTCAAAAAAATATTATGATTACCATTTTGACAAATATATTTCAGTCCGCACAGCAAATTAATATTTTCTGGAGAAAAATGCCATGCGAAAACACGTGTTTACCTTCTATGCTTCCCTGAATTCAAATGACAAGTATAGAAATGGATAATATTGGAAAGGAAATCATGAAACTGGAATGGAATGAAAGATTAAAAACGTCAGAAAAGTCATTGGAAAAATCTATACATATCAAAGCATATAATTACAGCGGTTTCATCCCTTAATACATTTTTTATATCGCTTTTGCATTTTATTTGAGATTGAGATAGCTTTTATATTTAATTCCATATATTACCGTTTTCTTATAATTATTAAATACTCATTGCATAAATCAAACTATTGTTTTAAAAAGCAAAAAACTTTTCGCGTGCCTATTTCACAATCCACACCACACGATCCACATGACATGTTATAATATTACCTGATTGCAAACTGTCATCCAGTTAAATGTCAAATCAAGTGGAGATTTGTATACGAACATGAAGTAAATACCATAGTGTTAGTTAAGTTTCGCAAGTGTTTATTTTCTTTAAAGTAGAAGATTCCGAATTGGGAACCGTAGTTTAATTTTGCTTTTATAGCAAGGTTAATTTATAAATTTAATTATTTATTAATATCCTAAAATACTCTTAACTTAAACTTCAGGGATTATCACAATATACAAGGGATATTTAATCCTAGACAACAATGGAGTTTTTGTTGTAAGTTGCCTGTTTTTTTTTATTTATCAAGCTGAGTTTACTGGATTGCTTCTTTATTAAAGAAAAGGGCATTCTTTATTGAGAAATATGCAGTTTAATATAATATATATTTACAAAAGAACCTTATAGGACACTAAATTCAAATTGTTGAGATCAGTCGTTGCAATGGAGTGCTTTAGTGTTCAACCAAAACTTGCGCATTATTTGGATAAACAAATCAGTAGCAAAAAAATCATTTTAAATTTTTAGTTTTATCAAAGGCGTGATAAACTATAAGCGTAATTCGAAAGCTATGTTTCGTTATAAACTATGTGAAGTGAAGAAGTTAATGTTACTAAAAGATCCTGCTTTTTAGAACCACTATTCATCTACATGTAAAGGGCCTATTGTCTAATAATATGCAATTTTCTCGTCTCTATATCATTGCTTTGTCGAGTAGTTGTAGAAGGATCTCTTCGTTTTCGTTAACCGCTGTGTATAAGAAAATTGCAAGGGATCGCAAGATGTAATTTTATGGTTTAGTTGATCCTCTTGCTCCATTTATCAATGTTCTATTTGTAAATATTCCATTCATCTGTCCATTTTTTGTAATTATAGACCCAGTTCAGACGGGTCAGTATATTGGCTCTGCCGTACGAAAACTTGTGGGTAATGGTTGGGGGCAGGTATGAAACATGACCTTACCTATAGATTTCGTGCGGCAGAGGCAGCGTACTAATCCGTCTAAACTAGATGAATAGAATTATGTATATTCCACCGAGTGCCTAAATATTCCTCGATTGAATATGGATCATTAGGTTACTGAATTGCACGGTTGGGATATTTACGGCAGCATATGGATCTTGCGATGTCCATATTAACCAGCATTACGTCTTTAGTTTTAGTTTTGCTCTTCTTTTCTATGCTTATTGAAGAATCATAGTATTTATAGATAGGTAGGTACCTATGATATTTCGTTTGCCTTCCTTGAAGATTTTTCTTTAAATCTCTACAGGCATATCATTAATTGCTCTTTCTTTATTTTAACTCAAATACGTCTGATGGCATAACGTTTGAAAATATTAATCATTTTTTATCTGAATCTCCCTTCAAAATGGTTTTGGCAAGTGATTCCAATGTATATGTAGCTTAGACATTCTTTTTTCTACCACATGTTTTGTGGGCCGATTCGTTAAACTCTTCTGTTAATCATTTAATTTACATCAACTAGTAGATGCACTTCATGTAGCCAATTTATTAGATTTATTTCTGTCTTCTTACTGAACAAATATAGTACCATCTCGGTAGATTCTCCTTTGAAATTTATTTATTTGTTTACTTATTCCGTCTACCGATTTACAAATTTCACAGACCAAAAAAGGAAAAATAGTCCTTATAAATAAGCATGCACTAAAACTACAAATAATACAAAAATACAATCAATAAATATATAATTTTTTTATAATACATATTATAAGCTAGCCGATCAACTAGATAAATATTGCGCATAAAAATAGGATGAGAATAAACTATCACAATGCAATGCGTAATAAACCATATATAAGCTAGGCAATAATGTAAAACGATTGTAGGTATCTTTATGGAATGAAAAATAATAGATAGTTAATTAACGTTTTACAAACAAAATAATAATAAAGGTTGGGAATAGAAATAAAAATAATAAGTAGATGAGATAATCAAACAAAAGCAAATAAAATGTAAACAACTATAACAGAAATAACAATAACATTATAATCATAATGATACAATCATAAAAAAAACAATGAAGAGAAAGTGATGAAACTACTAACAGATTTCTTAACTAAGCATCTATTTACATTAAAATGCAACAACAAAGATCAAACTGAGGAACAAAGCGAGCAATTGGAGCATTAAGGCAGTAATTTGATCTATGAAGCGGTTCATATAAAATGGAGAAGAGTCCCAAATTTCTAGAGGGAATGTAAAATTAAATATGATCGAGCAGGGAAGGAGAAATAATTCTATAATCCAGCAAATCCTTATAAAGATGACAATACGGGTCTTCCGTCTAGTAGATAGATTTTGCAAGTCATTTAATTGACATCTTTCATGGTACAGGGGTAGATCGGCACTCCAGTTAAGCTTCCTTAAAGCAAAACTGGTAAATCTCCTCTGAACAGCCTCGACTCTGTTACTAAGCATAGTAGAGATCCCATAGAACAGAATAATACTCAAGGATAGGTCTGCCCAACGAAATATATAAGCTTTTAAGAGTATATGGATCGGGAAATTTCGCAGCACAACGCTTGACAAAGCCAAGACGAGAATTCGCCTTGCTCACAATAAATTCAATGCACTGGGAGAATGCTATACGAAAATCTACTATAACACTGATATCAGATGCGAAATTACATTTAGAAACTAGAGATCTGTTAAAGAGTAAGTAAAATAAAACCGGTGAAGTCCTTCTAGCTAAGGTCAGCTGCTTACATTTAGATAAATTCAGAGAAACAATTTAAGCAGCACCAACGGGCGAATCTATCATTAATCACAACCATTTGTCTACGATTTAACAGATAAGCAGAAATCCATTTGAGCAGTGAGGAATGGAAGCCGAACATACTCAGCTTTACAAGTAGCAGGCTATAGTTAACCCTATCAAATCCTTTGCTGAAATCTGTATAGAGGACGTCAACTTTCCCAGAATCGTCCATTACTCTTAGGGAAAAATAAGCAAAAGATTCAAGATTAGTATCAGTAGACCTTCCTTTAATGAAGCCATGTTGAAGAGGAGAAATGTGCTCCTTGAGAACGAATAAAAGTATGTTAACAGAGAGCTTACAGATTGGACGGTAGTTCATGACATCGTTTTAGCACCAGATTTATGGATAGGACGCAGCATAGAGAGCTTCCATTGATCAAGAAACACTCCTGATGAAAGAGAAAGATTGAACATATGATACAGAGGTTGAGTTAATGCCGTACGATAGCAAAAGACAAGGACAGCTGGAATACCATCAGGACCCGAAAAAGACGATGTACCAAGCTTTTTAAGGGCTTCAATAACATCATCAACCGATATATGTAATGACCCGATGTTAACAGATGAGGGTATGTTCCTCAATAGGTCATTATCACATGGTAAAAAGACTAACAGCATCAATAGTAATGTTATAATTGACGCATAAGGGGATACGATAAGAGTTCTTTTTACTATTAAGAAAGGACCAGAATATTTTAGTATTATGCTTAATTTCAGTTTTAATAGAATTCAAATATTGCCTGTATAAGAACTTGTTCAAAAGTTCATACTCCCATTGAAGTCTTTTAAAAAGATTATCATCATTTACATCACACGTCTCCATATATTTCGTTTGGGCCGCATTACGAGCATTTTTAAATTTAGCTAATCATATGATTTTTCCATGGATGGCAAGTTCAGTACTGGGGACACTCATGTTTTCGTTGTATATTAACGACATTAGTAGAGTAGTAAAATATTCAAAGGTGGCACTCTTTGCAGACGACACACTAATATATATAGCAGGACAAGACGTTAGCGAGGCGGAGAGATTGTTGCAAGAGGACCTCAGCGAACTTAGTGAATGGCTTAAAGCAAATAAATTGAAGTTAAATGTATCAAAAACTAAGTCATTATTAATTAACGGTGAAGGTAATTTGAGCCTAATGGTTGACGGAGCAGTAATAGAAGCTGTCAAAGAAATAAAATATCTTGGGATTGTTATTGATAAGGATATAAAATTTTCGAAACATATTGAATATATCACTAAAAAAATAGCAAAAAAAATTGACTTCCTAAGAAGAATTAGAGGTAACCTATCAACTTATACGGCGATCATTGTATATAACACTATTGTGAGACCCCACTTCGAATATTGCTCCACCATTCTTTTCATGGGAGGCCAGCAAATGTTGCAAAAACTGAAGACCTTACAGAATAAAGCAATGCGAACTATTCTCAGATGTAGCAGATATACAGCTATTACATTGATGTTGGAGGCATTGAAATGGCTAAGTGTTAGGCAAAGAATAGCTGCGAATGTTTTTGTATTCATATTCAAAATAAGACACAACATGCTACCAGAGTATTTAACTTGAAAAATAAATTACGTGCGTGATAGCCAGCCGTATGAACTGAGATCTGCAAATGACGTCAGACTACCATCTTTTCGGAGTTCAGGAACTCAGAACAGCATAATGTTTAGAGGATTACGTATGTTTAATGAGCTGCCAGATAGACTAAAGTATGAAATAAATTTTAGAAATTTCAAAAAGAATATTATATCTTACGTAAGAGAGAAAATGTAAACTATTGTTGTAAAAGTGGCTTTTGTTAAGCTAATAAATTATTATTATTATTATTAATAACAATGTAATTTAGCAATCCTAGTACTATTATGAGATATAAAACCAATAACAATTTTGAGCTCACAATGATTAATAGTATCTTTGAACGAGTTAAAGAATGCAGAATTGACAGTACTAACTAAGTTGTCACTAACAAATACTAAGTCTAGAGCTCTACCTATTGAGTTCGCTACAGTATTAATCTGAAGAAGACCCATTGACAGAAGTTCATCTACCAGCCAGCGTTCAATATCCTTCAGAATATTAAAAGGAACAAGCATCTTGTCATTGTCGCTCCATAACCAGTGGACATTGGCGACATTGAAATCACCAAGAACACAAACACACTCTCCACAGGCGAGTTTGGCGGGATGTATAAAAGGAAGAAAAACAGTTACACCTGCAGAACACACTCGAATACAGATCTGCTCAATCCCATATGACGAATGACGTAATGGTTTTTCACGTGTTTGGAAGGTTGAGTTAATTGCCAGCAGGATACCTACCAGCGCAACTAACTGCAGATTCAGCAACACGATCTTTGCGATAAACCAAATATGAAGAATTGAAAATTTCTGATGAATGAAACGATGGGTTAAGCCAAGTCTCAACCACCGCGATAACATCATACTCGTACATAAATGTCGTTGACCTTAGACCTAAGACCGCTCACGTTATGAAAATAGCAAGATATAGAAGTGTTAGTCCTTAATGAAGTATTCAATGAAGTTTTCTTAGATACAGGGCAAATACCAGTCACACGATCATTATATTTATGGATACGGGAGCCATGAATTAGGTGTTCAGGTGTACAGGTTGCTGAACATTTAGGGTTTTTGGCAGTATATAAATTTTGCACAATTATCCCGCATGGCCAGACATCATCCTTTACGAGGTCAGGAAATATGTGTTCCGACTTCCGGGACAAAAATCTTAATGAGGATAAATCCATATCCCTTCCAGTGACTATATGACTATAATTATCATGGCTCAATTTCTGCGACATTCCACTTCAGCACTCATAATTAGTGTTCTCTGATATTACAAAAATGCTAATAACGAAGTTGCAATTAATATCCAAGGAAATCGACTGGTCAGTTATTTTGCTTCGGAAACGTTTAACAATTTACTATGGCTCGAGTATTCCCAAAAGAGCGCATACCAACAGCACAATCGCTCATGATTTAATAATAATAATGTATCTAATCCATCTGCGTTCCAGAGATTCTATTCGGGCTATACTAAAGGGAATTTCTAGTCTCGTCAAAATCATTAAAAGCAACTTCACCAGTTTTCTATAGCTTCTGTTATAGTTATATAGTTTTCTGTCTGGATAAATCGAATAAGTTAGCTGCATGATTCGCTACAAATTCACGCCTCCGAAAAACACTTCCCACTATATTTGAACGTGAAAAATTATTTTAAATCTGTATGAAGAAAATTTTTTGTGTCAATTAAAATTAAGTAGAAACGTGAGATATGATGGAACAAAATTTTTAGTTATAGATTTAAAAGTAATGTGTTTTTATATCATCGACAAAACGACGCCATCATATTCAGGGACCGAACCAGTTATGACTTTTTACGAAAAAAGCCAACTTTACCTGTTATTCCTGACCGATAATAATTAGAAGCTAAAAAAACCAAGCTGGAAAGGCTTTTTATTTTATCTGGCAAAAATATAAAGCCAGCTGGGCTTTCTATTTTATCTGGCAAAAATATAAAGCCAGCTGGGCTTTCTATTTTATCTGGCAAAAATATAAAGCCAGCTTGGCTTTCTATTTTTTTTGGCAGTAATAAAAATGCCAGCTGGGCTTTTTATTTTTTCTGGCAATAATAAAAAGCCAGCTGGGCTTTTTATTTTTTTCTGGTAAAAATAAAAAGCCAGCTTGGCTTGGCCAGCTTGGCTTTTTATTTTTTCGAGCTGGAAGTAACAGGTTTTGAAGCTGGTTATTTTTTTTTTGAGGAAGTATAAAAAGTCAAGCTGGTTTCTTACTTTTCCTAGCCGAGTATCAAAAAAAAATCATAACTGGTCCGGACCCTGAAAATAAGAAACTAGCTTGGCTTTTTATACTTCCGGCTTCGAAACCTGTTACTTCCAGCTCGAAAAAATAAAAAGTCAAGCTGGCTTTTTATTTTTGCCAGAAAAAATAGAAAGCCCGGGTGGCTTTTTAATTTTACCAGAAAAAAATAAAAAGCCCAGCTGGCTTTTTATTATTGCCAGAAAAAATAGAAAGCCCACCTGGCTTTTTATTTTTGCCAGATAAAATGAAAAGCCAAGCGGGCTTTTTATTTTAGCCAGATAAAATAAAAAGCCTTTCCAGCTTGGTTTTTTTAACTTTTTTTAATAAAAAGTTAAGTTTTCAAAAGCTTTGCACGAAACGAAACGGGTTTCACGAGACATCTTTTGGTATATTCCACAAAATTCCACGATCGTGATTTATCCCAGCTTTTTTTGTTTAAAGTTTTCAAAATACCTTTTATTTTCGGTCCCTGATCATATTACACTTGGAGGTCCATTTGTCTGTCAGTGAAATAACTCGCGAACGCATTGATAAGGAGTATTCTTGGAAAGTGTCTATATCTGAACCCTCAACGCTTCAAAGACTAAGCAGATTTGTTTGAATTAAACACCTTTGATATGTAGAGGAATTCCATGAATTACAGTTGAGGTCTTTTGCAAAATATTGCACTCTCTCGATAGTAACATTTAAACAGTTTATTATCGGTATTAATATTCTGCCATGATCATAGTTGAAAGTTTTGCAATATTTTGATCTTTCATCTGACATCCTTTTCTTGTAAAAACCTCAATTTTAATTATGGATACCTGTAGCTGAGCTCATCGGTTTTGATTGGGTATGTGATAAAATTTTTGACGGAATAAATAAATAAATAAATATCCGAGTTAAATATTGGTGACACGGCTCTAAAATTTAAAAAAAAAAACGCCACAATATATTATGGTTGTCTGATGCCTACGGGGGCATACTCATGCCTCTGTTGTACAAGGACGACCTTGCCAACCTTATGATCAAAATCATTTTCATCTGACAAGGATAATCTTAACTCAACAATTAGTTACCTCGTACAGCTTTAATATTTATTTATCGGGTTGTTCGAGGTTTTTCATGTAGGTTGGCGAAATTGAGTACCATTTTGGTAACGATTGTACAAATTATCTGTTTGTACAGTAAAAATTTGTAGTACGTGAGTCATCCGCAGTGTACTGGAGTTAAGATAATTTTGCGGTTGAGCTGACGTGATAAGTTTTAGGAATAATTCTTGAGTTTAGAAAATTGTAAATATTTTTTGTTTGATGTAGTCGAAAAGAAAATTTCAACATTTTGAAGATGATGACATTTTTCCAACCAGAATCACACTTAAGAAGGCTTTTTCGACAGTCAGAGTCGAAGCTACCGTGCTCCCACTCTTTTCAAAGATAATATTGCGCCAGGGTGGAATTCGAATAGCACATGTAAAATTAAGTGCTATGCTTTTGTAAAGCATTCGTTCAAGATTTGTTGGTTAGTAGCTTATCAATGTTGGAAATAAGAGATGAGGTTTTATAACTTTTAAGACTTTCAAATTAAATTTCTTTAGAAAACGAAGCATTATATACATACACAATTGTTGAATATAAAATGGCCAATCACTTGATACCAGCTGAAGGATGATTCTTGATGATTGTGTTCTATGATTTGTTAAATTGTTAAATTTAAATGTAAAATGTTATCTAATTACAGCGGTTCTCGTTCGAGCAAGACTTTCAAGCCAAAGAAAAATATTCCTGAAGGAACCCACCAATATGATCTTATGAAACATGCTGCTGCCACATTAGGTTCTGGAAATTTACGAAATGCTGTTGCTTTACCCGATGGAGAAGATCTAAACGAATGGGTCGCTGTAAACAGTAAGTAGTATTACTCAGAATATCAATAGAATAGTTTTCTAAGTATAAACCAATTTATTTTGATAAAATTATTTTAGCTGTTGATTTTTTCAACCAAATAAATATGTTATATGGAACAATAACAGAATTTTGTACTGAAGAGAGCTGCGGAATTATGTCTGCTGGACCAAAATATGAATATCATTGGGCCGATGGACAAACTGTTAAAAAGCCAATTAAATGTAGCGCTCCTAAATACATTGATTATTTAATGACATGGGTGCAAGATCAATTGGATGATGAAACTCTATTCCCTTCTAAAATTGGTGTACCGTTTCCAAAAAATTTTTTAACAATCGCGAAAACAATTTTAAAGAGACTATTTCGAGTATACGCACACATTTATCATCAACATTTCTCGGAAGTTGTTAGATTAGGAGAGGAGGCTCATCTTAATACATCATTTAAGCATTTCATATTTTTCGTTCAAGAATTTAATTTAATAGATCGCCGAGAATTAGCACCTCTACAAGAGTTAATTGATAAGCTTACTGCAAAAGATGAAAGACAAACATAAGGCAAAATTTTTGTTTTCCAGGAAGTAAAATGTAAAACAGCATTAAATGTGACACATCATGAATTACACACATGATTTTATACGAATCGATGGTTCTAATGACAATTATGTTAAAATTAGAGTTATCACAATATAGCTTTTTACATGCTATGCTCCGAGTAAATAGTTTACAGCTTCTGTCTCAAATGTGTTTACAGCAAATCAGAGTAAGTGAAAGCTCAGTTAAAACAAAAAAAATTTTACCAGGAATATAGAATGCGATAAGTCCTATTATGATAACTGATCGAATATATATATATAGTTGTTCTTAAAACCTTAGATATTTAAAGCGAAATATACAGTCGATAAAAGTAACTTCCTTAAAATAAGAACTAAGTATTTGCCCTCGGCGCAGATTAACGTTGCGAAGTTCTTTCAAATTATTTATATTAAATAAACACACTAAGATCTTCAGTTTTACATTATTATTTGCATTTGTACAAATAAAGTAGCATCGAGATGGAGATCGGTATAAGGTTCAATCAATCAGTTGGATTACAGAATTTTTTGTTGCCGGTTGAACGACATAACGAGTTTCAACTAAAGAACAAATGGCGTAAGATACTTAATCCTTAAAAAAAAAAAGCTTTTTGTATATCCCAAATCAAATTTGAAATATATGGATAGCCATGTCAGTAAGAAGCTAGAACTTTTACAGTAATGGATACATGACTATGTATGTAATGTAGTGGAAACTACTTCACAACAACTTTGAAAATGAGTGATAGTTTTTGGTACATATCTTTGTTATAGTACGATCATAGAAAATTTGACAACTCTTAAGCGTTTTGTTCGGGTGGATTCAAAAGTGTCGTAACTTTTATTGCGTAGATGCATGCTTACACAACTGCATATATAGCATATTATGCATTTATGAATTCACCCTTCATCTAAACTGTCGTCACACGTTCACCGCAAAATTTGATTCAAGGGCAGCAAGACAAAATAATTACTGTTGTATTACCAGTTAGTTTTTGCAAAACGATCTTTTCGAATTTATAAAGGGGCAGTTCTACTTCAAAAAACTACTATTAATCCAAAACTTGATGCACCGATTAAAAATTCATAACTAATATATAACTTAAAGTGCTATGTATGCTAACACTTTTTTTGTTCTTTTAAACTAATGCATTTATTAGTTTATTTAAATGCCTTATCCGCAGCGGACATATGTATATATTGTAGCTACATGGGTACAATGGGAAAAATTTCGATAATCATATTTTCTTTTGTTTGGTTGTTTTTAAAAGTCCTTGATGAGGGCATACTAGCTTTGATCCGCTGTACCTTCCAGAGATTTACTTTTAGGTGGAAGTAGTCCGGGAAATATATTTCCAGTATTTCTAATCCAATCAGGGAGGGAGGTAATATTTTTTTTTTATGTATGAACAGTAAACATCTTTCACTTTTAATAAATTTCGGAAAATATCCTTAACCAAATTTGCCTACTATGCAAATATTTCCGGCTCAGAGAGGTCTATTTTCAAATGTTCTAAATCTGTATATGTATATTTCTTTATTTGAGGTAAACTTTTGCGGGGATAAAATCTCATTATTTTCTTGGTGTTTATTCCATACAACTCGTTCGGAAACACAGAACAGTATTTTTTGTTGAATTTTCCAAGTCTCAGAATAATCGATCTCGAATCCTATAAAAATTATTAATCTCATGGAATAATATTATTATTATAAAAACAAATAAATGAATAATCAACAATAAACCTCTGGCTAGAAAACTTTTGAACAGTAAACTGCGAAGCTTTTATATTAGCTGCTAAATTCTGTATTCAACTGACTTAGCTTATATCTATGTGTTTTAACAAGTTTCTCGTTTACATCGTAAAACATTATTGTATGCCTGGATTTAATTACATATTAAATAAAAAGATTGTATTGGTGCGTAGTTATAGCCCAATATGTTGGAAAAATTGTCACCAGAAATTGATAGACTTTCTTGGTCATAGAGTAATGACTAAACAATTTGTCTATCCTGTCATCTTTTAGTTCTTCTGTAGTATTAGATGAATTCTAAAATCTGTTGGTCCTTGCTAACGTTATTGCTCTGACCCATATTGGGTAACATACAGGGTGAGATCAAGGTGGCTTCCAGTATACCATTTAATATTTCGCCAATATTCGTGAACCCTGGTGGGAATAAAAGAATATCACTTTCGAGTCACCTTATGTATTTTAGCAGTTTTTGAATTTTTTAATAGCTTACATAAGTACCCATGAAATGAGGTGCTACATATTATATTTTATCCAGTTACGCACAAATATCTTGAAAGCTTGTTTTTTTACATAAAAATTTCATAAATATTCTTACTTATCTCATTAATATTCGTCTATCTGATCTAATCTTATTGCCCATTATTAAAGCCACAAATGTCCTCTTTCATCAGAAAACAATCGCATCCCAGTACCTGCAATAGGTTCAACACATTGGCCAAGCCAGATCATAAAATTGCATCATACCTATCACAAGGACATTGTGACATTGGAATTTTCTTCGCGATAAAGCCCAAGCCTTTTGTATCCAGATGCATATGGCCTACGGCTACTTGGTCATCTGGGCAACTTAAGATTAATTTGGATTTGATTTTAAAAAATGGCGCTTGTTATGCTTTTGTAGTATATTACTGTATATTATTGTAAGTTGTGCACTAATTTAGTGTTTAATCTGTAATCTAGGTAACTTTTTTTGTTCGCATTTACAAACAGAACCATCCAGTTTGTCAATCAGGAAATCAAATCAATTTGATAACGAATGAATTTCTCTCCCAGAAAAATCTAGAAATAACATAATTTCATTTGATAAATTCCCATTCCCAAATTTTAATCTTAGCAATACCCCAAGCAACAGCTGCAACAAAATATCTGGCCGAGAGGATCACTACTGAAAATCATCAAATTCTTTACACTAGAGCCAGAATTTCGTTGTGATTATGAAAACAATAATTCAAATTCGCGTCTGTGCTCTTAATAAATATCGAAGTAAAGGCAAGTGCAGCTCTGAATTAGATCACGCACCATTTATATGTATACGCGGCGGTTGTGTATACAATATACAAAAGCCATCACCGATAGCACAGTATATTTTTCTCGGGGAATAGCAGAAATTTAAAAAAAAAATCGACCAAGTGTAGGCATTCGATGAATGAAAGTCGCTCAGTAAATACATATCTATTCAGTTGTTCGTCTTAAAGTCTGCTCCTACACCGTGCGGTCTGAATTTTTTATATGGAGATTATAAAATTTTCGACTAGCTGTCCAAAAAGGAGATATCGTTAGGTTAAGTTAGATTAGTAGGTCTATTAGATTAGTTGATCTATTGTGTTTTTCTTTGAGACTCCTCTTCCTCTAGTGATGATTTCAATGCATCATTGGACTTGCAGTCTCTCGGTTACATTGTGATGCTCAGTGCTCATTTATCTTTATTAAAATCAAAGTTTACACTTCAGTTGATTTTAACTCTTAACATTGAATGGAGCATGGTGTCGGTTAACATTAGTTTCATTATTATGAAACTTACAAACTTAAAAACAAAATTGCAACACAAAACAACTAACATATTATAAAGCGAGTATTGTTGTAAGGTCATGGTTTAGTGAACTGAACATGTGGCTTCGTTTGTCAGCTGTAGCACTCCCACGGGAATCAGCTATAGAGTCGAATAAGTACACGAAATCAAAGGTGCTGTCGTCTGCAAAACTATGAATAGGATTGAAAGTGAGAGCTAGCAGATCATTAATAAAAATAAGGAAGAGAGTAGGAGAGAGCACAGAACCTTGCGGTACACCGGCATGAATTATAAATCGGTCCGAAGTAACTCCGTCCAATATAACTTGAATTGAACGGCGGGAGAGGAAGCTTTCAAGCCATTTTACCAAAAGACTGTCTCGACTTATGCAGAAGTTTAGCTAAAAGAGCAGGATGCCAGACTCTATCAAAGGTCTTCGAGATATCTAATGCAATGATTTCAGATTCACCACAGTTATGGAGACATTAATTCCAACCCTCGGTAAAGATTGTTAGTAAATCTCCAGTATTTCATCAATTGTGGGTTTATGGGTGTTTCGAAAACCTTCGAAAAAATCGAAGTAAGAGCAATCGGTCTATAATTTGAGGGATCGCTTGCCTCTCCTTTTTTGGGTGTTGGTTGAACATGTGCAGGTTTCCATGGAAAGTCGAATAGGACAGGTGAAATTGTTTGCGTAGATGTTTAGCTAAATAAGTCTTAGACACATTCGAGACTTGCGAGTACTTTGAAAACCTCCCTTGTGTGGAAATGCAAAGGTCTTTGACTGTAGTTGCATATCGGTGGAGAAGGAGGAGCTTGCGAAGAAGGTGGTAAGAATGAATTCGCAGGAAACTTAGCTACAAACAAATTGGCTTTGTCAACTGATTCCGTATACATATCCCCGTTGTGAATTAGGGGCGGTACCGAAGGATTGGTGAAGTTGTTCTTGACTTTCGACTAGTAAAGATTTTTTGTCTAATGCTTTGGTCGAATTGGAACCTTGCTCACTGAATAATAGACTTACAGATGATACGAGCCTCTATAGATCTGTCTCAATTTCGCTGAATAGCACAGCTTAGATGCCTAAAATGCAGCTTATCTTTTATGGCTGTATAACAGTCATTGTTAAACGAGGATGTATGGTTAGGTTTAATATTTTCGAATTTCTGCGGAATGAAGCTGCGCATCCCGAACCCTAAGATGTTGATAATAGATTCAGAGCAGCACTCAAGATCTCTCGAGGAAAAACACTCAGACCAGTCTAACTCTCTGATGAATTTATTGAATGAAGCTTATTCAGCTTGATCATGTACACATACAATTGATATAACAATTAAAAATAAAATAAATCACTACTGACACATTTCAATTCGGAAAAACTCCTGTTTATACATTACATTTATTATTATTAAATGGGGATGTAGACATAGTTAGTTGGCGCTAATTCGAACTTGACCTGTTGATTACACGAGGAAGTACAGCCTGCTTGCCTCCCTTCCAACGCGTTTTTAAATTTGACAGCAGAAAGCAGTTTACTAGTCTTATAACCTTGCATACAAGTTCATTTATAAAAATGCCATTGAGACGTAAAGTCTTGTGTATATCGGTAATTATAGCAATAAAGCTAGTAGTAGAATCAGAAAAACAGAAGAAAAAAGGACAGGGAAGATGTTCGTAAATGATGTAATTTATAATGATACCAGAAACACTCATTTTACCGGTATAAATTTATTAATTTAAAAAGCTGCGCTCTCAAATATTCTTTTCCGCCATCTTGAAAATGTCAAATTACTATCACATGACCTGCTATGATTTGTAATCATACAAGTTCGCTGAAAGCTGTGCTGCCTACAGATTACACGTGCAAGGATTGCAGTACAGCTTACATGCAAGGTGTACTTGCTCATATATTCCCCAGGTAAAGTCGGCAACACCAAGAAACGGCTGCCCGATTTGGTTCATTTTTGAAATGATATTTATTATTATTATTTTCACATTCGAATACATTTCTTAGCGCTAAAGCCTAAGCCTATTGTATTCTAATGTATATGGCCCACGGCTACTCCTTGTGCCAAATTTTAGCCCTCTACGTCAACTCACAGTTCAGCATTCTAAATGAGCACGAGCATGCAAAAATCAAAATATTATGCTTAGGTGTCCAACTTATTTTGCTCTACCGGCATTATTTCTGTGCGTTACAAACGGAATGACATACTCAGTATAACCTATGACTTCATTTAGGGAATAAAAATTGGTAAAGAGTGTTAGGGGCCAAAAACAGAGTTCACTATAAGTTTTAGATTTTTTACGGGGTTCTCAGATTTTTCTTTCTTTGTTATCTGCCTCATCAATGTATGAAGTCGAAATAAGTTCTTAGAAAAACTAACTGGAAAGACTCAACTGTTAATTTTATTTGCAATCACGGAGACTATAATCGTAGACAGATGAACGTATAATGGTAAACCGTTTTTAACATTAAAATCGTGAACAATTTATTTTTACAGTGACGCATAACCAAATATTTTAATGTTAGAAATACATTGATCCTTTTGTCTGTAAACTATATTCTAAATAGAATCAGTTATTATAAAACACAATTCAAAGCTATATGGATGTACATAGCCGTGGTAAAAATTACATACCTACCTACACAAATACCTATACATACCTGTGCAAATACTATAAGAAACAACAACAAAAATTTCATTTTCTGCAGTAATATCGCGGTGATTGAAACTCGATTATGATGATAATAATGATGATATGATGATAGTTTTACTAAAATTGAATAAAAATTAATTAAATATAAAGATAATTCTCATAGGCTTTTAAATAAATTAAAATTATGCCTTATATATTTATATTATTGTATATGTATGTGCACCGATTCAAATAGTAGTAACTTAAGAATTGCAACTCTATGTATTTATCTACCTGGAAGCTACAATGGATTATGAAGGAGAGAAAATATTAATTCATTCATAATTTAAGTCTTAACTTCAACCGAGAGAACTGATTCAGTTAATAGGAACTTCTTAGGATTAATGAAAATAGATATTTCTGCTGTTAGTTAGTAGGCTTTAACAAATTTGTTATATTTAATATTTATGTATTTCGGTTATTATTTTTTTTTTTTATGTTTAGTCTTTATAATTTTTGTTGAAGAGCATTTAGCGTATAGGCAGAGTGAAATTACCTCCTAGCATTTCATAGGCTGTTTTATAACCTAATTGGGCACTAAATAAAAAAAAAAATGGAGAAAAATATAAGAAAACCATATTTTTCCATCCGCAGTTTTACTATATGTATAAAAATATGTATATTAAGAAAAACAAATATTTGTACTAAATTTTGTACCAAAATCAATAAATATTAAAAAATATGTTTGACATGGTTTTTATCTTGACTAATTGTGAAATTGTTATCATTTTATCAAGATTTTTTTTTTACATGCTAACTATATAGACGGAGACCAGATGACAAAAATACTTACGTCATTGCATAAGCAAAATTTTCCATGTTATCTAATTTCTCTTGACTCGTTGATAATTGATTCGGAAGTCTGCCTGGTTTCTAGTAATTGAGGGATCTACGGAACGGCCGCAAAGGCTTAAAAACAATCAATTGAAAAACGTAATATCATAAAGGCTGCTCTTTAGTGTGGCAGCAGAGAATTATATTTCATATTCAATGACAGACAATTTGACTGTCGCCAAAGTTGTAACGTGGTTGGACTAGAGTACGCCAGGGAAAGAGAAGACGAATCGGCCCCTACTCGGGCACCAAAATGTATTGTCAGAGTAAATGAATGGTCCTATATGATTGATAAGACGTATTTTTATGTTAACTCCAATGGTTGTTTATTTGTCATTATAGCCCTAATACAGTGGAGCGAGTCTTGACTATTTAACTAATATTTAAATAAAAAGAATTCACTGTGTTTCTAATCTATGTGTTAGTTATTTAGTTTATTACTTATGTCTACCGTTAATTGTCAAGTTCAAATAAATCACTGATTCACTTCTATATTTAGGTTTAATATTTCACTTTAAATAAATCACTAGTTCACTGATTCCGATGGCTGGTTGTTGAGTTCACTTGATGGTGAATATCATACGGCGGGTGTGCTCAGATTTACTATCTCGGGCGGAGTTATCTGCATCACGGGTGGTCTTGTATTCACTGGAACATATACTTCTGTAGCTAGAATGCGGATGGCCTCGTATTCACAGAGTTAGACGTGGACGCACATCTCGGTAAATAGAATACGCGGTCTCGTATTCCCTGGAAGAAGATGTGGATATACACACGTTTCGGTGAATAGAATTCGGATGGCCTCGTACTCGCTAGCGAAGATGTGGATGTACACACATCTAAAAATACACAACACGGATGATCTCGTGTTTTCTCCAAATAGACGTGGATGTTCACACGCCTCGACGGTTAGAATACGGATGGCCTCGTATTCCCTGGCGGAGGTGTGGAGTTGTGGATGTTCACACACCTCAATATATCGAGCACGGATATTCTCGTGTTCACTATAATAAGTCGGGTTAAATGGATGATCGCACCTAACTATACTGGCGGATGATTGGGAGGCTGTCCACTCCTAACAAGTTTTGATCTGGGTTAGCTATCGCACTGCGAGATCTTGTCTGGTTGACTGGTTAAAATCAACTGCCCACTATGGCCTGGCGGCTCGTCTTTTATAGCACTGGTTGCCGCCGGCAGGCGAACAACCACTACTCATTGCCACCAACAGGTGACGGTTATCAGTGTAGCTGACTGGTTTACGCCAGCTATCACTCGGTGAGCGGCTGATCACTAGCAATATATGTCTATGCGTGATTGTTTGCATCATATATTACTAGCTGTCGTTCAGACGTATGGTGCATGGATGGAGAGGTTTGTAATAAAGGCCACTTTCCGTGTAGGCTGAAATGGACTTCGTTACAAAGTAATGGCAGATGGCAATACCATAAGGGTTTCAACAAAAATAAGGGTTTACAGAAAGTCATCAAAATTCTGTCTACGAAAGGCAAAAATCTTAAGCCAAAAAGACTGGCAGACAACGGCAAAGAGCGATAAATTCGCACGTCATATACATTCAATTCAATTCAATTTATTTATTTCCTAGGAACTGATACTACAAGATTTACAATCTTTTTTCAAGCATCGAACAAAATGGCAAGAGAGCTAAATAAAACTAAACCTAACTTAAATTAAGGTAATATAGTGTTAAAATATCGAAGATACATATTTGATACATTGTCAACCTATGTTTTACGATTTCCAACTACGCACAATGGCTGGGACCGACGACGTTCTCGAGACACGCTGTAGACTAAACATTCGGACAGAGTCACAAGTTGATGCGGCACGACGATTAACAGTGATCACGCAATTCACTAATTCAATATCTGCTCGGCAACGGTGGTCAATAAATCAGAGTGTTATGGAAATTGTTCTGCTGCCGTCGGTTATACTGCTGATTAGTCCAACATCTGGGTGCGTTGAGCGCTTTGGTAGAGCAATCAACAATTACGTTAATAATTAACCTCGCATGGTAATTGCGATGAAATCTGTAACGCGCGTGCTTACTACTAAGTTAGTCAGGTGCTGCAACCTGTAGAGCAAACGACAAGATTGTTGTCGTTTGTTTACATATCCGCGTTGTGAGTAACATTTTACTTCCGAGCATTGGGGCATAAAAGACCAATGACTTGTCTGGCGAGAACCGTTCAGTTATCAGTCATTGCCGTATCAAGTTTCCGTTCGGTTCGGAATATGTAAAGACGTGTTAAGCTAGGTCAGGAACAGTATATATTACGGAATAAAGTATAGATTTGTTATTCGAGAAGTTTTTGATGGTTTTTATTATTCAATTGCTTTGGGGCACGACAGTCAATAAATCACAGCATCAGATCAACTGTGATTTCTCACGTAGTGAAACACCGTCGTGGCAGTAACAAATCGTGTATTTTAATGAACCTAGAAAACACTAAGAGATCATAAATATATCGAGGAGATTAAAACTTAATAACATTAATTAAACAAATAACAATAACAGTAATCAAAATAAACGAAAATATAGCACTTCAAAATTGAGTTCTTTTATTCACAAATATGATCACAGTTCTGAGATTGTTCACATACCGGTTGATATAATTAAAGACAATCTCCACTTTTCTTCTATTATTGAAGCTTTCTAAAAATGTCACATCCATAGGTCAAAACAGATAAGTATTAGCAATCTATCATGCACATAGGCATGCGTGTAAAATGACTTGACAACGAAGAACGAAGTCCTACATACTGTATACTTTACTCATAACGAGTTGATGTTGAGATCCCACGCAAACGTTTTATTGAATATCACACCAGTAATTTTAGCTAAGTCAACAATAGGAAAACACTGTAATTATTGGCAACCAACGGAAAACCATCGGTATTTGGTTCCAGTCTATAAATTAGCAAATACTTAGATTTTGATGTATAAAGCTTAGTTTATTATTAAAGGACCACAAATAAACAGCCTCCAAATCCTCATTTATACGAGTGATACAATCTTAAATGAGACCGCACACTGTACTGGGTTTTGCAATTGGACGTCATCAGCATAGCGGGTCAAATTGAAATGCTAACTTCAACAAATGTAATTTGGGGATTCTTCTAGATGAATTACAATCCGCTTTATTCCACAGTTCTTAGACTTTTCCCTGACCAGTTTACAATTTTGTCGAAAATTTTCCTCTCCATGGATAATGCTAAGTTATCAAAAATGTTTTTATTGTCAAGTTATTTTTAAATAAACTCAAGTAAATTGAAAGTTCATGTAAGGTTTGGTCAATCAACGTGACCTTAAATATATATTCAGAGAACTCGTTCACGTCGTTTGCAATTTATTTGGTTTTATTGGAAAGAAAATTAATCATTATAAAAAAAATTATTGATGATTGTTGCCATGGTGTTAACTCTTCTTTTTTCAAAGGCTGCAGGCTAGGGTAAGTGTTTCCTATGTATTTACCACCTCAGACGTTAGGACAAGTTATTGCTGTTTTTTCTTGAATTTCCTATCGAGAAGAACGAGAGTGACGGCAATGAAAGTTATTGTACCAACATCTATTATAGTTAAGATCTGGTCTAACTAAACAGCTTCCGTAATTTTTCGACATTGTTGTGCAGGTACCTCAGGTCTGCTTAGTTTGCTTATTTGGAATGTCCTTACATCCCTGCTACTGAATGAGTCGTTATTGAATTTTATAGTTTCGTTGCAAATTTGGATCAGGAAGCTACCATTTAGATGTCTATTCGTCGTGTTTTGAATGATCTCCCCGTTTTGCACGACGGAAGTACGTTTGCGCTGATCACGGTGCAATTACTCTCATTGTGTTTTCCTATAATTCCGTTCGTAAAAATTGCATTCCCTCTATTGCCTCGTTCCTCTAGGTGTTCTTTCTACGAATTACTTTCCAATCGTAAAAACACTCGATCAGCCATCATAAAAAATATAACCGCATACTTGAAACTAACATAAAAACGTTAAAATATGATTTTCGCTGGAATCAAAAACGTTTTGATCCCAGTGCATTTGCGACCGTAAGCCTGAGCGCAATTTCGTTCCGTTGTTCCTTGGAAACCATCTCTACTAGTTTCTTTATTCCTGATCAGATCGCAAATGCGCCGACGCAATTGCAACCGGAAGGTCCTGGCTTCAAAACGAACGAGGCAGCTGCTTCTTTCTTTTGTATTTATTATTTAATTTAAAATCGTTAAAAATAAAAGTTCTCAAAAATGGTTCTATTCTATCTATGACCGATTCTAAAAACTGCGAGCTCCTTATGGTAAAAATATTTACATAACGGAACAATGACACCACTTTTATCCAGCTTTCTTTTTTAGTGTCAAGTAGTCCAAAATAAAATAAAATTTATTTTAGGCAAAATAATCATTTAAGATTTTTAATTATTCTACTTGTAAGGGTTTTTGGTATAAGTTAAATTTCATTGAAGCTCAGCTATCCTCCGAGCTCTGTAATTAATATAAAACGAAACAAAATTTTTGACTCAGAATTGTAAATTTGGTGCCACACAAATAGGGAAATCGGTCAGTCCATTTACATATTATATGCATATTAGTGGGCTAGATAAGCATTTATTTTTTCAAGTGCTCGACTATTTTTCTTATTCTTTATGCACTCTTGTCGACTAACAGCTGTCCAAAGCATATCCTTCAGATGCATATTTCATTCAGTGTTTTAAGTTACATTTATCGTGGGAATTGTTCAGCTAAATCACATCGAACTGCGGTTTCAGAAAAAATAAAATATTCTCGCTTTTAAATAATTTCTACATAGATATATCCTGTAAAAAATTCTAAAACGCATAAAAGAAATTTCTTCGGCAATGCTGTTTGCATTTGACAAACGAAAAAAATGTAATATGCTTTTTCAGAATGTTACTGGCTGTGGACCGAAAGAAATTCCCGGTTGGAGTCCATAAACTAAAAATGAATGTCTTCCGCTCCTTAAACTCCATAGGAAAGTTGTCTATACCTTTAATTCCATCATTATGACATGTCTCGATATTGACTTTACCCATCTTCTTGAAATGATATTTGAATGGACAATGTCCACTCAATAGGCCCAGTATGAGCCTTAGTTCTTTCCTACTAAGCTTGAGGAATATGTTTGTCCTCTTTTTGTGAATACGTAGCTAAAAAATTCCATCGTTAATATCGTTCCGAATTGTATAGCTCTAAATTTTTTCGTCATATACAATTTTTAGGCTGGTGGTATTAGAATTTCGCTTCTAATGGTGCTAACCAAATAACCAACCTATTACTGACAAGTTCTGTAAGCGACTGAGTAATGTGTTCGATCTCATTCCTAGAAGACATATCGTCGTCGTTTTATGGGTGATACAAATGCCTTGAAAAGGCTGTCGGAAAACAAGGCATGAGCCTAAATAAATATGGCAACGGTAATCAAATATGGAAAAAATTTAGAAAAATTAAGGCTGTCTAATCTATTTTATAGTTCCATTACTACTTTCGCTGAATTACTTTGTACGAATGTCATAGAATTTTGCTGCTCCTATCAGTAACCGCTCAAAGAGGTCTCGATGCAACAACCAACCAGGGATCTAATTCCAGAATCGAAGCAAAACAGTCGATGAGAAGAGATTTCTTGGAATTTTGTTTCAATTTTCCTTCATCTATACGGTTTTATACTCTCGATTTAATTTTGATCGAATTGTGTTCTGGAATAAGCCGTCAGGATGGTAGGTTGTTTACGTAAGAGGATGAACAGATGATAGAGATGTAGCACCTTTGGTCGAGAAATTATTAATAACGAGAACACGCTTGTTCGTTTATATCAAGAATGGTAATGTTAAACGTTGTAAAATTTCTGCCCAATGGGTAAGCTACAGGAGTAGATAACACTCCAACGAAGTTGCTGCAAGTAGATCCAAGCATATTAACAGAATGTTCTTCAATCTTTGAAAATACATGGAAAATTTGTACCGCCCCGCAAAAATGGATGGAAGGTATATATGTTTTTAATAATTTAAAATAAGGAATAAAGGGTACAAATTGTAAAAACTGAAGAGGAATTTGTTTTCTGTCCGATATGGGAAATATCTTGACTATAGTAGTGAACCTGGAAAGAATTAACGCTGTAGACGAAAGCAACTTGCTAAGTTTAGATGACCATACAACATTTTAGGAATCATTGTGAAAAAATGCACAGAATACAGACAATAAGGAGTATAAATATAAAAGATAACTAAAAAGAATACAAGAACAAATTGAAGGAATGAGAAATCGAGAAAAGCATATAAAAAATCGTTGGTATATAAATGCCCCGACAGTTTGAGAACTTTCTAATTTTTTTTCAATTGCGATTTGTAACAGGTGCAGCGATCGAAAAACTTAAAATTATATTACAGAATTGTGATCATATTTATTTTCATTCTAAATAAATACAATTAGCAGTGATATTATATTAAAATCAACTTTAATCACTAATGTTATTTCAAAATAAACTGTAAATACATTTATATGTGTAATAAAAACGTTTTCAAATATAAGTTTTTGACTACTCTTCGTTAATTATTGTTGAAAAATCAGTCTTATATTTTTCATCTTCATTGTAAAAATCGACATTATTTTCGACAACCTTTTTCCAATACTGGGAAAGTTCAGCATATGATAGTCCATCACCACCAAGATCTTTTGGAAGTTTAACGTTAACATGAGAAAGGCATGATCTAACAAATACACGGGATTTCATTTTGGAAGTCATGAAAAGTCTGCAAATTTATAAGTTTAATTTGAATCAAACTTTTGTAAAACAATTACATACTCACCGGAAGGTGTTTAGCACAACGTTAATATAAATTGGAGCATTTATAAATTCCAACATTTTTAATTTGCACGGATAAATTTGCCAACTTTCTACGGAGTGTTTAATTATAGATGGCGTCATTTGAAGACCATGCCCTAGAGTAACACCCTTCATATCAAAAATAGCAACGATACCGTGCATCGAGATTTCTTCATCCAATGTAAGTAGAATATCCAAAATCATTTTTCCTACCTTTAATTGATAGAAATGTTTTGCTTTGGCTTGAATAGAACTATATTTTTTTAACACTTACCTTAAAAACATCATTTTGCAGATGTCGTTTTGGATCATGTGCTGCTGTCCTTATAATTACAACCTGCCGATTTTTGTCATCTTTGTCCTTAAGTGGTAAAAAAACTCCTATATCCAAAAGTTCTTGAATTCGTGGCAGAAAAGGATCGCGATTAACATACCACTCCTTTCTCTCTGCCCGCATTAAGTAGAAACTGAAAAAATAATATTAGACCTAAGATTAGTGTTATTTTTAAGAATACCTAATATCGTATTCTGTACAGAAATTGCTCTTGTTCAGGAAAAAGTGTAAAAAATATCCTAAATAAGATTCAAGCTGTTTACGGGATGTCTTTTCATAGTAAATCCAAGAGTTTTAACATTTATTAATAAAAAAAAGGTAGTTATAGTTAGTCCTTATAAGATGTTGCAAATGAAATTGAAAGAAACCGAATAACCTAACAATTAAAATAGATCTTCCATTTGTTTTCTTACATAAAAATGTATCTTCTGGAAATTTGTGCAATTCTTCAAATCTTCTGTTGCGACTTATTTCAATATCGTAGCTGCTCGCCTATATTATTTAAGCTGCAGCTAAAATTAGCTTCCTAGTTTTTCAAATACTCTCAACATTACATACTTGCATCCCTCCCAAGGGTTTATGCCCTTTTGGCGACAAAGATTAAAACATATATGACCTTATTGGACATTTGAACTTACCCAACTTGCAATGAGGTCCCTTCATATCTTGAGAACAAGGGAATCGCTTTTCTTGAACTCAGAAAAATTATACAGTCCAAGCCAAATCAGCAATGTAAAGAATGCATTGATAGGGAGTTATACCTGGTATGCTCCACTGACACACAGCATAACAGATAATGAGTTTCAAGAGCTTTCTTCTATATTTTATAAGAAATATATTAACTGTATGCATGTGAAGCTTGTGCAACAACCCATTTATCTACTCTCAAGTTTATTAATATAAAAAAAAATGGACAATTCTCATAAGACCATGAAGTACAAAGGGATTCGCCAGTAGTAAGTGTCTAAAATATGCAAATATGTTCGTCTAATTTGTTGACAATGTTTTCACCATGTAAATAACAATTTTATACATACGAATGACTCTCAATATGTTTCATTTACCATATAACTGCAATTGTACAGGAGTCTAAACATTTTGGAAAACATGTTAAACATATTGGAAAACTTCCAAATGAATTTACGGGTCCCGATGGGATTAAATCGTTATCAGATACTCTGGTAAATCCGCTCAACCAAACTGCCCAAACGCATTTAGTATGGTAGAAGAGAAATTTTGTAATTATGCAAGAAAAATTACTGAGTGATTTTAGAATATAGAACCAAACGCTTACAAGATGAACTTCGACGTTACTTTTCAAATAAATTGGCATGTCAATAATTGATGCTTGTCAAATGAACTGGAAAGAATCGAAGACAACACAGGATGTACATCTCATAGAGATACAGAACATAACTTAAGGAAAATTAAGTTTTACAGCAGCTCTGTTCCTCAACAATAAGCAAAAATCTTGTAGAAAATTTCATACAGAATTCCAATTAAAATATGAGAAAGATCTTCAATATATACTTTTTTATACACACTATAAAAATTGGAAAAATTTTAAAAAAAATTTAAACTTGTAAAAAAGCCACAAATCTTTAGTTACAGAAAAAGCTTTTATCAGATGACTCATAAAAAAGCATGGAAGCAACATTGAAATACACGAAAATCCCTTTTACTTGCATATGAAAATAACACTAAAAACACAGAAACTCTACGTTCAAGTTTATCAAACAACTTCGGACTTCTGTTGATTTGAAAAAATTAAAAAAAAAATGTTTGTGAATAATATCAAGATGATTGATAGCAATTTATAAATAGGTAGAATAAACTTGAACTTTCATTTACTGCGAATATTATTATTTTTCATCTAACGTTATCTAATTGACATCGGTAACTGGTTTAATAATATTAAAAAAAAAAAATTAATGCAGATCGCAATTCATACGGCTGGATATCACGCACGTAGTTTACTTGTCCAGTTAAATACTCTGGTAGCATGTTGTTTCTTATTTTGAATATGAATACAAAAACGTTCACAGCTATTCTTTGTCTTACACTTAGCCATTTCAGCGCGTTCAACATTAATGTAATAGCTGTATTTTGCTACATCTGAGAATAATTCGCATTGCTTTATTCTGTAACGTCTGCAGTTTTTACAACATTTACTAGCCGCCCATGAAAAGAATGGTGGAGCAATATTCGAAGTGGGGTCTCACAATAGTGTTATATACATTGATCGCCATATAAGTTGATAAGTTACCTCTAATTCTTCTTAGGAAGCCAATTTTTTTCGCTATTTTTTTTAGTGATATATTCAATGTGCTTCGAAAATTTTATATCCTTATCAATAACAATTCCAAGATATTTTATTTCTTTGACAGCTTCTATTACTGCTTCGTCAACCATTAGGTTCAAATTACCTTCACCGTTATTTAATAATGACTTAGTTTTTGATACATTTAATTTCAATTTATTTGCTTTAAACCATTCACTAAGTTCGCTGAGGTCCTCTTGCAACAATCTCTTCGCCTCGATAATGTCTTCTCCTGCGATATATATTAGTGTGTCGTCTGCAAAAAGTGCCACCTATAAATATTTTACAACTATACTAAATATCGTCAATATACAACAAAAACAACAGTGTCTCCTGCGGCACCCCGGTACCGACCGATACCTCTGACGATGTTGCTTGTCTCACTTTCGTTTTATGTGTTCTTCCAGTCAGAAATTCTATAAACCAGTTCAATTATTTACCTTTCATTCAATATTTATACATTTTTTGTAGTAAAAGTTGATGGTCAACAGCTTCGAATGCTCTCTTAAAATCCAGGAACACGCAAGCGACTTCTAAATATTTTATAATCTGCTTATACACTATTCTTTCCAATACTTTTTCATATGTCGGCAACATTCACTGGCCAATAATCCTCATACTTAGCTGACTTTTTTATTTTAACTATTGGCGTTACTATTGATTTCTTCCATGAATCGGAAACTCAACAGAGATTTGTTCACAATATCTACCAGTATTTTTCCTACCGCTCCAAAGGAATCAATCAACATGATTGGACTTAAAAAATTGCAGTCTTTTTTTTTTGCTTCAATTCTCTTAATGCTTTTTTAATATCCTTATAACTTATTATTAATAGTAAAAGAAGTACTTATGAATGACATTGTTTCAGTATACCTCACATAGGTATAGATTTGTGTATGTCTATTATACTTTGCACGAAAAATTCGTTGAACGCCTCTGCAACCTCATCTTTCCTACCCAAGGTGCTACCGTTTATTTAATTCCTTTAATATCCGATTTTCTTTGCTTCAACACTATCGCACCCTTACTTTATATTTATTTCTAATGAGTTGATATGATGTCCAATCGCTATTTAGATGTGTTAGTATTACACGTTGTCTTGTCCGAATTTTATTTATTTATTTTTTTCAAAACTAAACCACGAGGTGTCACTAGTCCGCCGATTCACTTTTTTTACAAATTCATTTATCACTCTACACTTTTAAATACCTTCTACATATCATTTAAACTAGCTCCATTATTAACATTTACTAATTCACTTTCGTTAATTTTTCTTATAAAACTTTCTCTATTATATTTTAGAACTCGATAACTATTTTCTTCTTTTTTACTTTCACCGCAAATCAATATATCAATCAAAATACTTTCGTGGTCACTCACGTTTAGACTTGGTTTCACTCTTGCATGAATCTCATTTCGTTCGAAATAACGTAGTCTATTAAGGTTCTAGAATTCTGCGTTATTCGTGTCGATTGATTTAAAATAATTTTTGCCCCATTCATTCTGTATTTCTCTAATATGTATATGTGTCAGTTGAATTTAACCTATTATTGTTAAAGTCACCGACCAATATGAAATTTTTATTTTTTTCACACAAATCAATTATTAAGATTTTTAAATTGTCACAAAATATCCTATTTGACGCTTTCGGGGATTTATATAGCTGTTATGAATCCACTAAACACATAACTACCTAATCTCAGATTCATAACGTTAACCAAAACTCCATCCTCAAATCTCAAATGCACATCATGCATCTAACAAAATATCTACCAAATCAGTTATCATCATTTTATCCCAAAATGCATTTCACATCGTTAATACATAAGTGTGTAGTAAAGTGCACTTCCCAAAACAATAAACAACAACCATCAGGTGTCAGAAATCCTATCGCATTTAGTGCGTGCTTAAAATACTCATAATTCTTTCTACACGAAAGAAACACAATAAAATGTAATCTGATCTGACACTAGTATTCGCTATCCAGAATAGGATTAATGATTCATTCAAGAAAGTAAATGAAGAAAATCGTCACTAAGCTATTAAGGAATACGTGACTACGTCACCGACCGACCCATGATCGGCAAAATTACTCAACAGGTGTTCCCTCGAGTGGCTGCACTTCGTTGCATTGACAAGGTGATGTGAAATTTCATCAATTATGATTACTCTGAAAGTTGTTATGCATGGAATCGATCGCCAAACCTTTAACTTGTTATTTCCGTTCGATTTCTGGAATTTTATTATTTCTGCTCAAATTTCCTGATTTTATTATTCAAAACAGAAAATTGAGCGATCAGCAATTTTCTGAAGGAATATTAGACAAATTTGTGGTAGGGAGTATCATCTCCATATTAACCTTTTATATAAATTTGGTGATACTAGGACTAGGAATGCAGACATTTTTTTTTTTTTTTTTTTTTTATTTTTTTTTTTTTTTTGATTAGATTCATTCAGTCAGTGTGGTATAGCCAAAGTGACAACATCAATTCTGAAATTGAAATTATTATTTTCAAATAGTCATACCTATATATAGATTTTGCCGACGGCATTCACGTAGTCACAGTGCGCGTGTGCCCGTGTAAATCGTGTAAATGTTTAAGCCAGTGTGTGGTTACGAAATACAGACAATGATAGTGTAAATATATAGAAAAGTGATAGAGACACATACTGTTAAGCTTTAAGTGTGGTGATTGTGATAGAGACACATTGTGATATAGACACATACATTTATAAGTTAGTGACAGACAAACACAATTAAACAATTAAATAAATTGCAGTGATAAAGGACACACATAATGAGTGAGATTAATATAAGTAATAAAAATCTCGGGTTTGAAGCCGAAAAAAGGGCACTTATTGCCGCTATTGACAGCAGCCTAAAAAGGTTATACACTAAGTATGAACTTGGCCTCCCGGAAGTCACCATACAGGAAGGAGCAAGAAGCTTGTTCGATGACAATGTCACGTCGCCACCTGATGTTATAGATGAAACAGCCACCGATGTGGAAATGACCAATGACTCAACCGAGTCATCTTCATTGAGTTCGGAATCGTCTGAGGAAGAAAATAATTATACTGTTGTGGAAAACAACAAACGGAGAGCAAGGAATAGCCCAGAGACGTCTCCTCAATCTGGCAGAACTCCAGCCAAGAGGAAGCCATCAGGATCGAAGCAGCAACCAACCGGGGAGGATAACTCTGGTGGATTCTACCAAATTCTTGGAAACCGGAACGAATTTGAGATCCAGCCCAAAGAAACTGCGGCCAAGGTAGTAAAGGCGGTGAGACCCCCACCAATTGTATGCCACAATCTGAACGTCAGAGCATTCAACAGCAAGCTGGATAAGCTAGAAAGCAGACCCAAATTTTACATAAAGACGGCAAAGGGCACCAAGTGCATTATTAAGCCAATCTCACAGGACGACCACAAGACAATATTCAGCATCATCAAAGACATCGGAGTGCAGAGCTATACGTTCACGCCTAAGTGTGAAAGGACGACGACACTCCTGCTGAGAGGAGTTCAGCATACTTACCAGGCCGAGGATGTGAAGGCAGCACTCGTTGAAAAATTGCGTGGATTCACAATTAACTCTGTGACGCATTTTAAAACACCCAGGAGCAAGGATTCGAATTCCTTCGTAATTAATTTCGGAGGTAATTACGATATTAAATTTATAATGGCCACAAATCGCCTTCTGAACCAGATCGTTTACTGGGAAAAATACCGCGCTTCTGGAATCTCCCAGTGCAAGCGTTGCCAGGCTTTCGGCCACGTCGCGAGGAACTGCGCGGTCGACTACAGATGCGTGAAGTGCAAAAATGTACACTTACCAGGACAATGCGAGAGGAATAACGAGAAGGAAGGTGCCCCATATTGCGTCAACTGTAAAGCTGAAGGACATCCAGCCAGTTACAGAGGCTGCCCAAGTACAAGGAGGTAGTACAACAACGTGCCAAGAAGACCGAGGAGCGTCGCCAACGTGAAGACTTCGTGAAGGAAGCCACAAGGAACTATGTGCAACCAGGTAAATCTTTCGCCCAGGTAATCTCTAAAAACACGTCTAATAATAACAATTCTGTCAAACCCACAGCTCCCAAGCCTCACGCAGCACCTACGTCTGCCCCCAAGGCAGCTCCTAGTAAACCAAGAGTATCTGAAATTGACGATTTCTGCACCAAAGAAGCCAAGTCGCTATTTGGCTGCGACCTTTTCGTCCTTATGGGCAAAATCAATAATTTCCTTCCTAAATACAGGAAGCTCTCTTCCATATCGGAAAAACAAGCAGCTTACCTTCAATTTGCATTTGGACTATGTCTAGGCAATTAAGTAAGCTGAAAATCATGTCACTTAACTGCAATTCGCTGGTAAAGCACAGCAAAAGAGCAGCACTAAATCTCTTCCTCATTGAGCATAAACCCACGTTTATGTTCCTCTCTGAAACTCTCCTCACTGAGAGACATAAGTTAGCTTTTGAGCACTACAACTTCGTCCGCCAGAACAAATCTGAGACCACCCTAGGCACTGCCCTTCTCATTAAGGAAAACCTTAAATTCGAAGAGGTGAAAATAAGTAACCTTTCCAATATGGAATGCACTGCTGTCAAGTTAGAGCTTCGTGACAACGAATCTCTTCTCTTAATCGCCCTTTATAATAGATGCCACGCCACAGGAGCTGATATCCAGAACAACATGAACAGCATTGCTCGAATCTCGGACAATTTTACTTACACGGTGCTTGGTGGTGATTTCAACGAAGGCATCCGTTATGGAATGACTCTGTCGTAAGTCCGTCAGGCAAGACAGTACATGACTGGCTTCTCTTTAACACCACCCATGATTTCGTCGTCGTCTCGCAGGATACTCCGACCTTTCCACGATCTGGGTCAACTCTTGACTTCTATATCGTAACTTCTAATCTTATTAATCTTCTTCCCCAATTCTCAAATTACGTTTGTACAGCTCATATGGCTGAATCTGATCACTTGGCAGTCGAACTCTCAATCACCCCCAGCGAACCCTTAAATATTTTGACTTCAGACCCCCAAGCCTCAACCTCACTCAAAGACGTTGACTGGCAACAATTTCAGGACAGGCTCTCTCAATTCCTCACAGGAAATCTCCCTGACTCGCAACGGAATCTCTCGAACTTGGAAATTGACTTCCATATAGACTTCCTCAACAACGCCATTGAAGGAAATGTCGCCTTCTTTTCCAGTGTAGTGCCAAGCAAACACTACAAATACAAAAATCTTCCTCCTCAACTGCAAAAATTATATAAATTTAGGCAGAAACTTCGAAAAATACTTAACCGTATTTTTCACCGAACCCTTAATAGCCACAATTCAGCCTACAGAACCGTGTTATCGCAAATTAATTGCTTGTCAACAATTATTGAGGAACAAACGAAAATGTTTCTCGATCAAGAGTTTAGGAATAAACTGGCCTCCATTCAACCCGGTCCACATTGCTTTCAGGACATAAATAGGATCTGCAACAGGAAAGCAAAACTCCCCAAAACCATCTTAAGTGGCTCGAACGCTTACAACCTTCCCCACGAAAAATGCAACGCCTTCGCGGAATATTTCCAATCCACTTTCAAAGACAACTCTTCTCTAAGCGATGCTAATTTTAGGACCACTGTAGACTCAACCGTTGATGACTTCACTGCACAGGCAGTAGGATCCTCCGCCACAATCTTTAATTCCACAAACACGTCTTTAAATCCGGATGATTTAAGCATCTTTTCAAATTCTGCTCACGTTTTCGCCCTAATCAGGACTATCAGAAGTAAAAAGTCCGCCGGCCCTGATAACATTTCAAACAAAGTTATCAAAAACCTCCCACCTGTCGCCATAGAATTTCTGACAATTATCTTCAATAATTGTCTCAATAATTCTTACTTTCCTGATGTCTGGAAAACCGCACGCATAGTTCCAATTCCCAAAAAAGGAAACTCGAAAAACCTTAATGAGTTCCGCCCAATCTCTCTTCTGTCCAACCTGGGCAAACTTTTCGAGAAAATAGTCCGCCAACACATAGAAAATACCTGCCTCGACCTAAATATCAGACAAGATACGCAATTCGGCTTCAAGCCCCAGCACTCCACTTTTCACGCTTTGCTCAAATTCCTCTCTGATTCTACAAACGCCCTCAACAAAAGGGAGCAGACAGTAGGCTGCTTCCTTGATGTAGAGAAAGCGTTTGACTCAGTCTGGACAAACGGGCTAATATTCAAAATTATAAACCTCGAGTTCCCGCCTTATCTCACCAGGGTTATACATAGCTTTCTGTCATCCCGGAATTTCTTCATAGAAATTGAGAATGTCAAATCTCAGGAAATATCAGTCAAGGCTGGGGTCCCCCAAGGTTCGGTCCTCGGACCAACTCTCTTCAATCTTTTCACCTATGACCAGCCTGCCAACGCCTCAAATTCCACCACACTACTTTATGCTGATGACTCCCTTACGTACGCCCACTCCATGTCATCCAATTTCGCTGCTACGAAAGTGGAGCGGCATGTCCTCAAACTTGACGAGTACTACAGAAAATGGGGCATCAAAATCAACCTTAACAAATCTGAAATGATTTGCATCCGAAACCCCTCCACAAGGGGAAGACCCAATCTCGCCACACGAGCCAACAACATAGAAATTGAAGTCAATAACGAAAAGCTCCAGCCTTCAAAGAACGCCAAATATCTTGGTATCTCTTTCAATAATCTGTTGAAATTCAACAACCACGCCAAGCTAACCTTGAGGAAAGCAAACTACGCTTACTCCCTACTCAACCCTATTATCAGAAGGAGAAACGGTCTCCCGAAAGATACAAAGCTGCTTATATATAAACAGCTCATCCGCCCAATCATATGCTATTGCTTCCCCATCTGGCACACCATTTCACCATCCTATATGAAGCAAATTAGCGCTCTCGAAAGAAAGATCCTAAGGGCCTGCACAGGAGTGTACAGAAAACCTGACGGACACTACTTTCCCAACACCTTTTTGTATGACAGTGCAAACATCACTCCAATCGAGGACTATCTCCTTTCTCTCGCGGTCAAACAACTTGAGAAGATCTCTCAACACCCTAACCCCCTCATTAGCCAGCTTCCAACGCAACTTCAAGTTGAAAATCACCACTATTTATCACCTCTCCACCTAATCAACTCGGAAACGAGAAACATTTATTACCTGGGCGAAAGATTTACTTTCTTCACTAGTGCAGGAAGCCACCATCGTGGATAGGACAACATCCAGGGATCTCGATCATCGTGGGATATATCAACGCTGGACCATTCTGGACTTTCGGGATATTTCTCACCATGCTGGAAGAAACACCGGTCTCCAACTTACAACAAGTTAGAGAAATCTCTAACATTCCACAACTTCCCACTACCATCCAACTTCCCTATTCCTCTAAATCCCAAAATTATCAAATAACAGCCAAGAACACAGTTTGTCGTCGCGCAACAAGCTGTAATAATTTCGACATCGTGTAAACTTAAGTTAATATAAATTCGAACAATTAAAGTGCAAAGTGAATCAAAGACAAAAGTGAATTCTAGGCCAAAATTAAAGCCTGTACGTAAACATTTTCAAATATCCCGGGATATCGGTTCGGTAATAAATTCGCCATAATTCGTTTTATTTCGTTAATCGCGTGTGAAGAACACTTGACTTGACTTGACTTGACTTGACTTGACTAGGAATGCAGAGAGTATTCGATAGTCGAACTAGGAGAGTCCCCCTACCAGAGGTAAGGCCTCCTAAGCTCAATGTAACAAGTAAAAGACAGTGTAAGAAAGTGAAGAACAAGTATATTAAATCATTTGTGAAAAAGCCTGACAGTACCAGGGCATCTTCTATTGTCTAGACGAAATTTTTATATATTTAACTAGTAAATTTTTATCCTCAGAAACAGTTTTTTTTTTATTGAACTGCGTTATACTAAAGAGGGTATAATGACGACAACAACAAATTATAACATAGTACACAAACAAGAATTGTAATTCTGCCGAACGAAGCCTTCACTATAAACTACCATAAATCTATTTCATATGCATATTCCTCAATTTTTTCATATTGCCAAAATTCGACACATACATATATTGCCACACCTCGCGTATGGGAAGAGATACTATTGCATCTAATTACATCGTAATTTTGAATAAATATTTCTTGATTACTTATATTTTCAGTTAAATGCGTTTCCGAACACATTACCAAGGGGAACATCATTCTATTAATTATTGCCTCTATTTCTATTTGGATTGTGTCTGTCAATTGTCTATTGTAGATAATTAATCAGTCGCTTAGTGAGGGCTTATTTCCAAAATCTTATAGAGAACGATTGATAATTCTTGTTGAAAAGGTTAAATATGCCGTTAGGACTGAGGATCTCCGCGCTGTGAACATGCTACATGATACATGAAAAAATAATAGAAAAAGTAGAACAAATTCAATTAGGAAAATATTTGGAGTCCAACCACGTACTGATAGAACAGCAGTCCGGTTTCCGAAAAGGACATTCGTATGAAACTGCATTAAATTGAGCTATGAGTGGAAAGATGAGCTTGAAAGTAGGAAAACAGTTTTAGCCGTCTTTCTAGATTTTAAAAGAGCATTCCAATCAGTTGACAGGAATATACATATACTTCCTTGAGAATGGTCACAACCAATGACCGAAATATATCAGATGTATAACACAATCCGGGTCATATAATCCCAACAATCCAAACATATGATATTTACGAAGGACCCATTTTACAGCAACTAGAAATATACATGTAATGCATTTCATGGTAACCCAGGAAGATACAAGCTATGAAGTCGGCGATGACACCGACAAATTAAATGGGCTTGACGGGCCTACTACAGCCATGCAGTAAGAGCTCACTCTCACTTGTTTTGTACATACATCATGGAGGAAGAACTAAGATTTTATCTTAAACAGGTCCTAAAGCCTAAAACCATCGCTTTCACAGAAAAATGAAGTAAAATGCAGCCAAATATGTTTTCTTTCTAATGATTGAAAACAAAAGCATCTAGAACAAATTTATGGAAATTATAGCATTTGAACAAAATACAAGCTACTTTTATATGAAAAACTTCTGCAGTAAGACAAGGCAAGAAGACTGTGATGTTCGCCTGCTAACCGACCCGCTACTCTCTTTTTCAGACTTTGTGCATGCCTTGTATATTCCGGGGGCTACGATTTCATCACTGACTTATAACAATGGACTGAGCGTATTGCCATTTTCCTATAGGAAAGAATGGCACAAGTTTTATAGTTTTCTCTTTCGCCCTATGGCAGAGTTGGAGCTACCAACACAAAATATTGCTTACTGAACGTTTTCTTATGCCATTTGATGTTTTTATGTTGGCTACAGATTCAATCACCGCAGAAAGAATAAGGTAGATTGTGTTTACCATGCTTCGCCTCTCTAGCCCATACACATGATTCAGGTAAGAATAACTTTTGAAAATTAAAGTCGGAATGAGTTTAATTCGTTATAAGCGATTAAAATATCACTTGGGCACAAGAAAATAATTTTTTTTTAATTTAATTCGATTTACGGGTGTAAAATTTCATCTGATTGGTTGAGTTTTACATGTTTTTTATGCAGTAAACGTTTTAAAGGGTGCTCTAACGGCGATATACACAAACACAATATTTGTGCCACATGAAATATCAAATCGCTCAGTCCATTGTTATAAGTCAGTGGATTTTATACATTCAGTAGTCTCTAAGTATTTTTGACATACATCGACGACCACGCCGGCGTTGTTAATGTAATCCGACCAACTCTGGCTATATATTCCAGGGGTCTTTTCATCAAACAAACCTAATAATACTATAGTTAGTCTACTGCACTGTAGAAATGTTAGATCGAACTATAGATACAAAGTAATTAAGAATAAATTTAAAAAGAAAAGATAGAAAATTTTGGATTAGGAGAATTTTCCCGTGAGACTAACGGTTTTTTGTTTGTTTTGCTATATTGACACTCTATAATCATACCCCTAACTTTAGAGATGCCCGAAGTGTTGTACGCAACCTAAACAGAGGTAAATAAATCACTTTTTTATTAGATGTTCAACAAGATGACAAAACACATTTTTTCCTCTAAATAAATAATTTTTCATTTACTTAGCGGTACTACTGACTGGCACTATTTTTTATATGTAGAGTGAAGATTATGAAGAATAAGAAGATACATACCTACTGATTTTTCTTTTGATTCTTTCCACATCATTTTTGCAACTTCTTACAAAATATAAAAGACTCAAAATATCTTTCCGAGCATTTATGCGTGGATTTTCTTCTAACCAAACTAAAATTGCTTCCATACAATATTGCTCAGCTTGAGTAATTCCCAGAGATATTTTTTCTGTAGTAGAAGTAGATGGCACAATGTCAGTAGATTTATCCAATATCACTTTATCTGTGGTCAACATTTTAACTGAAGAGACATCTTAAATTCAAACAACTGCACTTATTCTTGAACTTTGATAACAAACTAAAAAAACAAAACAGATCAAAGAAAATTAATAATTTACTGATTATACCACTTACAGCTATATGAAGTGAATCTACATGGTTCACGTAGAGGGCAGAGCGCACTTTGATTATTAATCGATGTAGAAAACCAAACAGAGCAGTGTGGACGTTTATATAGTGCTGCAATAGTAGAATTCAACCTTATCTGACTATCGAAACAATTCTTATCAAATGAGTAAATCCGTGTAATGCTACATTGTCAGTATTTAACTTCCGATAGACTGCAATTTTTTAGTTCTTTTGTTTTCCTTCACTTTGTCCACTGAGCCTTGAGCCCATACAGCGCTCTCAAGCTCAATGCATGCATGATATGTGATATCTAAAATCTATCTAGATTAGATAGGAGATTTCGTAACACTGTTCTTTGGTTGAACGGTAACAATCTGACATTGGCGTTGACACATTATATGGACGGCTCTAATCTACAAATTTGTTGCCATGTACAAAGTATGATTAATAACGGTCAAATACATAAAAACCTAAACAGGGAGTTGAGTTTCGTTAATCTATATTACTCCATGAAACTAGTTGAGTTGTTTTGCGTAAGGATAATAGATATAAAGAAGATGCATGTTTAATACAACAAAATCCTGTTATGGTGCACCTACGCTACGACAGTAGCTTACGTAATTTCATGTTGAGATGTTCATACAAACCCACCAGTTCTACTTACGTACGTAAGTAACCCGGAGATAGTACAGCTTGCATGCAAGCCTCACTTCCAACTCGATTTTTAACTTGACAGCAGAAGGCAGTTCGGTTGATGTCTTATCAGCTTGCATGCAAGTTCATTTAAAAAATGCCATCGAGACGTAAAGTCTTGCTATACATATTGGTAAATTATAGCAATAAACGAAGAAGCAGAACGATAAAATCAAAGAAAAAATTAAGAGGAAGGGATGTATTGCAAATGATCCCAGAAAATCTCATTTTCCCAGAATAAATTTATCAAATTCTCTCAAGCATTTCTTTTCCGCCATTTTGAAATCTGTATAAATGTCAAATTACTATCTCCCAGCTGCCATGAATTTTCATTATGCAAATTCGCTGAAAGTTGGATTCTAATGGCCAGTTTCACAGTCTGAGCTTAAACCAAATATTTAGTTTAAACTCGACGAATGAGTTTCACAGTTTGGCTTAAACCCCGGTTTAAACTAGAGTTTAAACCGTGCCCTTCCTCGGTTTAAACTCAAGATAATTTTATTTTGACAGTAGCATTGCTTTTTTTGTATCAAGAAAATAATTTCATCATGGATTTAGATTTAGACATTTCTAGCGATGAAGAAGATTTTTTTGAGTTAATTGAGTAATTGAGAGTAATTAGAAATCGGCCAAATCATTTTAATTAGTGGGACGACGTTGATTTTTTTCCTAGGTTCCGTTAAGTAAAGAACTTTGTCACTTTGTCTTCGAATCTATTTTGTCCGTTTTCTTGCGCTCTATTATATATTTTTTTTATGCATTAGTGAAGGCAATAGCTCAACTTTACTTATGCTAAAATGTTCATCCTTTTTTAATGTTGGCATATTTAAAATTAGCAAATACAACTACATATTTTTTATTTTTTATTTCTGATCTGTTTACTTTTTCCGATCGACAGATTTATTGATAGCAAAATTGCTTCACAATGGTGGCGATAACTAATTTAGTTCACAATGTAATCAGTACTACCAACGTTACTAAACGAATGCACTGTGAAACCCGATTTGGTTTAAACTGCGTTTAAACTTGGAGGGTAGTTTAAACTCGACTGTGAAACTGGCCATTATGTAAGTTGATCAAATCTGCTCACAAAATAAAAGCACATTTGACAATTAATCTACAGCTTTGATAATTTCTCTATCCAGCATCTCACTTACTTTTATGTATAGTCTCCTGCTCTTGACAAATTACGGTCATGTACACGAATTTTACACGATTCAACCATTCCTGTTTGCTATATATTCGAAGATTGGATTACACGTGCAAGAAGTATGGCAGTGCAAGTTGCATGCAAGCTGTACTTGCAGATGTAACCCCCGGGTAAGGTCCAAAATACATTCACGGCCTCAGGCCACGGGCTGTGACTTAAGATAAGATTGATTTATTAATTCATGTAACTATAAAGCATACTAAAAAATATGATTATTTAACAAGTTCACAGTTCTACGTCATTAATTACATACATTATATTAAAATTTTGCTATATCTACATTTCAAGGAACATTTTCTAAAATATATTGAACTAGTTTTCTTTTAAAACAATTTAGCACTCTTTCATTCTTAACCTCATCTGGCAAACCATTAAAAATTTTTAAACCCCTGTACAATAAAGAATTCTGCGTACTAACTCTATTCCATTTCTGCAACCTGAAACAGTGATTTCCTCGCAGATTGTATGGCTGAACGTCCCCAACATATACAATATTTCTGCATAAATACTCAGGCACTTCATTATTCTTCATCTTAAACACAAGAATCATTGCATTATATGTCAAGCGTTGATTAATATTCATCCACTGGAGAATCTCCAGCATGTATCGCGTGGGTGTATCCCATTTACACCTCAATATACTCCGCATTGCTCTGTTTTGCAGAAGTTGAAGCCTGTGTTTCATTCCTGCAGTACCAGCGAATAACAGCGAAGAACAATAATTAAAATGTGGAAGTACAAGAGAATTGAATAACATAATAGCAGTGTCCACACTTAAATATCGCCTAATTCTTCTTAAGAAACCAATTTTCTTTGCGATTTTTCCACATATGTAGTCTGCATGCTCATGAAATTTCAATTTGTTATCCACTATTACACCAAGGTATTTAAATTTTGTTACATATTCAATTTTTTCATTGCCAAGGTACTTATCTTCTGGATCAATGACATTAAAGCACATTGCCTTAGTTTTCTCAACATTTAATTTAAGTTTATTCATTTTAAGCCAGTTGTCAATGCTCTCAAGGTCTTCCTTTATGTTACGAATACATTCGTCTGCTTGGTCACAACAGATATATATCAAGGTGTCATCTGCAAATAACGCCAATTGACTATATTTTATTACTGATTTGATATCATTTATGTACAGAAGAAACAATGTGACGCCCAGTACTGAAACTTGGGGAACTCCCAATTCCACATCTATTGGATCAGACTTGGCATCTCGGAAATTTTTCTCCCCCTACTGTGCCACAGTCACAGAATATAATTAGTGTGTTATGTTTACTAGCTATAAAAGAAGGTTAACATTGCAAGGTTTCAAATATTGACAATTATTCAATCCAGCATCTCACTTACTCCAATGTATAGTCTCCTGCTCTTGACAAATTACGCTCATGTACACGAATTTTACTCGATTCAACCATTCCTGTTTGCTATATATTCTAAGTGCCTGCTGCGTCGATTGCGATGTATAAAGATAGAAGACAAGTTATTCCCATTAAAATTTTAGCACATTGCAGCTGATAGCCTGTGACTAATGTATATACATTTTTACAAGAAAGACAGAGAGGAAAGAGATTATTGTGTTCTATGTACCGTAATTTCCTATACATTTTCACGATATTTCGTCACTAATGGCAAAACGTGGTTCGTAATGGAAATAAATTGTATTCTATGTACCTTGATCCGAATCCGTCTGCCCCTGCCGAGCGCAATAATAGAAGAAGAAGAAGAGACTCTGTCAATATGTGTACAGTCACAGTAGCGAGTAGTATATTCTCTATAGTACAATATCTCGCTCGGCTGTATGAAAATAAAAGTAAAACACCAAACGATCTCTTGAGCATGCAGCTCAACATGCACTTATAGTTATCACAATTTAAAAATCGTATGTATCATTGAAGTCGAAATACAGTAAAATAATTTTGTATGTTGAATGCATGGGCACAGTATATTCTTTGAAATTGGTAAATGAGCATATGTTCCGATTTATAACAAAACAAACTAAAACTACGTTGAAATAATATAATATAACTTCCTGAATGCAACTAGACGGAGACTAGGGTAGGTATTTTTTAGGCTAGAAAAATAATTTGCTTATATATTGAGTAATTCTAACTGTAAACCACTTTTGTGCTACTATAAGATTTACTATTTGATATAATGCTTATCATACTATCTTGTACTATACTATGTATTTATTAAACTCCCACTACGTCCTTCTATTATTTGTTTTGCTATAATGTAAATTTCCGTATTATACTATAATATAGATATTCTAAAGGCCGCTACACATACGACTGAGCCAGAGCCACGCATGGGCCAGTCGTATGATTTGCATGAGCGTGTGTAGCGCAAGTCTGAGGCGGAGTGGAGCTTAAGTTGGGACTGAAGTCTGCCATGAATGAAATCGGACTAAACTATTGCGTAAAAGCAAACTTGATTTTTCAATGAATTAAAGTTTGAGTAAAATTCGTTGCGAGTGTAGGCAAAAGTTAATATCCGATTTTGTCTAGTTCAATTCTATAGCAAACTCAAGTTTTGCTTGTAAGCAATAGTTTGGCCGATTTCCGTCATGCTCTCTCAACTCAACATTTGCTACACACGCTCATGCATATTAAACGACTGGGCCATGTACAAGTCGCAAGAACTGCTTGAGCGTGTGTAGCGGCCTTTAAGCCCCATTACTCCTTTTTTATATTTGTTTTGCTATAATGTGAATATACTATATTAATGTACCCAACGCTTTGCATGTGCTGGCGCGGGTACTCAAATGATGTCTGTTTTTCATTTTTTTTTAAATCCTTCGTTCAGTCACGAGCTATACTTATCTACTAACAGAAAAAAATGTTTTTTTAATTTGAGATCTAGTCTTATTAGTTATCCTGAAACCACGAGGATTTTTTTTGGGGGGTCTTCGGAAACCAGGTCCCACCGGTTGAATTTTTGAATGACAATTTTATAAAATATTCATTAAATGTTACTCTTTTATATGCTTAAAATAGCATGTTGAGCTCTAACTTAGTCTGCCGTATGAATTAAAATAGGATTAAAGTGGTTTTTCGCATTTATTTCTAGGACGGTTTGTTGGACAGAAAAAATGATTATAACCAATTTCATATTTCAAATGCTTTAAAAATATACCCAAGACTCCATGCTCTGTTAGACTCCCTTCTTTAAAATCAACGTCTAAGTAAAGTCACCTTTAGTGAAAATGCAAAAAACTTTTAATCGTAAGCTTACACTAAGCTAAGCAATATTGATATCTTTAGTGCTGTCCTCCTGATATTAATTAAAAGATCAGTTTTAACAGAGATCAATCAATTTCCATAAAATTTAATAGTGTTTTAAATAATATTTGTCTTTTCCTGTTTTGGCTTTCTGATCTTGCTTTTTAACATTTTTTTGTTATCTTTTTTTTTTTGATTTTTTATTTTATTGACTATTAATTACCTAAAGTATTATGGTAATGGATTCTGTCTGTATAATGTCTTCTCAATTTCCAAAATAAATAAATATATAGCAAATTGGAAGTGTGTGATATCCATATTTCCCGTAATAAATTCTGGTTGCGTTAGCAGTCCATGTGTTTATGGTTTAAAGTTCAGTAGAGGCTTACATAAATTATAAATCCGGAGAGGGGAAAAATTTAATATTTAAAATATTAAAAAAAGTTTTTAGTTTGGTGCTTACTTTTATTGAATTCAACAGGAAAACGTAATTTTGTGAATTTCATTTAAAAAATAGTTCTCACTGTTGAGAAAATGGCAAAAAAATATCTGATAGCCAATCCCGAGCAGACTCAAGTATTCTAGCAACTTACATAAATTAAAAGTTTTCTGCCACAGAAAAAATATTTGAACGCTGTCACTATTCTTCCTCTTTAACCTTTTCACAAACCAATAACTTAAAGCTGAAAATTGGATCCGGATTTGCTAATATCCGGTAGCCGGATCTGCACCCTATCCGGATCAGCAGACTATCCGATCTGAGCTATCTGGGTCCAGAAAAAAAAGAGGTTCAAAATTTCCTTCAGATTAGATTGCTTCATTACGAAAATATAAATTACATGACATTTCCATTTTTCGAATGAAACAATGCAATGTAGTAGAAATTTTGAACCTTTTATGCCTATTCTGGATCCGGATAGTTATGATCTTGATCCGGATTATCCAGATACCTAATTATTCCGGATAATCCTAACAGCAAATTATCCGGATACTTTCAAAAACACATTTGACAAAAGACAATGGATTTTGTCAACCGATTATATTATCTGACTTCCTTCGATATATTCTACTACGTCTTTTTCTTTACTTAGGAATGACAATGCATTGAAGAAAATTTCAAGAAACATTTCCACTAATCATTCTGCTATCAACTTCTTAATTCTGTTTACCTGAGGATGTTTGAGTATTTAACTTTGGCTTTGTAAAGATCAATAAATTAAATCTTTATAGAAGCCAAAGTTGAATACTTTCTGTTCATACAGCTTGAGGCTTACGGAGTGACCCAGGCATGAATGATTCCATGAGTAGTGTACAATGAACATACATACCTTACGCACGTTTTGAAATGCATGTTGTTTCTTTATCATCGCAGAGCATTGCAAGGATATGACCATGGGGTGAGAAAGTGTGTCTAGAATCCATTATTATTTCCAATATTTCTGACTTGCTGTGTGGAAATTGGGAAAATTTGAACTTATAGAAGAAGAGAATGTGAGATGCTCGAACGCTGATGGTGTACAATAAACGTTCTATTTAACTTATTAAATACAGGAGAAAAAGCAACTGTCCGGTTTATGATGCCAAAACCTTCCAGTTCCGGGTAACCGTGGTTTTATCATTGAGTTGACAGGACAGATGCTGTTTCCTTTCGTATTCCGTAATTTATAGCCTATATTCAGATTTTTCAATAGGTATTGGGGCATGTACACGATGAGTTTTTACATTTGTCCATTTCGATGGAACAACATTTTTACATTTGTCCATTTCGATGGAACAAAACCAATGTTGCACTGGTGGTCCACTTTTGCACGCAGTGGGGCATTGAAGCTTCCCGAGCATATTTCCGTCATATTCTTTATATTTCTGTACATACGTATTATATATAGGGGAACGTAAAACGGTAATCACTGTTTTTTATTGCTATATAGAAAAAAAATGCCTTCTTACACTATATCAAAATTACATAATAAAATCTTTTAATTCATTTAACTTAAAAGTTTCACAAATAATCATGACTATCTAATTTGCCAGAAAAGATGACAATTGAACCTCAATATGTATTTGTAAGACCGAGAAAAAATCCAGAGCAAAGTGGGAAGTTCAGCGCAAACTAGTGTTGCACTTCTGCAATAAAAGTGGTCCCATCGATCAGTTTCTGTGTAGCACTGCTAGAAATGAGCAACACTGGTGTTGCACTGAAGTCCCATTGAAATCACTAAAAGTCAATTCAATAAAACAGTAAATGAGCCTCGGACGTCTACCACAAATCCTGGTCGCAAAATAATTACCTACATGATTCGAAATAAATGTTAACTACGAAAATATTTGTTTCTGAAATACAAGCTATACTCTTGTTTTTTTTTTAATTTATTTTATAATGTGTGAAATATTCAAGGACCGTATATTTTTAGATAAAATGGCAGAAAATTCTTTAACATGTGAAGTGTGTGGTCAAAATGACTTTACTCTGACGGAGGGCTTTTATTACTGCATGGAATGCGGAACACAGACTCGTCAATTGTACGACATCCAAGTAGAATCAGATGAGGATACTAGATACTGTAAAACTACTAAAATTAAAACATCAGTAGAAAAGCGTATGCATATACATACATATCTAAATAGTCTTAGTTTACATAAAACTTATAAAATTTTATTCTTTTAGCTGAATTAACGTCATGGGAATGCTTCAACTATCTACTTCGAGGTCTGGTCGATGAACTCTTAGAGCTGGGAGCTAAAGAAGAACTCAAGATCACTGCCCTTCAGCTATGGGCAACATATTTAAAGAAGTCTGAAGTAGCTTTTTTCGACCGAATTAACTTAAAATTACCCAAACTTGGACCACGATTTGCTTCGAGGTAATTATAGAAATTTATAAATTTTTATGTGATTATATTTACGATAGAAATACTATTTATAAAACTTTCGGGACCAACGTTTTATAAAATAAACATTGAATTACTTTTGATACCATGTAATAATACCTAAGTCAAAATTTAACTCTCCAAAAAGTAAAACTGTGAAACTACCCTAATCAAAGATAAGAATTTCGTTAGTTAGTTAGTTACTTAGTTGTGATCAGTTAAAAAACTTTCAAAGCAATGGCATGGTTTAAATAGTAAGGCTAGATTGTGAACAATATCAAAAGTTTTTGTAAAATCCAAAAAGTATATAAAGCAATACTTACTCTCATTCAGCGTGTGAAGCAGATTACTTGTGACTTCAATGAGCGTTTTCCAGCTTTGCTAAAATAAGAAGGCAGATTGTCATTTAGCTAAGAAATTATTGGCTTCGAGATAATCTAAAAAGACGGATTAGACGATATTCCAATAAATATAAATAACAAGAGGTTGCGCGTATACATCAGAGTCGATTGGTGTAATATAACCTTTATCAACGTGTACAAAGAAATCCATAGTAACGATTGCAAGAATTGCAAAATAATAACTCAGGGAATATATAGATCGGTTGTGAACAACAAAACTGGCCTTTTTAACACCCAGCCAACAATAAAAAAACTTTGTCAACAACTTCATTGAGTTAGTTATAAGCATCATATTCAGCATCACATTATACATCTCGTACATATTTACAAAAAAATTACCGATAAAAAACCTGGAGGACAATATTCTCAATTTTTTTTAAATAATAATTGATGTTGGTTCTTTGACTCAGATTCGGGACCATTTCGTGCTAATTTTTGATGTCCGATGGCAGCTTACTTCTGTCTTATTAAAAAGAGCAACCTTCGACATAGTCAAATATATAGGTGAGTGGAAGTTACAGCATACAATCGCAATACTGAGTCAAATATCCAGCGACTGAGATAAACATAGTAAAACACAGAAAGCGGAAAGTCCCGTATAAGGTCACTAAACGGTTCATTTTGATTTGATCATTTGTTAGCAAGTGAAATCAGATCTTAGCTATTCTTTGACGGCTGAATTAGAAGCACTAATTAATTACCGGTCATGCACAAAAGTTGCTCGGGGACGTGACAGTAGATTAAATTCAACCAGTGTTAAATTTAGATGTTTTGCCTGACGCGCTCTTGAATGAACGAAAATAATTGTATTTCTATGTTATTATATAATTTTTTTTCCTGTTGATTCGCCTGAGTTGCAATAACGCTGTAGAGCTGACATCCGAGGGGTATAGGAGCAAAGGGCTATGTATGGCATCCTACGTTCGGCCTGATGGTTATTTTTGCAACCATGGGGTAGTAGGATTTCAATCTACAAATAGTATACTTGATATGGCTGATCGGCCGACTTCTTTTGCTATAAACAACACTCATAATAATTATTATGTATTTATTTATTATGGAGCTTATCGCTTTACAATACCACCATATTTTAATCATAAGTTTACAAATATATGTATTTTAAAATTTACAATATTGCTCTATTTTTAATATATTGCACATAACCTTTTTTAAAACACTTAAAATTTTGTTCACTCTTTAATTAAGTTGGAAATTTATTAATTTTTTTATGAATAATTATAGTTTGAAGTTCTTCGGCGCTCCTTTCAGATTATATATGGTTGAGCCTCTGCCACCAATATGATCATATTTCGAAGATATTCCGAAACTAACCCATTTTTCATTTTGAATACAAAAAGGAATACATTTATCTCAATTCTTTGTTTAATATCAAGTCATAATAAAGAACTTAACATACTACTAATACGAGTGAAACGATTACATCGTAGAATTACACGCGTTGCGTTATTTTGTAATTTTTGTAACCTGTTCAAATCACCTTGATTACATATAAACAATATTGTAGAACAGTATTCAAAAAGCGGTCTTATAATACTGTTGTAAATATATATTTATCGTGGTAGAAATCGGAACTTTCTTTCTAAGGGGCTGTTCGAATCCAAGTCTTCGTCTTCGTCTTGTTATTACAGCTAGTGACGTAACACGACAAACTCAACTATTATAATAGTTTGAGGAGGTCGAAGCTAACCTGTCCAAATTCTTGTACCTAGCTTGATATTTGACGTTCTGTTAAAAGCTTGTGCTGTTTTACTTGATGCTTGTATCAGTCAATGATCAACGGTAAATTTGTAAGAAAATAAATTGTGTACAGAAATAGATCTAAGAGTTTAACGACTTTTTTACGGCTTCTTTCTTAAAAACCAAATTCTCTAATCAGTTAACTCTTCGCTTACAAGTGACAATTACAATTTATTTGAACGAAGGTTGTATGGTATTGCGTTGCCAGATCCCACATATAGTCTATATGTAATTTAAAATTTAGCTTTTTATCAAAAACCACTTCTAAGTATTTATACAAAACACATAGAGAATATATTAAAAACAATTCTTATTTTTATACTGCAGAAAGAACTGACAATCCTTTTTTTTCCAGAGATGCTAAAATTCTTTACAACCAAGAGCCGCCTAAGAAAAAGAAGAAGCTGTCTTCCATAGCACATAATACTAGTGAAAAAGTTCTGAGGAAAAAAAAGGTAATTTACAATATGCGAAAATTGTTTCAATTCAGCGTTATTTTATTTTGTTAATTTTAGCGTAAATTTATCGAGGCAGAATTTGGAACAGCTTCTCAAAGGCCGTCATCTAATAATTCTTCTTATACTACAAGTATCAGCCAACACACGGTCAGTACAGCTACAACCAGGAGAGCTATTCGTTTGGAATTCAATAAAACTGGACGAAAATATTTTAAAAAATTCATCCCAAAATACCATATGTTTAAACACGAAAATGATGCTAATAGTGAAATGGATTGCCATATAATAAAAGCTATTCCGATAAAGAACCTCCCGAAAAAATATAGAGATCTACAACTTGGAAGAAAAACAATTTACTCAATTTTATTTTTAGCACTTAATTTAATTGAGGATGATATTCAATTACACGATCTTCTTCGATTTATGCGTGAAGGTCATCTATCATCCACGAAAATTGTCCATCTATTTCCAGAAAATGTTGCAGAGAACTGTGAAAATGTAATTAATTCCAAACGTTTTAGCTCGAAAACTCATTTATTTCGTGACTCAGTTATTCGAAGACATGCAGCATTATTATGCAAACTAATACATATTCCTAATTTGAAAACTCCAAATATTATAAAACTCACGAGACGTTTTGTAACTGATTTGTGCTTACCTACGGAAATTGCTACGTTTATAGAACGTTTAATTCAATTCTGTCCACCAAATATGCATTTTCGATTTCAATCTGAATACACTCCTTGTTATGAGGGCCGTGCAATGGCTTATATAATATTTGTGCTAAAGTTGCTATTCGGATTAGATGATGTTAAAGAGAAAGCGATCTCTCGATGTACAAGAAAAATAAATCAGAAACTTAGCGAATTAAAGGAAGAAAAGAAGAAACTTTTTGTTTGGGAAGAGTGGAGAAATTACATTGAAATGAGAAAAATAGTACTAACACAATGCCATTTCCCAACGAGCTTAGCTCTTAAACAAAACGTGAATTCTTCTCACTTTATTGATCATTTGAATTTTGAGCAAAGGATAACAGAAGAAGACGTTGTTAGAAGTCGAAGAGTAAATATACAAAATATGGAAAAAATTTTCGACAGTTTTCAAATTAAGTTCAAAAATAATTATAACGATGGTCCTCCAGAAACATTAAATTTTCCTCCTTCACTAACGCCTAATAAGGCATACTTAGAAAATATTTTGGAAAATCCACCAAGTGAAATTTATATACCTGATCTCTTGAGGGAGGTAGATCATTCTGAACTGGATCTCATGTCATTTTTGAAACCATCGAAATTAAGAAAATTCTTCCAAGACTATTCTATTCAGATAAATGTTAAACGTTTAAAAAACAATTCAAACCAGAATACTGAAAGCATTTTCAGAAATTTTAGCGATATTGAAAGACGGGAATATTTCCAAAATGTAAGATTCCGAAAACCGATTTTTGATATTAATGAAGAACAGTGGTTAGAGAGAATTTGGAAGGAAGACAAAGCAATTAATATCTCTACTATCAGCCAGCAAACAGTTAGAAACAAAACCAAAGTCAAAGCTAAAAAAAAAATTGCTTTAATCGATCAATTGCTGGATATTGTTGCAAAAAATCAAGCTGAAGAAAAAAAAAATTTAAAAAGAAACGAAGAGAAAAATGTACAAAAAAATGAAGAGAAACAGAATTCTTCGGCGCCAATTGAAGAAGTTGCAGATAACAATAAAACTTATTTACCTCCACTGTTTAATTCATTTGATATTTTTAGTGAAAAGAATATGCTGCCCTTAGATAAAACTACTTACATAGAGCCGCGCCGCAACTTGGAAAATGTTGACCTATTTGAAAATTTAAAGGATGATGATGAATCAGAGTTGGAACTAGTTTTAGATACACAAATGGATTTTCTCATATCAAACCTTGATTATTGGATATTTTTTGGTGAAATGATCAAACTTCCTGATGCATTATTCCTGGAAGTACTAAAAAAACTCCCTAGTAATTTTGTATGGCTTTTAGATGCATGCTCTGAAATGATTGGTGTTGAGCGTGAGTATATTTATCAGGAGCTTTTAACAATTGAGAATTATTTCAGTTATGTGCTTGAGCCAATTAAAGAATTTAAAAATAAGTTAGTTTTTAAAAAGAAGTGTCAATTTAAAAATTTGGCAAATAGAATTGAAACTTATAAATTGTTGTGGTAGGTAGGGTGGTCTAGGCAAAACTAATGTAATTCAATTTTTCAAATATATGTTATATATTCAATGTGTACGAAGCATTACTCCTTTTCTTGCATTATTCATGTAGCACATTGAGTGTAATAGGTCACATTAAAGAGGAGGGTCCACTCTACAGTTTACAACTTTTATAAAAAAAAGTTATGTTAATGACCTTTTTGTAAAAATAATAGAGGTTAAATTAAAAAAAAGGTAAGAAAATCCTAAATTTTCATTTTAGAATCCTCCCTGAGACGAGTGGGGTACAGAGCTGGTTGAGCTGTCGTTGGAAAGGCTGTGACCGTACGCCCTGTACTTTTTAAGATACGGAGTGTTATGTGAAAATCTAGCTGTTTTTCTTAATCACCCTATAACTCCCAAACGGTTGATCTGGAGCCCCGCCCCCCCCCCCCATAACACTTCATAATACATATAATTCTTTTATAAACCAACTACAAAGCGTTTATAAATTTGTACCCGAGGTATCTCATCCTACAAAGTGGTGTCAGAAGAGGAGATTTACATAAAAGAACTGTAAAACTAATTAATTTGAAAGTGCATCGAAAAAGTTGTGCATTTTTTTGTGAACATCAAAGGCACGTATGTATGTACATAGCACAGTGATAAAGCAAAGTAAATGAGTTTTAGATACGATGTAGAAAACTAGGTAAGCATAAACGCAAGATACGGAAAGGAAAGATCAAGAAGGCTGAAAAGAGGAAATATCTAAGCAAGGAGAGGATATGCAATTTACAAAGGAAATACTCACGACGGAAGATGGAAAAGATCACGAATAAGTACAAAAAGGATTTGTAGGTCAGAATTTTCTTACGGAGTTCCGTACAGGTTTTGATTGTTTTTATTTGCAATGAATAAATAAATGAAAATAAATTAGACGCGACATTGACGACATACAAATGTTATCGGAATATATAGATTTCTATATTTTTAAGCTCGATAGGATTTAATATAATTTCATGGATAAAATAAATAAATTTAAGTTTGTTGAATTACAAGATAAACTCAAAGAACGGGGACTTCCTACTAATTATCGTGTAAAAAAAACTTAGTGCAGAGGCTTTACATAGCTCCTATAAGTGGTGAAAATACTGATGAAAGTGAATTAGGTAGTTTTCACGGTTTTGACGATTCTGAAGATATAAACGAAAGTTCTGATATTTATAAATCAGGCGAAAGTATTTTGAGCGAAATTTTAAATAATTTAGAAACAAACTCGTATTAGCGTAAAAAATTCACGACAGACAATTGAAAGTGCCGTTTCTAATCATTCAATTAATTTTGATACTGTTGCTTTAAGACAAAACAAAGAGCCAAGTTCGTTGAACGTCAATACTGAGAAGATTACTCCACCAAGGCGTATAGATTTAGAAAAAAGCACGACAATGACAGATATTGAAAGTAGTTTCTCTTTCCGCGATCTAGAAGTCTTTGGAGAGTATCAGTGGCGAATCTGGCAAAGACATCATAATATAGTTAAAGCAGTACTAAGATATCTCAACTATCAGTACGTTTACATGAATACTTGAGTACTTGACTTGAAATCCAGGGCGGTTGAGTGAATTAATTCCAATTACTTGACTTGAATTTTTTTTGAATTTAATTTTCCAATTACTTAAGTTGAAATTTACGGTTGAATGAGCCTTTTCATGATATTTTGATTACTTCAAGCATACTTCAAGTATTCATGTAAATGGAATGATATTCAGAAGTATATCTATGCGAGAAAATTGTTAAAAGGGGCAGCCCGGTTAGCGATAGAGTCTGATACAAATGTTCAAAATTGGAAAGCACTAAAAGAATTTTTGATGGAAGAGTTTACCACGACTACGTGTGGCATAAGCTTGCATAAAGCGTTAGAAAGCCGAAAAAATCGCCTAGCGAATCATATCTTTATGCTATGAAACAAATTGTCAATAGAGGTATCATGGATGAAGAGTCTATAGTTGCTTATATAATAGCAGGCATACCCGATGACGTTTCCAATAAAGCCCTCTTATATGAAGCGAAATCTATTCAGGAACTAAACCCAAGCTTGAAGCATATAAAATTATGAAAAGCCAAGAAACAGCTGCAAAGAATTCGCAGAGTACAGTAAAATAATCCCAAAGCCGAGTACACAGAAACCAAGTCCTGGAAAAGTTAGATGTGCAATTTGTGGAGCATACTCGCACACTCGGAATGATTGTCCGCATAAAGCAAAAGGTCAATGTTGTTTCAACTGTAATGATTTCGGTCACATTTCTGCAAATTGTCCAAAACCAAGAAAGCGAAGAGATTTTCAAGGAAAATCTAGCCAAGTTAACACAATAACACTACCCGACTCAAATGTTATGGTAGTTGTTGATGTTCAAGAGCTCATTGCGTTAGTAGATACGGGCAGCGATGTTACTTTAGTGCAAAGATCATCGAAAGATCGAGGTCCCGGCACTCTTCTTGCTGGCTTTGGTTGTAATTTGAAGAGGACTATTTGCTTGTGTCCTCTTTCTATCAGTATAGATGATGGAGCATTTCCTGTGATGTGTCATGTAGGTCCTGATGAATGGCAAAGACAAGATATGCTAATCGGGTAGAATTAGCTTAAAAACGCTGTTCTGATAGTTGAAGGAGGAAAAGTTAATATCCATAAAAGATAAGCCACTAATTTCCTTTAGCAGATGGATGTAATGGGGCTCTCTCGAGATGAGGAATACCCGAATGTAAGTGAAGTACAAGACAAATCATTACAACATGAAGTAAGAAATCGTGGAATACTCACCTGAGAAAACAACTACTTCTTGCATAGAAATGCATATTACGCTAGAGAACGAAACACCAGTATATCAAAGACCGAGACGACTCCCAATGAAAGAAAGACAAATAGCTAACGAACAGGTATAGCAATGATTAGATGAGGGCATGGATGGATGGATTGAAGATAGGTTGAGTCCCCCTGAGGGGGGGGGGGGGTCCTGGAATGTAGGCCACGGTAAGACCCGTTGTTCACCCTCCAGACCCAGGAGCAATGATCATAGGTCCCAGCCAGACGCTCTTAGGAACCATAAAATTGGCTTCCAAACCTCCCTACCGGCCTCATGCAATTCATCCAGGAGGTGTGAGCCAAGGAATCTATAACGTTTTTCGGAGATAGAAAGTGAGTCACCGTTTCGGATTCCTCACCGCATCCTGTACATAACGGATTATCAATAAGTCCCAACTTATGTAGGTGACCCTGAGAGAACAGTGTCCAGTAAGAATAGACACCAAAATTCTCAGGGTAGGCTTGCTCAGTCATAGCAGCCTTTTTGTGAAACCTGGGTTAAGCATGCCGCACAGTTCCTTTGTTGTTCTACCCGAACCGTCGTCTAACCAAAGACAACTGTGTTGGCAATCGGCGCAAGTCACGATTTTAGATACAAGGCGTCCCGGTGCGATCCCAATTGTGGAGAGTGGTGCGTCCGAAGTCGCACCAAGACGCGCAAGTTCGTCTGCTTTTTCCTTTCCGCCAACTTCACTGTGACCAGGCACCCAAAGAACGAGTACCCTCCAGTACTAAGTTGGAGGTTGTGAAGGGCCTTGACAAGGCCTTGATTGCTGCTTGGCTGTCCGAGCAGATGGCAATCTCCTTATTATCAGTGTCTGAGTCAAGGAGGTACCTTCCCGCTTCAAGAATGGCCTTGACTTCTGCCTGGAAGACCGTAACATGGCTTTTGTATGATCAGTTCCAAATGAGGCTCTCACAGTTACGCTGAGTAAGCACAATCTTTTCCAGTATCTTACGATGATTGGCATATTCCATCGCTTTCCACCACACCACAGAGCCGTATGTTAACATGGGTCGGATGACACTAGTGTATATCCATAGGATCATCCGCGGTTTGAGTCCCCACTTTTTCGCTATAGTACTGCGGCACATTGCGAACGCTCTAAGAGCTTTGTTCGCTCTGTCCTCAAGGTGTGGTTTCCAGTTTAGCTTTTTATCTAGTATAATGCCTAGATATTTCGTATGCGTAAGCGTAGCATACCGTTTTGTATCCCATCCGGGTGAGAGTTAGCAAGAGACCATCCATAATGAGCACCCACGGTAAAGGTGATAGGATACCACCTTGTGGGGTGCCCCTGTGGACTTTTTTCACTCGACTTACCCCACCCAGACCGGCGAAAACGGTTCTTTTATTCAACATGTGTGCAATCTAGTTTACTAGGGTCTGCTTCACGCCATGCTTTGTCAGCGTTTCACTAAATTTATGTAGAAGAACATTATTAAAGGCCCCTTCATCGCTGTAGAAGAAGACTGGAATGGTTTGAACGAATTCACTGTCCATACAATCGACTCATCCATTATGAAGGTTACGTATCTACATATCCCCGGAGGAAATCTCGGGTTGATTTTGGAGAGAAATCTTTTTAACTTAGACATCTCATTCACACCGTCAACATTCTCGCAGAAGAGTTGCCATGATTTTTTCTTGGATTTTCGGATTGAATATTTGGACTGACGTAGGACGCGTTGGTAATCTAACCATTCGTCTACGCCGTTTGTTCTTTTGGCTTTGTTGTATAACCTTCACACGATTTTGCGCTGATCTCTAAGTTCACGCGTTAGCCAAGGTGGAACAGAGCTCTGCTCTGTCCTCCTGACCGGACATGAAGTCTCAAAGAACTGGATCAGCGCCGTGGTAATTTCTTCGGCCCCCCTATCAATAAATGCACTTGAGGATAAGTGCATGACAGAGAGGTCTGCTAGCCTCTCTGTGAGCGAGTGGTTGACCTCCTCCCAATTGGTCAACCCAATTGTCATATCTAATTCAAAACGTATGTAATGGTGGTCGGAGAGCGAAACCTCTGCCGAAACCCTGCAGTTAAGAACATACGACGTCAGTTGACTTGTTGCAAGACTTAGGTATAGAGCCTCTCATCGCCTTTATTTAGTACATGCATGTTAGTAGTTAAAATAAAATCAAGAAGTGACTCCCCTCTGCTGTTACAATCGGTGCTACCCCAGATCGTGTGATATGAGTTGGCATCGCATCCAATTAATGGGGGTTGGCATGTGCACTGGGAGGTCGTCACCACTCAGCCCCTTGAGGGCATAATAACGAACAGCAACTTAGATTTTGCTAGCCCTGTAGTGCTTGCTAAAAAGGCAGATGGATCTCCAAGACTTTGTATCGATTACCGAAACTTGAATCAGAAAATCGTTAAAGATCGTTATCCTTTACCAATAATCGAAGAGATTTTGGAAAATTTCTATAACGCTAAGGTTTTCACATCATTGGACTTTCAAAATGGATTCTTCCAAGTCGACATAGCAGGGCCAAGTCGGAAATATACTGCGTTCGTCACGAGTGAAGGACAATATGAATTTGTTAAAGCTTCTTTTTGCTTGTGTAATTCGCCTGCAGTTTTCAACGCTTTGTGACCACTATTTTTCAGCCATTAATTCGAAGCAATGTGATGCTTGTCTACATGGACGATATCATAGTCCCATCCGAAAATGAGACGCGGAACTTAAAGAAGTTAAAACTAGTTCTGCAAATAGCTGAAGACTGAAAAGAATCATAAAATGGAGTAAGTGTAAGTTTCTAAGAAGAAGAATCGAGTTTTTTGGACACGAAATAGAGAAAGGAGCTGTTAGACCGTTAAGAGAAAATATGAAGGCTGTAACAGGATTCCCAAAACCAAAATCTGTCAAGGATGTACGAAGTTTCTTGGGGTTGACGGGCATATTTCGATAATTTATTGCTAACTACGCGACGATAGCCAGACCTCTAACGAATTTGACGCGGAAGGATATAGGCTTAAAATTTGGAAGTGAAGAAATATGCGCCTTTAATCAATTAAAACATTGCCTCTGTAAAGACCCAATTTTGAAGTTATTTGATCCTAATTATAGAAACCGAGTTACACACTGACACGAGCAAGGTAGACTTTGGAATGGTGTTCTTACAGGGGAATAAGGACGACAACAAGTTTCATCCAGTATTCTTTATCAGCTTTAATACGTCACAATTTGAGACGAATTACACAAGTTATGAATTGGAAGTGTTGGCGACAATAAAATCACTTCAACGACTACGAAGCTATTTACTAGGACTTAAGTTCAAGATTTTTACGAACTAACTCACTTCAACTCAGAATGAAAAAACAAGAACTATCCAGCCGAGTTGCGAGATGGACAATGATTTTAGAAGAGTATGATTGTACAGTTATTCACCGTTTAGCTACTGCAATGCGCCATGTTGATGCGCTTAGCCGTTATGCCGTTATCCTACTGTATTTGCGGTAGAAGAACGTATGCTGCACAGAATAAGCAAATCTCAGGATGAAGACGAGAACTGCCGTTTGATTATCACAATTATCAATCATAACGCTTATGACGACTATCTTCTAAAAAATGGTATCTTATACAAGTTTGAAAACGGTAGCTACCTGTTGGTACTACCAAAATCTATGCAAAGCGACGTTATAAAATCATTGCACAATCAAGGTCATTTAAATGCTCGAAAGGTTGTAGCGATACTTCGTTAAGTTTTATCACATCCCGAAGCTTGCACTAAAAGTTGAATCCTGGTATCGAGAAAAGCAGGTAAACACGAAGGATCCCGGAACCATATAGAAAAAGTTGACGTTCCATTGTATACTTACCACATGGATCATTTAGGGTCACTTGCATCTACTATGCGAAGAACTATAAGTATTTGTTCGTAGTCATCGACGCATTCACGAAATTTTCTTGGATTTATCCTGTGAAGGATACTTCATCAAATGAGGTGCTTCGCATATTACAGCTGCAGAGTGACATATTTGGAAATCCGTGGCTAGTAATCACAGATAGTGGTACGGCATTCACCTTCAATTCTTTCAAGGATTATTGCGAAACCCAAGGAATAAATCACATCGTTGTTACGAGTGGAGCGATTGAATCAGGTCATTCTATCAGTTCTAGCCAGATGTCGATGAAGGAGCCCGAAAAGTGGTATAAACATGTGTCAAAGTTACAAGTTTTTTTGAATTCTACGAAAACTAGAGCAACTGGGAAGACGCCGCTTGAATTATTAATAGGTGTACCAATGAGAAAGCCTGAATACCTGGACTTGTCCCCAATACTGGAGAATATCGTATACGTGAGCTAGTGGCTATTAAGAAGACTCAGCTTAGTCCTGGTACAAAGATACATCCAAAGTTTATGGGTCCCTATGAGGTCACAAAAGTAAAAGGTAAAGACAGATACGAGCTTAGGAAAGTAGGTCTTCACGAAGGACCTAACTTAACACATTCAGCTGTGGATAACATGAAACCTTGGGAAACCGGTGAAGAAGATGACTCATCTGCGGCAGACGATTTGTAGGATGGCCGGATGTGGGAACCTCAAAATGATTTTTAGAGAAACAGAAGTAAACAATGAAAATGAAACCGACATGCCAACTGCGGAGTTAACGGAACCTATCTTCAACCTGAGACAACTTACATCTAGATGTGCAAAACCACACAAAAACGCGGTCCAACTAAAACGAGCTAATGGCCCTCTAATAATAAGCTCTACACATTCTCTCTCTCTTTTGCTGTATTATGCCACATATATTCTTCGCAATGATAGCTTTCTTTGGTTGAATAAAAAGTTAAAGAGCTTTCAAAAAGTGTTCTGGGTTTATATGGAGTTTTGCACATCTAGTTGTAAGTTGTCTCAGCTTTAACCAAGCAACGAGTGGCTTTTCAGCAGACAGTCGAGTCTTCGCCGTGAATCCGTTCGGATCTGATTTATTGTACAAGTATTTTCGTTCCTTTTAACAATTAAACCCCGTTTTGTTTCAAATTAGTTCTTAACAAAATTGGATTAACTTCATAATACATATAATTCTTTATAAACCAAATACAAAGCGTTTATTATTTTGTACCCGAAGTATCTCAATCCTACATATACATATATGTTACGATCAATGTGTTTAATGTGGTCGTTTTTTTAAATGACAGGACAATGTATAAAATGCCCAATTTTGTCTGCAGTTATTTGACAAATGGTTTGGACATTTCATATAATGCCCATACCAGTAGAAAAAAATCGGAGTGCTCCTTCTAGAAGCAACAAAGAAGTACATAATTTGGTTAGATTTCAGTATTGCTCTAAGGGAAGTCTAAAAGGGGAAATTCTTGACCAGAGATAAGGGAGTGAAATAAAATTGAAATATGCGCAATTCATGTCACATATTTTTTGTGCGTCGGTGTCCCATTTTATTCTATACATGATAGCTATGTAGTTTAGACCGACGGCGCGTCATGTGTGCTTTTTGTTAAAAGAAAGTTGCTAAAATGATTTTTTTTATGTTATAATTAAAATTGTGAAATGTTTTTAAAAATGAATTTTCTCTAAAATGGTTTTATTTCAAACAGCTCCCTGATTACTCGCAGGATGACCTCGCCTTTCCCACGGTACAGAAAATACAAGTATAGTAAGTAAATTTTGACACATTGCAGCTGATGTAATATTTTAGTTTAGTTTTTTTTTTATAAAGTTTTTACCATAAATTTCAATAGAGTAAAAGATGTATTTCTAGGTTCAAGTTAAAATGCAAACAGAAAAAAAATATGCTTTTTATGCCATAAATGTATTAAGATCATAAATATAATATTTAATTAATATATGATTAAGCTTTTCGCGTCTAACTTAAATAGTTTTCATTATTATAAAATAAAATTCAGCTCGAATAGTTACAATGTATACCAACATATGGCAGATGAGTTCACTTACCAGGATCGTCAGGTATTTCCAAATAATTAAATTTTAATTAAAATTCGAAGGTACGAAAATGTTCAACATTCAAATTGTTTATTTAAAATAACATTTTATACTGGATATGGATACATTCGCCAGCCAAGAACTCCTTCCTCCATGGTTTCTGGACTTCCATGACCAATTCTCAAGCGTTACGAAAGGATAATAAATCAACAATTCCTTCTGTTTTCCAAGCATCTATTTGATTTATATATATTAACATCCCTATGCTGATGTTTTTCGGGCGATCTTAAAGCTACAATTTCAAAACTGCGATTCCAAAGTTGTAATCTCGAAGATGCGATTTTAAAGTTGTAATTCCAAAGCACCGAAGTTTCGAATTGGGATCCCACCGCTGCCACCAATGTTGTGATCAACGTGTCACCAGTGTCACAGGGGGAATATTCAGGACATTTTAATTAAAAAAATAAATAAAACTCATTCAAATCAAATATTAATTTAATTGAATGAAGATTTTTATTTTTTAGCCACTTCGGGCGGTTATAATTATATTTATTAATATTAATTCACTTCTCTTTACTAGGGTTTAAAACTGGTCAATATTTATAACTTAGTACTTCTTACCCGCGATGCATTTGCTGATCTTTCCCCGATTTTTACTCAAAAATTCCATTTAACGTATTTCGAAGACGCGATAGTGTCTGCAAAAGTATCCCACTTGTCGTGTACATATGCATGTACACTGCCTTAATCAATCAGATAATTCTTGTTGAAAATGATATAGCAAGAAATGGAAAAAAATATCATGTGGATGGAAGGCAAAACGTGTGTCTTCGGGTCAGTACACTTCTATGAGCATAATCAGTTTAGTTTTATATATGGCATTGTGCTGGACTAAAATTGTTTTCAAACCCAATACATATATCTGCATGCTGTAGTCCAAGTTTTGATGCAAGTCGTGGTTTTTTTTTTTCAAAAGTGGACAGATCCGACCTACTCCTGGCGCTGTGTTGCTTTCATCGCATTTTTCCACTTTTATGTCCTAGTAAATTAGTAGTAGTAGAATTTATTCCCGGCAACACTTTAAAAAAAGAGTCCTATGACGATTATGTTTGCAGCATAGAGCTCATTTCTTGTTTAGTTTGCACCCATAGAAACCTTTCCCATATGTACACAAAATTATAACCCATGTGCTGCTATGGTGTGAAAAATCGTTATGCTCAATAGTCATGATCTGTGGCAGCAACCGCATGCGTGAGATTTCAAGCATTTCTTCTTAGCTAGACAAAGTACAGTTACAGTACGTTTACATGAATTCTTGAGTACTGGTCTTGAAATCCACTTGAAACTCAAGTAGGGTTTTTGGTTGAATTAATTTCAATTACTTGACTTGAAATTTTCTTGAAATTTACTTGAAGTGACTTTTTACCTTTGACAACTCTGCATTAGGTTCAGTACATAGGTACGGATTTTTAGATAAATATCTTGAGAAAAGTGCTAAAAGTCATAATATGAATCATCAACAATGATCTTCTTCTTGTTCCTCTTTGCCGTTTTCATACTAGCAGAAATGAAAAATGTTCAAGTACTGAAGTTGCGTTTACATGAATTTTTTCAAGTAAATCGAACAAAATTTTGTGATTTACTTGACTCAAGCATACTTGAAGTCATTGCGCGTTTACATAATATTTTGATTACTTGATCTCTACTTGAAGTATACTTCAAGTATTCATGTAAACGTACTGAAAGTAAGGCATATAGGTAAGTAATAATTGTTTTTAAGGGCTTAGGTTTTTATAGTATGTTTTTCTTGCAGTTATCAAATAATATTCTAATATTAGGTAAAACTAGTTCTTTTTTTTTTTATTAATTTAAAGAAATTTTGGCCAGCCGGTATTTAGAAAATAATTTTCAATAAAATTTGATTCATGGCCGGAAATGGAGACTATGTTACTTTTAGCGGCCATTTACTAAAATTTGCTGGAATTTCATGAAAAGGAATCCTAAAATTGCCTTTAAACGAGGGCGTAAGTAATTGTTATTAAGACTTTTTATCATCTAGCTTAAAAATGTCACATACATCGAAGGTGAAAGTACCACCACAGAAGTTGATTCAGAAAAGTAAAGAGAAGAAAGTATAAATAAGAAAAATCAGCAAAATTTACAGAGTTCCCAGCTTCAAGAAAAACTTAGAAGGAAACTACCAGAAGGTATACTCACAGAAACGAAAGAGGAGGAAAAAAATTGTAAAAGTTTGAAAAACGCAGCTTTTCACTTATCTCTAAGGATTTAGTTGATATTGTTCAACAAATTGTAAATGATTAGAAAAACACCTTTCAAAGATGGTCGACCGGGTAAAACCTGGCTGTCGTTATTTTTGAAAAAACATTCTGAGATTGCAATTTTTTTCTACGATAGGAAGAGTTAATAACTGGGTAATAGAAGGATAAATTAAAAGCCAGTTATTCTCTTTGTCGATGGGCATTAATCCCGTCTAACATTAGAGGTAAGCGATAATGGGATAATTTTTTATGCCCTTCCAACGAACACTACCCCCAGCAACTTGCGGACGTAATTGAAAAGGAATGGAAAAGTACTGTGGCGAATTGGGAAAAGCAACCTGAAAATGCACATAAATCTCTAACAAAAATAACATTTTGCCCACTTTTGGAAATTGTTTTGGACACAGGAAGATTCCGGCTGTGGACTGCTTCCATTAAATCCATTTGCTGTCAATTACCCAAAATGTGTGCAGAGCTAAATCGATAACCTTAACCAAGCAAAGCAAATCAAGAAAGCATTTCTGAAAATCTGTGGCGACATGCCTGTGTGTGTGTCAGTGTGGATAAAGTGTCTCCATAGGAAAAAAATCACACTTTTCCTTATTTTGTGTCCCTTAGTCCCTCCTTGCGATAAATGTCCCTGAAACAAAATTTATGTTAATTAGCCATGTAGTGTAGTGCACTCTTCACACTGGTTTAAATACGATACAATAAATGCTATAATGGTGTAAGGCAATATATTTTTATTTTGGAAAAAGATTGTACGAATTTTGAAAAAGAGTTACACATTTTTTTTTTGTTAATAAATTTTTAAGCTAAGATTGGTGGATTCCTGCTTCTATTGTTACAGGTGCTGTGGTAGCACATAACCGCAAGAGTAATTGAAGGGCGAACACCGCTGCCGCTCCATCCATGCCTCTGGCACTGGACGAATTGTTGGATTTTGTTTTGAACACCGCTGACGTTCCATTGGGCCCTTGGGCGAATTAAATATTGTCTTGTTTTCAGCCTAAGTGTTCACCGGCATAGAATGTGAGTACCATTAGTTACCAATCAAGGGCTATTTGTACACTAGGGCTTATATCATTACTTCAACTCAGGTGCAGTGCCTACAACTAAAGGCTTGCAGCTATCGAATTCGAACATCTGCGGTCGTCAAGTTGACATTGACCCAACTTGATACTGAACATTGGCTAGCTTCTATCGGATAAAGCTAATTTTAGCTGCTAGATTCGCTTCAAATTCTTGTCTTCCACCCACTTCACAAACACCTGTTTTGCATCGCCCGTGCGAATGTGTACAAGAGCCAATACACGTTCGTACGAGGGACGTGTTCAGGGTCCTTAAGGGGATCAACGTCTCCAAAGCCGCAGGTCCTGATGGATTTTCGCCCCTGTTAATTAAAAGCTGTGCCTCATCCTTGGCTAAACCTCTGCGCAAACTATTCTACTTGTCTTATTCGACAGGAAAATTTCCAACTGCTTGGAAGCTAGCTCACGTTCAGCCTATTCCCAAGAAAGGAGAGGGTAGCGATCCCTCAAATTATCGACCAATTGCGATCACTTCGATTCTTTCAAAGGTTTTTGAATCTATCATTAACTCAAAATTAATGAAGTATCTAGAAACTAATCATCTCATCAACGATAGCCAATATGGCTTCCGAGCTGGACGCTCATCTGGAGAGTTGCTGACCTTTCTTACGGAACGTTGGAACCGTAGTCTTTGCAATTTTCGTGAGTCTTAAATCGTTGCCCTAGATATTTCAAAAGCCTTTGATAGAGTCTGGCATCCAGCCCGTTTAGCCAAACTTAAAGCACTTGGTCTCTCCCCTCCTCTTATATTATGGATTGAAAGTTTCCTATTTAGTCGCCAAATACGTGTTGTATTAGATGGCGTTACATCTGAACCGCATCTCATAAATGCCGGTGTGCCTCAAGGCTCTGTTATCTCTCCAACTCTCTCTTTAATTTTCATTAATGATCTGCTTTCCCTTACTTTCAATCCCATCCATAGTTTCGCAGATGACAGTACTCTTGATTTCGCTTACTCCTTTGACACTCTTGCGGAATCCAGGGGGAATGCCGAATGTGTTAAACGGGATTGCATGACTAGATCATTGAATAACGATTTTAACAATATCCTCGCTTGGGGCAAAGCGAATCGCGTCGAATTCAATGCATCTAAGACCCAAAGCTGTCTCATCTCATTAAAACAAGATCATAACTTAACCACACCCTTTTTTTTATGGAGCATTAATTTCTGATTCACCGTCACTAAGCATTCTTGGCATTAATATTTCCAGTAAGTTAAACTGGACAGATCACATCTTCTCTATTGCCAAAGAAGCATAGAAATGTATTGGATTTCTGAAAAGATGTAAGAAATATTTCAGCCCGTCAAATCTAGCGCTTCTCTACAAGTCCTACATTAGACCTAGAATGGAATACAACTCCCATATATGGGCTGGGGCTGGTCGCACAGCCTAAGCTTCATTGGATATTGTCCAAAAGAGAGTCTTAAAGCTCATTGGCGATTTGGCAATAACTTGTCATATCGACTCACTCGAGCACCGCCGCAATGTTGGATGCCTTTTGCTTCTTTATGGCTATAGGCATGGTCAATGTTCTGATGAAATATCTAGTCTAATCCCTTGTAGAATGATTCCTGCACGCAATACTCGCACTGCAAACCGCGCACATCCTTTAACCCTTCAAATTACTTTCGGCCGTACAGTAAAATTCCGTGATGCTTTTTTATCCCGAACACGAATGTGGAACAGCTTACCATCTTCTGTTTTTCCTCTGGCATACAATCTGCGGAAGTTTAAGGGCGACATACATCGGCACCTCCACCACTCTCCTCATATCCCTTAATCCTTTCCCTATCTCCTTCCTGCCATGCTGTGCTTTGCATCATAGGGTATCCCCTGAGCTTGGCTTAATAATATAAAGAAAAAAAATCGCAACTGACAAGCAGCATCACGCACTCTGAGTAAAAATTGACCCGCCTGACCGTCATAGGAACCGTCGGGATCAGCCGTGAACAGTTCACTACGATACAGTTGCTCTCTATATTTCAGGGCAAGTGGAGCACTTTTAGCAGACTGTTGTGGGAAGCGAGCAGTTGGACTATATCCCAGTCCTATCGCCGACACCGCTTCCAGCGCTGACCCGCATTCTCAGACCTTCAAGAAATAACAGCACCTATTATATCAATACCTTTCTACCTTATCAAGATTACACCTTATATTGCGGATATCTGCTTAGATATCCTCACATCCTCCGGAAGAGATCGCATCTACTACATCAAGACTCGATACCGTTCTTATCAAGTTTACATCTTCTGCCCCTGTTACTCAGCCGGTGGCAGGTATCACAGTTGTCCAGCCATATTACCTCAAGAGCTGTCAAGACACACACACCGCTTATTTCTAGTAGGGCGGTAGGGTCATAGCCCCACTAAAAATGTACCGTGTAAAGCATTTGATATAGTAATTGAAGCGATATTAACGAAGTGAGGGAGCAGTTAGATAGCTAGGAAGTTCCCTTAGATGCTATAAGTAACATTTTGAAAAGAGAAGACAACGAAAATTTTGACAGTTGGTACACGAACAAGGTATATAGTAGACAAGTTATTCCCATTAAAATTTTGACACATTGCAGCTGATAGCCTGTAACTAATTCTGTGACTAATGTATGTATATACATTTTTATACGAAAGACAGAGAGAGGAGAGAGAGTATTGTGTTCTCTGTACCGTAATTTCTTATACATTTTCACGATATTTCGTTACTAATGGCGGAACGTGGTTCGTAATGGGAATATCTTGTATTCTACATATATACCTTGATAAACGAATGCAAATCAATGACCATGAAAATTGCACGAATTAGCTGCAAAGGATTCTTTGAAGAGAATTTTATATGATTTTATTGACATTAATGTAGCAAGAAATAATCTAATGTCGATTTCGATGGGACCATTTCAGTTTTGCACTTTTTCTGGCAGCGGTGAACTGGCAGAACTGAAGTCCATCGAACATATTTTTGTCATATTCCTTGTATTTGTGGGCACACGTATTATATACACGGAACTGTCAAACGTAATAAATGTTCTTTATTGATATATAGAAACAATTTTTTTTTTAACTTAAAGCCAATTACCCAAATAAAAATATTTAATTCATTCAACTCCAAAATTTCACAAATAACCGCGAGAGTGCACTTTGACAGAGCAGATGACAATTCAACCTCAACATGTATTTGTAACACCGAGAAAATATCTGGTGCAAAGTAGGGGAAGTGTGTGCAAAACTTGTGTTGCACTTCTGCTATAAAAATTGTCCCATCGAACATTTTCAGTGTTGAACTGCTGGAAAAAGTGCAATACTGGTGTTGCACCAAAGTCCCATCGAAATCGACATTAATAATGATTCTCCTTTTTCTTACCAGTAGATAAATCGTTAACTTAACAACTTCCATCGGATCAGGTATATGAATAAAAGATCTTAAAACTGAATGTCATATTAATGTAGAATTAAATTATGGCGATGTCTTATGTTTCTCTCGATGAACTCTAAAACCGACTAGTGACTAAAGAAAATTTTATATAAATTGAATACACGAAACGTCTCAAGTAAAGCTTCCTCAGCACTCATACAACAAACATATTGTATATATATGTTTTGTATCTTTTCGCTACACAGCTACATATGAGTATGCACATGTATATATTCAAATGCATCACATCACAGGTTGTTTTGCCTTTCGTCCGTCCAAAACCCCAAATATGAAATATAGAAGTGTAAAGTAAATTGTTATATTTTCTGTAAATAAGCTCGAGCACAGGTGACCAAACTTATTAACATTCAGTTATCGGATGTATGTCTGTCGATCAAGTAGTCAGCAACATCTAATCCGGGCGGATTTATATCTATCAATCGTTTATTAGAGAGTCGTATAAATATTGTAGTACATATTATTACTATAAGCATTCTAGCTATACAGTATACTTGCAACGCGTCTGATAGCTTACAAACAACGGTTAAGATAATCTAGTGAACGTATACTATATTTTATACCTACCTATTCTACGACCTCCCTTTTTTTTTCTATGGTTTTCTTTAAATGCGTTGCATGCTGCTGTTAATTATTCAATTCTGATTGTAACGTGTTAATAATTTTTTATTTTTTTTTGTGAACATTGGTGCTCTTGGATACTTGTAAAAGTGAAATAAACGTTACGTTTTATGGTAAAATACGTAGATGTTTTAAATTAGGAAAAACTTGATTGTTTTTTTTTATTCTTAAAAGGTGAGACATATATTGCAAATGGATAAATCCTGTCCGACAAACTGTATTCACTTAGTTATTTACCATCATTAGCTCTTGTTTTGTTTTCAATAACTACTAGTATTTGTATGACTCTGTTGTACCAACCCAATCGAGGTTGCTAGTCTAAATGTGTAAATCAAATATATTATAAGTTCACCATGAAATTAGTTCATGTTTTATTAGAAAACATGAGAATATTATACTTTTTTCCGTATAAAGCATCACATTTTGTCATTGACATCATCAATATGTGAGTCCGCAAAGATTAAATTGAATGAATGGCAGGAGACCTATTCATGAAAAATTATTTTTGGGATATTCGTTGCGTTATAAATAGTCCCAAGTCTAGGAAGTACGAGGGCAGGCAATGTATCTATAAGTGTTGAGATTTTCACTTTGATGTTCGGATTGTTTACTTGTGTTGAGGAAAGTGGCGAATTTGTGCTCTTTTTTAAGGGGACAAGTAGGACAAGTACAAGTTGATTGATTTAAAATGTAAACCGGATCGTAATATTCGAACTTTGTGTTACTTTTTACGAGTATATTGTACTTGAAATGTACATCGAACTGAAAATGATAATCATTGATTTGATTACTAGTAGTACTAATAGTAGTAGTAGAAGCACGTGAATTTTATAAAAAAAAAAAGAAAAAATGTGAATTTTAAACAATATGAATTTTATATGTTAGTTAATATATGTATTATACACAGACCTATGAAAATGTTAATTATGTTAGATGAAGTGTTAAACGACGTGACGGGATGCACATAGAAATTTTGTGAGAAAAGTTTATATAAATTTCTAAAGTTAAATCAGTTTTATACTTCAGTGACGCGAATCGATGTAAGTAATAACCACAATAAAAAAAGATATTCTGATATCGGATAAATCTCTATAGAATCATATAAAAGTTCATTCATTCAGAACTAAAACCTTCACTTTTGTGAGTTATTTTTAGAAAGAAGTTAACATTTTTAGTTTAATTGCTAACAAATGGTAGGTACCTACTACCAAAATTCACATTTATAATCTAATTCGATTCTTTCCTATATTTAAGAATATTTTAAATGTGCCTTTACCCTGTGCTCTTGATCACGTGCCGTTTAAAAAAAAATGTATTTTTGCTTAATCTCTTGTAAAAAGAGAGATTATTAGTGTTAATGACCGGGTGATAGCACTCCTATGTTGTTGGGCTAGGTTTGTATTCAATGGCTGATATTATATGGTTATTTTTATTTAATCGCGGTTGTTGTGTTGTATGTACATAATATGTATAATATAAGCTTGAAAATTTTCAATTTGGTGAGCAAAAAATCTACGCTATAGATTGTTTAAGTATTCAGAACCGTCTAAACTGGTGGATTTATGGCTCATCAGAAGAATAATTGAAAATGTTTCTTTACATATTATTTTCCTACAGGTTGTACAGTACATATACAGTGCCGGACAAAATAAACCCAATTCTTTTGATATATCTGTATGATTAATACGAAAACAAAATATTATTATTAATTACTGCTTTTTTAATGTGAGTTTTCGTTATATTACAAATCTGTAGCAAAACAAAAATAAAATATGATAACAACTGCATGTCTCGCTAGGTCAAAACAAACTTAAAAGTAACTTCAATTGATTGCAAAACAACTTAATATTTAGTTGAGTATTTTTTTTTTATATATTTTTAAGGTACAAGTAACAATTTTTCCAATTTTTGGTGACTGAACGTGATGGGTAGTTTTATAATGGGTATATAATGGTTACTCGGTTATATAAGAATTTGTCTGCTTATATAAGAGTTTTATAAATAACCAATAGGTGACGTATAGTTATATTAGAGTTTTTAAGGTTACTAATGGTTATCGTGGAAGTACTTAAGTTACTAAAGGTTTTATAAGTTGGTGATGGAAATGTTTCAATCACCGGTCTATATAAATTAGAGTAACCATTATTACAAGGTATATAAGAAAGTTTTATAATTGTTTTCATCGCCACGTAATATAACTAATTGGTGATAAATGCATATTGCGGTATCCGTGGTTACCCTTATATAACTCGACAACATTCAGTAATTTAGATGGCTTTAATAAAAATTGGGAACTTTCCCACTACAAAATATCGTAAAATTTGTTGGTGGCCCTTTACTAACTACGGTGATCGTTATAAAAACAAATGACTTTTAGTGTCGAATGGAGCTATTATAAAACTGTTTTCATTTATTTATGGCGCTTTAGTACCGAAGGTGACTGTTATAAAAATTACATTTTACATATTATGACTAAAAGGTATATAAGGACCATTTTCGAGGCGTGGTAATTCCTTTAGTTTATATAATATTTCTAAAAGTTTTATAAGTGTCATTCTGTTTATATAATAGAACCAGATTTTATATAAAAGTAGAATTTATTTATTTAAGTACGAGCCGCCATTTTTTCATCTGGGCATTGTAGATAAAAAAGAAAATGTCGGTTAAGCCAATTTTTTTAAATTGCAGTATTTTTATGTGAAGAAAATACATCTTTTTAGGTATATAATATTTCTAAATTTTGTAATGTAGCTTTTACGAATTAATGTCACCTAATTGAAAATTTGTTATATTTAATTAAAATAATTAAATATTGCTTATTTTTGGAGCGATCTATATAATTTAGAAGTATTTATGATGATAATCACAGTAAAATTTTAATTGCAACTGAATTTCATCACTTACATCCTGAAAAACTGTAATTCTAAGATGTAAAAATATTAAACCCTTACATTATAAAAATGCAATACATAACAATATCGAAATTCTATGTCGTAAATATTTGCATTGTATTGTTTTATAAAGGTAACGAAAAGTAATTTCCCTAACATTTCAATCACTAAAAGTAATCAGTCTGAGAAAATTCCAAGCGTTGGGGAAACGTTACCATCACCATTATAAACAAAGCTTATGAAGGTAACCGAAACATTACTGTAACCACTGTTATGACCAAAATAAATTAATCGAGAGCACCCTAGGTTATATAAGGGCTATATAAGAAGTTATATTACGGTAACCAGAATATTTTTGTTACTTATTTTATGAAACTTTTAGTTATATAACGTTACCTAAATCAACCACGGTAACCTTTATATAATCCTCCATTTAAGCTCTATAAGGGGTTTATAGTGGTTACAAAGAGGTTTCGAGAGCTAAGTAGTCTACATAACTCAAGTTATATAATTTGGTAATGGAAACCTTACGGTTACTACTATATAAAAAGAATTGTTTCTGGGACCTTCGCAGATTGTATGCAGTAGGAAACACAGAAGATGGTAGACTATTCCACATTCGCATAGTTCGGGATTAGAAAAATATTATTATGAATTTCAAAGGTAGGGATGTGCGTGGTTTGCAGCGCAAGTATTGCGTGCAGGAATTATTCTACAAGGGATCATACTAGATATTTTATTAGAACTTTGACCATGCATGTAGCGATAAAGGAGCGAAAGGCATCCAATATTGCGGCGGTGCACGAGTGAGTCGATATGACAAGCTACTGCCACATCCCCAATGAGCTTGAAAGCCCTCTCTTTTGGAAAATATCCAATGAAGCTAAGGCTGTGCGACGACTAGCCGATGCCCAGATGTGGGAATTATATTCCATTCTAGGTCTGATATAGGACTTGTAGAGGAGAGCTAGATTCGATGGGCTGAAATATTTCTTTCACTTTTTCAGAAATCCAAGACATTTCCATGCTTCTTTGGCAACAGAGAGAAATGTGATCTGTCCAGCTTAACTTACTGGAAATATTAATGCCAAGAATGTATAGGTAAATCGTAAATCAGTGAAACATAAAATAAAAACGGGTGTGGAAAAATTATGATCTTGTTTTAAAGAGATGAAACTGCTTTGGGATTTAGTATCCAATATTTTCAATAACCTCATTAAACATCTCTTCGGTATTGAACTATTTTTTTTTCGAAGAAAACATCCCATTTACTTTTGACTATTTCGATCGGCATTTCTAAATGTTACATAGCTTCTAATCTTCTGTTTTGTAATATGGGCCATTTATTTTGAAAGTGGTAAAAGTCCATTTGGGTATAGTATTTCTATTTTTGCTTCAAAATTCTTTAGTAAACATAATTGGTTAATAAATTTTCATTATGTTTAACTTCAAAACACACGAAAGTTCACTGTTATGCTTATTATACACATGGGGTAAATTTAACCGGTTAATTAAATTAGCCTACTTTTACTCCGTGTGCATCACCAAATATCCCGAGTATTCTGATAAATACCCCAAAAAGCAAGCGAGTAATTTCAGGGTATTCTATATCCTCAAAAATAGCTGGGTAATTACAATTACTCTCATAACAGCGACAACTGGTAGTCGCTAGAAATATAAAATTTGTTTAAGCCCTTATTCAGCGATAGACAGTGCAGAGCCAAAACCAAAGTGGAAATGAAAAGTGACAATTCGAAAATTACAATCTGCAGCGCCTGCTGACGTTTCATTAGAATTAATGCAATTATACATCCATATTAAACGTCAAAAATGTGCGCTACCATTCAAAGTATCCCGATTTATGTGTATCGGGGGTCTCCAATTAACAATTACCCTGAAGCAAATACCCAGCTAAATTTACCCTATGTGTATCATAAGTATTAGATCCTATAAATATTCTTAAATAATTTTTTTTAAATGAACTAAAATATTTCAATATTATGTGGTAAAAAAAATGGACTGCATCACTTTCAAAATAAACGGCTCATATCCCAGAGATTCTCCATCTGGGGTTTAAGTTTGGAGATTGGGTTGGCCATTGTATTACATCAATCTACTTTTCATAGCAGCTCTTCATATAGTTTTGGTTCTTCTTGCTTTATGATTCCAGGGATTGCTTGGCAATGTTGTTTCCTTCACGATAAAGAGGTTGACCAATCCAATTCCATTTTCTTTTAATTTCATCATCGATCCTCTCCTGATCTAAAGTTCATCGTTTAATATTTGATCTGTCCACCGAATTTTTAGAAAGATTTGGAGATTTACTAAACAGAAATTGAATAGATATAGTTTTGTTTTCATTAAGATATCTCTAAGAGACGACCAATTAAGAAAAGGCATTTTTCGATTTATTTATAGGTGGACGGATATCTTCTTCTGTACCGCCAGTTCTGATTATGATGCTATCAAAGTAACGGAAATTCTTAACAAACTCCGGTCTGCGAAGCTCTATGTTAGTTTCCTTGGTTTCTGCTAGATTGGCCCTAAGGGCAGCTGAACGAGTTTGTGTTGAAAGATTTTGAATCAAGTAGATACCATCAGCATAATTTAATAATAACTGCAAAAATATATGCGAAATGTAGTAACTGGGGTGTATGTGATTCATGTGCATGAAAATGTGTTTTCCGGTGGAAAAAAGTCCCGAGAAAGTTTTCTGGATCGGGAGAGAAGTACACCACTCAATAATACTCGGCGAGACCTTTAATTTGATATACAACATGCTGTATTGGAACCACCTCCACCTCCTCGCCAGGGATTCCTACCCCAACCTTCCCCCACCTCAAAGTAAGTATGTAGAAAAAAAATTTCTTCTACGAATTGTAGTCGGTAATGAGCTAAGGCGAACAGTGGAATCCGTTTTCCGCTCGGACATATTCCTACCGAGTTAGAGCCGATCTAAGGTACGAAAAATCTAGTAGGTACCTCAGTTCGAAAGAAAGAGAGGGAAATACTAAAAAAGTGAATATGGGGATGGCTATTTAAGCCTCCGAGTATAGGAGTGTAGATACTCAAATTTCTTCTCATGGATTCGATTCTATACTAGATTTTCCAAAAGACTAGATAAAACTTTGACCCCCAAGCCTTCCCCCGCTTAATTGAAATAAACATTGTTAAAAAAATATGTTCATAGTATCATAATGTATCATTTAAGACATCTCTTATGTCTGTTGATGCCGAGCCTAAGATGGTCATTCGCCTTTGTTTCCCGTTTTGCCACCTTTTTCCAATTTTTATTATTTCCCTTTGGTTGGTTTATCTTCGTTTGGAGTGCTGTTAATTTAGTTTGCTGTCTAGCTCATAGCAGTAAATCCAAGTTTATCGCCATGTCAAACACTAATTTTGCTCAGCCTTGGTTGATTTTCTTGAGCATTGTTTTACATGAGCCAACTCACTCTTTCTTTTGGGTCTAATTAAAATTGATACCGTACAATATGTGCAAACAATTTCCGGAGGTCAGATGCTCTTGCAGTAATGGTTCGTCATTCCTTCGTTCGTTGTCCTCAACCAGCATGTGTCGTACAGCTTCATTGGTATCTGGGGCGACAAGAAGGGTAGGATGGCCATATTTGTGGTTCATTCTTTGGCGAACTACGACCTCATTGAACCACCGTTCTACAATTTTATCGCATGTTTATTTCATTTGTTAATGAAACTATTTGTTTCATCTGGATGGATAAAAACAAAGACAACGACTTGTTTGATACGTCAAAATTATCAAAACATAAAAAAGTTAAAGAATCAGAAAATAATACTTCCAAGAGCAACACCTTGCTGGAAACATCACAATCCCTAATCTTAACTAGAAATCCTCGTGTAGTTAGGATTTTTTTATAGTATATGGAAAACATAAAAAGTGTCATTTGTAATTTGAGCCTCTGAATTAGATCGATAATATATTTATACAAAGGGTGTTAAATTATTTAGTCTCGTATTCACTGTTACTATCTGAATCCTTATTATTAGTTTATTCTCATTCTAGGACTGCCGATAAAATCTGTAAAACTTTTGGCATTTAATTCCGACACATTGCTTAGAGGAGTGACTATTTATTCGGGGTGGAAATATTGCTACGTACTTCCAACCCAACTGATCGAGGCAAAAACGGTAGGATAAAGTTTCAGCAAAGTCAAATTTTTAAGTGGTACCTACCCATAAATTGTGCAAAAGTCTGAGAAGAGTCCTGTAATTTTTTCTAGTGTTGATTTCCTATGAAGGAGGAACTCTTTTCTTTTTTCTTCACCACGTAAGGTGTTGATCTTAATATTTTTCGGCATAGTCCTTGCCGTTCTGCCAGATTTTTGGGATAGTTTTGAGGCAGTAGTTGGAATGACTCTGGTCCGCTACTGTTTTACTAGGAATTTTTTTCCCCTCTTTTGGTCATCCTACCCCTATATCTCCATTACGATGATTTAAGTTCTCCTTGACCGTATTTTGAGAATTTGTTGACACTAACAATAAAATATCTTACCTCGGATTGTCTATCCAAGAATATAGTGATGGTTGAACCGTTTGCATGTTTTTGCGCATTTTTTTATAGTCAATCCCTCTGCTTGGAATACGGTTAGAGTAGATCCCAGTGCCCTTGAGTTGCAGCTTTCGGACCATGTGTATATGCTCAGCGTGACTAAACTGTTTGTTTCAAATTCGTTCACATCGACAATGGTATAAGGCTCGTGGTTCATCTGCTGATGCCAATTGTCAGCAAGGAAGATAACAGGAAGAGTTTGCTTTTGACGTATGTACTACCTTAGATATATACTTGGTTTGAAGAGTCCTGGGCGGGATCCCTGGAACGCAGGCCACAGCAAGGCCTATTGGTCATCCTACAGACTAACCAGCAATTGCTCACAGGTCCCAATGGGACGCTCTTATGAAGTTCAATATATATATATTTTTTAAAACTCTCCTTGCTGGCTTCATGTAGTTCGTCCAGGAAGAACCAAGAAATCGGTATCTCTTTGCTAAGAGGGTCGGACAGTGACAAAGAAAGTGAGTCACCGTTTCGGGTTCATCTCCGCATCCTCTGCATACATCCCTGTGTAGGTGTTCCCTGAGAAAATATTGCCCAGTAAGAATTGACATCAGAGTTCTCAGGGTTGGCGTGTTTAGTCCTAATAGCTTGTTCGTTAGGTTTGGGTTAGATCTACCTCCTTCCTATACTACAAAAAGGTCTATTTTGGAAGTATATATACTTATAGTTCTTCTCCAGAAGCGACTTAGCTATCTCATTTCAAAATGGAAATCAGGAAGTTTTCATCGCATTGAATGAAATGGTCGTAGTCATGCTTGAATTTTCAGAGAAGACTCAGTCTACATATACTAGCAGATTTTTCATTACAATGATTGAAGTCGGTGTTTATATTCAAGGCGCGAACTGATTTTTAGATGGAATTATCGATTTTTAACTTATTTTTTTAATTGACGTTTTTTAATCTTCTTTTGTCTAGATTTTATTTCCGACTTTATATTTTCAGACGTAATGTTCCCTTGAACTGCATGCATAATGATTATTAGTTCGCTTCTTTAACCTAAGTCAGCACAGATTAATAAATTAAGAAATATGTATATAATGCATCGTTTAAGACAACTGTCATGTCTGTTGATGTCGGGCCTAAAATAGTCATTCCCTTTTTCTCATATTCAGTGAAAATATGTAAAACGAACGCTGGTGGCGGATTGTTCCAGGATTATCCTAAAGATATTAATATGATGTTTGCAGGAAAGATCTTTCCTAAACCCGACGTGCTACTTTCTTATCATACATGCATCTTCTTTTGAAACTAAGACATTCTCTTGAACCCGAGACCAACTTTTTGTTACTATTCCGGAAATTAAACCTCCTCCAATTAAACGCTTTGCGTTGTGTGTTTTTCACTATGTCGATTTTTAGTTTGATGTTAGTTGTGACAGTTCCAATATTTAATTCTTTTATACTTCGGATATCTTCCACTATACATCTTCACGTACGATCAATAGTAATATGATCAATTGGACGTCGAGTTCTTTCATCCGGTGAAAAGCCTGATATAATAGACAAGCTAATAAAAAGAAAGTAAAATACAGTTCGAAAATTGGACCAGCTCCTTCGTGGCATTGTCTTTCAAAAATATATATATGTATTTGGACACTATATATTTGGACACTTCCTGAGAACTCGTCGACAGAGAGAGCTGAAATTTGGTACATGGTGTTCCCATAGTCATTGGAAATAAAATTTCAAAAATGGATTAAATCGGGCAACCCCTTCTTGGTGTTGCCATATAAAAATATAAGTTTTTTACGTGTACTGTGAAAACTACCAGTCCTATAGACATTTTTATTGTACCAAACACTTGTTCAGAATATGAAATCCTATATATAAAATTGGTTATAATCCTTTTTTCTGTACGACGAACCGTTCTAGAAATATATGCGAAAAAACACTTAAAAAATAAATATCAAAATTGCACAGATGGGTACAAATATGAAACTCATTCACCTAGGTCTTAGACCAGTTCTAGCTTTTTTACTTGTTTCTTTTCAATTTAATTAATGCCTCACCCCTTTAAAGCTATGCCTTAATTTTTTTAATTTTTATTATGTACATAGGTATATACTTTTGTAAGCTCAGTTATCAGATCTTTGAAGAAGTATATATCAGTAAATATACATAGAATTTAAAAACTGGTGGGCTAACTAACTGATTAGCATAATCCAAGACAGTGAGCTGCACTCTACCTCTCACAGGTTGTGGTTATGTTCCTGAGGACAACTTAATGTCGGTAAAAGTTAGATTACTCAGTTACTACTCATGGATTTACAAGCAAAATTCAGATAGTCATAAAATAACATTTTGAGTAAATCGATTTTAAAAAGTTTGTGCTTATGAGATTTTGCCAGTATATAAGTATATGTTAAAAATAGTTCTGAAGTGAATTATTTTCAATAGAATGTCCGCATTAAGAAAAATTGATTTAGTGCATTCTGTTTGTAAGTCCACGACATATTTATTTCGATATTTCATGTATAGGTTCGATGATAGTGCTTGGCATAGCATGCTGAAATATTTGGTTATAGTAATTAAAAAAAAAGAGTAAAAAAGCAAAATTCACAGTATATGTTTGGCTTATTGGAGCTTATTTGCTTGGTTTGGATTGGGTTTGACCCACAGTTCCTTTGTTGCTCTACCTGACGGGTCTTCTAACCAAAGACGACTGTGTTGGCGGTTCACGCATCTTGAAATAATTGAGGTGTTTTGGTGCAATCTCGACTGTGGAGGTAGATTCCTCCGAGGCTGCACCTTGGCGAGCAAGCTCGTCCGCCCTTTCGTTCCAGCTGATGTTTGAGGTGCATGGGGATTTCAATCTGAGGCTCCTCGCAGAAAACTCCTGCTCCGGTGTTTTCATCGGATTTGGAACCATCAGTGTAGATTATAATAGGGTTTGTCAATGGTTGAAGCACAGAATGTGATTCCCATTCTGCCCTGGATGGAATTCTTCATGCAAAATTGCTTTTCAGCATAGTCTTGAGAAGGTGGTCACTATCCCTGTCAATAACGGGTGCTATAGACTGCACGAATTCGAAGATGGTTTCATGTGGAACTCTTGTTCCTGTGTGAACTCAGCCAAGATTAAGGTGCATTCTTATCGTTGCAGTCGACGCCCCGTGCTTAAAATGTATTTCCACTGGGTGTATGTTGGGTATAACCTCCAAAACCCGGGTACTAGTTGACCTAAGAGCGCCGCTTGCGCTGAGGAGGCACAGTCTCTGAGTCTTCTCCAATATCTTATGATGATAGTCGAAGTCCATTGCTTTCCACCATACCACAGAGCCGTAGATAAACATAGGTCGGATAATGCTGGTGTATAACCATAGGATCATCAGGGGCTTTAGTCACCATTTACTTCCTACCGCTCTGCCGCACATTCCGAAGACTCTAAGAGCCTTGTTCGCTCTGTCTTTGAGGTATGGTATCCGTTTAGCTTTTTATGTAGTATAATACCTAGATATTTTACCCTGTCCTTTAGTTCCAAGCGCGTAGAACCAATCGAGGGCAGGTTTAAACTGGGGATATTCCTTTTCATGGTGAAGAGGAATAAGTCAGTTTTCCGTGGATTGATGCTCAGTCCGCAGCTCGTAGCCCAGTGCATGACTAATCGGATCGCGTTTTGCCCCAGTTCACAGAGCTCGGATTCGTAACTCCCGGTGAATAAGATCGTCAAGTCATTTGCGTAACATACTGCTTTGTAACCCATCCGGGTGAGTGTTTGCAAGAGATCGTCCATGATGAGCACCCATAAAAGCGGTGATAACATACCGCCTTGTGGGGTGGCCCCTGTGGACTCTTTTAAGATGCACGCCACGCAAAAATGGCATATATACACACTCAATGGCCTCTCCTTTAGTTTCTTACTCGTACAGTCGTTATCGTAGTGTAATTCTGTCAAACCGACTACGATCGAGTCGACTATTTGGTACATTCAAAGTGCGGAATGAACGATAGTCGCAGTCAAGCGTAGTCGTTTACTGTCAAAATTTGGCGGAGTGAACGCTCTGTGGTGACTCGTAGTCGACAAAAAGTCACTATTTCGGTGGCAGTGTACGCGCCCATTGCAATCAATTTATAAAGACCTGAGACAAAAATCCGCGCTGATTACCTAGATCTACGCTCAGAAAAATTTTTATTTAACACGCCCAAACAACCAAATCAATCCAACTTCCACGAAGCCGAGACTGTCCAGACACAACTTATTCGAATCGTCTTCAGCCACCAATAATGCACACAAATTCTGAAGAAATATGGTCGATTTAAATTCTATGAAAGAAATGAATTTTTGCCTATATTGAAAAACATTTTTGGTTCGTACCCATGATATATTTATTTAGCCGAGATCAGTGAGTTATTGAGGTTTGCTATGAGCTCTTCCATACATCACTTTCTTAATACTACCGTCGATATCTGTATATTTCTTGTCTGTGCTATTACGTGATTCGTGCGGAAATAAATTATTTTTCCAGGGGTGGGGGTATTTATTTTATACTGTAACATTTGTGCAGAAAATTCGTACACAATCACATCAAAATCGGATGATAAATTCAATGTCAATAGGTCATTCATATACACCAATGGGAAAAAGTTTCTCATTTTTCGAATTCGGGTGTTCTGAGGGAGGTGGGGTAAATATTATCCGATTTGCAAAATTCCATTTACTAGTTATTTTGTGATTTTTTTTCTGATATTTTAAACATATTTTCCCTCCCCTTCAGATTAAGTTGCGAAATTTAATTACCGACGGCCCAAATTCTGTCTGAAAACCTCATTTCGAAATGTTTTTTACAACTTATCAATTAATGCAATTTTTTGTTTTTTATGGATGCGTTTTTACTACGAGATTATCTGCAGAAAATTTCAGGAATATCGGATATCATTTACCTATTTAAAAAAAATTAGATCTATAAAAATTGTGCATACCCACTTTTCGCCATCTACCGGTGATCTTTGAAAAACCCGAATGAATTTGGCACTTTCGTTCAATTTCTGTTGCAATTTAACCGCGACAACTCCAGCGAAAATTTCCAAATTTGAACATTTTCAAAGACCTCGGGCTCCCCTACATTATGCATTATTTGGGTTTCGTTTGTTCATCTGGAGCTCCCACTTGCGTCGGTGATGATGAGTAGGGACCATCTCCTTGTAAAACCAATTCTTATGATAGTCTAGCCTAGATTAATGCTCTCTAAGTACACGCGTTCTTGAGTTATCGTGTGGAAGGACAGACGGACGGACGGTCAGACGGTCTGCTTTATCTGCGTTACAAACGAAATGACAAACTCAGTATATGCTATAATTTCACCTAGGGTATAATAAAGTTTTCAATGTTTACTGCAAGTCGAAGACATGTTTATTGTACTAGAAATCTATGAAATCTATCATAACCCTTTCTACCGTAAAAAAAAACTTTCAAACTTATTAGCACATTTTCAAAGAATCTAATATAGGCTGGGCATTATAATATGCATACATAAGTATGTATTGTATGTGTGCGCTTTTCAATCGGTGCGTTTATTCAGCTCAGATTAAGTAGAAGCTTTTGCGCCACCTTTATGTATACAACTTTATTTAGCTGCATTTAATTAGCGGTATCACAGCGGTCGCAGTGTATGTAAACATGTTACTCATAAAATATCAAAATTGTGACAGTTAAATGCTTGGTGCTGCAATAAAAGACTATCAAATTACAAATCAAATACTTCAAGAAAAACCTAAGGTGAGCAGCCAAGTAGGTAATAGCATAATAGTGAAATCAAACGAGTAAAAAGAAGAGTAAATAAAAATTGGGCATTGGTAGTGAGTGTTTCGTATCGTATAGGCCACAATTATGTCAATGCTGTTGACCACATTATTTTATGCCACAACACGCCTGAACTTCTATCATTTGTGCAATTATACACTGCTCGCTTAGCTTTCTGGTTTTTATTTATAGAGCAACTACTAGAGAAGTAGCTGAACTTGAAAATAATTGCATGCAGAATATTAATTGATTTCAATTTTTGCCGCTTTTACCGGATTTTACAGTTGATTGGGCATATTGCATCATTGTGTTATTTCGGTATTGTAATTATGTATGTACAGTACGAAAAACTGTCGCTTCACATTATTAAAGTAACTTTAAGAAATCGGTCTTCGTGACAAAGTTTTTAATCCTAAAATTACTACTTAGGATCTTCCTATTTTGGTTTTTTTTTCCACAAACAAAATAAACTCATATGATTAAAATTTGAAAGTCAATTAAATTATGGTGCGTCAACTTTTCAGAACTACACCCTATTTATGGGTAGTAACAATAAAAAATTGAAGTATTACAATTTTTTAATAAAACAGAAACTATCGAAAAAGTATTCAGATCCAAAAATGGCAGAGAGTTCAAAAATGAGCAAATATGAGGAAAGAGGTTTTTTTTTTAAGTTGGTGGTATGACATAAGAGGTAAAAACGGGTGGGATTAAAAAATATTTTCCCTTATCAGGTAATCTATGTGAGGTATAGAAAAAAGTCAAAATTAAAATTTTAAGTCTGTACTAATATAAAAAAATGTCAAACATTGAGTTTCTTGCAGGACGTAATTAAATTTCTTACAGAACAAGGAAAAATGTAGAAAACAGTGAAATATAAGCATAGTTCATGGGAATACTGGAAAATGGTCATCTAAAACAGAAGGAAATCACAGAAAGACTCAAAATATCCGAAACAACTGTTTTCATAATCATTTTGGATTGTTAAAAGTCAGCGCTGAATGAGTACCCAGTATGCTTATACATCGTGTAATAAAAAATACCGTGTTAAAGTTTTTGGAGCTGTTTAGGAAAAATCCAGTAGACATTATCAACAGGATTGTAACCACTGATGAAATATGGATCATAATGCGTGAACCAACTATCAGGAGTTCATGAAATGGCATAGATTCTCCAGATGAAATCTAGTGGGTATACTATGCTTGTCATTTCATTTGTAACGTATAGAAACCATGCTGGCAGTGTTGGGCGTAATCAACTACATTTGTAATCAGAGTAATAATCATAATTAAATAAATCATGATTACACATCAGTAATTAATCATGATTACATTGAGTAATCTTAGCAAAATTTAGCCGTACATGATTACATTTTTTTGATTACAAATGAAACTTTTCAAGAAATTTTAAAATTTAGTTCTAAGAAAACAAACAATCTGTGATCGTAAGAACTTTTATTATAGAAAACTCCAAGACACTGTTGGATTATGTATTAATTGGAATCAGATTCCTTACTCTGATTAAGTGCTTCTATTGAATATTAAATGTTCAAATATCTGATGATCAATTTACATTCGAAGATCTTGCTGATTATGTGTGCAAAAAGATTAGATTTTTGGGATGTACTATAAGAAAGTCGTTGAGCACGGAAAATGCAATAATGTTTTTTAAAGCTTTGATTTTGCGACATTTGTTACACATTGTTGCATGCTAGTTCGAGTGAATTCAAGGAAAAACTGCAAGTGTTGCAGAATAAGGCAATGCGAACTATTCTTAAACACAGCATATATACACCAGTTAATCGCGTTAATCACTGTGATGCAAGTTTTCGTTGATGAGAGACACTTGGGCGGAGGATTTTTTCCGAATTTTTCCTCTCCCCGAGTGTCTCTCAGTCTCATCAACGAGTATTGTTTTTGAAATGATAAAGAAGATTCTTGAGTCTGATAGGGAAACTGTATATGAAATTTTCCCTTTCATTGCTAATAGTACCGTTTATCAATCCACAGACATCAGATATTAAATTACTATCCCACTACAGATGCTAACCAACATTAGTTTATGTACCACTGCCGATTTCAGTAATAGCTGTGTTATTTTTTGTACCTTATTCTAGAGCTCCCATATACTGGAGAGAACAAATTGTTCTGTCGATTGAAGCGAACTATTTGTACTGTTCGCTTCATTTATAAATCTTCTATGAAAATGTATAAGACGTTCTTTTGTGTATCTCTTGTTCTGCTCTGTTCTGCGGACACAAAAGAACGCAGCTAACACATTTCAGAATAGAAATACAACAATGTTTGTTTTCTTTTAACTACAGTTTTAAAACTCTTGCAAATTTATAATCTAAAAATGTAATCATGGTTAGGGTTACATTGGTCAATCATTAATAATGATTACTTTTCTGATTAATAATCAATAATCAATTTGTAATCATGATTACAGATTGTAATCGTAATGATTAATCATCAATCAAATTACATTTTACCCAACGCTACATGCTGGTAAAGAAAAATGGAATGGACACTCACGCGTAATATTAAAAGTTATGTTGACTTTTGCCTGTTCGTCCGTCTATCCGCCCTGACGGTAACTCGAGAACACATTTTTTTAGAGGTCTGAAATTTTGCACACGGGTTTTTTTTAAAAAAATTGTAGATTTAAATTCAACAAGAGAAAAAAATATAAATGGTCTAAGACCAATAATATTATACCCTAGATGAAAATAAAAATTAAATAAAGTAAAAACCAAAAGTGTTCTGAATGGCAACAACAAGAAGGAGTTGCCCGATTAAGTTAATTTTTAAAATTTTAATTACTATTTTTATATGAAAACGCTGTTTGCAAAATTTCAGCTCTCTACATGGATGCGTTCACAGGCAGTATCATAGTGAAAAGCCAAGATTTTCTATGACAACACTAAGATTGGGCTACCCGATTTAGTCCGTTTTTGAAAATTCATTTACTATTGCTATGAAAACACCTTGTACAAAATTTTAGTTCTCTACGTCAACAAGTTCGTCAGGTAGTGCTAGTGAAAACGAAATTTTTGTATGGCAACCCTACAAAGGAGTTGCCCGATTGGTCAAAATTTCGAACTTAAATTTATATTGTTTTTAAAAAGCCCGTGTGCAATTTCAGCACTCTAACTGAAAGCGTTCTCGAGTTATAATGAACAGGCAGACATGAAAAAATCGAAATATCTTTTAATATTACGCTTGGGCACCCAATCCATTTTGGTCTAGCAGCATTATTTTTATGCGATGAAAATTTCGCTAGTTTTTCAATCAAATTGTTAAGCAAAAACTCAAAAAAAAAAGTAGTCACACTGATTTAATGTATAACTGTTGCTATAAATTAGTTCATAATTCTCGATTTCCTGAAACTTTGCATCAAGCTTTATTTGTTTGTGCCTTCGGCAATAAAAAAAAATCAGTAAAACAAAACCGGTAATAGTAAAAACCCCAAACTCTTGACAGTTTTAAATTTGAATTTAAGATTAACACGTTTGCTGCAATGAATATAGAAATTTTTGTGGCGCAAGCGGTGAATGCGGTGGTAACTAGTTTTCCTTATGCAGGGAGTTGCCAGGTGAGAGGTCCAAAGGAAAGAAGGTGATAGTAGTCACTTATTAGACAAACATCAAGCTGTGTGGCAGGGGTGGATCTCGAAGTTACAGGGTGATTAAGCAAATGTACTAGTGTACGATCAAACCAGCCCCGTAATCCCCTCCTTTCCGGAGTTATTGCGTTTTAAAATAAAAATTTTGGAGTTTTTACCTTTTTTCATTACTTCTTGATAACATATATCTTTTGTTTGCAAGAACTGGAAATTATGGGCTCTCCTCTTTAATTTGACCTAATATACCTATGTCCTAAGTGTAGATGTTAAAGAATTATTACATACATACAATTTATTAAGTACTATCACCTCCTTCCCTTTGGATCTCTCACCAGGAAATACCCTGTATAACAAGAATATATTCGACATTTACCTCGCTGTGTCGGTTGTTACTGCTGATAGCGCCCATATGTTGTTGTGTTGTTGTGCGTCACTCTTTTTGCTTTGAGCATGCAGAACGTTATTTTAGATCTATGCAGCATTATTTGATTGAGAGCCAAATCGATTTTCGGTGTACTGCCAACTTAAATCCAAAAATCCGGCAATTCTTGCACTAAGTGAATTTAATTGAAGTCAATTCAATATCACATCCCTGGTTACAGCTTCGTACCTCTTCTTTCTCCACATAGGAGAATCTCATTATGTATATGGAATTATGTGGCCCTTACCATTCTTATAGAGATATTCCTTCCGCCAATCCAGAGTTTAATTAGACCAGTATTAGGCTCAAACTCTATAAGCACATCATCCACTTCTGTTTCCTTTATCGCAGCTCAAATATGTCTGATGATGACACGGTGTCCATATTTGACAATATCACCAACAATATTGATCATTTGCTTTGTCTCCCCCTCTTCCAATATCCTCCTGGAAGGCGATTTTAATGTCCATAACATACCGCAGCACAAACCTTCTTCGACCACAACTGCGGGACGTTTTGTTGAGCACCCACACGAATTCTTGATGCAACTGGAGATAGAGCTAATTTACTAGATTTGTTTCTAACATCTCACCCCTATAAATATTCGATCTCAGTCAGTTCCCCTCTTGGTAAATCAGACCGCAACTCACGGCTCAATTTACCACCTCAACCCTATGCCGCCCTACTTCTCCACATACAAGTAGATTTCTATGGCACCATAAAACTGTTGGGAAAGTATCAATCAGTATCTTCGAGAAATTGATTGGTCGGTCTATTTTGCTTTGAGGAATGTTGATGAATTGAATGCACATTAGCACTTAGTAATAGACTAAGGGACATATTCACCAAGCAAAATTAAAAAAAGTTTCAATTAAAGCTATTCACCAACCACACTTACCGAGTCGATTTAATGAAAATTTAATTTTAATTTAATTTTAAGTGAGGCCTTACCGTCTCTTAAATAAATTTAATTTCGATATCAGCTGATTGAAGTGTCATGCAGTCAAATATTTAATATTTTTAATAGCGCAGTTAAAAGTTTGAAGAAGCAATTGCTTAATATGGGCTATTTTTAATTAAAACGAATTGTACATATATTATAAAATATTTTTAATAATACATAAAAACTTCTTTTTTTTTTTAAATAATATTTAAATTACATGAACTCTCACGAGAACTGTCACTTGCCAAATTCGGAAATCTTGCAGCTGATAGTCCGAAATGTCCGAAATTATTTATTTTATTAAGGTTGGTGAATAGCTACAAAAATTTAATTGCGGTCCCTCAATAAAAATTAAATTAAAATTAAATTTGTATTAAATGGCTTGGTGAATACGGCCCTAAGTCTTGGCATGCGGGAATACATTCCGTATTCCGACAGCAGATCTCAACAGCAATGCTGTCGTTTGGAAAATTTCAAGAGTAGTACACTTTGCTGCCAAAGCGGAGTACTTTCGAAAAAAACGGAGTACACGACTACGAAATTTAATGGATTCAAATTAATTAGAATGGGATGTCCAGAAATCATATTAATGTGCATAAAACCCATTTTCATTAAAATGATTTATATTTAGATTTTTAAATAAATCTTTATATGACATAACATTATTTATATGTTTTTTATAACAACTGGTTATTATTTTAAGATTTTCCCATAATTTTTTTTTTCAGTAGTAAGAATTTCTTAAGTTTAGTTGACAGCTGTTGATTTAAAAGATTAATTAATTAATAGCTTTGATTCAGATCATGCTTGCATGAAGTGAAAAGGTTCTGCATGAAAAGCTATTCTTGAGAAAAGCATACCTACATAAACCAAATATACTAATAAAATACATAAACTCGATCACTAGTTTATTTATTTAATTATTGAAAACTTTTGAATTTTCATAATATTTTTAGGATTTTAATACAGTCATCATGCAAAATTGTACTGACAAGTTCGGTCGCTTTAGTTTTTCTGCATTTCAAATCTTTTAAATATTTGAATCAGTAATGAACAGAAATAATTCTGGTAGAGCACACCTTGCATAAAATTAAAAGTTATTTTGATATTTGCATGTCTGTCCGTCCGTTCGTCCATTATCACGATAACACAAGAACGCGTGTACAGAGAGCTGAAATTTTGCATATGGACCTTTACAAAGAAATGTAAAATTAAGTTCGAAACCCGACAAATCGGGTAACTCCTTCGTAGGGTTGCCATGCAAAAATTTCGTTTTCCACTATGTATATATTTTGGCATTGCCTGAGAATGCGTCGACGTAGAGAGCTGCAATTTTGTACATACCAAGAAGGGATTGCCCGACTTAGCCCATTTTTGAAAATATATTTACAATTTTTAGGTAAATATATTTTCAAAAATGGGCTAAGTCGGGCAATCCCTTCTTGGTGTTGCCATATAAAAACTTAGGATTTTTACGTATACTGTGAAAACGATCAGTCCTATATGGTTTTCATGTACTGAAAACTTCTTCAGAATATGAAATCCTATAAAATTTGTTATAATCATTTTTTTCTGTCCCATGAACCGTTCTAGAAATATATGCGAAAAACTCCTTCAAAAATCAAACTTGCACAGAAGGGTGACCATATGAAGTTACATACGGGAATTCATCTAGGGTATCGTAAGAATAGGTGGTCTTATTGTTAGACCAATTCGAGTTTTTTTTTTGTTTGGAATAACTTAAAAATATATTTTACAAAACCTCCTGTTATTTATAAGGCTGGGTGCATACAGAGCAACATGTTTGAACACGCTTAGTTTGTTTATTATGTATATTACCTTTTGTTGGCCACAAAACAATTTCCATAGAATTTCCAAGAATAATTTCTTGACATATTCTGTCGTCGTGCTCAAAATCTGTCGTTGTAACTAGAAATTATGTTTTCTTTATTATTTATGTTTGTTGAATTTCCAGGAATTGTTTTAGATTGCCTTTGATTTCGGATACAATCGTCATATTTATATGGCTTGTCGCAACCACTACATTTAGAAACTTTAATACTGCGTCTGCAATATTGCCAAGAATTAAATTTAGTATTTTACCTATGGACATACACTTTGGATGCTATGACACTTACTTCTCCATTAGCGAAAGTGATTTTGATCACATAAGATTTGTACTCTGCACTTCACAGTTCTGTATGAAGTTCTGTTTCCCCGATAAATATGGAAAATTAATAAGCTATATATCTGAATGAAAATTTGAGGTCATTATAAATAATGGTCGATACTACTCATTAAGGTCATTCCACAGGAAATCGATAAAAATTCGCACTTTCCTAACCCGACCATCACCAATCTCGTTTTTCTGTTGCTGAAAGTCAAATAGTCTCAGATAAGAATTTATTTTTGTGTTCCACCACATGCTGGTTGAATTAAAGGACTTTGAAATCCTTAAAATTCGCCGATTTTTGTTCTGCTGAGTTATATTAAAACAATCATAACTTTGGTTCTGATTATCACAGAGGCATGACCATTTTAAAGATGATAGTACAAGTCTTAAGGGAAAATTAAAAAAGAGATGCCTTTTAGAAGAAGAAAAAATTAAGAATAATAAATATATCCTTTATTCTTGAATATCATGCATTCCCTTAATTTTTCCTTATTTTATTTTTAAATTAATGCTGATAATATTGTTAGTAAATGGTAAATATTTTAAATTGGGATCTCAATGGGTTTGGAGACGAGAATTTCTTTTTTTCGTTTGAGGTCTAGTTTTTTTAGAAAGAAGTGTCATACAAATATATTTTGTTATCCTTCATCCCGTAAGAATTTTTAACCATGCAAATAATTCTTTATCTTCTCAATTTTGCAAAATTTGTGCTCTTCAATCAAATACCACTGTTTCTGTGGTATTGTCCACAAGAAGTCAAAACCCCTATCTCAATCAGATCATGCAATCTAAACAGTTCTTATATTAAATTGTCGGGGGTCTAAATTCTACATAATATTTAAAACAAAATTTAAAAAAAAAATACAAAAAATCAGCTTTACTGACGAAATATTTCCTTAGTTTTTTTTCCACAAAAGAAGACAATCTTAATCGTCGCCCCTAAAATTTGCCACAAAGATGGTAACTAGCTGTAAGTTCCTTCAATTTCGTATTTTGAAAATTGGGAACTATTCCCAAGTTTTTCCTTTGTGTCACAATTCACAAATTTTATATTGTTTTATTACAAAAAATCAACGATTTTACAACACTTGAATTAAAGTAAACAAATGATGTACATAGTTAAATTAAATCACTAAATACCTTCGCCGAATCATAAACTAAAACCCAAACTTCCATGAAAAATGTTCTGTTAATTTGGAGTTAACTTTTGTGAGAAGAAAAATGAAGAAAATAGGAAAGACATAGGAAAGGGCAAAGAGCGATTAAAAAAAAACGTTTTCTGGACTAGAATAGAATTTTCTGGACTTCTACTAGTAGACAGGTTCCATTATTCAATTCATAAACATCAATCACAGCGTTTAACGAACGAATCTTAACGAAATGACTAGATAGGTGTAATAGGCTAAAACAAATCAGATTACACTTTAGTGCGCTGCGCGCCAACGCTGAAAAAAATTATAAAACATGGATGCGCTAGCCTCTAGCTGCTGTTTGGTATATTTCATCAAGTACAGCGTAGTAGGTACCAAACTAACTTTTCAACCGGACTCGTTAATATATTTCATTACTACAATGTGCTACGAATGTATAGTTTTATATGAAGGGGAATAAAACCTTTTAGCATTGATTATTTATAAATAGATGTGCCCAAAATCATTGACGTCTTAGAAAGGAGATGTCGCTACGTGTCTTCCGTTTGTTATTTCCAGCTTTAAAACTTCTAATAAAAGAATTATTAATGACTGGTAAGGAGTTTTGATTTAGTTTTGAAACGTTTTTATATTATATGCTGGAAAAATTGTATTTTTACCATTAAATAAAAGTTTCAATCACATTTTTGGCAAGTAGCGACATCTCGTTTCTAAGACGTCAATGATTCTGTGCACATCTATATATAAATAATCAATGCTTTTAGATTATTTGCTAACAACATATATATAGGAGTTTTAAGTATGAAGAAATGAAAAGCGGAGTACTTTTATAAAAGGAGTAGTACCGGAGGACGCTATTAGTTTTCGGAGTACAAATACTCCGATCAGAGTACAAACGACAGCACTGCTCAACAGCATCAAAATCGCTCTTGGTTTAACGATATGTGCAACCAAGCAATAAAAGCGAAAGAGCAAAGTTAATTTAAGAACAAGCTAAGAAGCAGCGAGATTTCCGAGTGTTTTACATTTCATATACACCCGGCTAGAAAAGGAAGAAAGAAAGAAAAAAAGTAAAAAAAAATCAAACTCTCTTTAAAACTTTTATGAACAAAGATAAAAAATGTGAAAGTGCAGATTGCATGCAATGGCAAATGTTTCATTTTAATAAATAAATGAGAAGGGGCGGAGTTTTCACGTTTTACTCTCATAAAATGTTCCCGCGCTTTTGTGAAAACCGGTTTTTATGAAATATTGACAATGTTTAGTCACATCCACATGTTGTTGCTGTAAATGGACACATGTTGTTTCTGTAATACCAAAGTATAAATAAGTATAACTAGAGACAGAGACGAACAAAATAGGAAATTTTTCGTGTTTTTTAGAATGAAACAAGTAATTTCATATACTTTCGTCTTTGGGGGAAAAGATCTTGGGTATACACTATTGTAGTGCAACCAAGACAACGAGCTAAAAACAAAAATCGAGAGAGTGTAGGATTACCCGAACGACAAAATCTTATTGAATCCCTCAAAATCCTATCAAACTATTCATAATAATGTACATCAGGTCACACTACCTCCCATTTTAAAGAAAAAGATAAATTTCGCTTTGGCCCACATGCTGAAAGCACTCCACCCATTCTCTCTTATTTACGAAAATAAATCATTTGTCATTCCATTTCGTTGCATGTAATCTTCGCTTTCACATTTTTTCTCTTATTCGTAAAATGTTCAAAGAGGGTTTGAATTTTTTTTTCTTTCGTTCCTTCCTTTTCTCCCCGTGTACATTTAAATGGAAAACAATCGGAACACTCTTCTGTGTCCTTTCTTTTATTTAGTTATTCTTTGGTAATACTATGATATTTGAACAGCACGTGCTTTTGTTTACATTCGTTTTGCTCTGAAGAGATTAAGTGAGAGAACTCATGCTGGATTCTCTCATATTTTCGGTAGCAATGAGAATTTTATTTGGGAGGAACTTTACATCTCATTTCAGCATCTGGGCCAAAGCGAAATTTATCTTTTTCTTAACAAGTAAAAAAGCTAGAATTGGTCTAGGACCAATTCTTATAATACCCTAGATGAATGCCCGTATAAAATTTCGTATGGTCACCGGTCTATGCAAGTTGAATTCTTGAAGTGGTTTTTGGCATACGCTGAAAAGCATAAACATCGTAACCCACCAAAATAAAACTTTTCAATACAGTCCAAAAACTTTTTCAAAATCAGAAGAAAAATCATAGCTTCTAAACTGTTTGTGATAGAAGTGCTATTTTTTTAAAAATTATATCTACAATTTGCAATAAGTAGAATTACGCTAAAAGAAGTTAGTACAAGTATTAATTTTTCCAGTTACAGCAATCCGTTTTTTGTTTTATGGACCTCAAGAATGCTGTATCTGAATAGCTGTAATGTATGGAACGAAATCAATGTTAAACAAGAAAAAAGCTAGAATTGGTCTAAGACCAATTCTTATGATACCCTAGATGAATGCCCGTATTAAATTTCGTATGGTCACCGATCTATTCAAGTTTGATTTTGAAGTTGTTTTTCGCATATATTTCTAGAACGGTTTATCACACAGAAAAAATGATTATAACCAATTTTATATAATTTCGTATTCTGCAGAAGTTTTTAGTACAATAAAATGTCTTGGACTGATTGTTTTCAATGTATACGTAAAAAACCTAAATTTTTATATGGCAACACCAAGAAAGAGTTGCCCGATTTAGTCCATTTTTTACATTTTATTTGCTAATGTAGTAAAAACATCATATACGAAATTTCAGCTCTCTACGTCGACGCGTTCTCAGACAGTGTCCAAATATATATAGCGGAAAACGAAATTTTTATATGGCAACCCCACGAAGGAGTTGTCCGATTTGTCTCATTTTCGAAGTTAATTTTACTTTTTTTTTAAAGCCCGTGTACAAAATTTCAGCTCTCTAAGTATACGCGTTCTCGAGTTATCGTGCGCTCGGACGGACGGACGGACGGACATGCAAAAATCTTAATAACTTTTAATTTTATGCGGGGGTGTCCAATCCATTTTGCTCTACCATCATTATTTCGAGGTGTTACAAACGGAATGACAAACTTAGTATACCCCTATAGATTTCATCTAGGGTATAAAAACATATAGCAATTGAAATGCTGTATCAAATATACCTTATTTATTTGTATGATATATGTGAGCTGTATCCAAGTTCTATGTTTAAAACAGAATCTAACTTTTGATGTACACTAGCACAGAACAAGACAGGCAGTTTAAATAAAAGGCTGTAGTTACTATTAAGTTTTTATTTAATACTCTTTTAACGTAGTAACAATGTATTCTGAGTTATCGATAAGTTAAAAAGAATAGATTAACTGCATCTCTCATGCAAAACTAAGCAATAACAAAATGCAGCTTCTAATGCATTATTATTTTTTATAATCAATAAGTCCTTGAATATGTATTAACTTCGAACAGTGTCGAGAGTTAATAACAGAAGTCATCATTTTACGATCTGCAAAAATGATGTAAACCTCTCCAGCCGTCAAACTTCGGATGCTGTATGTAACTCGCTTAAAAATTTGCAATCCTTCGTTTGATTTAAGCAACATGTGTTTAAAAAGTAGCGAATTTAGACCCTTTTACTGCTAATTAAATCGTAATTACCGGAAAAAGTACAGGCGTTTTCAAAGGCTTAAATTATTTATTATACCCAGACTATTCGACGCAGTATTTTTTTCCTGATTCAAATGGTGTATATATAAGGTATTTTTGACATTTTGATCGGTTACGACGTTTATGCTTTCCAGCGTCGTTAGAACGGTTCGTCGCACAGAAAAAATGATTATAACCAATTTTATAGGATTTCGTATTCTGAAGAAGTTTTTAGTGCAACAAAAATGTCTTGCACTGATCGATTTCAAAGGATACGTAAAAAAACTAAATTTTTATATGGCAACACCAAGAAGGAGTTGCCCGATTTAGTCCATTTATGAAATTTTATTTGCTAGTACAGTAAAAACACCATGTACCAAATTTCAGCTCTTTACGTCGACGCGTTCTCAGGCAGTGTCCAAATATATAGTGGAAAACGAAATTTTTGTATGGCAACCCTACGGAAGAGTTGCCCGATTTGCCTTAATTTAACTTTTTTTTTAAAGCCTGTGTACAAAATTTCAGCTCTCTAAGTAAACGCGCTCTCGAGTTATCGTGCGCACAGACGAACGGACGGACAGATGGACGAACAGACGGAGGGATATGCAAAAATCAAAATAACTTTTAATATTATGAGTGGTGTTCAATCCATTTTGCTCTACGATCATTATTTCGAGGTGTTACAAACGGAATTACAAACTTAGTATACCCTATAGATTACATCTATGGTATAAAACTGGGAGGTAGTGTGACCCGAAGTACATTATTATGAATCGTTTGATAGGATTTTGAGGGATTCAATAAGATTTTGTCGTTCGGGTAATTCTACGTTCTCTCGATTTTTGTTTTTAACTCATTGTCTCAGTTGCACTACAATAATGCATAGCCAAGTTCTTTTCCCCCATTCATGCAAAAGACGAAAGTATATGAAATTACTTGTTTCATTCTAAACAACACCAAAAAATTTCCATTTTTGCTCTACTGCTTCTTAACTTGTTAATAATATAATAATAATAACTTTGGAAAGAGTCTACTTTTCGCGCCTATCAATTGCATCCTTATCCAGAACTGAAACAAGTCTACAAGACTGCACGGAACACTCGCAAATCCATTATCCAGAGAGAGAAATTTCTATGTGACCAGAATTTTAGATAGAGAATCCTGGCAAGCCGCAAAGGCAGCAAAGCTTTCTGGTCCCTAGTCACAACCATCAGGAAGAACTTCAGCAGTTCCTCTATACGTTCACAACTTAATAATGGTTAAGTGGTTGTTGACTCCCTGAATAAAGCTAATTATTTTTTGGCCGCTAGATTTGCTTCAAATTCTGGCCTTCCACTCACGTCACAGACATCTGCATCTCCTTTTAGATACAATTCCAAAAGTTATTTCAGGATACTTATTACACTTTGACTCAGGCGCGTATCCACACCGGCAGTCTAGGGGGGGGGGGGGGGGGGTCACAACTAAAATGTTCGAGGAGGAGGAAAAAGTCAGAAGAAGTCGCTCCTAAAATTTTTTTGAATCATATTTACGTTAAATCAGAAAATCCAATTTTCGGTTTGATTTGGAAAACCTATCGATAATATTATGTCGATCTCAGGGTGGACATTAAGGACTCATAACCGATACGCCTTCTCGTGCAGAGATTGTAGAAATATTTGCTGTCGCTAGCAATTCTGTCACTGAGAGCGAGTTTGCACCTTGAGTCACATCCAAAGCAATGGAGTAGAAGTACATGATATTTTACTGACTATTTCTTCTGATGGAAACTTAACTGATCTTGCGTTTTTCTGAAAAAAGTTGTAAATAGTATTATCAGTCTTCCGCTTTACACTTTCGCTACTATTTCTACCTCCATCGCTAACTAATATAGCAAGTTGATCCTTCTCCTACAAATTTAAAGTAAACGTGAAGTTAGATTAAACAACACTACTTGAATTAATACGAAAGTACAAGCCAAGTAACGCCAACTATCACAGAGGAAAGCGAATCGATTTTATTTTTATAGTTTTGCCGTAAAAATTCTGACGTAAGATTGTAGAATCTATTTTGGTGGCACTCGAATAAATCCAACTGAAATTTTGAGCCACCAATAGTGTATAAAAATATTGTAGAAAATTTTCTAGTAAACTTCTAAGTACAAAATGTATGAGTGCCAACGCCCGTAAATATCTTTAGCTTCCAAGCCCAGCTAAGGCACCTAAATCAATATAACTCTTTGGAACCATGCTGAATGCTTGTGCCCTTGTCCGAAAGAGTGAACCACCATAATCAATCCACCAATTCGTTTGGACCGCTGTCGCCGTAACCCACGTGGGAAAACCATAGCCGGCGTGGTGACCCCATCATGAACGCAGCGCGACAACACATTCAATACAACATAGCAGGAAAAAAATTCATTAAAATTCCTAAGAAAAATTTGCAAGTATTTTTCTAAGAAAAATTTAATGCTTGCCTACGAACGTAATAATTTTGAATGACTTAGGCTTCAATCAGTGTCGCTAAGAAAAATCAACGGCTGACCAATTTCTTAGAAACAAAACACTTTCAAATCTTGAATCTGTGTGTTTTTTCATCTATGGGAGTAATCCGCGCAACAAAAATATAAAAGCATCATGATAAGCGGACTAAAATAAATATGTAGTATTCCAAAATTACTTTCCATTCAGTGATACGTATGATAGATGACTTTCGACACTATATAAAACACAAGAAAATTATAAAGAAATCGTGCACGTTTCAAAGCCAAAGAGCTATGAGCGATTGACAATTATTACCCGCCCACTATTACTACTCAAACGCCAAGCCCAGGGGTAGATGTCGCCGCAGATTGCAAAAGTGTGTTAACAGCACCAGCATTAATCGCCGGCGTTAGCTACACATTGTGTCCATACCATACGAAAAACGCTCTGTTACACTTTTACAACTCACTGCCGTTCAGCGTCCAATTCAATTCACCGCGAAGGTGAGCCAGTACTTTGGGAGGGGTCATGACCCCCGTGACCCTCCCCCAGTATACGCGCCTGCTTTGACTGAGCTAGAGTTTTAGCTTCGGACATTAGATATAAGAAGACACTACAGACATTCGATCAATTGTACATTCAGCCAATTGGATTTTTTAATGATGGAACTATAATACATCTTCACTATGTAGGTACTGTAGATATATTATCGAAAGATTACTTTTGTCCTGATCCAGCTATAAATAAAACCAGCAAATTTTTTGATTTCATTTTTTTTTATATATATTATTAAGCCAAGCTCAAAGGATACCCTATGTTGCAATGCACAGCATAACAGGCAGGAGATAGGAAAAGGATTAGCTGATATGAGGAGAGTGGCAGAGGTGCCGATGTATGTCACCGGTAAACTTTCGCAGATTGTATGCCGGAGGAAAGACATAAGATGGTAGACTGTTCCACATTCACACAGTTCGGGATAAAAAAGCATAACGGAATCTTACTGTACGGCCGAAAGTAATTTGAAGGGTACAAGGATGTGCGCGGTTTGCAGCGCGATTATTGCGTACAGGAATAAATTATTCTACAAGGGACTAGACTAGATGTTTCATCAGAATATTGATTTTACATACTCGGGCGAGTCGATATAACAAGTAATTGCCAAATCGCCAATGAATTTGAAGTCTCGCTTCTGGACAATATCTAATGAAGCTAAAGCTGTACGACAAGCCCGGTCCAGATAGAATTGTATTGCATTCTAGGCCTGATATAGAACTTATAGAACAATACCAGATTTGACGGGTTGAAGTATTTCTTACATCTTTTCAGAAATCCAAGACATTTGGATGCTTCTTTGGCAACAGAGAGGATGTGATGCCCAAAATGCTTAGTGAAGGTGAATCAGAAATTAATGCTCCATCAAATGAAACGGGAGTAGTTAAGTGATGGTCTTATTTAAATGAGATGAGGTTTGGATCTTAGATGCAATGATCTACTTATGCAATTTCGTTTTACACATGCGGTATTCCCACTGGAGTCCGCAAGAGTGTTAAAGGAGTAAGCGAAATCATGGTTACGGTCACCAGCGAAACAATGGATAATATTGAAAGTAGGGGAAAGCAGATCATTAATGAAAATTAAAAAAAGAGAGTGAGAGAAAACACCGGCCACACCGGCATTAATAACCCGTAGTTGGCGACTAAATAAAAAACTTTCAATTCATAATAGAAGAGGAGGGAACAGACCAAGTGCTTTAAGTTTGACTAAAAGGGCGCAATTACTGTTAGTTAACCTTTTACCGAAAACTACAGTACATATGTATGTAGGTATTCTTATAATAGCTATACTCCTTGATATTACGTTAAAATTACAATAATTAGGTAAAATGCAACATCTACAGACAGAGGTTGGGCCAATTTTCTGTTATGTATGTTCACGTTATGTAATTGCGCTATTATTGATCTAACCATAGCGGCGAGTAAAAAGGGCTTAATCACTTTTCTCTGCTAAATGTAATTATTTTTAAATTATGATTTGAAAATAAATAAACAAATCAAACTGTATTATAATCAGGACAGCTGATGATAAAAGCTCGCGAGACCAAAATTGTTTTGAAAATCACTTATGACCTACATGTGAAATGAAATTTCTGATCAGAGTCGTCACTTTTTGTGCTTTTTATCTAGTTCTAGTATTTTTCCATAGAAGGTTGATATCTGATATTTCACCTTATAAATTAAGTAAATACTTTGCACGGAGAGTCTTATGAATGATTTTTTTTCAATGTTTCTGTTTTCTTTTATTTTCGCTGGTATAGGTACCATGAAATAGCTAACCCCCATCATGGTACCAAATAATTTTTAAATTTTAATAATAATAATTTCATCATTTATATTTACGTATATAGATGAAGCGGAAGGGATACGAAATATCGAGTTTAAAATTTTCAATTTTTGGTCAAAGCTTCGAAAATGTTGACTAAACATAATGCAAAATTTAACAACTTAATATAATTGAATTCAATTTGTAGTGCTAAACCTATTGGCAAACCTAATTTTTAACTCTCGTTTACACTTAAAGATTTCGCATAGGTCGTCATGCGAAATTTTCAAATCTTCGATTTCATGCCTACAACAACAACAATTTCATAGCTTATGTGCATGATTTCTCTTGAATTGTTGACCGCAAACTTCGTAGTATTCGAATGAATTTTTGAATTACTCAAGTGCGGTCACAGCGTTGTTCATTCAACGTAAATTGTATTACAAAAATTATATAACAGTTGATCTGGTATAAATTTGTATGTAGGTTTGCAAACCACCGAGTAAAATAGCACTCACTTATTTCTCGTAAACGCAGACCATAAAATATCCATGAAGAATGCTAGGTCTATCAAAAATATCAAATAATCATAGGGTATCTTCTGAGCTTTGGCAAAATCATAGAAAAATATTTCTGTGACATAAAAGTAACTAACACAAAAATGCCTGATTAAGTGAAAGAATTCTATATAACATAACTTCAAAGTGGAACGAGTATAATATTTATACGAGAATAAAGTCTTTAGAAAAAATGATTATAATCTTCATATTAGAAGAAGTTTTAGTACAATAAAAATGTCTAGGACTGATCGTTTTCATATGTAGTATAGGTAAAAATCTTAAGTTTTTATTTGGCAACATCAAGAAAGGGTTGCCCGATTTAGTCCATTTTTGAAATTTTATTTAGTATTGCTATGAAAAAAATGTGTTCTACGTCAACGCGATCTCAGGCAGTGATTTATATGCAATGACTTGCTCTAATTATGCCTGATTATGGATGCATTACAATATAGTGTAAAACGAAATTTTTTTATGGGAACCCTACGAAGGAGTTGCCATATTGGTCCCATTTTCGAACTTAAATTTACTTTTTTTTTTAAAGGCTGTGTGCAAAATTCCAGTATTCTAAAGGCGATGACACAATGGTGGCTTCGGCTCTCGCTCCGGCTTCGGAGCCGAAGCCAGCTACTGTCAAATCGTTGAAATCGAAGCCGACTATGACACAATGGCGGCTTCGTAGATTCGTAAAGAAGTCGTTAAATACAGAGAGAATTGAAGAAAAATAAAATGAATAATAATAAAAAAATAATCCAAATAATAAATACAGCTTCATAATCACAACTTTAATTTATATTATTAAGTTTTCAAATGTATAGAAAAACTTTGAAAAGTAATAATTAATTAAAAACACAAAAATGAATTAAAATAAAAGCCACTCACTAGGAATACCAGCTCGCTTATTCTTTTCCACACTTTTTCCTTTTTAAAATTATTTTTGTAATCTTTGTCGCTTTTCACGTACAACAAGGAATTTTTCTTCACCATTTCAATCAAGTTTTCTTCGTATGGCATTGTGAAGCCGCTGAAAATCAAATATCAACTGATAGCGGCTGCGGCTCCCAAATCGAAGCCGGAGCCGGAGCCGCCATTGGGTTAAGTAGCACTGCCATACTCACATTTGATTTGGACAGGCTTCGGCTCCGAAGCCGGAGCGAGAGCCGAAGCCACCATTGTGTCATCGCCTTAAGTGAACGCGTTCTCGAGTTATCGTGCGGACGGACGGGCGAACAGACAGACAGACGGGCATGCATAAATCAAAATAACTTTTAATATTATTAAACTTACTATAAAACAAGGTAAAAAGCTAGAAGTGGTATAAGATCAATTATGAATGTCCGTATATAGTTTCGTATGGCTACTTCTTTATGCAAATTTTATTGTTAAAATGGTTTTTCGTATCTATTTCCTTTACATTATTGGATGCAGGGCCGGATTTAGAAGTGTGGAGGCCCTGGGGCAACAAAGGAGTGGAGGCCCCTAATTATTTTTAAAATAGGTTAGGTACACATATTTTAAATTGTTTAAATAATTTATTGCACGAAAAAATAATAAAAAGACAAAATAAAATAAACTAGAAAAGACGAAAACGGGGAAAACGGAGAATTCGGGGAAAAATGGAGAATTCGGTGAAAAACGGGTATAAAGTATACGCAAGCATAAACAGGCATTCAGTATTCGATTCCTCGTCGCGATTATTTTTTTCTCATTATAGAATGATGAATAAAAATAAATAATAATATCCAATTAATTGATATTCTTTAATTATTAAAGAAATCATTATTTCCTTATCATTTCTTTTATGCAATAAAAGGTATGTGAATAAATAATTCAATTCAATTGTTTCAAAAAATAATTATTTGCGTATTTATATATACTTATACAAAATACATTCGTATTGGTGTCATCAATATTATCAGAACCGAAATAAGGGTAACCTCCGAAAATATTTGTAATAATGTAATATTATTAAAAATATTTTTCAAGGTTTGTGGATGAAAATGGATGTATTTCGTCTGTGTAGTTCGATAGTTCTATTGCGGGTTGTGGAGGCCCCTCTCTTGTGGAGGCCCCGGACCCTGCAAAGTAGTTAAAAAGTTCATATGAGTAAAATTACTCAGTGATAGGATTTTCTATTATTTACTACTCACATACTCATCCATTCACTGTCTTAATATTCGATTATTGAGACTGTTAAGGCACTTTCACATCAAACACAAGAATCGAAAAAATGTAAACCGAAAAACTCAATTTATTCCACTTTAAAACAAGATTTTGCTCCAATTCAATTCAATTCAATTCAATTCAATTCAATTTATTACGAGGATAATGCACAACAAGATACATACAATCTTTTCAATATGTACATATAAAAATTATAACGGGAAATGCTACTAAGAAGAAGAAAAAAAGAAAAAAGAAAAACAAAACAGTAAAATTAAATTAACGGAAAAATAAAGAAAATTAAATGATAATGATAATATAAAAATGAAAAATTTAGAACTAAAATAAAAATGGAGTGATGCATTATGTAAAAAAAGAAATAAAATATTAATACTAAACCAGTTACTGCTATATTATAAACAAACTTAAATAGACTACAGATTTCTCAAACTCACCGGACGAATGACTAATTCTCATTCATTTAACATTGAAAAAGAAGCCTCCTAAACATAACGGCTGACCCCGTGCGTTGTAAGTCCACAGGAAGAGAGTTCCACCTGCGAGGTATATGGACAAAGTAGGAACGCTGGCCCAATAGTGTACGGTAGCGGGGAATCAAAATATCCACGTGTCTGGTGGAACGCAAGAATCTTATACTATTGCAAAGATACGCAGGCTGATTGGAGTAAATAAGCCTATGAAGGAAAACTAGTGCTTTATGCAAAAGATATGTTTTAATGGAACAATTCAGGATTACGTTTCTATATTGGCTTATGTGGTCAAAACGTCGAAGTCCAAATGCGAATCTTATGCAATTGTTAAAAGCGATCTCTAATTTTCGCGAACAGTTGGAATCTAGGGCAGGAAAGGCTAAACTTCCATAAGTAAAAAAAGGTACTAAAAGTGCTCTGACGATTTTAATTTTCACACTTACAGAAAGTAAACGTGCTGAGAGCCAAAGACGACGAAGTCCACCATACACTTTTCCCAACACGCTTTTCACATAATCACAGCAGCTCATCCGAGAGTTTAGTATTATACCTAGATTCCTTACACGCTCTAAATGGGGTAGCGGGGTGTTTCCAAGGACAATAGGAGAATAATTTAAAGGATCCAAACCTCTTCGGTGTACTAGCATATAATTTGACTTTTTAGCATTCAATGCAAGGTCGTTTAATGTTGACCAGTCATATATCTGCTCAAGATCACTATTGACTTTGAAAATGCAATCTTCAGACAAGCCAATAGGACAGCTCATAAAAATCTGCACGTCATCCGCATATAACTGTATATTAGTATGGCGTATAACATCCGGTAAGTCATTAATATAAAGGCTGAATAACAGGGGTCCTAGAATAGAGCCTTGGGGGATTCCACATGTCAAATTTATTACATTAGAAAGGCTATTATTAATTTTCACTTGCTGTGTTCGTCTAGATAAAAAGCTATTAATAGCTGAAAGTGCGGATGAGGTGAAGTTAAAATTCAAAGCTAACTTTTGCAATAATTTACGGTGATTGACACTGTCAAAAGCCTTAGAAAAGTCCAGTAGCACTAGAATTCCCATGTCATCCTTATCAAGCGCTTCACGAATATCGGTGGTAACTTTAAGCAAAACTGTTTCGCAGCTGTGTTTGGGACGAAAGCCGGATTGACAAGCAGATAATAATGAACGTTCCTCAAGATACTCGAACATCTGAGTTGATATGAGCTTTTCCAAGGCTTTCGCTAAAAAACATAATAGGCTGATAGGTCGGAAGTCAGACATGTTACTTGGGGAGTTATTTTTAGCAATGGGTAACACAACTGCCCTTTTCCACTTTGCTGGAAACTTTGACGTAGTTAAAGCAGTATTAAAGATATGCTTGACAACAGGTAATATAGCAGGCAAAAGTAATTTCACGAAAAGCGGAGGGATGTTATCCGGCCCGCTAGCGTTCGAACTGATAGAATTAATGGCATTATAAACCTCTAATGAATCGACGCAGCGGAAGCTAAAACCATCACCTGATGGTGATTGAGGAGTTGTATGCAAAAGCTCAGAAGCAGTTGGGAACACCACTGCTGAAGATGAAGTGAAATGCTCATTTAGATCATTTAGATCAAAATCACAAGTTGGGGAATGTTTACCATGAATGCCCAAGTATTTTAAATTAGACCAGAATTGTTTTGAAGTGAGACCAGGATCAAGCTTGTGACCCAAATAATAACGCTTTGCAGAACGTACTTTACGAGTTACCAAATTTCTAATAAGTTTATACCGTTGCTTGTCAATCTGACTTCTGGAATATTTATACCTCTGATAAAGGAACTCACGTTCTGCAATGAGGCTATTAATTTCTTCCGTAAACCATGGAATTCTGTGTGGAAAACTACGCCGTGAGCGAAGAGGAGCGTATTTATCATGAAGATATTGCATGATGGAATCAAACTTCTCTACTTGGTCATCCACGTCAGTGAAATCGTAAATTGAATTCCAGGGGAGAGTGGTGCATTCGTCCAACATACCAGTAATATCGATACGATTATAATTACGACACAAAGTCGGCGTTTCAACCTCTCTCTCTACTAGGAACTCATATGTCAAGAATAATATATCGTGGTCCATGATACTTGGGGGGCTAAGCTGATTAAAGAACTTAACAGAACTTTCATCTGTAACAAGAAACAAATCAAGTAATGAGGGATTTTCCACACCGCAAAACGTGGGAAGCACATTTACCTGTTTCAAATCAAGAGACTGGATCAGGTGAATGAAATTTTCAGAAGTGGAGTTCTGTTGCAACAAGTTCACATTAAAGTCACCACCGACAATTACTTTATTATATCGCTGAATTATTGAGGCAATTCTATCCTCGAACTCAGAAGTATTATTTATAGAGAAACAATTTGGAGGACAGTAAACTGCTACTAAAGCGCATTTATCATAGCTAGATTGAATCTCAACGCATATGAACTCAAAAGGCTCACATGTCGATGAGTATAGAATGGAGGATTTTAAGCACTTTCTAATATAGATTGCCACACCACCACCAATGCGATCTTTCCTATCGTTACGATGTAGGGAATAACCTGGAATGTCCACCAAACGAGACGGAATGTCCCCATGTAACCAAGTCTCAGATACCATTATAATATCAACATTTGAGTGCGCAAATATTAATCCCAACTCATCAATCTTTGAACGAATGCTGCGTGCATTCATGTAACACACCTTGAGTCCCGGCGCTCTGGAACAAAACACATTTACCATGGTTCCCACTTGGTCCATATTATACAAATTTAACGACTGAACATACTAACACAGAGTCAGCGGCATGCTCAATAGGCAATAAGAAAACAAGAGACATAATGATGCAGGAGAGTACACACGTCTGATAGGTTGAGAAATCGAGGTACATAAAAAGTTCAAAAACAATCATGCAATAAGTTCTAATCAGGAATATGAAAAATCTACTATACAAAATAAGCAAGTAAATAGCAGCAAAATCTAAGTGTAAGGATCGATCGACTAGAGAGACTAATACTAGATTTATAAAAAATAAAGAATTCATTATCAAATACTCCACAAAAATTAAAGAACTATACCTAAATCTAAGCAGGTGACAGAGAATGATTATGGTGACTTTGAGTTGCATGCAGGCCAACATATAAACTATTGATCACCATCAGCTGTCGATACTCCCGGCATTGAAGAGGCATCTACTAGTGTATGCAATTCTTTTATTGACGTCACACGCACCAGGTCATTATTACTTTTTAGACGAACGTAAACAAAACCATTTCGAGACCGTATGGTATGCAACTTCTGTATGGAGCGCAAGCGTCGTGCTTCATTAAATATGCCATGATTGCTTGGTGTAAGGCTATCATGGATGTAGATTAAACTATCAGACGTGAAGCCAGCATTTATCTGATTTAGCCTTAATTGTCCATGCGCTGATAGCGATTTGTAAAACGATCCAATGATTAATAAAATCATGGGAAATAGGATAAACTAACAATTTCACTAATAAAATATTATATTTATCTTAGAATTTTTAAGAAAACACAACTTTTATGATTTGTCGGACGAATTTTTCCGCCGAAAAAGTTTTACGGCCGATAAAACATAAAAGTTGTGTTTTTCTTCAAAATCTGAAATAAATATAACTATTTTCTCAGTAAAATTCTTAGTTTATCCTATTTCTCTGGATATTATTAAACATTGGAACAAAAATCTTGTTTTAAAGTAGAATAAATTAGACCATAAAAATTGATCACTTCCCAGATGGAAAATGATCGTGCAGTAGGTATGCAGGAATTCCTCGAGGAAATCAGTAAATACCAATGTAAAAAATGTGTAAATGTCCTGCAGAAAAGCAGCGAAATCGAACTTTGAAGTTCAAAATCATGTTAGGACTATGTAAGTAAGGACATGCCTGTAGACGATTCTTTTTTATTCTATTCTAGTTGTGTAGGCATATTTGAAAATATTTGTGTAAATTTATGTATGTACGTATAATACCGATCGGGTATTTCAAAAGAGATTTGCACAAGAATTTCATGAACACTTGCTTGTTATCTATATCATATATGCAAGAAATTCTCTAATCATCGTAATAATCTAGCACCGTAATCTGCGTAATCTGCATGGTCGATCGTTCTAAGTTGCCCAATAAAGAGAATTATCGATGTACAGTCAGTCAGTCAAAAACGTTCAAGTTGAATAGTCAAATCAATAAACTCATCGTAGTCGGTCGAAGTATTGTGGTTTTTTTATATTTTTCCCTCAGATTAGACATCCTACAGTTGGAATTTCATTGATAAGTTATCTGCATAAACGTCGCTGTGAATCAAAATTTTCGGGTTAATTAGCATGCTCGTGCATGATTGTTTCCTTTTGCCTATCCAAGTTAGAATTGCACTGCTGAATCATTTGCGTTTAATGTCGTTGCAGTTTCAATTTCAAGTTTAATTAAAGTTATGACGTTGTTTTTAGTACGAGGGAGAATTAAAAATAGATCTGAAAATTGGATCCGGATTTGCTAATATCCGGATATCCGGATACCCGGATCTGCGAACGAACTATCCGATTCCTGAGATCCGGATCCGAACTATCCGGATCCAGATCCGGACTAAGCCAAAAAGCGTCAAAATTGTGTTGTTTCATTGAGAAAATGAGAATATCATGAAATTTATATTTTCCCAATGAAACAATACAATCTGAGGGAAATTTTAACCTTTTTTTGCTTAGTCTGGATCCGGATCCGGATAGTTGGGATCCGCATAATAGGATCCGGATTATCCGGATACCCGGATTTGAGGAATCGGATCCTAATTATCTCGGATAATCCGGATAGTAAATTATCCGGATACTTTCAGCTCTAATTAAAAAGCGATAAAAAAGTGATTTTCTTGACTAAATTTATTATTATTATTATTATGTGAAATATACGTGTAATTCTTTTAAAAATATTTTTTTAAACTTTCCAAATTTAAAAACATTTTTCTGGTATTGCAGAAACCGATTAAACTTCCTTTTCTATTTAAAATGCATTCCTTTCTCCTGGGCCGCTACTATGTCACTTAAATCGAGTAAAATCGAAATGGCTTCTAACAGCTGAATTGCATTAAAAAAAAATCTGTATCCCGTGATTTCTTTGACTGTTATGCACTCAACTTTTCCTCCATTATTGGTCATCAACATTTTCTACGATGATTATTCATCGACGTTTTCTTCGATATTTACTCCTGCAGAAGGGCATCACACCCTGCCCAGGACATCGTGTGTTAAATTCATCGAAGGTTTTGTGCAGAAATCGGTCGATGATGAATGTCAAAGGTGTAATACGGCTTCGATGCGATATTGCATCCACTTCCTGCTGGGTTAAACCAAAACCCTCCAGAATCACTTCTATAGCCATGAAACAGACTACTACATGTGAGCCCTAACTTGGTCCTAATATTTTAAAATATATGCAGTATTCTTCAAACAAAAACCATCAACTGAGTAATAATTGCATATGTGCCGTGGTCTGATGAATTCGAATCAATCTGCCTACAGACTTGGACTACGGCCGCACATACCCTATTGCAACTATTACTCAGAGCTGAGAGTTATTGACCGTAAAATGGTAAAGTTACTTCTTAATAAAAACTTTTTTTTTTATTTTGTTAAATACGGTAGGTATACAGGGTGTATCCTCCTAGGAGGTCAATAGAGCAGGAGGTGATAGTACTCATCTAGACAAATAAAAACTTGTAAGGCAGATGGGGAGGGCCATATCAACCGTTAAAAAGTTACAGGGTGATTAAGAAAATAAAAGCTAGTTTTTCACAAAATATCTTGTATCGTAAAAAGTACATGGCGTGCCAGTGCACAGTTAAGAGCTCATTGTATGCAGAGCTTTATCGCCTTCGCAAAGGAAACTTAACCAGCCCCGTACCTCTCTCAAAAGTTATGGTTGTTTAAACTACAAATTTCGGATTTTTTTACCTTTTTTTTTTTAATTTAGCCTATTTTTTTGGAAAGAGGTCGTTAACATTAATTTTGTTTTATAAAAACTGTAAACTGTAAACTCTCCTCTTTAATTTGACATATTACATCCTATGTGCTATCTGTAACCGTTACAGTGTTATTAGCTCTTAACCTATTCTCAAAGCTATTCTGAAACCTATTTTCAAAGATAATTTGTTACCTTGGTGACTGCAAACACGTCTTTTTAAACAATATCATTTCGGTATGACCTGAATGGATGTGAGCTAATAACTCTTTAACGCACATATAGGGTGTAGGAAACACCCTGTACAGTAGGTGTAGCCCTTGGAAAGGTAAGGAGCCAAGCTTAAAATTACTGGAAGACTATTTTCCTGTGTGGCTAGTAGTTTAAGTTTTATGGCATATATAAAATTGTCTAGTCGCTTTTCCATAAGAATCAATATAAAACATTTTAGAGAATTGGACTAGCATGCACATATGTATATAGATTTCTGTTTCATTGCTTGGGAAATATTTCTCGACGGTTTTGCTTAAATCCTATACTACAACACAGCCACACAAAACAATCAACCATACAACTATAATAAGTCTAGATACATATTGTTACGAGCGTGGCCTTATTCAAAACACAATATTTCAGATATAATTCATAAGTTTTTTATTTTCTCTCTAAGTACTATTACTTTTATAAAGTTCACAAACAATATTACTAATCAACTCTACTTTAAATATAGCTAGTACTGTATTTCAAACAATCGCATTCCCTTGCAAAGAAACGTCATTCAAACATTGCAGTACATATCAGTATCCTAACTCCTAACAGACTTACGGCCGTATTCACCAAGCCTTTTAATTGAAATTTAATTTAATTTCTTTTTTAGTATTTTTGTTAAAGAGGGTTAGGGCATACTTCGAATTAAATTAAAATTTAATTTGGGTTATTTTATGATATAATAACGCATATGTAGCATATGTAGCGGGAGTACTAAAACATCAATTAAATTAAATTTCAATTCAATGGCTTGGTGAATACGGCCCTTATAATGAGAAATCTATTGTCATTTTAGTACAATTAGGATGACTCAGCCATTGGTAGACGCCGATGGATCTCGAGTCAATCCACGTAACGAGCCAATGAGTTATCATTTGTATCGCCGACGCTTTATTACTTGCATTACTACTAGCGATAGCTATTCTTATTTTTGGATAACTTCGTTCTTCGCCATTATAGTCCTAATTGTTTTTTTTTCCAACCTTATTTATTTAGCTAAAGTTCATGTGACTCCAAAAAGTCTGAACAAAAACACTTTACAAATATGTACATATACATATTAGCTGTTGGTTAAGTCGGGTAAGTAGAGCAACAAAATTTTAGTTTTATATATTTCGGCGAATATTATCAGGATTTTAATATATTTTTAACCCAGGGGTAATTCATATCGATAATAAAATTCAAAAGGTAATTTTATATATTCCAGGAACATAGCATCAATCATCACGAAGCACGCTCCATCTATAGGGCGATGGGGCCGGCAAAGTCCAGCTCCAGAGCCAGAGCCTCCACCACCTCCTCTACCTCCTAGAACTTTTTCAAGGCAGTCTAGTTTTACTAAGCTCGGAAATATCATAAATACTGCGATGAATGGGTCCAAAAGGCAGCCAAGTGAGTAGTGATACGAAATTATATATCAGCATTATGTATACATACCTACATATGTAACATAATTCAGGATAGTGCTTATAAGTGATATCTTAAAGATTCTTTAATGAAATAAACACACGAAAATATGTATTTATATTTCCAAAGTATTCTGGAGATATTAACAATTAATTGATTAAAAGTTATAGTCCGCGCCATTAATAGTAAGGGAAATTTAAATTTGAGGCTGCCACTTTACCAATTTAACCTGAGCAAAATTTTGTAATTTGTCCATATCAAATATCAATTTAGTTATTTTATTGATTAAGTTATTAAGTCGGATAAATTTCATAACGCATATATCGTGTTCCTTAATAGTCCAGTCAATAGGGACTAAATAAGGCCATTGCCCTACAAAAAGGTGGGGTAGTTGTGATTGTTATATATTTATTTATTTATTTAAGGCATTAAAAACAAGAATCGAAAAATGTAAACCGAAAAACTCAATTTATTCCACTTTAAGAAAAATGATTAATAAAATCATGGGAAAAGAAAAGGATTTTACTGAGAAAATACATTTTTGTCTGACTAGGTGACTACTATCACCTCCTGTCCTATGGACCACCATGGACAAAACACCCTGCATAAATTGTACTTTATGTATGCATCATTTTTTTAGAAGAATGTTCACGTTTTCGCCGCTGTAACTCGTTACACATCAGACTTACAAAAAAGTGTTTAGTATTCTTTAAATTTATATTTTACATTTTTGTCGTAGGATCAACCGTTGAGGAATTATTTTGAAATAACCAGTTTTTAGTTTTTTGGTACCTTTAATTCAAGATGGCGGACCGCGCGAACGCCCCCCCCCCTCCAATATTTTGGGTTGATAGCTCCAACTCTGCCATATGGCGAAAGAGAAAACTATAAAACTTGTGTCATTCCTTCCTATAGGAAAATGGCAATAGGCTCAGTCTATTGTTATAAGTCAGTGCTTGGACCTGATGTAGGGAACGCCCAAAACCCTCGAGAATACTTAACAAGCCATGAAACAGACCCCCTCACTACCACATGAGAGCCCCACCGGAGTCCTAACAGTCTAAAATATTTGCAGTGTTTTATGTAAAACTGCCAAAAGTTTGATTTGAATAGCTCTTTTGTTATGGATGTATGTCAGAGCGATTGACGTGGACGTGAAGTCCACACTGCCAGCATGAGCTGACAGATCACTCGGTCGACAGCATTTACTGCAGGGCGGCACGCTAGCTCGCCTCGGCTATTGGCGGAGAGTGTGGGGACGTTCCACGAAAACCTGCCATTATGCCACCAGCCGCATACAAAACATTTTCGTGCCTACAAACCAAAGGCTGTTGCACACATTCAGTCCGGAAGGGACCTTTACACTACTTACCACTTACATAGTTGGAAGCGCAGATGTTCTGCTTCCACCGCCGTTGCCCCAACCACCCTGCGATACTCTGGGCGATATGGTACAGCCCTGTTGACAACCTGAAACGAGCAGAGGAGCGGACATAGTCAACCTTCATGTTAAGAGGGCTCCAGGACAGTGGAAGGAGAAATGAAAAGTATTCAGTAATCGATGTTCATATTTTTTTATAAGTTATATAAATATATATATATATATATGTATATGTATTTGTTGTTTTGAAAGCTACGATACGATATAATTGTAAATTGACGCGCATCACTTTTGTTTTCTTTGTGCCTTTTATCAATTAATTCAATCTAGATATCTAGAATATATATAAGGCAGGCTCTTATTGCATAATAGGAAAAAGAGCTCTCCAAACTTATATGACGAAAAATATATATTTAACTAAGGAGTAATGCATACGGTAATAAGTTATCATAATATAATAATAACAATTGGTCATTTCTTTCCGGGTGTATTATTTCAAAGGTTTTTTTAAGTCCTTCTTGGGAAACTCTGGTCTAACCGGACTTAAAAAAACCTTTGGAATATAATAATAATAATAATAATAATAAGATGGAGGCGAATTTACAAATCTTTTTCATTTTGACCTAGTAAGTGACTTAATGAACTCTTTCTCTCCTCCATCTTTATAAGAAAAAAGAAAATAAAAAAATTCTCGGACATATACAATACATAATTTTTCATTGTTTTTATGAAAACAAAAACAGTTTTCGCGATCCTCTACTTTACACCACGCTAATAGTACGCAAGATAGAAATCAGAAAAACAAGATTAATATGATTAGAGTAATATAAAAAGTATCAATTAATAAAATAATACAATAATACATAATAATAAGGCACATTGGAAAATATTAATTGCTGATTCTGTACAATTTTAATTATTTACGTTTAGCTGGTTAACTTCATTAATTAAAGGAGTTTTTCTGTGATAGGTATTGCGCTCTTGATTAAATTTGAAAATACGCAAACTGAATTAAGTTTAAATAAAAATGTGGATTCGTTGTGACTACTCGAGACCTGGCAGAAATTTAATAGTCCAGGATAGAAAAGTAAAAGTAAAAAAGAAAACCTCATCACGACCCAGCATTGTTGTTAAGTAATATTTCAGATATTCAGTAGATTCGCAGATAATGCTCGTTATTGCATCTCCTTGACAGCCCCATTATATCGCCAACTTACTTCATTAAATTATATTGACAACACAAATTAAGATCAACGGACGAGGCGCCTCATTGGATGTTCCGCTGGACACACAAAAAAATTATTTAAAGTATAAACGTACAATGTGGTGTCAAGGCTCACAAGAACAAATCGCCTGAAGTTTATCGACTACCAGTTAACGTAAGTTCTATCATTGCACCAACAAAAATAAACTACTACTGGGTATCGCAGAACTCCGTAATCCATGTTGATATGGTGATGACTGGATGTCCGATAATATATACTTTCGATGTGATTTGGATGTAGCAAATATAGAATTTGGTATTGAGCCAGGGCTGGATATAGCAGTCGTCAAATTTGGCGACGTCTTGAAACCACCAGCAGTTGTTCCGGATTTACATCAGCACTTCTATCTATAGTAGATGACAAATTTCTAGATTTTTACTTCTAGCTACATACTGAAAAGCCGTGTATCCTGAATTATCTCGATGGTTACCTTGACCTTCCACCTTGTTCGGCCTATCAGGTGTTTTTTCACGATTGCTGAATATATCCAATTTTGAGCACAATGCCACAAGGAAATTTGTGATTTTATACACAATGCAATTTTGCTACGTCTTTACACGAGCGCAACTTTTTATGACCAGCACAAGACAGATGTCTACCCTCTTCTTCTTCTTTTTGTTCGTCGGTCTTCAGCGCGTCTTTCTTCGCCGTTCATGTGGCTATGGGCCGGCCTTATGCGTGCAACTCGTCTCAGTGTAGCATATTGCAGTATGCTACGACCAGAACACCTTCGCCGAAAACTACTATTCATACAGAAAAATGGTGTTCTGATAATCTTAAACTTGCTTTTTTATCTTCCGAACCGAAATTAAATTTTTATATATTCCCTAACAAAATTATTTAAAAAAAATTATCTAAACCAAAGGACTACAATTCCTCAAACAAAAACTCTCAGCTGAGTAATCATTGTATATGTCGTCGCTGCACCGTCATGGCATGCCGTGGGCTGCCTACAGATTTTCGGACTCCGGCTGCACATGAAACTTAACTGAGTTAGGGAGCGTAAAATGGCAAGCTTACTTTATAATATAAATTATTTTAACATTTTGTTAAGTAAGGTATATAGTAAGTGTAGCTTTTGGGAAGGTAAGGTAAATTATTAGAAGAGTATATTCTTGTGTGGATAGTAGTTTAGGCTCTATCTATAGCATATATTAAAGTCAATATTTGGCACTTTTTCACAAGTATATCAATATAGAACATTTTAGAAGACGAACTACCAGCGCACACATATGTAATATAGATTTCTGTTTCATTGTTTGGGAAGTATTCTCGAGGGCCGCAATTTTTTCTTAGAAATTTTCTGGAATTTTTTTCCTTAATTTGGAGGTCGACAACGGCGCACATTGTATCTGAAAGTAACTCCAGTCGACCACTAGACTGAATAAAAATTCTGTCGGAACATTTTCTGTAAATTTCTAAAAAAATGAAAGCTTGTTGCTCATCTACGTTCATAAAAATGATTGGCCCAAGCAACCATTGGGCCATCCCACACGAGTATTCTTGATGCAGCAATATGCAAACCGGTGCCGACGTCCCCGCCCCTACGCGCCATGCGTTCTTACTTTAAATCAAATATCAATGCAAAAACGCGCTGCCTCAACGCGAGAAAGCACCTTTCCAACGCTCCTCTCCTACCCGTCCGGCGCGTTTTTACTTTACACATTTCATTTACGAATTTCGGATTTTATATCATTATGAAATAACGCCCAGAACCGATAAATGAGATAAAACCCAAAAGTGTGAAATAACACCCAAAAATGTTGGACATTATTTCACATTCGGCACGTTGAAATCACTGACATATATAATATGGACTGATTAACTTTCTATTTCATGTGGGCTCAGTTGCTAATGTCAAAAAAGGTTCTTACGCCGGTGCCAACATTAAAAAAAACTCATTGGCGGCAAGTTGAAAAAATGAGCGTGCAGCTGGAAAAGCGAATATAATAAAACCTTTCGAATTTTTGCTGCATATCTAATGAATGTATTGCGTTTGGTAACACAATTTTATCAGTAATTAACCCAAATAATTAATTCAAAAACATTTATTTCGACAGACCCACTTATTTATTTGTTGTTTATAGTTCTTTCTCAGTTGGTACTTGGTGCTTAGACCGAAGAGTCAGCAATATATGTAGAAGTGAGCCGACTTTTTGCAGTACATTCTATGAATGTAAGAAATTCATATTATATATGTCAGTGGTTGAAATTTATATGGAACTTTTGAGTCTTATTTCACTTATCGCTTTTGGGCGTTTTTTCCCGGACCCTAGTGTTGGTATGCTGCACGTGCTACAGCTTGGAAAAGTGTAGAACGGAGTTTTCCTCCCTCGAATACCACCTATTCCCGAAAAGTGTAGTATGTTACAACGTGTGGCCCCAGTGATGTGCAGAGCACAGAAAATTACGAATTAAATTGACTTGTAGGGTGGACATTTTTTTAAAAGTATAAAGAAAATAACTAAGTTTATCAAGTTCAATTTTAACATTTTGCAAGGATTCAAGTCATGGTAATTTGATTATTTTCTTCATACTTTCAAAACCTTTTCTACTTCTATGTACCATACAAATCAATTCAATTTACAATCTTTGTCTTCTGCAATGCAATGGGCCATCGTACACGCTGCATTTTTTGCTGATGAGCGACACTCGTGGGGGGTGGGGGTCCCTCCCTCGCCCTGCTGTCACTAATTCCCAAAAATTTACATGCGCGTGCAGTATGCGATAAAATGTACGACGGCCCAATGCACTGCACGGAACCAAAAGAACACGTTATGTCAATGATTTCATATGTGAACATGGTAATTTTGTTTTTAGAAAATTGTACTTAGTTTTTATTTTTAATTTCAAAAATTAATTCATCATATGTGAAAAATTTTTTCACTTACCTAATTAATAAAAGGAATTCATTTTGTATGCATATGTATATAATCTGAATTTGAAAACCTTTTAAAAATAAAATTGATAATTTATTTTTCTCAATATGGCAGTACATCAAAGATCCAATCTTTAACCGATAGACGCCTCTAGAATCGCTAAGTAGATGGTTATGGCATATTTTGCACACATTCTCGCGTTTAACGTCAAATGGTGGTATTTGTTGAAGCCCCGCCATCATTTTTGTTCGCTGTTCACAGGTACACTGTATATATACTTCGAGTACACGACTTAATACAGTTGTGTATGTTCTTCTGTGCGAATGCCGTGAGAAATGTTTAAACGTCCTATTCGCGAAATCGGAATTATTTCTGGAATTTTTTATAAATCGAAGAAATAATTAGATGAAAGTACTTTAAATATAGTTAAGCGATATTCATTAATTGCCTAGTGTTTGGTGTTGCTCGTGCAAGGTTCCCGGCCATTTCTTCGTCGAATGTTTGTTTTATGAAGACTAGTAAGACCGCGTTTGATTGCCTTGTGCGAACTGTTAATTTGACATGGCCGGTAAGTTGCTGGGATTTGTAGGAAATTTAACTATAATCAAGTGGAACAAATTATTTGCTCTATATTGGAAACAACATGAAGGTTCATTTAGAATTAGCAAAGCAAGTGGTCGAAGTGGCAGAAATTAACCTTTCGCAAAAGCTTATACAAAGTATTCTCACACAGTGCAAGAGCCAGAACACACGCTCTGCGAAAATATGATTCGGGCTTCAGCACAAAACACATTGATTGCTGCAATTTAAAATTTTCTGCTTAATATACTATAAATTAAAATTCAAATATGTACTTCAATACAACGTAATGCAGCGAGCTCGTAGCTAAACTCAGCACTTTGCAGTTGCAGTGATTAGATTTATTGCACGCTTAGAAAAAAAAAACTAAACGCCAATTTGTCTGTTCTACTTTGCTGCGAATTGCTAGATGTTACCGAGATTGTAAAACTACATATTTGAGAAATATTGATAAATATTTACTCAGACAATTGATATATACGGTCCCTGTGGAGTTATTTGATTTTGTTTTGCAATAGAAATTGAAACGCCATAAGAAGTTTCTCTCTAATCCAAACTGGAACTTGTCCACGTGACAAGGACGCAAACTTGGACTTGTTATAGGTGGTAGTAGGTATATCTCATAAATATTTAGAGCTAGAAGCAAAAAAATTGTCCTTAGAAAGCAAGATTCGAAAAATAATTTGAGGGGGGGACATTGGAGACCTATTTAGAATTAATTGGCAAACAAGATCCGCAGCAAATAATATTTGGTTTAAAGTATATATTGTAAATATAGCATATTAGGATCTTGTGACATTAAAATTTATATACACCTATTTTTATTTAATTGATTTTTGAAACATTTCATTTTAGTATTTTTTTTCTATAAGAAAAAATTGGATTTCAGGCAGATTCGTAAACAAACAAACTAAAGTTGCGAATGGCATGCTTTTCTATGAAAGTTATGTAGTGGTTAACATCAGCATCAAAAATGACATACGCTTTTGTCAATCCTAACCTGCACCATCCAAAGGCCTAGTTCAACATAATTTATAGTAGGATTTAGGAAAGTATAGGTACTTTCTAATACCTACATTGATTTACAATTAAGCAGAGCGATCCGAGTTGCTGAGATTGTAATCATCAACGTATCCAAGGACTTCGATTTATTACATAATAGGTATGGTACCTGAAGATAAAGCATGTCAGATTGAACATAAGTCCAGCAGACGCTTCACCGTGCCTGAATCACGAAGAGCGAAGTTTTGTGGAAAGGAACTACGTCAGATTCCTCCCAGTCAATTCAAAATATTTTAATTATAGACAGGCATAAGCGCCACGTAAATAAACGCTGGTACTGTGAATGAGGTCCAGAGTAAGACTTATAATAGTTTAGGAGTTTGGTTAATGTTAATATAACATACCTAAACTAGCACAATAGTAAGTTAAAATAATTCAGCGTGTGAACTAGTTTAACGAATTTAACAGAGTAACAAATTAAGGTATTGAGCACTAAAGCCTACTTAGCGCTAACTTACGAATAAAGCCTTAACGAAGATGGAAATAAGATTATAAGATTAATACTATTCACCATGTGGGCAGTTAAAAATTATGGCAAAAGTAACAGAAGTCAGCTACTGAGTATTAAGCACCCTTAACGATTTAATTTTTAACATATAACATAGAGCGACCTGGGGTTAATAAAGGCAAGATTGTGCATAGACAATCCACCAACTATGACCATTAATGGGCGAACATAGAAGTAGGTTTAAAGGTAGATAAAGCAGACATTAAGTGGTAATTTAGTAGCTTGGCAGTGCTCAAAGTCAAAGAGTAGCTAGTATAGAAAATATTTTACATAATTTGTCCATAAATTTGTTTCACCGACTGAATGACAGCAAGGGCAGCAAGTAGACTGATGTAGTCATGAAGGCATTTTGAGGTATCTCAAAGTGACGCGTCTAAGCAGGGTCCTTCAAATATGTGATCCATAATAGTACAATATTACCATATCTATTAACTTTCTGAACAGAATATCAGGTTTGAATTTCAGACTCGAGTCTAAGATTCCTCAAGGACTATATAATGAAAATTACAAATATTCAAGTCCAAGGTATTTCGCAAAAGTAGTCAGAATTTTTTAACAGGATCGTAAAACGCTTGTAATTACAAACAACAAACGTGTGAACACGATGTTTAATAACCTGTTACCAGCTATCAGTCAGCTCACCTTTGATGTGTAAGTTCTACATGCATACAACAAATCTAAGCAGATGCCTCAATAAGCTGACTATCTGAATTCACTTCTAAGACAGAGACCAACTGATATCACTGGGTAGTATGCAGTGTCCGTCATATGAAACTTGTAAGTAGGATGATGGTCCTTTCTTGCTCCCATCCATCATCCTACCTACAAGTTTTCCTGCGGCAGGGGCTGAATATTGACTCGTCCAATCTGGGTCGTATTATATATTGTAGTAATTCTGAACGATTATGTTTGAGCATTTTCAATACGAAAGTCCAATTCAAAGAAGAAAAGATGAAGTATCTAAAGACATTGAGCTACGAAAAATGGTGTTCTGAGTGGTTGGAACTGAGCCTGTACTTCAGTTAGATTTTTTTTTAGAATCGCGTCGGCTTTAGAAATAGTCAAGAAATCCTTTACCAAGCAAATAAAAAAAGACTTTACATTGTAGCTTAATTAAGGGACAGTGTTAGGCGTTATAGATTGCAGTATTTACGCTCTTAAAATCATCTGAAAGTGGATGTTGTGATTAAAAGGTCGAAGACTATAACATTGAGGAGTACTGATGAGCTGGCTAAGACCATAGGGACTAGTGATTTTTTTTAATGGTTATCTGCCAACTTAATTGATCAGTAACTAAAGTTGTCAACTTCATGCATTTTGATGGGACTATTGTGCAACACTAGAGTTGCACCAGTTCAGCATTGAAAATGTTCGATGGAACAACTTTAATAGCAACAGTGCAGCACTAGTATACGGAACTGTCAAAAGTAATGAATGTTCTTTATTGATATATAGAAACAAATTTCTTCTTAAACTTTATGCAGATTACCCGAATAACATTTTTTAATACATTTAACTCGAAAATTTCATAAATACTTCTAAACAGTAAACTTTGACAGTGCAGATGACAATTCAACTTCAATATGTATTTGTAACACCGAGAAAATATCCAGTGCGGGGTAGGGAAAGTCAGTCCAAACCTAGTGTTTCACTTCTGCTTTAAAAATTGTTCCATTGAACATTTTCAGTGCTGCACTGCTAAAAAAAGTGCAACACTGATGTTGCACTGAAGTCCCATCGAAATCGACATAGGTTTGCACTGACCTTCCTGTACTTTGCACTGGATATTTTCTCGATGTTACATATACATATTCAAATTGAATTGTCATCTGCGCTGTCAAAGTCGATTGTAATGAAATTTGTGAAATTTTGAAGTTAAATGAACACTTCGGTCCCAGCCTTCGAGCTGGTAACAACTCAAAAAATTTTAATACTCCAAAATGGAGCCTACCACTTTAGTGAACAAATTTATTAATGTTTTTAATCACTCCAAAATGGAGCTAACAAATTAACTAAACAGTATACCTAATAAACTAATAATAATAACAACTAATAAACTTATACATCTAATTTTCCAAAAGTTTCTAATTAAATAACTTAATTTTCTCCAAAAAAACGCAATTGTAATACAAATTAGTACGGACTTGTTTAACCACTCCAAAATGGAGCTAATAAATAAACAAAACAAATAATATTCAAAAAGATTTAAATATATAACCTAACTTTTTTTAAAAAAAAATTACGACTATATATAAATAAATACGGGCGCGTGGCGTCACATACATAACCTCACATTGTGTGAAAACTTTTAATTGGTCCCCCAACTACTACTATCATCAAACTTTTTGGCGTTATACCTCATAGGGTCGAGCCAGGGAGAGGAAACTCCAGTTCCCAATTAGTGGAGCCCAAAGTTTTTTGTATCCAAAACCAAGAAAGAAGAAGAAGAAGAAGAAGTTAAATGAATGAAAAATTTTTATTTGGGTTATTTCTTTCAAGTTTAAGAAGGAATATGTTTCTATATAGCAATAAAGAACATTTAATACATTTGACAGTTCCGTGTATCCACAAATACAAGAAAAAGTGCAACACTGAAATCGACATTAAAGTAAAACAAGTGAAAAAGCTAGAATTTGTCTAAGACCAATTCTTATGATATCCTAGGTGAATGCCCTTATGAAATTTCGTATTGTCACCCTTCTGTGCAAGTTTGATTTTTGAAGTGGTTTTTCGCATATACATATTTCTAGAACGGTTTGTCGGACAGAAAAAATGATTATAACCAATTTTAAAGGATTTCGTATTCTGAAGAAGTTTTTAGTACAATAAAAATGTCTTGGACTGATCGTTTTCACAGTATACATAAAAAACCAAAATTTTTATATGGCAACACCAAGAAGGAGTTGCCCGATTTAGTCAATTTTTGAAATTTTATTTGCTAGTACAATGAAAATACCATCTACCAAATTTCAGCTCTATACGTCGACGCGTTCTCAGGCAGTGTCCAAATATATAGTGGAAAACGAAATTTTTGTATGGCAACCCCACGAAGGAGTTACCCGATTGTCTCATTTTTCAACTTAATTTTACTTTTTTTTTTAAGTCCGTGTACGAAATTTCAGCTCTAAGTATACGCGCTCTCGAGTTATCGTGCGCACAGATGGATATGCAAAAATCAAAATTTTTATTATTACCGCTGGAACAGAGTGAACGTATCAATGCCGGATGGAAATGTCACGCAAAAGTTGAATGCATTTGAAATACATTAGTGCGCACACAGGAACGCAGTTACCGGATTTGCCGCAAGAAAGTTGGTCAACTTTCAACTTTTATGCAATTGCCAGATTGAAAATTTTTGACAGCTGAAGAAAACGTTTGCTTTGAATGAAATTTGTAATGTAAAATTAATTATTGAGCTGCAGGATGTTTCAAATGTTACTCTTATTATTCGCACAAGTTTTAACAATATAAAAATATCCACAAGCACAATATTGAGAATATGAAATTTGCATTGAATTGTAATTAAACGCAGTCGCTGCAATTTCATTCTGGGCAGTACTTTATTACTTGCGTTTTTTTACAGTCAGCTGCGTGTTTACTCCGGCATTGATCCGATCATTCTGTTCCAGCCATTATGCGTGGGTGTCCAATCCATTTTGCTCTACCATCATTATTTCGAGCTGTTACAAACGGAATGACAAACTTAGTATAACCTTTAGATTTCATCTAGGGTATAATAATATTATCACTATCTAGTTTTAATGATATATCCATACATGTTATTAAAATTCTAAATTTCTGACAGAATTTTTAGCTAGACGCGACGAAAATACTCTTTTTAATCACAGATAAACGTTAGGAATTTTGAGCCTTAATAATAACATATTTTATCATGTTTTGTCACTCTCCGTTAAACCGTCGCAATTATTTCTGAAAATCGTGCACTTAGCTGGGGTTGGCATGTGTAAAAATCTTTGTAGTTAAAGTGGCGGTAAAATGCATCATTTCGCTGTTAGCGGGATTTTGCGTACTTTTCCTTTTCATACTACACACCCTACAAAGACAGCTTAGATTTAATTCGAATCTTTCAAAAAATTATTCACCCAGCTCTTCAAGTTATAGTACGTCGCGTCAGAGTGAAAAATGGAGAAATGTTTTGGACACTCATGTGTGTTGGGTGTTGGACACTTACTCATAATATTAAAAGTTATTTTGATTTTTGTTTGTACTTCCGTCCGTCCGTCCTCACGATAACTTGAGAACGCCTCCACTTAAAGAGCTGCAATTTTGCACACGGTCTTTAAAAAAGAAAAAGAAAATTCAAGTTCAAAAATGCGACCAATTGGCCAACTCCTTCGTAGGGTTGCGATTCAAAAATTTCGTTTTTCACTATACAGGGTGCTTCTACGAGGTCAATAGAGTAGGAGGTGATAGTACTCACCTAGCAAACAAAAAATCGTATGGCAGGGGGGGGGGGGTATATCAACCGTTTAGTTACAGGGTGATTAAGAAAAAAAACTAGTTTTTCACAAAACACCCTGTATCTTAAAAAGTATAGTTGGTACGGTCACGGTCTAAAGCTCGTTGTATGCAGGATTTCATGGCCTTTACAACGACTGCTCAAGAAGCCCCGTACCACTCTCATCTCAGGAGTTATTATGGTATAAACTATAATGTCGGATATTCTTACCTTTTTTTTTACGTTGACATCTTTTTTATAAATAAATAGTTGACATAATAACTTTTTTACAAAAACTGGGGGCTGGTTGAGTAGTCGTTGGAAAGGCCATTAAGTTCTGCATACAATGAGCTTTAGACTGTGACCGTACGCGCTGTACTTTTTAAGATACAAAGTGTTTTGTGAACAACTAGCTTTTTTCTTAATCACCCTGTAACTCCTATACGGTTGATATGCGCCCCCCTGCCATACGATTGTTTTTTGTTTGTCTAGGTGAGTACTATCAGCTCCTGCTCCATTGACTCCTAGACGGAAACACCGTGTATATTTCGACACTGCCTGAGAACGCGTAGACGTAGAGACCTGAAATGTGATAACATGGTGTTTTCATAGCAATAGTAAAAAAAATTTCAAAAATGGTCCAAATCAGGCAGATCAGATGAGAATTTGTTAAGTGTTGCAGCCATTGCGATGGTCTATTGTGGTCACCCTCCCATCGCCTTAAAGCGAGTTCCCTTGTTTATTCGGTAGGAGTAAAATTAATGGAATTATGCATCATAAAAATAGGTTTATTTCAACAACGTTTGCATGTATTGAAAAGTATGTTTTAGTGTTTTTTCTGTAACATTATCATACTCGTGCATGTACATAGTATATATCATCTAGGATATTTATAAAATTGGTCTAAGAACAATCATAATTTCTCCGTTTTTATGTATTGAAAAGTTGTTTTGAATTAAAAAACTTAGTTAAATTGCATTTGAAAAGCTTACTTCTAACTATTTTCAACAAATTTTTAGAAAAGTTTTCACTTTTCAACATTATTTCTATCGCATCTCTAAAATAAGATCCTGTTTGTATTGCGTGCTCTCGGAGGTGAGCACCTAACATAAACACGCACGTGTTTAATCTGTTAGAAATAATAATAAAATAATCTATAAGTTTTGAAGACAGTTAAGTTAATTGGACTAAAAATTGTTATATGTAATTTTATGGCTAACATTCCCAATTAGGTTCCAATATATTCAAAAGGCCTCGTTCTCACCGTTTTTCCAAAACAATTTAAAAATGAAATTATATTCGATTTTGCCCATTTTGGAAATAGTATTTAAAATTTGTATAGAAGTACCGTGAAAAATTTTTAGTTCGATAGTTCTTTTCATTTTCCAATTATCGCTGGTGTTTGGAAGTTTCTTAAAAAAATACTATTATTCAATATTAAGTTAGGCACATTTATCAAGGGTTGGGCTGCGTTTAAGAGTCTGTTTTTAGGAAGTTGTTCTCTGTTTGTAAGAGTATGATATGTCTATGCATTAACCACTGACTTGTATATAAAAATACTTCTCGTTGAACCAAAAATGCATGAAATTAAATGGCACCACTTTTATATTTTTGTCTCTCCGTGAGAGCATTATTTTCCACTGAACTGTTGGTAACGAGAAATTGCTTAAGGTTCAGCGATATTTGCAGAACCGGTAACTTAGCAATCAAACGTTATTTACCAAATCAGCCTTGTAAAAAACACTTCCTTCGACCCATACTTAAAATTTAAAAACAAAAATAGTTCCAAATACTTTTGTGGTAAATTCGGTAAATCCCACTGACATCTATATAAGTAAGCCCCAAATAATTTAAATAACAGTTGGTAGTAGGTAGCGACACAATACTTATGAAATCAAAATTTTTTGCACCGAGGTCAGTCAGTCTATTTATATATTTTTCGTCAGTGAGTACGTTTAGACCAGCGCTATTCACGACTATTTTTACGTAGTACTAATCCCGCTGCCGTTTAGTCCACTCGTATTAAAGCCTTGGCAGTGTTGTCAAATTTGTCAGATCTACCTACTACTTTACGAGGAAAATGAGAAATAATATTTGAAGGTGGTTTGTACACTTCATGCACAAGAGAATGGAGCAAACTTTTTACAATCAATTAAGGACGGTATACTTTCTTCAATACAAAAGTCTATCGCGAAATTTGCTTCTCCCTCTTTTTTTCTTCTTTCCATTCATTTGCATTTAAACAAAACAATTTATTATGTGAGGTCATGTCTACTTTTAATACTAATTTTTGTAGGTCAATACCGCATCACATATCGAATTAAAGTAGGACTAGTTTTTGGTAATGCGTCATGTTTAGACCACTTCATATTACTGCCGTGCTAAGCATAAACGTCGTATCTGAAAATTTTCAAAGTCAAAGTCAGAAGTATATACGTTGTTGATCAATTGCAAAAAGATCTTAAAATAATGTTTTGTGACATAATAAAATTACAATTTCCCGATTTATTGCGAATTATAAATGAATGAAGTACTTCTGAACTTTCCAACCACTTAATTTTTACAAATTTTCAGATACAACGTTTATGTTTAGCACCACAGATTAGTTCCATGGTATAAGGACTACTACTGTAGTCTTTATACCATGAGCCCAAGGTATATAGAATACAAGGTATTCTCATTAAAATTTTGTCAGAGCTGTGACGTGCTTCGTCCTATAACGTGTATACATTTCTATTGAAAAGACAGAGATGAGAGCTCCATCAAGCTGGCAGTCAACTTTTACTTTTTTTAATTTTTTATTGCACATGTCGATTGTTGGTCGTTTGTTGGTGATTGTTGGCTTAATTTAAAGGTTTGTTGGATAATAGTTTTTTTCGGAAAATTCCTATTTTTAATTAATTTATAACCAGCTCAATCAATGCGTAATCGTTTGTTGGACTCGTTTTTATTAATAAAATCGTTTGTTGGTCCCTCAATTCTTCGCTAATTGCAAAAATAATTTACCTAGGCTACACATGAAGCGGTAGCTGATATTAGCCAAGTACTAATTTTGTAATATAGTATAATATATTTCATGCATTGACAACAATCGATATGTGCAATAATACAGTAGCTAGGTTGTGAATGCATGCTGTGACCGTTGATCCTGATCCGCTTTAGATTTTAGTTAGTTTAGTTAGTTTTTATAAAAATGTTATTACTCGATAATTTACGGTTAAAGAGATTGATTTTAGCAAGAAAACGGAAAAGACATACCAATTTGTAAAATAATTACAAACCGGTTGGAGTAAAGTGAATTGAACATATTATCTGAAAATCTTCGCAGAAATATTGAACATTTTATTCTTGTTTTTTTTACCTGAAAGTCATAAATGATCTCCAATTTCCTTCCACAGTTTTTCTATAATTTCCCTCTTTTTATAGTCGGAATGTCGATCAAACAAACATCTTCTAGAGTGCACGGACATTATTGGAGGTCTTCACTCTAGAAAAATTACACCAAAACTAATGGGTAACGCTGTGAAAACACAGCTGGTAAAGTTAAGTTAATGACAAGTTAGGACACAGAAGGGTTTTTTCCGATTGTTTTACATTTGAAATACACACTCTTTAAAAGTTTTATGAATAAAGATAAAAAATGTGAAAGCGCAAATTGCATGCAACGAAACAGAATGGCAAATGCTTCATTTTCGTAAATAAATGAGAAGGGGCGAAGTTTTCACGTTTTAGTCTCATAAAATGTTCACGCGCTTTTCTAAAAACAGTTTTTCATGAAATATTGACACGAGTTTACTCACATGTTGTTGCTGTAATCCTATGATATTTGAACAACACGTACTTCTGTTTACATTCGTTTTGATCTGAAGAGATTAAGTGGGAGAACTCATGCTGGTTTCTCCGATATTTTCGGGAAAAATGAGAATTTTATTTGAGAGGAACTTTACATCTCCTTTCAGCATCTTGGCCAAACCGAAATTTATCTTTTTCTTGAAAACGGGAGGTAGTGTGACCCGAAGTACATTATTATGAATAGTTTGATAGGATTTTGAGGAAGTCAATAAGATTGATTTTGTCATTCGGGTAATCCTACGTTCTCTCGATTTTTGTTTTTAACTTGTTGTCGCAGTTACACTACAATAGTGCATAGCCAAGTTCTTTTCCCTCATTCATGCAAAAGACGAAAGTGCATGAGATTACCTGTTTCGGTCTAAAAAACACGAAATTGTTCCAATTTTGTTCAGCTGTGTCCTATCTTCTTTATATTAGGTTATCTTTGCCGTTGGGCGATACAGCTAAACGCTCAACGTTCTTTAATGTGAAAACTTTCGTAGCGATGTCACGCTATTTTACCTCTCACAGCTCATAGCTCGCCAATATGAAAGTGTCCTAAATCAGTGTAGAAGAACACAATTAGAGCTTTAGCTTTATTGAGATTTGATCAAATTGCAAATTTCAAGTGCAATGGCCGCCAACTTGAAGGAATTTTGAACGCCACCAACTGTGCGAATGTAAAATATCAAATGTGAATGGCTTCTGTTGGCACATTTTGTTGTGACAGTTAAGAAGTTAACAGTTACCGAAAATTATTTGTTTTACATATAACTGGAACATATCAAAAACTATTAAAAAAAACATGAATTTATCGTAATTTTAGGATATGGGATGCATTTCTGTCTTTCTTTAATGTCACTCACGATTAATAGATCTCACCATAAACAAGTTAAAATTGCATATGTCCAAAACGTCAGTTGTGTTCAATTCAGCTTTTTCACTTGGCTTTAGAAAAAGCTGGCTGTAAAGTTGGTTGAACAGCTCCAATTGTATTTCAAGTGGCTGCAGTGATATTCATGAGTGTGGGACCGGCTTAGCTTGTTCTTACCGAGTTTTTGATGTTGTTACATACGGCTTTTTCTTATCCCATGGTGGGCACAGTTAGATTATATTTACAAAATTGAAGGACTAAATAATTGAGACTGAGTCGATTGATAACTGAAACAAAACTCGAGTATCGATTTATTTTGGTTTCCTACTTCTATTTTTGATAAATTGTTAACATATTCTGATGATTTTATAAGGTTAAGCTAGATATGCTTACATATTGTAATATACAATGTAATTCTGTATGTAATTCTTTTAAACTATGCAAACACCTTGTTTTCATAGACTTTTCTTTTATTTTTTAGGTAATGGCGAAACATCGTGGTGCTTCTCACAAATCAAAGGAGCTTTAGAAGATGATGTTACTGATGCTGATATAATTTCGTGCGTAGAATTTAATCACGATGGAGAACTGCTCGCAACAGGTGACAAAGGAGGAAGAGTTGTCATATTCCAAGTAAGACATTAAATAAACGAGGGTATATTTTACGATGGTTATTTATATATGGATGTTACAAAAAAAAAAAAAAAACAACGTTTAAGAATAAATACAGTATTCGAGTCAATTTCACATTATATTCGTGTTCCAAGAGGCTGCTCTAAGGTTCTCTAGAGCAGATATGTAAAATTCCAAGTACAAGTATCAGGACCAGGACCAGGACCTAGACTTAAAATCTTTTAAGTAGGTACAAGTACAAATTTTTGAAGCACAATAACAGGTGGTGGTACTTATAAGTCCAATATACACTATAAGCTTAAGTACCCTATAAGTACCAAACTACGCACTTACTACAAATACCTGCATAACGCAAAGTACCTATACTTAAGCTCTGTCCCTGCTCCTAAACCTATATTATTAGAAGGCGTATTTAAATAATTTACACGAGCTGAAGTATTTCGTGTTATTGTTATGGTGGTATTTGTATTAAGTGCGTAATTTGGTACTTATAAGTACCAGTACCTGCACTTATACTTCAAAAATTCTTAACTACCAGTATCGAGACTTATTCTTGACATTTTTTTAAGTACCAGTATCGCTACTTGTATTTATACTTAAAAATATTTTTAGTCCAGGTCCTGGTGCTGGTACTAGTATTTAAATACCAATGTACTTAAGTACTTTACAGGTCTGCTCTAGAGTATCCTTGGATAAGACTTTTTGCCGGAGCACAAGCTGCAAAAAGTTGATGAATTTAATATAATAGGAATATTATTATGGAACATTATATTGAAATATAAAATTAACACCAAAGGCTTCATTATCAGAGATGTCAACGGGTTTAAAAATTGCATTGACTGCAGAAATTTATGTAGTTCATCCATAATCATGCAACTCTAGAGCATGTCATCGCATATAAAGCATATGCACATTTCTAAAGCTGTGGCATTAACCAATGACAAGAGTTGGTGTAAGTTTTACGATGAATGTCTATTAAGTAAAACGCAAAGATACCATTTGGCCTTCCACTTGCCTAAAAGAAGAAAGAATCGTTAGGAGAACAAAGTGCAATTTTCAAAAGATTTGGAGCAAAGACTCTATAATACAAAGATATTGCAGGCAGATTGTGTAGTTTAGCCTCAGTGAAAAAGAATGTGGAATCTCTCTCCCACAATTAACTATATCTTGCACATTTTGAGAACAGGCAAACGTAATAATAGAGAGTATTCTCTGCAGAGAACTAAAGGCACTTTCACATCAAAAACAAGAACAGAAAAATGTAAACCGAAAAGCTCAATTTATTCCACTTTAAAATAAGATTTTTGTTCCAATGATTAATAAAATCCAGAGAAATAGGATAAACTAAGAATTTTACTGAGCAAATAGGTACATTTATTTCAGGTTTTGAAGAAGAACACAACTTATATGTTTTATCGGCCGAAAAACTTTTTCGGCGGAAAAATTCGTCCGATAAATCATAAAAGTTGTGTTTTCTTAAAAATTTTAAGATGAATATACTATTTTATTAGTAAAATTATTAGTTTATCCTATTTCCCATGATTTTATTAATCATTGGAGCAAAAATCTTGTTTTAAAATGGAATAAATTGAGTTTTTCGGTTTACATTTTTTCGATTCTTGTGTTTGATGTGAAAGTGCCTTAAGAAGGTTTGTTGGGTGGGAAAACACTGGAGTTTCAACTTGAAAGATATTCAATTCTATTTTAGAAAATTGAGTTCTATAGACAGGCTACATCATATGCCTGCACATCTTTGTATTATAGGGTCTTTGTTTGGAGGGTTGTTGGAATGGCCGAATGGCCCCGACGTCGTCGGCGATTATCTTAATTGTCATAGGCTTAGGTAACTAAAATTTTTCAATAAAGAATTTTTTGAATTTGAATTAAAATAAGAGGGACTCATTATTGCCAAGGCAGAAAATATAATTTACGAACAAGATTTCAAGATTCCACCTAGCTATATAGGTGAACTTAGCTGATTATGAAAAAAGGACTAGAAAAGGATCGATGACTAATATGAAAGAAGGGTATATACCGTGTTGTGAAAATTGTTTACAGTTCTTATATAAAGAAGGTTATGTTAATCAGTTTTTTTGTTTTTAAAGAGGTCAAATTAAAAAAAAAGGTAAAAATTCGTAATCCGAAATTTTTATTTTAGACAGCCATAACTCCGGAGAGGAGAAGAGTACGGAGCTGGTTGATAAGTCGTTGGAAAGGCCATGAGGTTCTACATCCAATGAGGTCTTAGGTGACCATACACTCTGTACTTTTAAAAATACGGGGTGTTATGTGTCTAAGAATAGCATATTTTCTTAAACTCCTTGTAACTCCAAAACTATTGAAATCCCTCTGGTCTATAAATTTTGTGTCCTCTTCTTTCTCCGTTTTCAAGTTATTGCTCAACAAATTTTAATTAGTTTTTTTTTATTTAACTATTATTTTTATCAAAAACACGTCATCAACACCAATTTTTCATATTGGATTTAAGGGCCGGTTTCACAGTTCGAGTTTAAACTCAGGATTAGTCAAACTACGTACGTAGTTTTTTAATATGGCAGCATTATGGAATTGTGAACTAACAATACAATTTTGAACTAACAAACTATTGTGATTCATTTACTTCAAAATATTGCTTATATTTTATTGTTGCAAATTATTTGCAAGGTTTTCCCGCCAAATCGTTGTCAGAAAAAAAAATTAATTAAGCGTACAAAAATGAGTAAAGACTCCTTAAAAAGCTCTTACGATTACGGGGAATACCAAGTCAAAGTTAACTGCATCATCTAATTCTTGTAATAGAATTGGTATTTCTGTTTCTCCGCACGCGGTCAATTTGGTGGTTTAAGCCAAGTTTAAACGAGGTTTAACTTACCACTGTGAAACTGTGTTGAAGGGATAAACTGAGTTAGACCACATCTTAAGCTTAAGCTTGAACTGTGAAACAGACCCTAAGAAGCCCAAAAGCTTCGCTTTAAAATCACAGTCTGCATCCAAAATGTAACCCTTTCTGGGGTTTTTCGCACTTTTTCTGAAGTATATCCAGCGAAACGTACTATGTGCCAGAAAGTAGGCAATTATCTTTTGGAATTGAGCTTTTTAAGCCATTTTCGCCAGAAATGCAATATGAAAAATTGGTGTTGATGACGTGTATTTTAATAAGAATAGGTACATACTACATTCATACATGTGTAGAGTAGGTAACATTCTGAAGTTTCCAAATCTTGAATGCTACATTTAAGTAGTATAAATGGCAGGAAAATCACAAAATGTCATGGCTAATTATCATTTCGATGGCTTAATGTCAGAAAGGTGCAACTATAATTTACCCCATTTTGAGTTAAGAGTTGAATTGGCTTAGTTTTGAGGTCCTCTTTGCTTATGCCTAACCGGTGTATCTATAAACAAAATATATGTAGAGACATATACTGTTTTGTGTAACTATATAAGAAGTCTGTGTTGTAAATATAGTAAGGAGGTAAAGGCTGAAACGACCTTGAGATACTTTTTTTTACATTTTTTGTAGATACACCCTTCTGACATTAAGCCATTGATTTGATACATAATATTATTTTTATATGGCGTTTAATAAGAAAGTTGCAAGATAATTATTAATGTAACAATTTCAAGAATATCCAATCGCAGAGGCGATGTATCTTATCTTACCCCTTTATCCATATAATTTTCTACTTATATCGACCACGGTTATGGAATTCTTCTGCACGACTTTCTGAATACCATGTTTATAGCTAGAGTAGATTTATTTATTTTACATGAATATAATTTGATCATTACAACTACGGCTGAAGATTTGTTGGGACGTAAGGGTATTATATGTATGTATATGAATTCTGTAAAGAAGATGATGTACACGTTTTTCAGTGTAGCAGCGATATAAGAATGGATTCGTTTTTTTTTTGAAAATAGTTTGGCAATCAATACAAGATTATTGACAAATCGTAATAAAAAACACTAAAATACACGAAAAAAAGATATTTTAACAAGTTTTTGACACTATAGTTATTTTCATCTATTAGTTTACTTTTATCTAGGTTGAAACTAAACTCTAAAAATGATGGATAAAAAGATGGCAGTACCCCTAGATTTTTACATGTGACTAGCTGTACCCGACCTCGTGTTGCTGTGGCTCAGTCTGGTTAAATTGAAAAGAAAGAATAAAATATTTAATTTCACAATGTTGTGGGTATACAATATTTTTTGTTGTTCACGCAACATATAGGTCGTGTATCTTTTTCCCGTTCTGCAGATCGAACAGATTTTTTAGAACGTTCAATAACTCTGAAAAAAGATACAAATCCAGAGTGCTCTGAGCGTTCTGTTCGTTTTTTAGGGTTCCGTACCCAAAGGGTAACAACAGGACCCTGTTACTAAGACCGTCCGTCCGTCACCAGGTTCTCATGAACCGTAATAAGTAGACAGTTGAAATTTTCACAGACTGTGTTTTTCTATTGGCGATATAACAACAAATAAAAAAAAAAAAAAAATTAAAAGGGGGCCCCCATACAAGAAACGTGATATTTTCGGCGTTTTTCATTCGTATTATTATCTGTCTGTCACCGGGCTGTATCTCTTTAACCGTAACAGGTAGACAGTTGAAATGTTCATAGAGTGTGTATTTCTACTACCGCTATTACAACAAATAATAAAAATAGAATAAAATTAAAAGGGGCCCCCATACAAGAAACGTGATTTTTTCGCCGATTTTTTCCTCGTTTTATTCTCATTCATTATTATTATCATAATTAGGCATTATTTTTTCAAATGACAGCAATATATTTTCAAATGGCAGCATTATTTTTTCACATGACGTCTACTCTCATTTGAAAAAATAAATAAAAAGTACATAGTGTTTAATTTTGTACGATGGTACGGAACCACTGACATATAAAATGGACTGCTGATACTCCTGAAATTGCTTACATTATTTGACATTATTTTGGGATAACTTTTCTATAGTTGTCTCTTTTTGGTTTAACTAGTTTATTCCGCTGAACTTCAAATAATAAATTCTATACAAAATCCACCATAGTCCAGTTTCAGTTCAATGGCTTTCCCAATGAATATATAGAATAGAAGTAGATGTCAATACAATATTTGTAATCCTTTCTCTGTCCCCCATACCTACTTTTAGGGACAGGCAGACAAAGATTGCTTAATTTTATTTCTTTAAAAATCAAGTTTAAGAAATGTTTGATGTTGTAGGAGATTAACTTCCAAGAATAGAAAGAATTTCGAATGCATCTGTAATTTGTTGAACTTTTTATATGAATATTAAAGCGAAAGTAAAACTTGAAATTAAGATAACTGCCACACCCCTGCCACCAAAAGTTGACCCTATGAAATAGAAAATCAGGCAGTCCATGTTATATATGTCAGTGTACGGAACCCTTCGTGCGCGAGTCCGACTCGCACTTGGCCGGTTATTTATATATTGGCAACACTTGTGATTTATGAAATATCAACTGATAATACAAGATAAAGTTATAAAAATAAATAATGGGTTAAGGAAAGGAAAGGATAGGAAGAAAATATGGAATTTGCACAAGTATTCACATTATCAATAGAATTTTTTACGCTCTGTTGGTATTACTGACGGATTGCTCTAAATGCTCAGAGGTCTACATACGATTTGTTAGAGCACGTTCAGAGCGCTCAGAGAGCTCTGAAAATGAATAAAGTTACAAGAAATCCGTGTTCAGAGCGATCACAGGGCTCCAGAATAAAATACACGCCCATAATTGTCCATGTGAGAAGCAATCCATGTCTAGATTTAAACTGCACAATTCTGAAGATTGGCCACCCTGAGCTTTGTTGATAGTGTTTGCAAACGCAAAACGACGCGATTCTACGTTGGACGAAGCAGTAGCAGATCGATTCGGTGATGGCATTCGCAATTGATTGAGAACGCACAATTCGCGATTTCTAAGCACCAATCTTTAATCATTATTAACGCTTCGTTGTAGACTTCTGCTGTGATATCAATATTCATATTGGAAATTGTTTTGCATATTCGACGGAAAATATCTTCAGCTACATATGTGCGATTTATATTTCTCCCATAACTCTGTTGGAGATGAAGGAGAGCAGGTGGTCATCTGTACGTTTGCAAACATTGCACGAATTTGATTTGGATGTGATGTGTTGCACACGTCATTAATACATACATCCCAGTGTCGGTCGTTCTCCAATAAAATCAGAGCTTGACATGCACTGAAGAAAGTGGCATGTGTACCTCTATATCTACTGCCCTGATCTATTCTGCTCTTCTGTTTTTATTTATATTTCATAAATATGTTAATGTAAAAGGTAATTAAATATTTTCCTACTCAAGTGTGACAAGTTTCCAAATGTATGAATTTTTATCGTTTATAATTTTCGGCATTCTATACAATGAATTTTTGTTATATACATATAAGAAAGAGAAGTTAATTATTATTTTTAATTCTATTCACTGGAATACTAATTCACAATTATTGTAAAAATTTATTTTACATTATTGTCACTATGATTTCACAAATGTTTTAATTATATTCTAAAAATTCTTTTTAGAGAGATCCAGCGTCTAAAACAGCCATTCCGAAACGGGGTGAATATAATGTTTACTCCACTTTTCAATCGCATGAACCGGAATTTGATTACTTAAAGTCATTAGAAATAGAAGAAAAAATTAATAAAATTCGATGGCTGCGGCGAAAAAATCCTGCACATTTTCTTTTGTCCACCAACGATAAAACGATAAAATTATGGAAGGTATCAGAACGTGATAAGTCGTTCGAAGGATATAATACAAAAGAAGAAAATGGTCTCGTTAAAGACCCCAGCTGTATAACTGGACTGAAAGTTCCTTCTATAAAACAAATAGCGCTTATGGTTGAAGCATCGCCGAGGCGTATTTTTGCCAATGCACATACGTATCACATAAATTCAATTTCTGTTAATTCTGACCAAGAGACTTATCTCTCCGCCGATGATTTGCGAATAAATTTGTGGAATTTAGAAATAACAGATCAAAGTTTTAATATTGTTGACATAAAGCCACAAAATATGGAAGAACTGACGGAAGTGATAACGGCGGCAGAGTTCCATCCAACTGAATGCAATTTGTTTGTATACTCAAGTAGTAAGGGCACAATACGATTATGTGATATGAGATCATCAGCGCTATGCGATAAACATGCGAAACAATTTGAGGAACCGGAAAATCCAACAAATAGAAGTTTCTTCAGTGAAATAATTAGCTCTATTAGCGATGTAAAATTAAGTAATTCTGGTCGATACATGATTTCCAGAGACTATTTAAGCATCAAAGTTTGGGATCTTCATATGGAAACGAAGCCGATTGAAACGTATCCAGTAAGTATGATATAAAATATCAGAAATGCGTGCGTACTTTTTAGTAATGTTTTTTTTTGTATTTTCATTCTTTTTGGTATCCAATCAGGTTCATGAATATTTGCGGGCTAAACTTTGCTCTTTATACGAAAATGATTGTATTTTTGATAAGTTCGAATGCTGTTGGAACGGCAATGACACGGCCATAATGACTGGAAGTTATAATAATTTCTTTAGGGTTTTTGATCGCAATACGAAAAAGGATGTAACGTTAGAGGCTTCAAGGGATATTATAAAGCCGAAAACGGTGCTTAAACCAAGAAAGGTGTGTACAGGGGGGAAGCGAAAAAAAGACGAAATAAGCGTAGATTGCCTTGATTTCAATAAAAAGATTCTACACACGGCCTGGCATCCTTTAGAAAACATAATTGCAGTGGCAGCAACCAACAATTTATTTATATTTCAAGATAAATTTTAGCTAACAGTTTTGTTATTAATAATTATTACATCAATTAATTCTCTAATTATTTTAATACTTTAATTACAAAACAAAAAAACAACAACAAAAATCATTTCCACGCCATGTTTCCAGTTTATTAATTAATCAATGCAAAAGGTAAACGCAAAGCAGCATTATACACAGGCACAGCTGTCTCAATTGCTGACTATACACATAGTTTGCCATTGTTCGATTTTAAAGGACTAAAAGAAAACAAAACACTTAATACCGAATGAGAAAATGATTTAAGATAAATAGGCATAAATAATTTATACAAATAATAAAATTGCATACAAGTTCAAACCTGAAAACAAAATAAACATTAGAATCGTGAAGTTATAATTAATATTTTTTTTTAATTATAAAAAAGCTGTGTAAAGTTTATTGTTTATAGTGACTTACGATTAGTTTTTTAGTATCTTAGCTTTTATTTTAATCCTTATACGGATTCGATAAAATAAAATCTTTTCATTTATGAATTGAATACAGTTTTATCGTTTTGGACTCGATCTGCATTATTTTCTGTATGTTGTATGTAGGTTTGTCCTTATGTTCATTTTATTAAATATTTTTATCTTTTATTTTGTTATAAAAACACTGAAAGATGTTTCTTTGCAACGTTTTTCTTTTCAACAATTTACAACTTTGTTATGTAAAATGTTAGGAACACAAGAAAATAATTAAAAAATCAACGAAATTTGATATACATATAAAAAAGTAAAATTCGATGAGAAAGCAGTCAAAAATCGACATTAACTTACTTAGTTAAATTGCGATGTCAACTATAGGCTGAGATATTTATTACATTGATGAATTTTAATAAAATTCTGGTCAAGACATTTTCGAAATCCGAGTGGCATTAAGGGGCTGTGTGTTAATAGATTTTTCGAATTACTTTTCCAAATATTTTTTATAATTCGAAATGCTAATACTTTGCGAACAGGTATTGCTTTTTTTTTTACATACTTTTCAAGTAACATTTAATTTTGTCCGTCTGTTAAGGGTATTAGTTGCTCATTGAATTATTGAAATATAATTCAGAAATATAACAATATACACTACATATTCATAGAAAGAATCGAATCTTTCGAAAATGAAGATGTAAGAAAACTTGTTTTAGCTATTAGAACCTATTTTGGTGTTGTGGTCTCATTGTTGTCCATAAAATTACATGTTTTAACTTCTTTCACTCCACAATAATATTTCTCCGTTAAACTTTTTTTTTTAATTTTAAATATCTTAACTTTTAGCAATACCAGCGTGAATTACATTCCAAATTATGCTCAAATTAACTTATGTTATTTGCGAAATTTATTTGTATCCATTCTAATGGAGAAATTAACAATAATAAAATGTATTTAGCAATGCTTAAGTTATCGTACATGGAGAAATGGTGTTCCAGTAATTTTGAGCTTAGTTCTCCTTGTTTTCTTTTGTGAGCGAGCTAAATAGTGACGTCTAAGAGTCATTCCTTGGAATGATATTTCTGTACAAAGGTCTTGTAAACAGCACAATTGTTTTGTGTTAACTAAAAAATAGTTCTCTAAATTTCAGGAAGGAAAACACAAATTTTATATCCCATCACTTTGAAAATTCATCACAAGGTATTGAATCATAAAGAAATTTCTCTCTACTTGTCATTCATAAGTTTGGCTGCATTTGATTTGAAATTGTGTTGTTTGGATATAATTTGTTGGTGAGACAGCCTCGAACAGTTTTCGATTATATTTAGATCGTACGAATTGGGAGATCATTTCATAATCCTAATATCATGAGTGAACACTTTGTTTATCACTCTCGCAGTATGTATAAGAGCATGATCATCCTGGGAAATCCGAATTACTTTTTCAATCTTGATATTTGCTGATTCCAGGATCTTGCAATTTTTGGCAATTTTTTATATTCCGTTATTTTGCTATACCGTCGCACTAAATATAGTGCTTCCTTCGTGAGAACTTGGAGGTAATAAAGAAATCGTCTGGCTAATCCAAGGAGATGCTATGTCGATACATTTTACCGATTAAACAAGATGACTGATCAAATATTTGATGAATATGTGTCTGTTGTAGAACTAACCCATTACAGCTATTTTTAATAGAGTTAATAAATTTAAAAATATTGTTTCGGATGGATGGATTGAAGTGACCCCATGAGCACCGTCTGGGGCCTCAACCTCATTTCAATCTATCCATCCAAAATAATTTTTTAAAATATTAAAATTAATTAAGGGACCATCTCAGTGTAAAATGTTTGAAAAATCGATTTTTTGTTTCATCTTGAAGTACATATAGTTGTGCGTGTTCTGTCAAATTTTCAAATTAAAATTCGCATTATTACGGTCGCTACAACCTTTCTTAGAAAAAGAGATTGGAGCTTAAGGTGACGCGCGGATGGGCCGGCCTACCGTTCAGCCGTCATTTCTTTTGTTCCGTCCCTAACGGCACATCCATACATAGGGCTCTTACCTGCTCTTCTATAATCGAAATAGAGTGGTCAAATTCGTCAGCTTCGTGTTGTTATTCAGAATAGATAGACGTACGTCTGAAGAGTCTGTGAGGCAAGACCGAAAAGGCTTGAGAAGAACGTATTCTTTAAACGCGTTTTTCTCGAAATGCCCTTTTTACAAACGGTGTCAACTCTCAGAGGGAGAGTTTTCAAGCTATCGACTTGAAATTTTTACGGAATTCTCTTTACTTCATTCTTTATGTCCCTATAGATGTTTTTTTTTTATTTTTCCTATTTTTTCACACGAAAAACTGTTGAAAAACTAAATTTCGTACTTTTTCCTCAAGCTGTCGCCATATTGTTAAACTTAAAAAAAAACAAGCTCCATAGGGACATAGCAGCTTCCCTGCAGATTAACAATCAATTTGATTTTTTTCTTTCAGATGCAAACTGCGGCCACAACCGTGGACACCGATTGCCCCCCATTTTTTTTAACTCACTTTCTAAAATAATTATTGACAACAAGTAAAAATAAATAAAAACTAATGAAACAAATATTTTTGTATTGCTAAAGAGTGGCCTTATTCGTAAAAAAAAATCGCGAAAATTGACAATTTTTTGGCCGGTTACACTGAGATGGTCCGTTAATTCTAGCTGGACGCTCTTACCACGTTTAATATTGGTCCCCAAACCTTATCCTTACCCGGTTCATGCATCTGTATCGCTTTTCGGAGAGAGCCAAACAGTGACAGAAAAAGTAAATCACCGATTCGGATTCCTCTCTGCATCCTTTGCATACAGAATCATCAAGTCCTATCCTGTGTGTAGGTGACCCCTGAGAAATGAATGGCCGGTGATAATTCACATTATAGTTCTCAGGGTTGGCTTGTTTAGTCCCAATAGCTTTTTCGTTTAGTTTGGGTTAGGTTTACCGCACAGTTTATTTGTAGTTCTACCCGAAGGGTCATATAACCAAAGACGTGTTTGCGGTTATTTCCCTGTTGAAAACCACTTTATAGTGCTAAGAAATTTACATTAATTACACTTCTGGTGCTTATCACATATAACGATCTAATGCAAAATCTAACAAATAGTGACAGGAGATAGTACTATTGTGAACTTACAATCGTTCAAAAACTGTTGGTAAAGATGAAACTTGTGTTAATTTTCTCATTATCGAGAAAAGGGATAAGTTTATCTGACTTTTTTCGAAAAAAATGAACATCTATTTAAGCTCAATATTTAATATCTCAGTGGGAAATATAAGAGTTTAGAAGCGATTATATAACTTTCTCAAGAAAGAAGAAGTCCTTCTCTGTCCGATTCGTTCTTCTATTTTACCCATGACGGGATTGGAGGCAAGGCCTACTTAGAAATAAATGTTCAACAGCAATAGCAGTTGTAGAGAAATTTACTTTTTATAACGAATTTAATATATAATTTTATCATAGCAATTTTGCACGGGCGTACTTCATTTATACAAATTATGAATGAATAGCAACAAATTAAAGGAGCTGAACATTTTTTTTGTTATAAGCTTATTTCATGAAGTGGATGCAAAGCATCTTCTTTCTTAATAAGGTTGATTCCTTACTGCCATCATTAAGCATACAGAGTACTTTATCTAGAAGACATTATTTTTTGTCTTCAATTAGATTATTGCATCGAATTTATCTTTATGATACAGATGGTCCCCTTTTTACGTTGTCGCATTTTATGTCGTTTGAAAGTTACGTCATTCATCAATTTGTACCGAGAACCGTTTTATGTCAAAGCGAATTCGAAGTTACGCCGCTTGAAAGAAAAATCAAAATTTTTGTCAAACGAAGCTGTTGAAAAATCAATTTAAACAAAAAATAAATCTATTATATTAAATAGAAAAAGGTGGAGTATAGTTTACAAAAAAAAAATTTAGTGCACAGTATATGTGCAAAAGTCTATGACTTGTTTTATATTTTTTTCGAGTAATTCTCGACTTAGTCGAACTTGATTTAAGCCACTTTCCAACGAACTGAACCTCCTGACGTAAGTACGGGGACCGCCTGTACTTTTGCATGGCCTTGTCAAGAAGCGAAATAGGATAATGTGGATTGTTATCAATGCTAACTGTCTAGGTCAATGCAGTGAAACAATATGATATTCTCATGCCAAATGAAACTAACAATGTCTACCAATAATAATAAAATACTATTTCAAATTTATTTATTTATGTATACAGAATTTACCCAATTGATAACTTCAATTTGTTTGTCGAATACATCTAGAGCGAAAAAACCGAGCATTTGCATGGATTACAAAACAAATTCTCAATCTCAACCAAACATGCAATAAACAAGTAAAAAAGCTAAAATTGGTCTAAGACCAATTCTTATGATACTCTAGATGAATGTTCGTTTGTAATTTCGTATGGTCACACATCTGCGCAATTTTAATTTTTGAAGTGGTTTTTGAATATATCTCGGTTCGTCGAACAGCAAAAATGATTATAACCAATCTTATAGGATTTCATATTCTGAAGAACTTTTCAATACATTAAAACCGTATCGGACTGATCGTATTCACAGGATACGGAAAAATCGTAAATTTGTATATGACAACACCAAGAAGGGGTTGTCGGATTTAGTCCATTTTTGAAATTATAATTACTATTTTTATGAAAACACACTATGTATGAACTCCAAATACACAGCTGCTTATCTTTTCCATGCTAAATTGGTTGGTTGAACTATAGTTTAGTTTGTTGGTTGATTGGATAATAGGTATAAGTAAGTCTAAGAACTCTTTTCGTCTCTGTTTAACTAATGAGATCAAAAAGGGATAAAAATAGAATTTAATCAGGTATTTTACTGATTCCACTTTGGTGGATATAGGACAAAGAGTAGTTGAAATTAAAAAGTTTAGTCTGCTAATTGAGTATCAACTTATGTTTTTTAATAAGCATCTCAGTGCGGCTCGCACTGTAAAGGGAAGAAGATAAAATAAAATTAAGAGTTTTGACAGCTATATATTCCAGTTATAATTAAGCAAAAGGGTTAAAATATTACGTGATTGTGTTTGAAGTATTATGAATAATTGAATTAAAACAATTATTACGATTGTATTAGCATAAAGGGGTAAAGTGAAATTTAAGAGCTATAGCCGCACGAAACAATATTAAAATGAAAAAAAAAGGAAATGTATGTACAGATAAGCCCAAGAAAATACTTCTCTCTAAAAGTTGTTAGGTCTGGAGAGAACTCCGCGCCGAGTTAAGGAGTTTTCATTAAAAATGTTCTGATTTTGTTAATGCTTTACACTTTTCTTTCACATATTATGAACTGAAAAAATCGGTAATTTTTTATTGTTTCTTCTGAATATCATTTTTTATTTAATTATTGAAAAAATATTCAAAATATTCAGAAATTATAACTCGCAATAAAACTACATATTTCTATGTAGAATTGAAAATGCATATAGAATTAGCCAATAGAATACAAAGTAAAAAACAAATCAAGACATAGCAAATGGTACGAGCACGTAGCAAGGATTTATTCGAATTATAGGACGGCGAATAGTAAGAAAAAAGTTCAAAAATTTCTAAAAACTTAGTTCCACTTAGAGAGGTTTTCGAGTTAAGAGAAGAGTTTTCCGTGAAAGTCGAAGATAGTGCCAAACGAAGTGCAAAAAATTCGAGTAAGGGGACTTGGAGAGGTTTGAGTGTAAAAGAAAACATAAAAATGACACATAAAAAATTTGTATATTTGATTATTCAATGTTTTGTGCTTAGAATATAGAGAGAATAGGAAGTGTTGATATCTATAAAATTCGTGTACATTAGCTTGGCTTTTCATAAATACATTTCTCCAATTTCCCCTATTCAAAGACCTTAAACTTGAATAGGGGAAATTGGAGAAATGTATATACAGCTGCCTAAATCACTTCTGCTGGAGCTCATCAAATAATCTTCTATAGAGCTTCCATGTGATGGCTATAGAAGCTTTTGAGATACTTACTTGTGCCCCTGCTTATTTTTCTGGATAGATCACAGAATATTCTTCTAAGAGCTGCCGAATGATTGCTTGCGAAGCGCTTAAATTATACTTCTTTCAGAAGCGCTGGTTTTTCGTCCCAATGGGTAAGTACAAAAATGTATCACTGCCGAAGTGCCAAAAGATTTCGACGTCAGAATTTAATCCGTTCTATTCCACTCGGTATTCACATGAAACCAAATCCACTCCACTACCGAATTCAAAGCGGTTCCATTCCAGTTCGTGTTCACAAGGTGGATTAACTCATTCGGGAGTTCGATAATCCCAGTCTGCATCATGTAAACAAGGTATTATATTTCTTAATTTAGTGTTTATATTGTTAAGGCATGTTTCGTTTGAACTTGGCAATGTTAGTAGGAAGTTTAAATAAAAAATTAGGCTCTTGGCGTTTTTGGTATACAAGAAAACGGCTTGGCGATTTTGGTATACAAGAAAACGGCTTGGCGATTTTGGTAAGAAAAGAAGCGCTCGAGCTTATTCAAAAAAAGTCAATTTGGCGCAAATTCGCTAGACCTGTAACGCTGCCTAGAATCACTATTCAAAGCTAGGGCTTATACGTTTCAAAACATTACATTACAAGAGATTACAGAACAGAAGATTACAATAACAACGATACTAATTCTCTAATTGGTGAATGTACATTCTTGTGTTGGAACCACTGACATTAGAACACGATATTTGACTCTGTCTCAGTAAACCACCAAGTGTGTACATTTAACTTACTAGTTTCTAGTTTGTTTGAAAAGTATGTTCCTGTCAAAACGAAAGCCGTAACTGCTAATAGCTGCCTGTATTTTTCCGAACGAATTAGATCTCTTATCTCTAAATGTGAGTATTTGTATCATCGTTATAGGCGCCTTAGGTACGTTGAAGCGCACCGGCTGTACAAAATTGCTCGCAATAATACTAACTTGGCTATTACACGTGCTAAACTTCAATATTATATTTCTAAGTACAATCCGAGTCTTCCTTCCCGCACATTATGGCGCAATTTAAAACTGGCGGGTGTGTATGGTAAAGACTTGAGCGATGACTGTGGTCTAAATCCTGACGAATTAAAGGAATTTTTTATTGCTGCTGGTAATATACCTACCATAACTAGCCAACCTAAGTTTCTTGACGATATATTAGAAGAATATGTTACCCTTAATCTCTCTAACATACTCTCTTTCCGTGGGACTGAATTAAATGAACTTACTGTGGTTATCAGTACCATTAAATCTGACGCAATCGGTCCAGACAGCATGTCTGTCACCCCGTTAAATCAAAATGCTATTTCCGTACATTGGTAAGTATGTCCTACATATCATTAATACTTGCTTAATGTCATCTACGTTCTATATTGAGTGGAAAGTAGCAACGGTTCTGCCGGTGCCCAAGAAGTCTCCTCAATTATACGCTGATTATAGGCCAATAAGTTTTGTTGTTTGTTGTTCAGACATAAGACTGACTTTGGATCGCGACAAGTTTACAGCTTTGTTCTGTTGGATTTTTCGAAAGCCTTCGATTGCATATATCATCGCATTTTTCTCCAGAAGCTGTTATCCTCCTTTAATTTCAGTATCCCAGCAGTTTCCCTGATCAGGAGCTTTTTATCTCCCCATCGTCAGCAAGTCAAAGTGAATGATTCTCTCTTCCTGAGCGGAAGCTTGTTCGAGGGGTTCCCCAAGGATCAATTCTGGGTCCTCTGCTCTTCTGCTTATTCATCAAGGATCTATCGAGAGCTGTACGTGATGCGAAAATTCATCTATATGCTGACAATGTACAATTGTATCTAAGTAGACCTATTGGTCTCTTCGAAGATTGCATTGCACGAATTGGACCGAATTTGTGTCTGGACCAATTATAATCGCTTGCTACTAAGCCGCGGGAAGTCACATTGCACTACATTTTATAATACTTCACCCAATGAAATTGATATCCCACCTATGATTTTGAACGGAGTTACACTGCCTATGTTAAAAAAGTGTTGTTATAACATTAACAATACGGTCGGGAAAATTTATGGGAGCTTACGCAGTCTGTCGCTTTCAGCGACTCGTCTAAAGCTAGTAAAAACACTAATCTTCCCTTATTTCACTTATTGATGTTTGCTTTTATCCAAACTACATAGACAGTATCTGTACCCGCAGGATGGAAGTTGCCCTAACGACTGTGTGAGGTTCATTTACTGGCTGTGCAAATTTGACTATCAGTACGTTTACATGAATACTTGAGTACTTGACGTGAAATTCACTTGATGCTCAGGTAGGGCGGTTGATTGGATTAATTCCAGTTACTTGACTTGAATTTTTCTTGAATGTAATTTTCCAATTACTTAAGTTGAAATTTATGCGCTGAATGAGCCTTTTCATGATATTTTGATTACTTCAAGCGTACTTCAAGTATACTTCAAGTATTCATGTAAACGTACTGTTTGTTTCTTTGTTTAATTTGTTAAAAGTTAATAAGCCAAAGTACCTTAGAGAATTTTTCCACTTCACTACCTCCCAACGAAATAGAAATCTGTTATTGTCTAGTTTTCATAAGACTGTAATGGAAAGCTCTTACCTTGTTCAAAGCATCCATTTGTCGAATGATCTCTCTGTCAGTATACAGGCTAGGATCTAGCTCTTCTATATCCATTCTTTTCTTCTCCTCCGCAAAGGAACACTAGTTAGTTGTTTTATTTTTAGTATATAGATAATTATTTTCATATTTTCATATTCTTGTTTCTTGCTGCTTTTTCTTTCTTTTGAGTTGTTATTGTTACCTAAATGTTGCCTTTTACTTTAAATTTTGATAAATGCGATCTTAGCATCACTACTAAAGTCGTACTCTATAAGATTTGAATCTTGTGTACATACCGACATAAAGTTTATTCTTAATCTTTATTCTTACTTCACTTTTCGTTGATGAGTGACACTCGGGGAGGAGGAAAAATGCCTTCTCTCCTTCACGAAAAGTGAAGCATACTGCAACGTGTTAGGTGGCCCAAAGGAAGATGATGTAAAATATAAACAAATTTGTCTTCTAGATGGGACTCGCTGTACTATGTATTTAGCGCTTCGCTCGCTTGGATGATGATGCTGCTATACCAGGAGAGGGACTAGTGTTTTATTTAAATAAAAATTTTTAATAAATTTTTAAAATAAGATAAAGATAGCGCATTTTTATATTGTAGAAAAGATAATATGTTGTACCACTGTCACACTATGGGAATGGGCGAAATTTCGAATTTCAGCCTTGATTTCGTTACCATTTTCGTCGAATATTTTATGTATGTATATATGTAGTACTCTCAATTTTAAATTAAATGAACTAAGAATTTCTTAAGGAAAGTCGAGAATATAAAAAAAACAAATTACTATTTGCTGAGAAAGCTGAGTTTGTTGTTCTCATTGGCGGCAGCAACATGTAGTGGAAAAAAGTTTTATGACAGAAACAAATATAGGTATAGGTCTCTTATATTAGAAATAAAAATTAAGAAAAAGAAAAAGAATACTATTTTCAGGAAATGTATTGCCTTAGAGCCTGTTTAGATGGGTCAGTAATGCTACTTCTGCAGCCCGAAAATTGATGGTAAAATGTGGTCTTTTTATTGGCTATTATCAATCACGTGATCATTCCAATTTCATGAATTGCAGTGTGTATGTCTTATTTCTCAGCAAACATTGCAAAGCCAATGCGAATTGCAAAAATATAACAAAGTGGAACATAAATTTCGCTAGTGAATTTAAATGAGATATGAAAGCGAAACCTCGAGCGGGAGCAAAAATGTTTACAGAACATTTGTATCATATTGGTGGTATCACTTCAGATTCACTTTACCTTTCTTTTTCGACAAAATGTGATAAATTTAAATGTATCCAAAGTGAATATTTTAATCTACTGTGGTAACCATAACTTTTGCGATACACAAATGAAATTATTACTCAATCATTAGTGATATGACCGTGTCCCATCTAAGTATGAATATAATTTATTAATCTATGTTTGTACGTACGTATCTATCTAATTCAGTCTCTTAAAAATGTAGCCTCTCATTTTACCCTTAATGTTAATTAAATGTAATTTTAATTGCTCACCTTTTACAATTCCCTGATACACATATGTAAAACTCTCAGATGTTCGAGCACAAAACAGCGCATATGCAAGTGTTTATGTAAGATAAATAAAAGCGAACAGAATTTATATTCGCCGTCGTTTCACTTTTATATCGCTTCGATAACATAAATAGAAAAAAGCTAAAAATTATTTATGTTATCGAAGCGATATATAACATAAATAATTTTTAGCTCTGTCACATTTACTCTCATGTTTCGCATTGTGCAGCTTTATTTTCGCTTAAGTTTCGCTGTTGCGGACGTTCGCCAAATTGTTTACTAGATTGTTCCACCGACTGTAATGCAACAATGGCAGCAAGTTGACTGATATAAACATGAAGGGCATTTGAGGCACCTCAAAGGGCACTCGTCTAAACAGGGTCTCAGAAGCATAACATTTGAATGAAGTGAATTCATATCATCTACTGATCAACACATAGTTATACCAACTTCTCAATTGGAATGTAATTTGATGAACGACATTGAGCTGAAATTGGTAAAATTGTTGAAACTCTGAAATATAGAGTAGCATATTTGGAATATAAGTCTTAAAATTACGATTATTCCTCTACGAATGGCAGTTTAAGATCTAACAGAGATGAGAATAAACTTTTATTTGCTTTTCTCAATAAGAAATAAATACAAAGGTTTTAGGTAAGTTCAGTTAGAAACCATTATCATGAGTGTATAATTGTAGTTGCCAGTTGCCATGAAAAAATTTAGTTATTTGTTGATGGGTAAATACTTGCAGTATACTGAAATCGTTCCATTGACGTAGTACTTCGTTAGAAAAATTTGTGGATGTGTAACGGACTTTTTTGTGTTGATAACAAAAATTATTTTAATTTTGTTACATAGTAAAATAAATTATTATGAGCAATTAATACATACATATCTGTCGGGTCGGCCGACTGGGAAGTCATTACCACATTATAATTGCTTAATGATAATTTTTCTTCAAGTATCGATGAAAATCAATTGGCAACGCTACGAAGGAGTAACTCGATTTATCCCATTTTTGAACTTAAATATAATATATATATTATAATAAGTTTTCTTATTGACGGACAAACAGACAGTCAGGCTAAAAACTATTGTATAAAAAACACAAATATCTATGAACGTACAGAGAGTGTAGTGCAGGAATTTTGTACACTAAATATTTAGGCATGAAAATGCCTGAGACTAGCTCTGTAATTTCTTCTAGAATTTTCGGTAAATATTATAATTTTGCAGAATAACATCATGGTATCTCGAAAGCATAGCATATTCGGCACCTATCTGATCAGAATGTTCGTCATGATCATAACCTTTGTCGTGTGTCGTGTAGTCCCCGAAATAGATGAAGCGGAAAACAGTAGCTCTCCATCGGATTCGATTCCTCAATTTCATTTCATCTCCATGTGGTTCTTAATCTATGAGTTGCTTTCGGGGTTCTTAATCTATGAGTTCCTTTCGGGGTTCTAATCGAGGATCTGTTTCGCAATATTGTTTTAGTGTGGTATAATAGTAGTATAAGAGGAAAAGACATCCAACAATATGTATGATGTTAATAGCAGAAACTGTGGTCGCATCACCGATGAGTTCTGTAGATCTTCTCATCGTCATCTAGTGCACTAAGGTGTCTTGCACTTACTCAGATGTGAGAATTATATTCAAGTATTATTGGTCCTGATGTGTCTCTTATGAATGAGCTAGGGATCCAAAGATGAGAAATATTTCTTGCATCGTTGAAAAAATTCAAGGTAACTGCATTTTTTCGTAAAAAGATGTTGACAGTCCAGCTCAAATATGTTAGAAATACCAATACCAATACTGCTGATAGAGGGGGTGACCTTGAGAATGGTTTCCGTCAAACCAATTTGATTGGATGAGATTTTGGGAAAGCTTTAAACATAGTAGAGTGCTATGGATTTTAGAAGCATTGAACGTAACGGAATTTTCTGTGCCTCATGTCAGCATTTTGTTCACCATATACATAGTGATGTAATCATGCATTTTCGTTACAGTCTTTCACTGGTATTAGTCTGTATCAGAGACAAACGAGCCTGCAAAGCTGTGGATCGGATTGAAAGTAAGAGAAAAAACGTTGTTAATGAATAGAGTCGGTGAAAGTACAGAATTTTGAAGGGTTTCCGGGATTCATATTGTGCGGATCGGAATTATAATTATGAGACGACATGATGTGTGCGATTGATTTAATTTTCTATTCAAGTAAGACAGAGTCGTATGACATGCTTAGGTATTTTATTTATACATTTTGATTATTTTAAGAGATACATATCCTTTTCTACTCACCCGGTGACTATTTCAGGTTTGGTAATAAATAGCAGAAAAAACAGTCTTTCAGTTTATTCGTGCTGGCGTTTTTTCTATGTTTTATTATTTTTTAAATTCCAATTGACCTTTGATATTGAATAAAAATGTCAAAATAGATATGTAATCAGTCCAGTCCGTCTTATATATGTTAGGTATATCAATGGTCCACAGATTAATGGTTTTAAGTTTGGGTAGAAGTGCAGTATGCAGCCCTGCCGAAAACCTTATATATATATATCGCAATGATTATCAATTCCCCAGATTTATTGAGAGAATGATTCCGGAGTCCTGCAAGGTAAGGTACCAAGATCACTTGTTGATTGATTACAACGGAAATTATATTGGTGATCGCTGATCGTGTTGTTATTTTTAGGAAATTTCTCCTAATAGAAGCAAAATTGGTCTAGTTTTTAATAGTATTCGAATATGGAAAAAATGGTTCATAAAAAAAAACAAACAAAAAACTGAAACAGAAACCATCCGACTTATTTTTTTGGTCAATACACCCATGATCACAATCTAACCATTTCGAATGAACTAGGGCTGAACTCACAGCCAAATATTTAGAGGGTGTTCAGCCTGAACGGGTTCATGTTCATGTTGGTCCAGTTAAAGGCAGTGCGTTGCGACTACATAGTTCCAAAACGTTTAGAGGCGGTTAAATGAGAGATCGAAATTTTTGATATCAATCGAGTGAAACCGCTTGTGCATTGTGTCTGATGGGTGATATTTTGTGAATCCTCATTTGTGGAAATATTTGACGATAGTATGGTTAACTGATTGCAGGTATTTGTAATCGCCCGGCTTTATGGAATATGAAAAATAGTTATTATTCTAACCGAGATCTAACAACAAAATTATAAAACTAAGTTGCAATAGAAGTAAAATGTACCTACCTTAAAGTAGCCTTGTCTTCCGAGGAAAATACGCTTAAAATCTCTCAGGGCGTTGCTTGAGTTCACTGAATAAGTAATGAATGAAATTTAACGAAAAGTGTTTTTCTTTTATTATTAAAAAAATAATTTTCATATAGAAAAACTCTCATAGATCTTGTCATGGAAATTTTTAACGATCAAACATCAGCCGCTCGAAACCACTTCGAATTGAACAGAAATTAATGTATTACAGCTTTAACGTTTTCATACTTTTTGTTTTTAGAGTTCTGAAGCAATCAAACGCACATCCGCTCCGCCCTGATTCATATTTCTCCAGGCTAACCACTGACTTATAACAATGGATTGAGCGTATCCGTGTTGTCATATTCCTATGGGATAGAATGGTACAAGTTTTATAGTTTTCTCTTTCGCGCTATAGCAGAGTTGGAGCTATCAACACAAAATATCGCTTACTGAACGTTTTCTTATGCCATTTGATGTTTTTATGTTGGTTGCAGATGCAATCACAGTAGGAAAAATAAGGTAAAGATAGTGTTTACCATGCTCCGTCTCTCTTGCCTATATGCAGGATTCAGGTAAAAGTAACCTTTTGAAAATTAAAGTTGAAATGAGTTTAATTTCTTATAAGACTGCTGATAAGCGATTAAAATATCACTTGAACACACGAAAGATATTTTTTTAATTTAATTCAAATTTTCGGGTGAAAAATTTCATCTGATTGGTTGAGCTTTACATATTTTTTTATGTAGTAAACGTTTTAAAGGGTGCTCAAACTCTGAATATACAGAAACACAATATTTTTTGTGCCATATGAAATAGCAAATCGCTCAGTCCATTGTTATAAGTTAGTGAGGCTGACCAAGGCCTTAGTGACTACTAACTAGTATTCATCGTTCACTAGATGTCACAACTTCTTTTGTATGTGGATATTTGATTCACGTCCCACAGCATCGCTGCTAAAAAATTAAAATTCGATGCACAGTTGAAAATAAAAATTAACAATATTTGGTTTTTACCCACCTTTGATAAAAACCAGCTTAGACAAAAACTCGAATACTATTGTCCGGTTCAAACTTAGGTACATCTAGCTCCTTTGAAACTGAACAAATCTGTGGTGTGGATAGCAAAGTTTTTTATGAATTCACTTAATCAGTTCTCCTCGGTACATTTGTTATTTAATTCAAGTACTTGACAGTTTTATAATAAATTTTTCAGCATATTGGTATTCTGACTGCAGATTGCAGTTAAGCCGAAATAAGGTTTTGAAGCTATTTTTAAATGTCTGTTTAACAGTAAAACTTACTGAAAGAAGTATGGTCAAACCAACACAGTATTGGCGTGTAGAAAGGAAGAAAATTAAATTGAATTAGCCACATACTTCAACATCATAAGGCAAGTTCTACAATGAAACCTGCAAGGAGTAATACAGAGATCTAAAACAATTTAGAGGAAATAAAATTTTAACTGAAGTCGCATCAACACAGAGATCATAAATAAATATATCAAGCAGACTAATGAGTAAAATGGAGAAAATGTAAAATCTATAGTCCCCGTTTTCTTCTATTTAAATTTTTTTTATAGTGGCTCTGTTATTTAATTTGAGCACTAATAACTTTATAGAAATAATTATAACAAAACAAGGTAATAGCAATAAAGATACAGTAGGTACATACATATAGGAGTCATCTTAAAAAATGTATATTTTCTTCTTGAATACTTCTCTTCTTCAGCTATAAAAGAAAGAATCAATTAGCTCCTTGCATCTCTCTTTATTTTATGTCAATCTAGAGAGGGATGAGTAAACTATACAGTATTCAAGAAGAATACTTCGTTTTAATTTTTCTTCTAAATAATTTCATTATTTACTCTATACTTAGGTGGTAATAGTCACGTATGGACTTACTGACAAATTAATGTTGGTAAGACCAAAACTTTGGCTGAATTTCGAGCGTGTGAACTTTTCTCATTTCTTCAAATCTACAACTCGTTGTTAATCTTGTCTTCCATCGATTGTTGATTTATGTATACACAATAAAAATACATTAATTCGTTTTTCAGTTAATTTTAGTAAAATTATTTTTGATCTTTATTATTGTTTAAATCAATTAATAAATGGGTATTCGACTTGTATTGCCTGAAAAGATAAATCATGTGCAAAATGTAAAAAAAACTAACAAAAATAAAAAAAGTAAAAGTTATATGAAGAAAAGAAAAAGTTGTTAACATTTATTATGGACACAAGTAATTAATTAATCCTTAAACAATATAAATTGATGATAAATATATACATATATAAGTGGAAAAAGAGAACCTTACAAATTTTCTGCTGCAAAGACATTAGCTTTTTAAAACAAATATTGAAACATAATTTTTTACGTAAACGTAGGAAGAAGAAAAAAAAACAAGGAGAAATAATTGAGCTAAGTGCTTCAGGTGTAACTAAAGAGCGATAAAAAAATAATAGGCGATTAACAAAAAAACAAAAAAATAAATAAAAATAAAAAAAAGGAATTATTTTGATATGTGGAGTTTTATTTATAAATTAATCTAATTGTTCCTAACCCCGGGGGGAAAGTAGTTTGTGAAGCGCAATCCTGAACAAGGTGAAAGCTGTATAAGAGGAAAGCATGCATACTTGATGGAAGAAATTTGTTGGTTTGTTGTTTATATGGTGTTTATGGTGTTTAAGGTGTACTGTTGATCGCATTGGCATATCCTTCTGGAAAATAGTGTGAGCACGTGGAACGGTATGAATGAAGTTGAAGTGATTATATTTGGAATGATGTTCAGGCATTGTTGGGTACAGCCCACAAAGAGAATACTATTTATAAATAGGCACATGCTTTTGCGAGATAAAAATTGAGATTTTTGACTGTGTGGGTACTATAGTAATGCTAGGCAAGTGGGCCGATTATGCAATGAAGTTATGTGCTCATGTAAGTCAGAATAATAAAATCTCAGACATAGGTGAGGGTTAGAGGAGCCCTGGATAACAAGGTTTTATCGACCTCAACTTGGGATGGCCCCTTTATGGGAGCATTGTAGTGGCTGTGGTATGGGCGCCGTGACCCTAGATCGGCAGAGATGGATAGGTCTCACTTCTACCAGTAAGTTGAGATCATATCATGCTCTTTTGGCATACCCAAGTAACAATTTTTCCAATTTTTGGTGACTGAAGGTGATGAGTACTTTTATAAGGGGTATATAATGGTTTCTCGGTTATATAAGAATTTCAGTGGTTATATTAGAGTTTTATAATATTACCAATTGGTGACGTAGTTATATTAGAGTTTTTTAGGTTACTAATGGTTATCGTGGAAGTAAGTTACTGAAGGTTTTATAAGTTGGTGATGGAAATGTTTCAATCACCGGTCTATATAAATTAGAGTAACCATTACTAGAAGGTATATAAGAAAGTTTTATAATTGTTTTGATCACCACGTTATAAACTTATTGGTAATAAGTGTTTATTGCGGTATCCGTGGTTACCCTTATATAACTCGAGAACTTTCAGTAATTTAGGTGACTTTAATAACAATTGGGAACTTTCGGTAATACATATACCCACTACAAAATATCGTAACATTTTTTGGTGGCCCTTTAGTAAGTACGGTGATCGTTATAAAAACAAATTACTTTTAGTGTCGAATTGAGCCATTATAAAACTGTTTTTATTTATATAACATAATATAACCAAAGGGTATATAAGTAAACTAACGTCTGTTTTTTGTGACTATAATTAAGATATATAACATCACCAAAGGTTACATATTATGACTAAAGGGTATATAAGGACCATTTTCGAAGCATGGTAGTTCCTTTAGTTTATATAATATTTCTAGAAGTTTTATAGGGGTCATTCAGTGTATATAAAACTACTTGAAGTTTTATAATGGTAATTTGTTCATTTAAGTACAAGCCGCCATTTTTTCATCTGTCCATTGCAGATAAAAAAGAAAATGTCGGTTAAGCCAATTTTTTAAATTGCAGATATATGGCTTCCGTTTTATTTTTATATGAAGAAAATACATCTTTTTTGGTACATAACATTTCTAAAGTATGTTATGTAATTTTTCTGAATTAATCTCACATAAGTGAAAATCTTAAATTTTGTTATATTTAATTAAAATTATTAAATATTGCTTATTTTTGGAGCGGTCTGTTTTTTTTAGAAGTATCTATGATGATATTCACAGTAAAATTTCAATTGCAACTGAATTTCACCACATATATGCCGGAAAATTGTACTTCTAAAATGTAAAAATATTAAACCCTTACATTATAAAAATACAATACAAAAAAACAATCGAAATTCTATGTCAAGATAGGTTTCGTAAATATTTGCATATTACTGTTTTACAAAGGTAACGAAAAATAATTTCGCTAACATTTCAATCACTGAAAGTAATCAGTCTGAGAATTCAAAGCGTTGTGGAAACGTTCCATCACCATTATAAACAAAGTTTATAAAGGTAACCGAAACATTACCGCAACCACTGCTATGACCAAAATAAATTAATCGAGAGCACCTTGGGTTATATAAGGGTTATATAAGAAGTTATATTAAGGTAACCAGAATATTTTGGTTACTCATTTTATAAAACTTTTAGTTATATAACGTTACCTAAATCAAGTCACGGTAACCTTTATATAATCCTCCATTTAAGCTCTATAAGGGGTTTATAGTGGTTACAAAGATGTTTCGAGTACTAGTGTATAAAACTCAAGTTATATAATTTGGTAATGGAAACCTCACCGTTACTACTACATAAAAAAAATGTTTCTTGGGTACTGATACTCATTGTTACGACATGAGGAACTTGATTGTCCATTACAATCCGAGCATGAAGAATGCCGTGAGATTAAGCCATACTTGGCAGGTACTCACGTAAAACCATGACAAATTTCTGTTCTTAACCCCATTTTATAGTACCTTAGTCGCTAGCTACAGAAACGTGCGGATTAGAGTGACCTCTGTCATTCGCTTGGGCAACCGAAGGTACTTCAATTTGAAGCTAAATCCGGCTTTGTCTCTTAGACATTTGTGGAGTAACCTGGGCAGGCTGAGTGTGATCTAGGTTTGACCCAAATGACATAAACAACGCTTTCACTCCTATTCAATTCCCGCAAATATACCCGGTTAACATTCATCGGCCTCTGATAGTGTTGTAGATTAAATTAATAGCAATAGTTGTTTATCGTTCAGATGTGTAGATAGATCTACATGAAATATTTATTGTGATTAATAGAATAGTGTCATCTGCTGATGATATCTCGGCAAGATTTATAAATATTATTATTCCATCAATTTTTCACGTTTTAATGCATGTGTTCAACGTATGTCCAACTACTGCTTGGCAGTTTCCATCACCTTGGAAAAAAGCTACTTCCAAAGGCTTGCAAATGTTCTGTACCAGCATCTGTATTTCTAGTCGATGAGCCTACTCAGGATCATCAGAAAAATTCTTGAAAAATTAATGCACTCAGCTGCCTACAGCTATCTCTCTCATCAAAAATTTCATGTACTGCTGTAGCCAATCGTTAAAGGTGATTCAGTCAGTATTATCTCATGTAACTTTCAACTGCGGTATACTTCAAGGTTCTGTTTTCGGTCCTCTTCTCTTCTGCCTGTACATAAATGATTTACCCATGATTTCGCAAAATACTTCGGCTTCAGTCTACCTTTACACTGATGATGTACAAGTTTACCGACATATGTAGGCCAATTGAATTGACATAATCGACGATGGCCTTATTCGGATTAACGATGTCGAATTGTCTATTTGTGAATAGGAGAGACTCTGAGGAATCGTTATACCATATACAAGGTCAGTTAACTTTACTTGTTGTGATTATATATTTATAATGCGTTTGGAAAGATATACATACTCTTCTCTGCGAAAGTTAAGAATGTTAGCAAACATATTGTCACAATGCATGCACATGAAGCTTGCTAAGGCTTTCGCGCCACCCCACGTTATCTTCCGGAGTTTAATATTTCTTAAACTGAATGCTTGTTATCAGCGGAAACATAACGGTAGCTTTCAATGACACCATTCGATTTATATGCGGCTTGCCCAGGCCTTCCATATTTCGCCCTAGTCGATTCCTTCCTTAGATCCTCTCTCTAAACATACCTCATGACCAGATGGTTGGATTTCTTGTCCAAAGTGATTAACTAAAGAGTCAGTTCCGGACCGTATTCAGTTTCTGAGCTCCACTCGACATCGTAATCTTGTGTTGTCTAGAATCCTTTCTAGAGGTCGTTCCTAAATCAAATTCCTTACGTATTATCCTCCAACAAATTGGTTCCGTTTAGACATTCAGCCGGGTTCTGGATGCGACTCGCATAACTTAATACTTGACGCTGTGCACTGTATTGGGATTGCACTTGACTATATTTGTGTACTATACCTACTTATTACTGTAAACATTTTTTTTCTTTTCTTTTTCCTTCCTTAAATATATTTTCAGCGTTGCAATAATCCAGGAAAACCAATGAGAATTATGAATTTTTTAATTTCTATTGCTTTTCCATTGGTATTGAAACCGGTCTCAGGAATACTGGAATATTCCTTTTTAATCGCCATTTGTTCGCTGAAGTTGTTTTTCTACATCGCACGTAAAGGCTAAAACACAATGTGAGCGAAATAATAAATAACGCCGTAAAAACCCTTTGAATATAGAGACATTAGAAAGTGTTGATACCTGTAAAATTCGTGTGGAAGAGTATTATGAAATAGGTCAGAATTATATTGAAGAAAGAGACAAATGTGTTTTCAGCTGTTAAGCAAAGTTGGCCTAATAAAGAAATTGAATCTTGGGAAAATAAGTTAAAAGTGAAAGAAGATTTCTTGAAAACTATTGCTAAATAAACCAAAGAGTGTAATTAATTATCTGTTGATAAAAAAGTGATAAATTTCTAAGCGATGTTCATGTATTTTCAGAATGTAGTGTTCGGTGAAAAATTGCCTCAATAATACCAATCTACGACGTGGGAAATATATTTTTTAGGCAAGTATAGTTATAAAATATTATTTTATGGACTTTACACATATTTTTATATTAAATTAAATTGAAATTAATAACAAAAACGATGAAATATCGAAGATTTGCTTACGTTTGTGACAGCTGAGAAACTCCCAGGGTATCTTGGCGCAGTGGCAGCGACTAAGAGCACGACTAATAGCATTTTCGCTGGGAGCAACTGCAGAATTTTCAACCATATATTTTGTTGCCCCGCTCTCTATATTGATTGACACTACACGCCTGTACTGAGTTTTTACTACAGTGGCAAAAGATACTACTAACCCGCGGCAGGTCTAAGTGTGTATCGTCGGAAAGGAAGCTCACGGGAAAAACTAAATAAACTCGCTTTGTGAGCAATTAAAGAAATGTCAAAGTTTTACCACCATTTTAATGCCCCGCACATTGAAATCGTTAGTAAAATGAGTGGAGACATACAAACCGCCATCTATCTTATAATAGAAAAAATGGCACTTTTAACCAGTGAACTCCGTACTGGACTCGTAAAGAGCTCAGTAAGATTTTTGCTTGGGATTTTACCAGCTGTAAAATTTGTATGGAAATGTCACTTTTTAACTGATTTCTGTACTGTTTTTTTTAATCGTTCTGCTTGAATCCGGGAAAAGCTCCGGTGCATTCAGAACTATTCAGAGTCCGAAAAAAGCGAAGGTAGATTGAAAATAAATCGTTCGGCATAAGAAAAAGAACGACATGGATTAAAAAAATTCATTTTGAACGAGAAAAGAAACGCAGCATAGTATGTATAGGTTTAAGCGCAATTGGGACGGCCGACTGCAAACGACCAAAAAATTTCGCTGTCAAAGCTCTAAACGCACAAGCGTCTTATACTTAGATTATATAGCAAAAGGGTTGTGTAAAGCTCGTGTACGTGGGATAAGCTTTTTTTTTATATACACCGGGGGGGGGGGGGAGATGGCAAGAGTACTGGGTTATTTATTTGTTGTCAGTTCGACATTTCTGACATTTCTAAATATATTTGAATTTACGAAAAATAGTCCGGTGATTTTTTAGTGATTTTTCTTAAAGACGCGATAAAAAGTGATTTACATATATATACTCAATAATAGTGAGAAATAGTAGTGAAGTATCTGTGTAAGAAATTTTACATAATCGACACTCCGGAGTCTTTAATTATGGTGAACAATTGCGCTGTTTTGTGTTGCAGAAACAACAGGAGTTATTACCACAGGAAATCATTTTTCAGACCAGTCTAATTGTTTCAATAATAAATTATAATCTTTCAAATAAATTAGAAGTGAAATAGTTATAAAAAAAACAGCCATGACGATTATATTGAACATTTTCTAATGCCGGTTTGTTTGTTTACAATTGAATTGTTATTGTTAGTTGACGGAAAGTTTAGGGTTATTTATATGATGTCAGCCATATAAAGGCAACAACAAGAAATATTATCAGCAAATAAATTGGGCACTAGGTAATTTTTTAAAAATTCAAAAAATTATAAAATTATAAATTTTAAAATTAATTTAAAAATTTTGCGATATAATGGGATATATTCTATTGAATTTATTCAATACTTAATAAAGTTTAAACCGTTGGCCGTTCTGAAAATATCGTAGTTTACTACTTTCATTTCTAAAACGAACACATCGATGCGGTTCTACTACATGAAGAAAAATGTTTAAGTTTTTCTCCCTCATAGCCTATCCTTTTTGCTATATAATTTAAGGTCTTATTCGAATGCTACAAATTACGATGGCCGCCGAACTCGCCGTCGGGATTGATCAAATTTTAATGTAGTGTTCCGCAGCTGTAGTACTACCAACAAAATAAAACGAATGAAAATTCTTCACACTTATTTTTGTCATTTTGAGGCTGCAGAGCACAGCGCCAATTTAAAAAAAATATAAACATCAATGTTGAGGAAAAATTACAAGACAAGCAATATATGTAGGCAAGTGGATAAAAAGAAGACTTGACTTTGGATATTGCGAGGCGTTTAAATACAAATGCTAAATTTGTGACATTTTGAATTTAAAAATTTGGCTAATTTCTGTATTTCAGTTGATAACTGCAGAAAAACGAAGAAGAATCTCAGCGATATTTATAAAAAATATCGCCGGCAAGATTACATACAATCGGAGAGCTGCAGAATGTTCTTTTTCACAATCGCCCCTTGCCACTGTTCATTATAATTGTGTTTGCAATTTTTCGGCCACTCTATTTGTTGCAATTTTTTTAAAGCCATATAACGTTTTCTTACAAAATTTAAAAATCTTGGAATATTACGTTTCATTTAATTATACATATTCATATACATACGCCAAGCAGCATTTAAGCCGGCAACAACTAAGTTAAGGTGGACTGGGACATAAAGAAAGTTGCTATAACGTTACAGTGACTAAATTACTAACTTCAGTATAGATGGTCTACTTGTAAAAACATTCTGTAGTATTTGGAACCAAAACGCCACTTCAGTAAGCCATTTTGCTGTCCCGCGTGGAACAAGTTCCTCAAGAGGTTCCCAAATCATCCCAGGGACATTTATTTGTCTACCTCAAGGCTCCTGCCTCACGGAGGAAGCATTGTAAAGATGTAGCGATATTCTAAAAACTATTCTTCGCTACTTTATAGTAGAAGTATTTATAGTGGCTTTTTTAGTGGCGACGTAGCTTGTGTCACCTTCTTCAATTGGTACTTTATGATTCCCAATTTGTTGAAAAAATCTTCTTGGTGGCAGAAACTTTCACGCGAGACTTTATACATAGTGTAGACAACTTTGAGACGTGTTACTACAAACTAAGTGCTACGATCCTGTTACAATATAGGAACATTCATTGACACACATTTCTTCGGCATCAGTATCTGTACAATCATTTAACTGCTGTTCGACTCTGAGTGCTTCAGCAAAAGCAGGAATATTTGAGAATTTTAAAATGCAAGGGAATTGACTCCATTCACTTTCTGGACAACTCTTTGTGAATGATTAAGCTTCTCTGGCCAATATAAAATTGAACTCGATTCACACTTATTGGGTATCGCAGTAAAATAAACCCCTTTCTTTTCCTTTGTTGTTACCACTTTAAAAAAATCCATCTTACAAACTTCCATCTACGCCCATATTCGTAATAGACTTTTGACAGCTTTACTTGGCCGTTTTATTGTCACACTTTGGTGGCAGGGACTTTAAGGTTCCATATATACCTATGTACAATAAAGTTCCGTTTTGGGATGATGAAATGGCATTCTGAGAGCTTTGAAGTAGCTGTCTCCTCAAACTAGCAAATCATGGTTCCAGCTACGAAAACTTTTTGAGCCACGACCATATAGTGGCTATATTTACTGAATGGGACAATAAGGTGGTGTTTTTTCATGGAAGACATTTTTTAACATGAAATGTCTCACTTTTGTCATTATGTTCGGGATAAATTGGATGCATTAGATTAGCATAACTAAAAAATGCTTAAGGGAAAATTTAAATAGATATATTTAGCAGTTTTTTAGATTTTTTAGTCATTGATTTTTGGGAATTTTACCAAAAATGTTTTATGGCTAAATATTAATTTTGAAATAAAAAGCTATTTGATTTTATGTGCGGGGCGTTTTATTTTTTTGAGGGATCGGCCTTACGTTCGACGACAAATTGCTTCCGGATCAATTTTCTCGATACAGATATCGATTACTTTTTCTTTAATCGAAGTACATAAGTACATATTTTAATATCTTGTATTTAAAAAGTAAATGAAACTTTCTACTTGAAACTTAAATCAATCATATTTATATGTATAAGTACTTATATTATCATTTAATAAAAAATCAATCCATATGCAATTTGCAAATGTGGTAGTTTGTTATTTGGTAAAAAAGCCCTCGTGGCGTGTTTGGGACGATGCTGAAACGTATCGGGCAAGTTATCGCAACGTTCCTGCATTAGTTCTAGTCACGAAGCAAACACATAAATCACCACCTGAAAATCATTCCCCATTTTGGAACCGGGCACGTACCCGTTAAGTGCCCGCTGCGTTCCTAATCCAAGTCATTACCTCTAAACGGTTGTACATTTTGTACCAGCTACGTAAGCGGGACGTAAAATGCTGCTTGTACCTCATGCAACTGTTTTTTTAGATAAACCTGTTTATATGATTCATAATTTCATACATTTACACAAGTATGTAATATTGATTTGAAAAAATAAGGACATTTTTCTCCAATTTTTTGATTTTGTCCTACAATTTTCGAAAAAATGAAGGAATGGGGATTCGATTGGATACTTTTTTGGAGTTCTTAGACGGTTTAAAAGCGTTCTATATTTAAACTTTCTTCTTAAGGTATATAATAAAACAGTTATAGCTTGTTAATACGAAAAAGTACATGACCTCCTTCCTTACCACCGAAACGATGCACCTCCCCCCCGCGCCCAATAATCCTTCACTATATAATTTTTCGAGTGTGCTGACTTCAGCTTTCAAATTCTTACATACTGTGCACGACTTTCGGAATACCCTGTATACGTCAAAAAGAGTTTTAATAAAACGTAAAATTCCCGCCATTCGTGAATTTGAATTTTCCCCAAATCATCTACATTATTTAATGACTCATAAAAAGATTATAAATGTTGACTGTCGCGATATAATTCAATATAATGAATACATTGCTATGCATACGCTATGGTTTCACTTCTACTTTTCCAAATACATACAGCCATACATATATGTATGTAACTCATGGAAATAAACCGTAATTTCTAGTTACACACTTTTGATAACAAGTAATCAATTTAGTGTTGTAAAAGAACAAGCTTAGTCAGTAGTTCCACTACACAATCTACATACATAGCTCTGTAAGCCAACGATCTTATTGGAAATCTGGAATAACTAAGCCAAATGAGTTGAGTGAGGAGTCACTTCATGGTGGTTGGTGGGCAACATACTTAGTATGAAAATCATCAGTCTTCTGTTGAAAGCACACCGAGACTACAGTTAAACGCAGACGTGAGTGGGGCTACAAAAACAGAGCATAGAAACGCAAAATGGATATACATTGATAGCTCCTCGCATGGTATCTCTATCTCATAAACTTAGTCTCCGGTTGCCAAGAAAAAGAGTGAGTCGAGCTAACGTGTTTCTGTAAAATGAAAGTGATTTAAAGCGAAATCACCTTCCTGTTGTGCACTGGTTACCTTTAGTTAATAAAATTTGTGAAATTAAGTGATAAGAAATGAAAATCTCTCAGGATAAAAGCAAGTGAAATAGTTGAATAGTGCAGTAAAAAAAGGGCTTCTCAAAAAAGCTATTGCAAAGTGAAAATGAAAATTTCGTTTATGTTCCAGTGGACAATAGTATTCCTGAGTTACCTATGTCAAGTGGGTGAGTATGCAAAATGGAAACTTTGCTTTTAGTTTTGTTAATTTCATAAATCGCAAGCTGAAAAGAAATTTTTTACAATCAGCTGACGTCAATAGCAACACTTAGTAGGCACATTTTAAGTGAATGTCTGCTCGGTAATGTAAGGTAAAAGTCTTGGTCAAGCGCGGTTGCTTACATTTTTCTCTAGTTGTCAGTCAAATTACTACCGAACAAAACGAAAGACTTCAATGCGAGCAGGCGAGAAACTTGTTATATCTCTTTTAATTTACTTATGCTAATCCAGAAATCAGAAAATTGCAGTCGCGGTGCTTTTTAGCGAAAAACTACTTTTATGCTGGTTTACTTTTCATTTTACATTTAACTTTTACTTTTTTTTTCGGGAATTTCAAACATCTGGGAATATGTGGTGTACACCACCTACCTACTCATGTGCGAAATTCCTTAGGAGAAGGCAAAAATAATGTGCTTCGTTTTTAATACAGGAAAATCAAGATAAGAATTTTTGAAGGACAATTTAGATTCAGTGAAAGCAAGGGTGACGGCCTTACTGAATGAGTCAACTAATTTTGTAATTTTGGTAAATGTTAAGTTCTCAAATTTGCAAAATTAATATTATCATCGATGATTGAATTAATTAGTGCGGAAATTTTCTCTATGACTATTATTGTCGGGGCCGTTGAAATTTACTACGGTGAAAAGATACTTTCATTTAAAATATGTTGTTGTTGTGGAAGAATGGTATAAAAATCCATTTTTTTCCTTTGTTTATAAGCTAAAAGTTTTGCTGTATTCTTTATTTTGATATATATGCACAGTTCTGATTAATTTGGAAATTGAAATTAGTAGGGAGTTTTTGTACCTATGTTATATGTATTTTCAAAGTCAAATAATTTCGTTAAAGAATTATCCAAAGTTTAGATGTATTTTGCAAGAACGGGGAAATAATTTTCATCTGATGAATTATAGAGTAATTTCTTGAATAATTCGGTTACTAATCTTTTGGTGTATGAGCTCGGTAATTCAATTGGCAATAGCGCTGATTATTATCCCAGAGGTCATTGGTTCGACTCTCACCTTGAAATGGTTCTCCAGTTTTTCATCCTATCAGTCACCTTTCGACTTATAGCTGCTCCTACTTAGTAGATTAGTACAATGGGCCGTCTCGGCCTTCGTCCTTGGGATTTTTCATTCCTTGATACGAACAAAAAAATATTGTGATAAAATTTCAGTTTTCGATGTGTTACTAAGAATCATTGAAAGAGCTATTAGCAACAAAATCTAGCACATCTGATCCTGAAATCTGCTTCCTTACTTGTTGAAGATTATAAAATAGTTTATTTTGTTACCAGATCCTGCCTTAGCATCAGTAAGTTTTAATAATCGAAAAGCATCTTACCTTAAAAACGTTAGAGTACGCCAGCAGCCAATAAATTTGTTTTTGTTTTGTTTTTTTAGAAATACTACTCCAACAAGAAGAGCTTTGATTACATTCAGGGCATTTTGTTGACAGTTATTCGGCACGTTGGAGCCGTAGATTTCACAATTTTTGTAGCTCCAAAATAGTTGCCCTATAGATATTTCAAACGGCTTTTTAGCCAAACTTAAAGCACTTAGTCTCCTCCTCTTTTTTTATTATAGATTGAAAGTTTTATATATATCTAGTTACCCCCTAATACATATTAGATGGAAAGTTACATCTGAGCCTCACCCGAAAAATTCCGTGATGTTTTCTTTTATCCGGAACTGTGCGAATATGGAACGGAAAGTGCATAGGGTTGAACGTGAGCACCTTTCAAGTATGGCTTAGTCCCACGGCACTAAATGCACGGATTAGTTACAATGTAATTATCAGCGCCCTCATGAGACAGAGAAGCTTGTCTGAATTACTGGTAGAACCGAGACCTATCTAAAATTTCATCCAATTTGTGGGTCATGGCGCCCGGTGGATTTAACGCAACTCCACGTCGAGAGCCAATTATCTGAGCATGAAATGGGTAAGCGACCATCCTTCAAATCCTAGGTTACAGTACGCATTTTTACAAGCGACATACTTCTCCCATTATATAGAGTATGTTCGCTTATGTAAGCTAGACTCTGACAATCTCTCTCTTCTCGTTGAGATGAATAGTAAAACAGTAGTAGAACTATCAAGGGCTCTTCAATCCCGTGGTCAAAGTTAGCAATGTCGGCTACCCAAAAAAAAAAGCGTGATTGGTACTTGTCAGGCAGATTCTGGGAAATTTTTGAAAAAATTCGTGTTTATCGACACAGGCACCCAATCCGAACTGAAACAATCTATCTATCTAACTCCTTTACGCCGTTGTTGGCCGCCATTGAATTAAAATTCTGAAGAAATTTTTTTCAGTAAATTCATGAGAAATAAATGAAACTGTTACATACACTGAAATAGGGGTAATAAATGGCACGTTTATATATCGTAGAGAGGATTCTCTCCGCGCGGAGAGTAGCAAAATCGCTGTCAACGATACGCAAACAGTTTATCTTGTTTACCCTGCAACGTTTTCGTGAAGAGGAGTGATTTGAAGCGAAAACAGCGATGAGCGAATCAAATCAAAAATTTTGTTTTACTTAAGCGGAATCGCTTGCGGAAGGAGGTAATTATTAAAACAGAAGTTTAAATTAAGCAGTGTAGTGCAATTAGGTAAAATGGAAAAGTTTATTGAACACACTGGAACAAAGACACCATTATGGGATTCAATAAATAGCAATTATCATAACAGGTGGGAAGTGAGCAAATTCATTATACAAATAGTGAAACTCTCCGAATGCTGGTTTTCCTTTATTTATGGGTTGCATTAAAAGCCTCCTTTTTATAACACCGATGAAATCTGGTATACTAAGTTTGTCATTCCGTTTGTAACGCACAGAAGTTATGATGGTAGAGTAAAATGGATTTGACTCCCACGCATAATATTAAAAGTTATTTTGATTTATTCTTGCATGTCCGTCCGTCCGTCTGCCCGTGCAAAATTAGCTGAAATTTTGTACACGGACAAGTTCGAAAATGAGACAGATCGGGCAGCTCCTTCGTGTGGTTGCCATACAAAAATTTCGGTTTCCACTATATATTTGGAAGCTCCCTGATAACGCGTCGACATAGAGAGCTGAAATATGATAAATGATGTTTTTATAGTAATAACAAATAAAATTTTAAAAATGAAATAAATCGGGCAACCCCTTCTTGGTGTTGCCATATAAAAATTTAGGTTTATTACGCATACTGTGAAAACGATTAGTCCTAGACTTTTTTATTGTACTAAAAACGTCTTCAGAATACGAAATTCTATAAGATTGGTTATAATAATTTTTTCTGTCCGACGAACCGTTCTAGAAATATATGCGAAAAGCTACTACAAAAATCAAATTTGCATAGATCGGTGACCATATACGAAATTTTATACGGGCATTCCCTAGCATAAGAATTGGTCTTAGACCAATTCTAGCTTTTTTTCTTGTTTATTTAGGGTTTACCTGGATGAAAAGTAGGTAAGTTCAAATATGGGATGAAATTGGCTTACTAAAACACCTTCATTACCTACTAAAAATGATGTCAAATTAGAAATAGAAAAATGTTTCTAGCTAGCTTTTAGTGTTGGGCCGGGTTCAAAGCAATTGAGCAAAATTGTTTCAGTCAGAAATCATTGGGCTTAAATATGTATTTTTGATGCAATATACATATGTATTTGCAGATTTTGGTACAATTATTCGGCCAATGCAATATCCACAAAAAAGAGCGATACAAATTGGTATACATAAGGACTGTACCAGAAAGTAGGTACTGCAAGGTTTTTAATAAATCAATAAATCTTATTTTTGCTATCTGAATCTTCAAAATTAAAGCCAAGCTAGCAAATGATATACGTACTTTATATATATAAAAAGTATTTAGTATTTAGTATCCTTTAGTGGCAAGTAGGTATGTACATAAGTATTTCAAAATGTGTTCGAAATACGAATGCGTGCGCGGCGAAATTTTGCATAAATCTAAACTATGAGATGTAAAGACGTCAAACAAATATTCACCATTTTTGTGAATACGAGCTGGAAGAGTATATTGATTATGTGTATTTTCCTGTAGTGACTCTTTCTTTTGTATATTTATATTAAAATCAACGCAGATAATATTAGTTAGTAGGACAAAGCTGCGCGAATACCTCAAACAAGCAATTAAGACTTCTTCCAGAAAGAGGTTTGTATACATATCCGAGTAATAATTTAGTAGTGCTTGAAACTACTTGAATGATAAAATATTCAGGGCCTAAGTAGTTGTTATTTGACTCACAAATTATTTTTGCTTAAGATTATTTATTAAATAATTAGCAACACCTGGGGAATAATTGTGAATTCAAATTCAAATTCAAATAAAAGTTTATTTCAACGCTACACAAGTAAGACAAATCTTATAATTATGTGTAGGTAGGATAATGAAAAAAAAACAAAAACAAAATTTAAACATAAACATTACTGAACTAAACTAAACGTACAAAATAAGATATCTAATATCTAATTAATAAAGATAATACAAAATACAAAAATACAAGACATACCGCACGGTGGAGTTAAAAGCCACATTGAGCTTACGCAATGAAATTGAATCAGAACCACGAAAAACTTCACATCCATAAGTCATGAGGGGAACAATTAACGATTTAACTAACATAATCCTAATGTCAACAGGAGTAAAGGACGCAGTGACAGAAAGTTTACGCAGCGTTCCATAAACTTTGCAGACAAGCGCGTTAATGTGATTGGACCAATTTAATGCACGATCCAAAATTATTCCAAGATTCTTTACGGTACTACTGTAAGGAATAATTACATTGTTTAGGATAACATACGGAAAGCAAGAAGTGTCTAATTCACTTTTATAGATCACGATAGCTTTGGATTTAGAGGCATTTAAGCTCAAACTATTACTAACAGCCCAATCAAGCACATCAGCGAGGTCTTCGTCCATACGGCATATGGCATCCTCCAGTAATCCTAACGGCCTAGAATTGTAAAGCTGTATATCATCATCATATGAAGCAAGGAGAACGCAGGAAAATCAAACTCACAACAACTAATATTTGGATGTAGCTAGGTTTTGAAATGCATATAGTTGGCATCAATACCAGTTCTCACAAAAATTTATTTAAACTCTTCAAAGGATGATCGCAATAACTTCTAGCATTAATATGGCATAGACATTAAAGTTGTTATTATGAGAACTAATACAACCAGAGTTCCTGCTCATTTATGTTGTTAGAGCACGTTAGAGTATGCAGCACCACTAAAATGTTTGATACTACTTGAAAATACCCACAACTATAAACTGCAAGAACGAAAATAAATAAACGTGCGAATCCAATACGAAAGTAAAAATAGTAGTATCATCTGAAAAAATTAACTGAATCAAGACCAAATATAGAGAAACTATGAAATTGTGAATATTACGCAAGTGATTTTTTAAATTAATTTTAATTTAATTTAATTTATTCTGCCTACCGATTTACAATATTTCAGACCAACAATAGGAAAAATACTTCTTATAAATAAACATGCATACTAAGCCTATAATAATACATGCGTATAACTAGAAAAGCACATTTTGCTTTTACTAAAAACACAATCAATAAATATAAATGAATTCTAAAAACTATGAGCTAGCCTATTAAACAGACAAAGTTTTTGCATCAAAAGAGAATGAAAATAAATTCACAAATCAATGAGTAATCCAGAAGAATATACAAGCTAGACAATAATGTATACAACAGCAAAAAATGAAGGTATCTTTATAGAATGTATAGATAATAAATAGTTAAGTTACGTAATACACACAAAATAATAATAATAAAGGTTGAATTATAGATAAAAATAATTAGTAAATCAGGTAATCAAACAAAAGAAAATAACAAAGTATAAACAACTATAAAATAATTAGCAATAACGCGGATAATCATAAAAAAAAAACAGCTAAGAGAGAGAAGCGATGCAACAGCTTACAGATTTCTTAATTGAGCATCTATTTTCATTAAAGTCAATCATGCAACTACAAAGATTAAACTGTCGAACAGAACGAGCAATTGGACCACTAAGGCAGTAATTTGAAGCGATTTATGTAGAATGGAGAAGAACCTCAAATTTCTAGACGGAGTGTAAAAGTAAAAATTGATCCAGCAGGGATCCTTTATAAACATGACATTACAGGTCTTCCGTCTAGTAGATAATTTTTGCAAGTCAATTAATTGGCATCTTGCTTGGTACGGAGGTAAATCATCCCTCCAGCTTAGCTTCCTCAAAGCAACCCTAGTAAATCTCCTCTGAATAGTCTCCACTCTGTTACTAAGAACATCCCTAAGAACAGAGCAATAATATTCAAGCATAGGTCTGACCAAGGAGATATATAGGTTTTTAAGAGTAGCATGACGCCTAACAAAGCCAATACGAGAATTCGCCTTACTCACAATAAAATAAAAATCAGTAGCGAAATTACATTTAGAAAAAGGAGAATTGTTAATGAATAAATCAAATAAAACCGGTGAAGTCCTTCTAGATAACGTTAGGTGCTTACATTTAGATAACTTCAGAGATAAACAGCACCAACGAGCAAATCTATCAATATCCAGTTTAAGATTGGCTGCATCGTGCGCATTACCAATCTTGATGCATATTTTTAAATTATCGGCAAACCCCCGGCATGATGAAAAATTGAAAAATCTTAAAAACACCATTAATAAAAATTATAAAAAGAATAGGGCCTAAATGGCTGCCCTATGGTACACCAGATGGTACACGAATAAAACTAGATGGAACATCATTTATCACAACCATTTGCCTACGTTCAAACAGATAAACAGAAATCCATCTGAGCAACGTGGAATGAAAGCCGAACTTATTAAGCTTAGCAAGTAATTCATTCAATTAAAGAAGAGACTAAAATCTCCGAAATGCTTACACGGCAAGAAACTTTTGTCTCTGAAGACCAAAAAATTAGGTATCCGGAGACCATAATAAAAAAGTCTCTGGAGACACATCTCCAAAGTGTATACACGAAATTTGAAATTTGGTCTCTAGAGATCTCCAGAGATCTTTCTTAATATTTTTATGTTATGTGAAAAAGTTTAAAAAAATATATCCTTAGTGTACAAATTTTGCGGGATAAACACACAAATTTGTGTTTTTTTCCCCCAAAATAACCACAACTCTATTGCCGAAACAATTTTTTTGTCCTAGTCCATTTTATTAATTATTAATTTTTTTATTAATTTCTTTGTAGAAATTTGTCAAATCTACTTCAATTTATTCCTTTTCCTTTCAAAATAGATCTACACTTAAGGGGAGGTTACTGCCGAGAGGCATGAAAAATGCATGAACTTTGGAAATTTTTTTTTACATAAAATAAATACTTTTGGAAATGATTTTTAACATATTTTATTCTTCTATCAATGGAGAGTAAATTCCAATTTTATTTATAAAAAAATATTCAAAATGGCGGCTCCAGCACCCATCAAACAAAACCATGCACGGCTTGTTTTGGTCTGCGCGGGGCACTCCACAGCTCTGCCAGTTCATCCGAAACAAATAGGCTTGAAAATGATTAAACTAGATAAAATTTGGGGGCCTTTAGCGGTTTGCGTTTTTGAAAAAAACCTCTGAATAACAAAATGCCAGCCATTTGAAAAAAAAAACATTTTTTGGTCCTTTTTTTTAAACTATTTCTAAATCAATTTTTAACAAAAATAACTTCCTGATGGTCCCGCAAATTGAATTTATTTTTAATTGCGTAAAAATTCATGGAATTCTTGGCAAAAAACCTGTCAGAAAATTTAATTTTAGCTATCATGCTGCTAGTTTGATCTTCAGCTATCTGAGTGGTCGGTCTCAGGCTATCCTTTCCAATGGCATGCTTTCTTCTTTTTTAGCAATAAATTCTGGAGTACCACAAGGCTCCATATTAGAACCACTTCTTTTTGTAATGTTTGTAAATGATATATTTGGTCGTGTTAATCATTGTCAATTACACCTTTATGCAGATGATGCTCAGCTGTACCTGTCCAGACCGGTTGGATTGGTGGAGGACGCATTATGTTGCCTGAATCTGGATTTGGAGGCTTTAAATCAGTGGTCGGTGGATAATAAACTCCTACTAAATCCTGATAAAACAAAGTGCATAGTGATTTACAGAACACTGCTCGACACTAGCTATTTCCCCTCTGTAACACTCAATGGTATGCTTTGTGAATTCCGCTCGAAGCTTAGGAGTTATATTCAATAGAACGGCTATCGTGGAATGATCATGTTGACAGTACATTTCGAAAGTTATATGGTGGTCTTGGTGCACTATGGGCATCTAGTGCCTCTATACCACTACCCACACGTTTAATGCTTGCCCGATCAATGCTTATTCCGGTAATTACATACGCACGTGAAGTGTTTAGCGAACTCGATTCGCAATCGTCATATAAGCCTAATATTGCTTTCAATTCAATTTGAAGATATGTCTACAGCCTCCGCAGATATGACCACATCTCACAGTTTGTTTCATTCATCTTTGGTTGCAGCTTTGTGCTATATTTAAAATTTCGTTGTATTTTGTTCTTGGCTTAAATTATTAAATACCGTGTACCTAAATATTTGCATGACTGCTTGCAACATTGCAGATCCAATAGAACAATTGCACTTATTATACCGCGATCCACCTGACTAATTACCAAGCGCCAATTCTTCGTCTTCACCATTAGACTTTGGAATAGTCTTCCAATTGCTCTAAGAAATTCTTTGGGAGCTCGCACACTCAACAGTTTTAAACACTTGCTTTTCCTTTATTTTAACTCAAGAAATGCTTATGTACTTATACAGCTAATACTACTATTTCTTTTTTTTTATTTTCCTTATCTTATTAGTTTTCACTTATATCTTATTTTACTTTATTTTTTACTTTTTTGGATTATTTCATATTTGCTCTGAATTGATTGGTTAATATTATTTCTTAGCTGCTTAGTTTTAGTTTCTTAGTTTCTTAAATGTTCGTTATTTAATGTTGAATTTATAATTAGAAGCTCGTACAAACTTAAAGACAGTAACAAATAAATGAATGAATGAATGAATCGATAAATCCGTTGAAGCTGTAGAGCGTCCCATGCGCTGAAAAATGTTGTTACCAGAAAAACTCATATGAAATTTAACGTTATAAAAAATTTTTGACAGCTTACTTCAGCAATTCCAGCACTCCAGCAACATACAGAAACCCTTCTTTTTCCTCCAAGAACTGATTATGATGAATCTGAAGGTTAGCGGTTTCCCGAAATTTATGAGGGTACCTCAGGTAGCGAGAAAAAGTTTTCCCAGCAAGCGCGCTCCGAGCGCCTCAGCTACCTGTTTTCCAGCCGGGCGGACGGTTCCGTTCTCAACAGGCTGTGAGTTCTAAAATACTTTAGATATGAAAATATCCTTTTACACCCACGTGTTCTAAACACTTTAAAAATAATAATAATTATTTAAAAAAAAAAATCGAATTTTTCATCGTCTGACCAGAACACAAAAATAGTCTCCGTAGACCTGGAGACGACACATGAACAAACTTTGTAGACTGGAAACCGAACCTGGATATCTGTTTATTTTAAAATGTACGACGGAAGACCGGAGACAAAAAGACTAGGTCTCTTTAGAGATTTTTTGCCTCTCCGAAGTGTATACACGGGTCTCTGCCTCTAGAGGCTCCAGAAAAAAAAATTAGTCTCTGGAACTGGAGGCCAAAGTCTCTCGCCGTTTAGCTTAACCTTTAGAGCAGTTTTGAGTCTCTCCATATTCTGAAAACTATTTATCATTGCATTCGTTTTCGAGCAAACGGAAAATTCCAAATTTGTTTACACCTTTGATTGAAATAGAGTGCGTAATATACAAGTATTTTTTTAATTCCTTTTATTTTAATTTGAAAGAAGGGGCCAAAGCACTGCAATTCTCGCGTCCTGATTGTAGGTGCTTAAGCTTAAGGGTAAGAATAAGGGTGACTACTGGCTAGGCCACTCTTCGAACGAATTGATCTATTGTGTCCTCCCCTAGAGTGGTTAAGCTATATCTAGCTTTTTTACGAGTTCGATTGTTGCTCTTGGAGTTAGCTTGTAAGCTCAATTTGGAGCTGCAGTGCATGACACTCGCATATTGCACTTAGTCGCTTTTAATAACTGTCTTCGCTACGTTTACTAATTGTGTTGATATGCGATACGATCATACTAGTCCGTACTTTGAATTAGGATAGAGCAGTCTATTTGCTGAAATTTATTAATTGAGTTCTTTATTTCAGAAAGTGCAAGGGACGAAGATGGACCTTATCAAGGGAAATTCATTGGAAAGTTGAATTCATACCATCATCAGGTAATGTTCAATGAAACTTAAAAGATCGAAAAGTTTGTTGGTGAAATTGAAAATATGGAAGATTTATTTTTGTTATTTATTTATTTAATTGGGTTTTAGAGGTTGAAGATTTTGTAGACTTCAATATAAAAGAATTTGTGTGTTGTATTCCTGTCTAGATTAGCTCTTTTCATGAATGACGCCTTTTTTTCTTTGACAGTGATTAGCATGTTCTGATACTTACCACACAAAGTTCATGAAATTTTTAGAGCTAGAAGGCTCTTTCAGATTAGCTGAAGAGCTTTTTCTTATTTACCTATTATTTCTCGTTCTAGGTGCGTTTTTGTAAGCCTGTAGATGGTTTTGAGTCCGGTAAATGGCGATTATGCCCCTGTTTTTTTTACTAAGAAGTCAGGAATTTCATTACCTTTATTCCCATCATATGTATGTGCCATATATAGCATTCTCAGATTTATTTAAACCATTAACAAATGAGTTTAAACTTAAAGCAAATAAATTTAAACCTTGAACAAATGATTTTACACCCTTAACAAATAAATTTAAATCTTAAAAAATTATTTTAAACCCTTAACAAATAAAATTAAACCTTGAACAAATAATTTCAAAACCCTTAACAAATATATTTAACCCCTTAACGAATGAGTTTCAACTATTATCAAAAAGACTTAAACTTTTAGCAAATATATTTAAACTCTTAATAAATTTATATTTAAAATATTTTATTTCCACTTAAGTAAGCATTTCATACAATTTCTTTTCTCAAATTTTGGGTGCATATATTATTTGCAATACTTCTGACTTTTCAGTGCAACGGTTGAACATCTACTGCCTTAGGAGTAAGTAAACCAAATTCATTATATAGTTGGAACAGTCATTAGGTGTGATATGTTGCAGGCTATCTTCGATCACTGAAATAAGTCTATGTTCTCTACTCATGTCACCTAAAACTGAGCGTGCATGTGCCTTCATTTTAGAAAACGATTTTTCGATAGGGCTTAGGATAGGCGAGTAAGGAGGCAAAACTTTTAGTGTCAAATTTGTCTAAGATAGCACATCACGAACTTGTTGTATTTTGCGTATTCTTACATTATCCATAATTAAAAATGCGTCACTAAGCGATGGAATTGTTTACAATTTTTCAAAAAGTTCGTGCAGAAATAGAGAAAGCCTATCGGTGAATTCCTTGGTTACTTATCGCAGCAATAAGGACGTCGTTTCTGCCAGGTTCTGTTGGAATTATAACTTGAGTACCGGTGCCCCTTTTTGAGCGGGCTTAAGATCTTCTAAGATGAAGATTAAAACCACGAATGTAACACTAAAATTGTTGCCTCTTTACTCTACTCGCCTATGTTAAACCCTATCGAAAAATCGTTTGGTTTTAGGTGACATGAGTAGAGAACATAATCTTCTTTCAGTGATCGAAGATAGCCTGCAACAAATCACACTTAATGACTGTTCCAAATATATAATGGATTTTGTTTTACTTACTCCCAATGCAGTGGATGGTCAACCGTTGCACCCAAAATTTGAGAAAAGAAATTGTATGAAATGCTTACTTAAGTGGAAATAAAATATTTTAAATATAAATTTATTAAGAGTTTAAATATATTTGCTAAAAGTTTAAGTCTTTTTGATAACAGTTGAAACTCCTTTGTTAAGGGGTTAAATATATTTGTTAAGGGTTTAAAATCATTTGTTCAAGGTTTAAATTTATTTGTTAAGGGTTTAAAATCATTTGTTCAAGGTTTAAATTTATTTGTTAAAGGTTTAAAATCAATTGTTCAAGGTTTAAATTTATTTGCTTAAAGTTTAAACTCATTTGTTAATGGTTTAAATAAATCTGAGAATGCTGTAGTACCCGCCTAGGTGTTCTTTTATGTGATTTGCAACGAGAGAGGTTGCGTTGACGCAACAGGTTCTTTGGTTAAATTTTGCTTAGTACTTTGTTAATTTAATAACTTTTAAGCACATTCTTTAACAATCTGGCAAATATTCTTAATCGGGTTGAGATCTTTAGATTTGTTCTGGCCATCTCATTGCATTAATAATGTTACTCTCTCTAGTAAAGCCTGCACTAGCCGTGAAGTGTGCTTAGGGTAATTATCATTGCTGAAAAGTTCATAACAGCGGCATAGGGCAGGATAGTAACATCTTTGTACATTTTTCTTTGTTACCAATGAAGAATCGAAATATATTGGATTTCTGAAAAGGTGTAAGAAATATTTCATTCCGTCAAATCTAGCGCTACTCTAGAAATTCTATATTATACCTAGAATGGAATACAATTCCCATATCTTGACCGGGATTGGTGGCACAGCCTTACCTTCATTAGATACTGTCCAGAAGAGAGCTTTCAAGCTCATTGGCAATGTGGCAATTACTTGTCATATTGACTCGCTCGAGTACCGCCGATATGTTGGATGCCTCTCGCTCTTTTTCGCTACATGCATGGTCAATGTTCTGATGAAGTATCTAGTTTGATCTCTTGTAGATTAATCCCTGAACATAATACACGCTGCTATGCAAGCGGCCCACATCCTATCATCTTTCAAAATATTTTCGGCTGCACAGTAAAATACCCGAACTGTGCGAATGTAGAACAGTCTACCATCTTCTATCTTTCCTCCGGCTTACAATCTGCGAAGGTTTAAGACTGACATAGTATATATATCAACACTTCCGCCACTATCCTCATGTACCATCCCTTTACCGCCGCTGCATTTCATATTTTTTTTATATTTATATTATACTTCATTTTATATTTTAAATTATCGTTTCTTCCGTTGTTTAACTTTTTCTTCCTTCTTTATGTAAAGTTTGAAGACTTTTTATTTGAGCGGTACTTTTCTGATTCATGTATTGAATATTTTTCGCTAGTTTCTTTTGGCATATATCCCACAATTCTTAATTTAAACTCTTTGTTATATTTGCTACCGCAGCCATCTTTTAAAAATCATTTTTGTTTTCGGTTTTATTAAATTTATTAACACTCACCTAAATTCGAAAGTCACCATTTTTCAATTAACGCTGTAGAGGTAAATTGCCAAGCCAATGAGTACAAATTCGTACATATTAACTTGATCGCTTTCTTCAAAAAAATCAGAGAAACTGGCTTAGAAGTGGTTGATCAAAGAAGATTAGGCATTAGAGTCACACGTACCATGAGTCACTTGGTCCAGTTCCAGGGTTGGAATCATTTCGACTATGAATATATCCGCAATTGAATGCCATTCAGCGATTGGATTGTGGTGCAAATAATTACCAGAATTATACACCAAATGATTGACAAAACGTGGAACCGATGGAGGCGTCAAGGTGAATCGTAAAAGGATTACGTCTTATTTTTCACAGAGCCATATGATTTTTCATCATAGAGTTGTTCTATTCATAATTTTAGGGGAGCATTACATCTAAGGAAGCTGATAAAATAAGATTGTTGAAAGTTCTTAAACCAATACACATAACGTGAGATCTTTGAACGTTTTTTCCCTAACTATTGCACAGGATTTTATAGAATACAGTGCAAATCCTTTGTATCAAGATGATTCAGCTTCTTGCTATAGATGGGCGAAATGGGTAATTCAGAACTGGCGTTCTATACTCTGCCGATTCTCTAAGTTTCCCGAAGCCAACCACCTCCCGCTCACCTTTATCTATTCTATGTGATTAGACCTTTCCATAAGCAATCCTAGTATGGCATAAGTGAGCTGTATTCTTTATTTAGTTTAGCGATGGTGCGCAAAGTATTGACATATGGTTTCCATAGCAGCTCCCATGTTTAATTCCAGTCAGTTACCCATGCCTTAATTCTTTTCAGGATCATCCGGCAGGATCTTCCCTCTCCAGCTATAAGACAATTTATTAGATCTCTTTTTTTAAAATTTGTTTTTTTCAAATACCTTCCATCCAATATTGTGAGAATCTTTCGCGGATTAAAGGAAGAGCTTGTGTTGTTATTTTAAGTAGTCATAGTCTTCAAAACTCATCCAGTCTGTAGAAATAACATTTACTTCTACAATTAAACAGGTGTCAGGTGATGTTTACGCTGTGAACGAGTACACATTTCTTTTGACAGAATTCAATTATGATGGAAATGGAGCTGATACATTTTTTTGGGCTGGAGCATCAAATCGACCAGGTCCCCAGGGTTTTACAGTTCCTGATGAATATAAAAAGTATGTAGTCAGATATTGAGTGTCTCTTTAAAAACGAACTTATATTTAATCTAATTAAGTAACGTGCGACATGTGTTTATTGCCTTTTTCAGAACAAACGTTTTGGAGCGTTACTTTAACAAAGAGTTCACATTAACATTGCCGGAAAATAAAAAGATCACAGAAATTAAATGGTTAGCGGTGTATGATCTTAATAGCCAAAATGATTTTGGAGACATATACATTCCTGAAGAATTTGAGCCACCGATGCCTCAAAGAGGTGCTAGTTTCTCAAAACGAAGTCATAATGTAAGTAGCGAAGCGATCGAAATTTTAGACTCAAAGACAATCCGCATCCCAGAGTTCAATTATGATGGTTCGGGAAAAAGAACACACTTTTGGGCCGGTGTAGGACCACAGCCTACGGGTAAAGGCAGTAAAATACCTGATGAAATGGGATAGTAAGTGTGATGGTGTTGTAATTAATATTTGATCAATCAAAAATGTGATCGTAAACATCTTCGGTGTTTTCAGTTTGGATCCGATCAGAAAATATAGTGGCGAATCAGTAACTTTAGTATTGCCTGGAGATATGACAATTTTCGATATAGACTGGATAAGCATATATGATTTGGATTTGAATGAGAATTTCGGCTCAGTTCTTATATCAGATGGTCTCAATGTTCCACCATCTTTAGTTAAAATATCACCACATTTAGATTCACTTCCGAACTGTAGGCAATTGCATAAAGATTTTCGTGTATCCTGGGAAGTTTTTGGTCCCCAAATTACGTTACAACTCTCCGGACAAGTAGGTGAAGATGAGTACATGTCTTTTGGAATTTCAGGCTCTGAAACAAATAGTCAAATGATAGGATCTGATGTAGTGGTGGCATATATCGATGGAGCTCGAGGATTTACTACAGATTATAATATAACTTCATTAGCGCCGGTAAGTACATAAATATTTATGCAAATGAAGATTTTGAATATTAATATTGTTTGGGGGGGTTTTGACAGTGTGTTCAAGTGTTGGGTCAAAATAAAGGAGTTTGTCGTGATGATGTTGTTGGCGGATTAGATAGTTTTCAAATAAATACATACAGCAGACAAGATGGAATTAATACGTTAACATTTAGGAGAATGTTAATATCGGGTAAGACATTCAATATTTTATATAATTTTTGATAATCTAATAAACTTCATTTAAAGCTGATTCTGGAGATAAAGAATTTCGACTAGATCGCTCACTTTATGTGGTTTGGGCGATTGGTCAATTGGATTCAAATAAAGAACCAGCTTATCATAATATTTATCCAAAGAGTGATATTACTATTCATTTCAATACCACTGAACCTGTAAATGATTGCTTTAGCTTTACACGATCTGAAAATGAAGAATTTGAAGTGTGGGATCAAGTTCAGATATTTGATAGGTGTGTGGGTGTGTGTTTAGAATGAAAATAATTAATGACACTCTGAAATTTTTTAGATCAGTCCGGACATTCAATGCAGTATTAGGTCCTGCAGGCGGAAGGCGTGGTTATCAAGGGCTTACAGGTAATCAAACATAGATTGCCTTTTTTTATTTTATTATACAACATTTTTTATATAAATATCTTTTAGGTCACGTTTCTAATGGTCTTGCATGGTATATAAATGGTTATATGATTCCTGAACTATGGCTTCGTAGAGGATTAACGTATGCATTTAAGGTAAATATATTTTATTTTTTTTTATTTTTAGGTTATATTTTAAAAACTTAGAAGCTCTAACGAATGTAAGGGGGAAAAATTTTCCTTTGAAAGGGGTCTAGAAGTGGAACCATACATTCCGCGTGCTGCTTCACCCACCACCTTTCAGGCGGAAGTCTATGCTATAAAAGTTGGAACTAAGGAAAGCCTAAGCAGAGGCCGCTAAAATTCTAACATCTATATTTGCTTAGACAGCCAAGCTGCGCTCCTACCTATGTTCTTTAAAGATTTTAAGTCGAAAATAGTCTGGAGTTGCCACATAAAACTCCATCTGCTGTCTAGGGACAACAACCTAAATTTGTTTTGGGTCCCTGCAGACACGAAGGACTGAGCGGAAATGAAAAAAGTAATCGATCTGGCTAAAATTGTAGCTGACAGACAGTATACTGGACTCTGGATTTTAGAACTACAAAAATGGGAAGACAGACATCTGTTGGTATGTGGTGAACGAAGGAATCTCTCATTTCGATATCCTCTCCAGACGCCAAACTAACTAATTTTTGTAGACAATCACTCAGGGTGTTTATTAATGCAGTCACTAAACATGGCGCTTTCCGTTATTTTCTGAAGAGGATAGGCAAATCCAACAACGAACTGTGTAGACTGTACAAAGAGGAAGACGAAACCTCCACGCATACCATATGGGAGTATCCAACGCTTTCTAATTTAAATAACTGGAGAAACATTTATCACTCCAAAAGGTATGCAAGCCAACCTCTAAGGCATTATTGATCTCGTAAAGAGGCCAGATTTAGCCTATGGTACAATAGATGAACACTGGTCCCGGAGTCCGCAGGGTCCTAGTGGCATAGTCGCCCCAACTCCTTAACCTTGGGCTACGCATACAAAACTAGTACGTGGCAAAAACTGCTTATCTATATATTTGTGAAAGAAATTATTATTGGGTAGTTTGAACTATGGCTAGATACTGGAACACGCTTCTGGAAATTATTTTTCTTTTAACGAAATCTATTTTTATAAGCAAGGAATAAAAAGCAGAGAACCAGATTCTTCTGATCGAAAATCACAAACTTAGTGAACAATTTAGGCTGATTGCAATCTTGAGGTAAAATATGCTGAGTATAGATGCTAGAGGATTAGCCCGTTAGACTGTCTAATATATGCATAACTGTAGACCAACACTAAATGTTGATCAAATGATAAGAAAAAGACCTGCATATGAAATGGGTAATGCCAAAACATACTCTCTACACCTCAGGATTAGATTTTTGCGCGAAAAAGTTTTATTTGTTACGACAACGCACAAAAGTAAACTTACTAAGAGTATGAACACTCTGCTAAAAAGCATGTTTTTGTCGCAGGATCTACAGTCGCCACTTGTTCTATAGTAGATGGGAGACGCAGATCTAGGAATACTAGGAATTGAACACGTGATTGTCCAAATAGAAGGCGTTTAGCTCAATAATAGACAAGTTTTCTTATCAGTCCCCTTAATTTTTTAATAGGAATTCGTATTATAGTATGCGCTGAAACTGATGTTACTTAACGAAATATCGACAAATTAACAAGATTTTGTCGTATTTAACAAGATCCCATTCCAACTTGATTCTCAATATTTTCAGCAACTAACGTTGATGCTACTTCGTGGAACTGTAGTAAGACCACCAGATTCTAGTTACGTCGCTTATACAGTAACGTACCTACCTGAAATTGGGAAATTACTTTCAGGAATTTAAGGAAACAAAAATTCATGCATTTCTAAAATCTAGTAAGTCAAACCATTGTGTCGAGAGTTAGCAACCAATTTCTCTTATGCCAAATATATCCTGAGGAACTTATTCACAACCGGATTTCAGGTGCCATACTTAAGCGAATTGCGGTGGAATTGACTTGAGAATTCAGGTCAAATAGAAGCAGACCAGATTTCGGCATAACAACATTTATTGAATGTGGATCTCGAAATCGTTTGAAGATCTCAGTCACTTTTATTGACCCCGCTGCAACTTATAATACAGAGAAATGATGCTAAAATTGAAATGAATCCCTAACTGCAGAGCGATAATTGGCCTGTAGTTGATAATATTGTTACGAGCGTGGCCTTAGTTCGTTATTTAAAACACAATATTTCGGATATAATTCAAAAGTTCTTTCTTTATTTAACTTTACTGTTTACTCTCACAAATTCACAAACAATTATCAAATCAGCTCTTTAGTTATCGCTAGTACTGTACGTCTAATTATCCCAATCCAAATAGTTTACTTCGTTCACTTCACTGTCTGAAATAGGACGCGCCTCCTGGATGTGAGAAACGCTGTATTTCTACTCTACGAGTTATCCTAGACCCTTTCTGAATATTCCTTTCTCCGAACCCAAAGCTTACTAAGATGTCCCTAACCTAAAGTTGTTTCCATTTCCAACAGATGTCGCTTGAATCGCTTTATAGCTCGTAACAATATGTTCAGCAATAGAATGTGTTATGTGTTGCTTGGCGATGGTATAAGTAGAAGTTATAAGGTGATTTATAATATATGAAAAAATATTATTCAACCTGTTAGTAATTCCTCCTGTCTCTTCTTCATCCAATGATATTACTTCATTGTCTCAATACGATCCATCTTTGGGTATCGAAAGTGACACAACAGCTTGTGTTCTATTAGAACAGCCTCCATCCCTAAAAATGTGTTTCTCAGAAAACATGAAATTTCAATCAATGCTTCTTATAAGCATAAAAAATTAAGCCTAAGAATACATTTGTGGGTTTAACTTTTTCTGTTCCGATCTTCTTGATTAATTTGCAGTTAAATCTCAATATTTATTTCTCTCTTCCTTCTTATTGACTCTTGAAAATTGATCGACCACCACTTGGATATTTTAAGGTTATTACGTTTGGGTTTTACGCACATTATCTGGAGCATGTGGAAGAAATTGGTCCTTATTTGTTTCATAAGCTAGACTTTGATAGCCACAAAAGTATTGGGTGGAATAAAAAGAAAAAATCAGACTCAAATTTGAAATATAAACTTCATTTAAAGATTTATTATTCTCAAATCTAATTGATGACCTTATGCCATCTTTCGGATAACGTCATTATTCCATCGGTGCGTTAATTTTTGAGAACAATCAGGCGAGGATACAAGTCATGGCACCTTTTACAACTTTTTCTACTTCTATGCGCCCTACAAATCAATTTAATTCGCAATCTCCTGTGTTCTGTAGAGCACTGCACCGAACCAAACGAACATAGCTATTATAAAACAGGATAGAAAGTGTTATCTGTCATTAGATTAGATTAGATTTGTGAAGGGGTGTATAGGAGTTAGCCTCGCAATTACTGCGACCTGAAAGATCTATTGTGAGTCGCCGTTGAATTTGCTCCATTTATAGGCTTAGACTGTTAATAAAGTCTAGAACCATTCTGGGCTAGAGGTTCCATACGTAACTTGGTGGAGGAAAAGCATGTTCAAGGTGGAGTAATCTCCGTCTGACCAATGCTTGGTAGTTGCAGAGCAAGTGCTCCGAGGTTTCGTGAGCGTCCTGACAGAAGCGGCAGGATGAAGTCTCAGCCAAACCCAGCTTGTTTAGGTGATACCTCAAGGGGCAATGGCCTGAGAAGCGCTCAGTGATCATTTTGAGCTCTGTTCTAATAAGGAGTACGAGTTCTTTTGTTTTTCCGCCAGAGGTGTGGATAAACTTTTTTGCCTGACGAAGTCCTTGTAGCCTTTCCCAATACAGGGATTTTTGTTTATTCTCCCAGTTATTTAGGGTAGCTCTGAGGTAAAACTTTGAAGTGCCACAAAATGGCTCTGGTCCCACAAACTGAGTTTCCGCTCCTCTTTTGGCTAGGCCATCCGCAATTGCATTGCCTTTGTGGCTCTCATATCCAGGTACCCACATGAGGATAACTTTGTTTCTCCTTGATAGATTTTTGAGGGTTTGTAGACATTCCCAGACTATCCCTGACTTGACAGTGTAGGATTTTAAGGCCATGAGGGCAGTTTGACTGTCCGAGAGGATATTAATGGTTGAGCCATTTATGGCTCTTTTAATGCAGGTATTGGCACGTTCTTCTATGGCCAATACCTCGGCTTGAAATACGGTAGGGGTAGAGTCTAGAGCCCTTGATATATGGCATTTGGGGCCGTATACACCCAATCCGACCCCACTGTATGTTTTGAACCGTCTGTATACGACACCATCGATCCTTGTTGGAAGGACGGTTTAGTGGAGCGCCATTGTTGTCGGTCTCCAAGAACCACTTGGAATGGTCTTACAAAATCCACTCTGGTTGTGATTATATCAGATATTGTCGTCACTTGCTCGAAGCATATCTGTTTTAAGATACTTAAATGACCAACCAGATCGCCTGGCTTTAACTGTTTCTCCTTTTGTACTCTAATAGCACTGGAGATCGCTTCCTTTTTCACCTGCAAATGCAGGGGTTCAAGGTTTAATAATGGCTGCGGTAGGACAGGTTCTCATGGCACCAGTTATTCCTAGACAGGGTTTTTTGTAGCAGAGCCTCAGCCGTCTTTTGATTAGTTTTTGGTCACCATGCGAGGGCCGCATAGGTGACCATGGGTCTAACAAGCATGGTGTACGTCCAGTACATATTTTTTGGCTTCAGACCCCATGTTCTGCCAATGAAGCGACGACACGTGTAGAGAGATGGCATCACTCTACCTGTCACTCTGGACAGATGCGAATTCCAGGTAAGTTTCTTATCTAGGGTTATCCCCAGATATTTGACTTCGTCTGAATCCGTTAGTGAAAGCTTCAATCTTCTTGTGAACGGAACGATAACCGTTTTGTTGCGGTTTATGCTAAGGCCTTTGGTTATCTGTCATAATCGATATAAGTTAGAAATGAAATAGGTTTCGCTAATCATTGCCATTCAATGCGATCTACTAAAAAAAAAAAAAATCTTAAGCTCGATCTATTGGTTCAACCTAATTTTATGGTAACAGCAAATATTTTTAAATCTCATTTATCAACAGGTTCGTGGTGGTAACAACCCCCATTCACCAGAATACTATCATCCCCTGGTTATAACAGACGAACCAAAAGGAGGATACGATCGTCTCACCGATGCCAAACAGAGTGAAATTCGTGTATTAGCTGGTGTTGAGTTCACGAGAAGAGGAAGACCAAAACCAACAGCTGGTATAATGTTTTTATTATTTCCTATAGAAAACTATATGAAAATTAATTTAATTTTTATTTTCTAGCTGGACCCTTATGTCTAGGTAGATATCCGTCGAATTATGATCGACGTTTAGATGACAATTTCCCAACATTTAAAAAGTTCAATAGAACTTTACGCTTTACCTGTGATGACGGCGATCCAGCAACATTAGAAATAACACCAAATACATCTTGGCCGGATATTGTTTATTACAATAGCTTTACTCATGCGAATATGGGCTGGAAAATCCATATTGTCGATGGATACGTAAAAAGTAAGGGATACGATTACAGCAAAATAACTCTTACCGTTCTACTGGCGTGTTTAGTTTTTGTTGCAGTTGGCTCACCATCGAGTAGGCTATGATCTATGTATTAGAATACATAGGAATTGACTGAAACAATAGATCTTGTTTATTATTTTATTATATTACAAATCTTACCAATAAATTATGCATGTAATTTTATTAAAACGAAATAAAATTGTATATATTTTTCATAAATGCGCCTATTCATTCACATTTAATATTTTATATTGGATTCAAAATTCTGGCCACATGGTTTGTTGGTAGGTAAAACGTTTTGTATGTCGTCCGATCCGGGATGCATCAAAAAATCTAATGGATTAAACGGAGCGATGAAAAAATCGCAGATTAAAGACTTGGTAGTTTATTACCAAAATAGAAATATTTATTTAGGAATACTGTACACAAGAATTAATAATCTTTTTTCGTACATTAGATTTAAAGGTGCTAGAGATCGAGTTTTCAGGGGTAACAGAAGAAAGAAATATACAGAAACAATTTTTCTAAATTATAAAACAAGTTAAAAAAAAAAAAATATAATAAGGGCTGCTATAAGAACTTAGTTTCCTTTCAGAGCTAAATTTAAAAATTTACCGTAAATTCTGCTGTGGAGATAATGAGTGTAATTCATAATAGCAAAGGAGTAATAAATATTATACTACAAGTATTTTCATGTGCTGCCTAAATACCCCGACAGTGCCTGCAGTTTGGACATTCAAGGGAAGGTTATTCCATAGACGGGCAATTTGGACAAGATAAGAACCCTCCATGTAAGATTTATAGAAACGTGGAAACAATATATTCCTATTACGTCGTGATAGTGTGAACTGGAAAAATTCTCGTAAGTATCTAGGTCGATCACAATTAATTAGATTATATAAGAAAACTAGAGCACGTCGACGCAAGTAGGGAAACATTGGACAGCCAAGAACTCGAGATCTAAATGGCGACACATGGTCAAACCTGCGAAGTCCATAAACAAAGCGGATGCAGTCGTTGAAAGCTACTTCCATCTTACGGGCACAGTAACTATCCAGTTTAGGAAAAATAACACTGCCATAAGTGAAGTGAGGTACAATTAAAGTGATAATTAATCTGAGGCGATTTTCAGTAGATAGGATACTCGCTAAGAGCCACAGACTACGCAGCCCTGCATAAACTTTTCTGATAATGCTGTTAACGTAGTCGCAACACTTCATTTCGCGATTTAAAACAATACCAAGAGTAGTGACTTTATTCAGCATAGGCAGCGAAACGTTGTTTAAAACTACAGGTGGTATATCAGAATAATTCAATTTTTGATTGTAAAAATAAATACATTGAGATTTGATAGGATTTAAAACCAACTGATTATTCCTCGACCAGACATTGATTCTGTTGACATCACAGTTCATTCGATCAATGCAGTCTTCTAAGAGCCCAATAGGTCTATTGAGATATAACTGGACATCGTCCGCATATAAATGGATATTCACATCCTGGACAATATCAGGCAAGTCATTTATAAACAGACTGAAGAGCAAAGGACCCAATATAGAACCTTGAGGAAACCCCACTTATTAGTGGTAGTGCAGTAGACCATACTTCGTTGGCTTTGACTCCCTGTTTACGACCGGTCAGAAAGTTGTTAATTAAAGCAACGGCTGAGTTGCTAAAATTGAATGAGCTAGCTAGTTTATCGAGGAGGATACGGTGATTCACGCTATCAAAAGCCTTAGAGAAATGTAGAAGTACTAGGACCATAAAATGGTCTCGGTCTAGAGCGCTTCTTATGTCAGAAGTTACTTTCAACACAGCTGTCTCACAGCTGTGAAATCGCCGGAATCCCGATTGCTAACGCGTCAGAAAAAATGTTTGTGGTCTACGGTCAAAAACACGTCGGCTCTACTTGAACTCTTTTAATATTCCTCACGATGTTATTATTTTAACGGAGACATGGCTTAACAATTTCTTCTCGTATGCTGTATTACTGGACAACGACTTCCAAGTTTTTCAACGTGATCGAAATCCTGATGATATTTCTGTGCGCGGAGGAGGTATTCTAATCGCGGAAAAGATTTCTTACAGCTGTTCCAAGATAGATATTCCCAATCCATCCCTGTCGGAATTTATATGCATTAGTATAGCAATTGGGACAAAAATACTGTACATTCTAACTGTCTACATTCCTCCTGGCAGTCCGTCTGCTTCATACGATGCCTTTCCCGCTGCTGTGCAATATGTGTTCGAGCTGGCGCGGGACTCGGATGATATTATATTCCCTGGTGATTTCAATCTTCCTACAGTTCAATGGCAAGTTTCTGATGATGATGACTCCCTGGTTCCCAGCATATCTTCTGGGAATGCGCATATCTTCCTGGATGCTATTGCTGCAATGGGTTGTGGTGCTTGTTTTTGTACACCGCGAGGACTAGGGATGTGTGGGCTTTAACTATGATTTACAAAAGCCGAATTAATCACAACCGAGTATTTGTATGGAAATATGGAAACACAACTCAAGTCCCACAGTTTAATTTTTTATGTTTGTTTTGTAAAAATTTGACGATCATCAAAAATCGGAGAATCGACGTAGCCTTGATGCTGGAAAAAAGCTTCCTGTGAATGTTTTAATGGACGAGCAAAATTCAAAACTCATCGATGAAAAATGTTAATAAAGATGAGAATTGTGAAAGTCTATTTTGAATTTTTATTTTTTGATACTAACATGTAAAATGCGATAATTTTGGTAATTCTGCGGATTAATTAAGAGAATTTTTTAATTATGATCGTGTGAATTGTGTGTAGCTTTTGACGACCATGTATGTATATTCGTCAGTAAATGTACTTATACTAATGAATCGTTAAATTAAAAATGTGTTTCATATTGTTCTTCTTCACCAATTTCTACAAATTTCTGAAAATCTGGATAAGTAGTAAAGGCTGCTGCATGGTAAACCATCTTGTTTTCACTGAATAAAAGTGTATTCTTTTCTCAGCATACTGTAATTCTGCTACAATAACAATACTTTTATGATTATCAGAAGTAATTTACTATAGTACAAAGGTCCTCTGCATATTTTGGGAATGTGTTTACTTGCCTCATTAGAGCTGTCGACTGGCAAACACAAATTTGATAGTGAAAATATGTAAGTAACGTATGTACATATGTACATATGTACATTAGAGCTTATCAATCAACAAAATAAATGCTCTCAGAAATTTTCCCACAGATAGATTAAATCAAATATATGCACGTATGTATGTAAATATTTGCCAACACAGTCCAATTTTCTAAAAATCTGGATAGTTAAGGCTGCTGCATGGTAAACCATCTTGTTTTCAGTAAACAAAAGTGTATTCTTTTCTCAACATACTGTCATTCTGCTACATACAATAACAAGACTTTTATGACTATCAGCCCAGCAAACATTTTAGCGAATTTCGTTTTCAGCGAAATATTCTCGAGTTCTGAAATTCGAGATTTCTTCGAGAATTCTTCGTTTAGCGATGTGTATCTGTCGTCAATTTGTTTTTACCCTTGCAGTGAAGTGGTTATTTAATAAAAGTAATTAGCGGTCCGTGTACTCATCACTGTATTTATAATTTCGGTGAGTAGGTACTCAAAAGCTTTGTTCAATTAATATAAAAAAGAAGTTTAATAGAATGAATCGATCTAAAAAAAATCCGTCGAGAAGCTGGAGCCATTGTCAATCCCGTTTTAAAAGGAAGTAGTGAGTTGCCTGATATTACTTCGCCTGCTCAGGAGTTCTGTTGGCTTGGCAAAAAGGACAAACAATTATAAAAGTAAAGTAAGTAAGTGTACACAATGCAATAATAGATTGCATTTAGAATTGTTCCTTTTCTATAGATGCATTTCACGAAAAGTTTTCATTACGCGAAGAACAGGCTGACAAAAAACTTAATTATAAGCCTAAACTATTTTCTATTTTGTTTTTCTTCTGGTAATTCTTTCTGAAGAGGCTTTTTTTTATTTTTGTTTAAAGAATTATTTTTATTTTTATTAATTTCTAATAAATCACATTATAATATTTTCAATATATTGCAGAAAATTCCTTCCAAATTTGATAAATTTGTTAGACAATATTTACTCTCAACCCCACACAAAAGTATTAAATTTATCGGATTTGAAAAGATTTGTTTGCAACATATGAGCAGAGCTTCCATTTACACCTATTTCTTATTTGACCAACATGATTTAATTTAATTGTGAATTTATTGAAATATCCGTTGAATTTAATTTGAGAAAGCAAATCAATTCCGAATCGTTATTACGAACCGTTATCGAATCGTTATTACGAACCGTTATCGAATCGTTATTACGAATTGTTATCAAACCGTTACTACGAATCGTTATCGAATCGTTACTACGATTCGATATAGAATGTTCCTTTTAGTCGTGGCCGGATCGAAATCGAATCGAGAATGACATCGAGACCGAAGTCAACTCCGCTAAAGCGAATCGATTTCAATTCGATCTCGTATCACAATGTTTGCTGGGAGAAGTAATTTATTATAATACTCAAAGGTCCTCTACATATTTTGGGAATGTGTTTACTTGCCTCATTAGAGCTGTCGACTGGCAAACACAAATTTGATAGTGAAAATATGTAAGTAACCTATGTACATACATATGTAGATCAGAGCTTATCAATCAACAAAATAAATGCTCTCAGAAATTGTCCCACAGATAGATTAAATGTTAAGATTCCCTTTTCCGTATATTTGGTTCCGGAATTCCCTTAAAATGGGAGAATTCCCACAATCTGGTAATGCTGAGGTAGACATATTTAGAGTCAGCAATTTTTTAATTAGCACGTAACAATAATAAAATGTTGAATTAATGTGCCAGTGGCTGTATTGTGCCGCGGGTGGTGACTAAATTAAGAGTGATAAGTCATTTGATAAGGCGTCCAAACCGGTGTGCCGCCGACTCATGACGCCTAGTGTGTGCTGGCTCTTCTGCATCGCACTTCAAAAATAGAAATAATTCCAAGAAAAATTGAATACAGCTAACTAATATATGTATAGGCTGCATTATTACAGGAAATATGAATTCTATTTATCAATGTAGTGGTCACTTAATTTAACTTTGTGTTCTGAAAAGTTTTCGTCAGAAGTTATTTTTCCAGAGTTGCGATCAGAAGTATCAATATCTTCAGTGAATAAAGTTGTAATTAAAATATTTAATATAGTTATTAACTGTGAAAGTTTGTTTGAATAGTTGCTTAAAATATACAAGTTTTTGCATAGAATAGTTACTTGGGAAAAAATTAACATTCTAAGCACAGAAAATCTGCTTTGCATTATTTTAATTTTCATCGTCTGACGCAGTAGTAACATCTGGGTGAGTATTTTGGAATTCCACGTACGACAAATTTTTACAGAATTCGTGATATATTGGGCCCATCAAGTCAAGCATATCTAACAAACCTTTTTGCTTTTCCTAACTAATAGCTGAAGGCTGTCCATTTTCCTAGGAAATTTGCTTCTCAAAGCGTGGTGCCTCCTCTAGCCAATTTTTAATTGTTTCAATGGAGCATTTGCATCAAGTTTTTGTATAGAAAATGACATCGAATTTTTTCATATATCGAAGCCACTTCAGATCTTTCCATGGAAACTTTTCTTCATCAGTGTTACTTTTTCTCCACATTAGTTTATCTTCTGCACAGGAGCAAATTCGAAAAAGTTAGATTTCGTCATTTCCTCTACTATAAAGTTAAGTTTTACACCAATAGTGCAGATGAGCTGATACCAATCTCGTGGATAGTGGATGCTCATGGAAGTTTTATTCTTTTTGCGCTCTATAACTGAGTGATCGACATCACATTCAATATGTGTGTGTATGAGCAGGTGCGAAAAATTTGTGATCGTTTGTGTACATCTTCTTGTGAATGAAGGAAAGTTTTCAACATCGTGGAAATATATGTATACATTTATGTATGTATCGAGAGCATGACCCAGCGTTACATTGATCCTGGTTTAGCGGCCAGACCCAGCCATACCACCAACTACTCTAAACACATAAGGAAAAAGGTATTTGGAATCAGCTGGGCGTTTAACCGCAACAGCATCTCATATCCAAGGCTACTACATCACAAGACAACACAGAAAAATAAAATAATTTTGATAGGAATAATTGGAAAGGAAGGATTTTAATTCATGCATGTTTTTTGTAGCAAAAATATGCAAACAATATTAGTGAAATAAAAAAAAATTGTAGGGATACCAACCGCTAAAAGGGTTTTTAGAAAATCGGTATGCATACTGCATTAAGAATACTCGTCTGGGATTGCCTATCCATCCACCAACGCATGTATCAAGAAGAAGAAGTAGGAAACACAAACGTACTTTCGATATAGTATTATATAAAAATGCATTTATGCAGGTAAAAATTATTCGTTTCAGGCGAACGCAGAGCCTGTCGCTATCGGTATATTTATGTTATACCCTTCAACATCATGCTAATATATGAATATTTATTTTGTCCTGGGCATAAGTCGGTGTGAAATATTAAACGTTTGCAATTGATATGGTTGCTGATACTTAGTCTCTGCACACTGAGAGAAAAAATTCGTTTATCAGAAACGAAAAATTAAGCAACTAAACTTTGTTTGGGGAACTTTTTTGTGATAAATGAAAGATACTTGCAGCAACTTCATGCTAAACAAACGGAGACTATTTATTGTAAAGAAATTACACTTGCAGCAACCTTGTAGAGTTTTATCATAAACAATGTGTGCATTTGTCCATTTGATTTAAAGTTAACATTTCACTAGCAGTCATTTTAATTTTCTTTTTCTGAAGTTGATCTTTATTAAAAAGCGGCGGCCAATTGATTGATGAATGATAACATTCTAAAATTAAGTTCTTCGAGGGTAAAGAACTTCTTTTTATTAATGAAAATATCTAAAAGGATTAGCATGTCATAATGACACCCCTTCCGATAAATCGTGCATAGCGTCAACGCAATAATTAGATATGATATGAAAGTGAACTAAATTATTCCATACGGAATTTTCCTTAATACTTAAAAGAAACAATAAATTATTGTTCTTTATACATTTGGAATAGAAATCAAAATCAATTCTATTTGTGCTTTCTGGAAGCTTCCAAGATTTAATTAACTTCTTCTTATGAATATCACAAAACCGACAACAAAAATTTGAACTAAATGACTCAGTAAATCCAAGTGTTGAGTTCAGACCTAAATTGTCCCCAAGAATCATTGAAGGTATAAGTACTACTTTGTTGTAAGGGTGGATGGAAATACTAAATGGGCTTTCATACAAGTCATTCAGTTCTTTAATAAACGGAGCAAATATTCTCTTATTTCCGAAAGACTTTCTGTCTTCTGCATAAAAAAGAATTCCTAAAATAATAGATTGAAGTTTTGACTGTAAGTTTGGCGGAAGACAGGGAATTTTGACATAAACGTCACCCACTTTTTTTATATTTGCATGAGATCCTAAAGGGTTATTTACTTCAAAGTCATCGAAGTATATGAAAAGGGGCATGTATAGCGTATCAGTTTGCAACTCGATTTGTTGCAATTTTGATTTAAATAGCTCTGACTGAGTAAAATCTGCAATATAACCAGGATTTTCATTACTAATGTTGTTAATATATTGTACTATATGCTTTAAAATGATTGAGTTTGAAAATAGTTTTATAAAAAAATCTTTTAATGGGAATAATTTTGAACTATAAGTTATTTCCTTGGAAATAATATTATTGTAAGTAGAAGCAGTTTCTTCAATCGTCTTATGAATTATATGAGTCTTACATTTGAAAAATAAATTTAATCTTTTAAGATATTTAATAAACTTATATTCTGTTTTCGGTATATCAGTGGTGTCGATGATATTTTTTAAAATTCTGGTTTCGACATCATTACCTTGGAAATTTTGAATGTGATTCTCAAAGATTTGTTTAATTAATTTTACAAAATCATTCAAACATTGCATAGAATACTTTCTTGGAATTTCAGTTTTTGAAAAATATTTCAACATAAGTCTTGTTAACTGAACAAGATATGAATCTTTCGGAGTCGGATTTTCTGTAGTTGCACAATCATTATCAAAGTTCTTGGTTACTTGCTTGCTTAGTTTGGATATTTGAAGTGGTATATTAAATAGAGTTTTTGGTACTAATTTCTTAGGCGATTTACTTTGAGTCCTTTTTGAATTAGATATATGATCCCTTATATGTTTTTATAAGTATGTGTATAGTCAAAAACTCTATTACAAAAAGTGCAATTATACTTACTTGCATGTATAACTTTTAAATGATAGAAAAACTTAGATAATATAAACATCTCTGAACAATGAAAGCATTTAATTAAATTGAGTTGCAATTCCATTTTAAAATATTTTAAGAACTTTTCGTTTGAGAAAAGAGGTGTAGTTATCTATGTAGCTATCTTCTGAATACTAAAATTTACGCAATTATTAATGAATTATGTTATTAAATCATTTGCCAATGTTTAAGTAGTGGCATTTAAGCAATCATAATGCGTTGATATTTTAAATAAATATTTTTGAAGAAATACCCAAATTCTTTCAGAATTATTTGCATACCTTATATTAAGAGCTAAAAATATTGCCATGCAAGATGTTAGGCCTTCCGCGGGTTCACGAAAGACATATTTAATATGCGCAACATGGACCCAACATAATGTTACTGGTGAACCAATAAAAGTCACATATGGCTGAACGGTTGTTTTGTTATCCTGATACTTTTTAAGAAATTTTCTCGTTGCCGTGTCCGCTTCTGCAATGTCCTGTGAACAAATATATATATAACTAATATATGTATAATTACTGTATCCGCCATGTAAAAATGTATAGATATAAGAGATTTTCCACATTAAAGCTATAAGTACACTATCAAATATAATAAATAAAATACGGACTGAATGCCGATACTACTGATGTTCAAACCTTATTAATGGTTTGCCTTGCATTAGTGAATATCTTCATATATTAGTGAATTCATGACTAGATTGAATTTAGTTTACTAATTTAAAGAAGTTTTCGGCGAATTTAATCTTGTGGAAGTAGACTAAATTTTAGCAGATACATATGTAGCTCTCTATAATAAAAAAGTTATCCTTCTATCATTTTGAAATTAAAATTGTGAGAGCGCGTAAATTTAATTTAGCCATATATTCACGCATGCCTTAAGCAAAAAAACTAAATTATTATTATTATATATATACATATGTAGATCCAAAAATACTTACAGAATATTGTACAAGAAAAGATTCTGCTACTTCAGCCTTTGATGGTTTTTATACCCTGGCCTAGATGAAATCTATAGGGTATACTAAGTTTGTCATTCCGTTTGTAACACCTCGAAAAATTGATGGTAGAGCAAAATGGATTGGACACCCACGCATAATATTAAAAGTCCGTCCGTCCGTCCGTCCGTCTTTGCGCACGATAACTCGAGAACGCGTATACTTAAAGAGCTGAAATTTTGTACACGAACTTTGAAAAATAAAAATAAAATTGAGTTCGAAAATGAGACAAATCGGGCAACTCCTTCGTGGGGTTGCCATACAAAAATTTCGTTTTCCGTTATATATTAGAACACTGCCTGAGAACGCGTCGACGTAGAGAGTTGAAATTTGGTACGTGGTGTTTTTATTGTACTAGCAAAAAAAAATTCAAAAATGGACTAAATCGGGCAACCCATTCTTGGTGTTGCCATATAAAATTTTTGGTTTTTTATGTATACTGTGAAAACGATCAGTCCAAGACATTTTTATTGTACTAAAAACTTCTTCAGAATATGAAATCCTATAAAATTGGTTATAATAATTTTTTCTGTCCGACGAACCGTTCTAGTCTTAGACCAATATTAGCTTTTTTACTTGTTTTATTCCTTTTTGTGTTCTTTTTATTGTTGACGGGAACAGGAATGGTAGTATCATCAATGATAAAACTTTTCGTCTGTTTTCTAGACAGATAATGGAGATATGAATTGCATATACTATAGTATGTACATGTGCTAATTACTAAGATCAAAACTACCTGTTGGTTTTGATTGAATGGCTTTCCGAATTTTGGGCACTGCTTCTCCTTTCAAGGATATTGATTTTGCAATTATTTTGGAGACAAAATATTCTGGTATATCAAGAGAAAACACTGTTTGATACTTTAACAAGATCATAACTTAACCTCACCCGTTTCTTGTGACGAAGCATTAATTTCTGATTCACCGTCACTAAGCATTCTTGGCATTAATCTTTCCAGTAAGTTAAACTGGACAGATCACATCTTCTCTGTTGCCAAAGAAGCATCGAAATGTCTTGGATTTCTGAAAAGGTGTAAGAAATATTTCAGCCCGTCAAATCTAGCGCTCCTCTACAAGTCCTACATTAGACCTAGAATGGAATACAACTCCCATATATGGGCCGGGGCTGGTCGCACAGCCTTAGCTTCATTGGATAGTGTCCAAAAGAGAGCCTTCAAGCTCATAGGCGATTTGGCAATAACTTGTCATATCGACTCACTCGTGCACCGCCGCAATGTTGGATGCCTTTCGCTCCTTTATCGCTATAGGCATGCTCAATGTTCTGATGAAATATCTAGTCTAATCCCTTGTAGAATGATTCCTGCACGCAATACTCGCACTGCAAACCGCGCACATCCTTTAACCCTTCAAATTACTTTCGGCCGTACAGTAAAATTCCGTGATGCTTTTTTATCCTGAACAGTGCGAATGTGGAACAGCTTACCATCTTCTGTTTTTCCTCCGGCATACAATCTACGGAAGTTTAAGGACGACATACATCGGCACCGCCGCCACTCTCCTCATATCCCCTAATCCTTTGCCTATCTCCTTCCTGCCATGCTGTGCTTTGCATCATAGGGTATCCCCTGAGCTTGGCTTAATAGTATATAAAAAAAAATGTATGGGCATTCATCTAGGATATCATATGAACTAATCTTAGAGTCCAGTCAAATAAGCCGAAACATTGCTTAAAATCGCATTTAATTTGTTTCAAGTTGTAATTTTGAGAGTTGGTGTAGGGTAGTCCTGGGAGTATTGTCGCAAAAAGCGATTCTATCACGGGTGAAGTAATTGACTGAGATTGAGCTTGGACCTTGAGTCACATTTCTAGGAATGGGAGTAGGAGTGCATGATATGTTACTGACTATTTCTTCTGATGGGAACTTAACTGATCTTGCTTTCTTCTGAAAAAAGTTGTCAATGGTCTTAACAGTTTTCCGCTTTACACTTTCGCTACTATTTCTACCTCCATCGCTAACTAATATAGCAAGCTTATTTTTCTCCTTCACATTAAAAGTAAACGTGAAGTTAAATTAAACAACACTACTTGAATTAATACGAAAGTACAAGTAAAGCAACGGCAACTACCACAGGCAGATGAAAGCGAATGGCTTTTATTTTTATAGTTTTGCCGTTAAAATTCTGAAGAAAAATTATAGAATCAATTTTAGTGGCATCAATCCAACTGATGGTTTTCAGCCACCAATATAAAAATTCTAAATATACCAATACCAATATAAAAATTCTAATATCTAAATTCAACGCTCATAAATATCTTTAGGGACCAAGGCCAGCCAAGGCACCTGAATCAATATAACTCTTTAGAGCCATGGTCGGCCACTAAGTAGTGCATGAAATATCTACATGTCAAATCTGTCTAAGAAAACTGAATGTTTGTGCCCTTGTTCGAACGAGTGAACCATCAGAATCAATCCACCAATTCGTTTGGATCGTTGTCGGTCATTAAAACTCTTAAGAACAATTTGCAAGTATATTTCTAAGAAAAATTTAATGCTTTCCTACGAACATAAAATTTTTGAACAACTCAGACTTGAATTAGTGTCGCTATGAAAAATCAATGGGCGGCTATACGTTGACAATTGCATGGAACTAGGGCTCTACTGAAAAAATCAAAATTCGTTAAGTCAGTTTGTATGCTTTTATTGAGAGCTCTCCATCAAGTTGTCTTGTCATCGATTTTATGTCGAATAATCAGATAGAGCTATGAGCGAATGACTATTATACCCACTCCAGACTCCACTATTATTTCTCAAAAGAAGACAAACAAACGCCCAAACCAGCGCTAGCTGTCGCCGCAGATTGGAAAAGTGCGTTACAGCACCCACATTAATTGCTGACGTCAGCTACGCATTGTGTCCGTACCATACGAAAATCATCCTGTTAAACTTTTACAACTCACTCTACAGTCCAGCGCTGCATTCAATTCACCGCGAAGGTTAGTGTCAATGGAGAATAGACGAATTTTAGGAACTTTTTATTTTTAACGATTCTAAATCAAATCACAAATACAAGAGGAAAAACGCCGTAAGCTTATGTAAAAGTATTTTGTAGCTAATTCGGTCAATAGATAGTAAATACAGTCAACTTGTTTTCCTGTATTAATGGCAGACATACAGTGATTGAACATCCTAGCAAAGTCTGACAAGTTTTTGAATTTCTGAGTTATTAATTCTCCCAGGGAATGCGTCAGTAATGCTTATACCTTGATTGTCAACTTTGTCGTCTGATATTTTAGAAGTTCGCACAGCCTCATCTAAGTATATTTTTTGAATCCAAGATTTCGAGGTCAAAGCTAACCATTTGGTTGATTCTAGCATATAGAGCCGCTTCAGCCAACTCCTCTTTGGGAATATTGACTCAATAGTTTTCACTCTCTTTGTGCATGCCGCTTTGAATTTTATCTGCGAGCATTTGCTCCATTGGATCTGTTACCTATTAAAATATAAAATATTAGTTTTAATCGTGTCACAGAAGAGCTCTCTAGCTTGGTTCCAGTCATTGCTTGGCATCCGTCCAAGGCTTGTGAGATTTCCTTTGGCCATTCGGCTTGGTTCACGTCTAAGCGATATAGTAAAGCCTTGACCGTGCCTGCCATGCTTTGGGGCCATCTTTGCTTGTCTGACTTTGTGCTAAGCTAGTATTGTGTTCTTCTGTTGTTTTATTTTATCTTTTTTATGTTTATTATTTTTCTTTTCAGATGATCTTTACCCTTCATGAGTAGGATCAATAAGTTTATTTACTCGTACTGATCTCTTCGAGGAGAACGATGATAACATACTGACTGTCGACTGAGCAACAACATAGAAAGACAACTATTTTGGTACATACTCATTTTTATGTTATATTTATATTATTAGGTACTTAAATAATTTCTAGCTGATGATTCATGAAAATGAATGCTTTATTTAAAACAGTTAGTAAATAACATGTCCATAGCCATCTTTCTGGTAGTATATGATTTCCACGTCTGAAAAAGAATCGACCCATTTGTGGACATCTTCATAAGAATGGAAGTGCTGTACAGCCAGGCCAGGATTCATCGAACGAAACAGGTGATAATCGGAAGGAGCAATGTTTGATAAATACGGCGGCCGGGATATAGGACTTCTCATTTGAGCGTTTCCAAGTACGTTTTAAGTGGTTGTGCAAAATGAGGCCGAGCAGGGGTCACAACTAAAATGTTCCAGGGGGAGGAAAGAGTCGGAAGAAGTCACTTTAAAAATTTTTTTTTATCATATTTAAGTTAGATATCACAGAATTCAATTTCCGGTTTGATTTGGAAAACTTAATCGATCTCAGAGTGGACAGACATTAAGGACTCATATCCAGATACTCTTTCTCGTGCAAAGATTGTAGAAATAGATGTGATGCAACCGATTCTTTCACGGGCGAAGTAAAAGACTGAGAGTGAGAGCTTGCACCTTGAGTCACATCCAAAGGAATGGAGTAGAAGTACATGATATTTTACTGACTATTTCTTCTGATGGAAACTTAACTGATTTTGCGTTCTTCTGAAAAAAGTTGTAAATAGTATTATCAGTCTTCCGCTTTACACTTACGCTACTATTTCTACCTCCATCTCTAACTAGTGTAGCTAGTTAATTCTTCTCCTACAAATGAAAAGTAAACGTGAAGTTAAATTAAACAACACTACTTGAATTAATACGAAAGTACAAGTAAAGCAACGGCAACTACCGCAGGCAGATGAAAGCGAATGGTTTTTATTTTTATAGTCTTGCCGTAAAAATTCTGAAGAAAAATTGTAGAATCAATTTTAGTGACATCAATCCAACTGATCGTTTTCAGCAACCAATAGTGTATAAAAATTCGAAAGAAAAATTTTCAAGTAAATTTCTAAAAACAAAATGTATGATTGCCAACGCTCATAAATATCTTTAGCGACCCAGATCAATCAAGGCTCCTGAATCAATAAACTCTTTGGAACCATTGTCCGCCGCCAATAGTGCATGCAAAATCTAAAGAAAAATTGTCAGATCTTTCTAAGAAAACTGAATGTTTGTGCCCCTGTCTGAAAGAGTGAACCACCAAAATCGATCCATCAATTCGTTTGGACCGTTGTCGGTGAATTGGTAATCATTCAAATTCTTATGAACAATTGGCAACTATATTTCTAAAGGTACGTGCACATTGTGGCGAAGTGAGGCCAGCCTATATCAAGAGTTAAAGAAATATAATGATAGCACGCAGTAGTATGAGAATGTTCATAAAAATGCTGCGGTAGCCCACGATGTGGCCAGACACCTCGAGGTATCTCGCTCGAGAATGAAAATTTTAATTTTTTCGCGAGGTGCAGCGCACTAATTTTGACATATGGCATATTCTTATAGGTTTTTTCTTTGATATAATCGAAGGGTTCTTTATTAATTCTCATATATTGGAAGAATCTATCCGAAATTTTTCAAATGGATGATGAATTCACCAAATTCCAGACGTTTCGTCTTTATCGGGTGGCCAGCAAAAGTTCGGAAAGTACACTTAGGTGAAAAATGCCATATAGTTGCAGTTTTTGACAAACACAAAATTTCTTCTTCTAAATCTGATGACATAATTTATGCTCTCACTTCACGATTTACCAAGAAACTGAACGCCTTGTTGTGAACACTACAGCTCTAGATGTATCTTCACCTCGCCTCGTCCAACTGCCTAGCCTCGTCTCGCCTTGTTGTGCACGAACCCTAAGAAAAATTTAATGCTTCCCTACGAACGTAAAATTTTTGAACAACTCAGGCTTGAATCAGTGTCGCTATCAAAAATCAACGGGTGGCTAGACGTTGATTGCATAACTAGGGTTCTACTGGAAGAACCGTAAAACAAAATTTTTTTAAGTCAAGGCTTAAATACAATTGCGCAACGGCAAACGACGCAAAAATGGCGCTGGACTGTAGGCCACATTCAAATCACCGCGAAGGTTAGGCGGCGCTTGGGGAGGGGAGGTGGCCATGACCGCGCTGCCCGGTATATTCTGTAGTCGTAGCGATCTCCCGTAATGGTTTCATCGGGCTTGCAGTTCATAATTTACCACATTTCATTGAATTTGAGTAGCTCATAATTCACTAGATCCAGCTGGTCCCACAAAATATAGAGCTTGAGCTGAGAACCATGGATATTCGGTTTTACGTCCTATGTTGCTGCATGGACGGGTTTACCGCACGATTTTCTACGCTTGCGGTTATCTGGAGATGAAAAGTAGATAAACTAATGGTGAATTCTTTTCACCTGAACTGAAGTGTAACTCGTTTGGTTCCTAAACCTAAAGTGTTTTCTTCACCACACTGACACAGAACTGGTTCAGAACGTATGTTTTCTTCACAGAGGCTCTATGTTCGGTTTCTGCTCCGGTTTTGAACTTTTTTGTTCCATGAAAATTTGTGGTTACGGTTCGGAGCTAAACGTCAAATCGAAAGTACTGTTTTCAATTGAAGTGGGAATGTTTGGACATTTTGTGAAAATACAATTATTTTATTGAATTGGTTTATTTTTTTATTAAAATCATAAATGGCGAACATTTTCGGATATTCTACTTTCTTGTATTCTTTTCAGTTTGTCCCAGTTCGCGACAGGTCTAAGTTCGGTGTAGATCTGACAGATTCTGGTTGAGTTCAGTGCCTGTTCGGTTTTGTTGAAAGGAATTCACCATAAGTTTTCATCTCCAGTTACGATATGATACAAAAAACCTTTCTATTTTTGACGTTGGAGCAGCTACTCGAACGTGAAAAAACTCCGCTCGACGTGTCTCGGCTTCAATTTATATGGCGCCCAATTTAATTGCTTTGGAATTATTCCTATTGCTCTAAAACAGTCGGAAACTGTTCTGTGATCAACTCCTGCTGATTCTGCAAGCTCATCTTGCGTCTGACATGGATCTTTATTGAGTAATGCCTCTAATTCTCCATGTTCAAAATTTTTTTGGCTCGCCAGAGCGTTCTTTATATTTAACCCCACAATCATTATTTTTGAAGCGTATAAATCAATTTCTGCGTTTTGTTTCCGGCAGAGCATGGTTGCCGTAAGTCTCCAGAAAAATTCTATGTACTTCAGCTGCAGATTTCTTTTTACACTTTGGGGACATGACATAATACTCTCATTTCGGGCCGAATGGTTGAGTTTCACGAGAAAATTGACTGTAGTATTGCCAGATCTAAAAAGACTAAAATAACGCCATCTGTCGGGAAACAGTCAGAGTTTATTCAAATACTTAATATTTATTTATTATTATTATATTATTTACCTCTTCAGGGACCAATTTTTTATAGGTATTTAACCAAGCAAGAGTGTAGCCAGGTATCTCATGTCCATAGAGTTTTAGAGGGACTATTATTTTTTGCATATTGTGGTCCTTGACATCACCCTTAGAGCAAAATGTAATAATTTCCACCACCCTCGCACCGTGTTTATGTTTTTAGTTTATTGTGTTTCATTCATTTTATATTCAAACCTGTAAAGAAAGTCCGAAAAAGTTTGAAAAATACTGCGTATTTATGCTGAAATGTCTTCATGCATTCAGGGCATACGGGATCCTTATATTTTACACACAAGTAGCAAGTTTTCATTATTTTTATATATAGCAGCATCTTGTTTTTGTTGCTGAGATATTTTATAGTGAATAGTTATTCAACCTATATTGATTTGTTCACTTAAAATAACTTTAATTCAAAGAAAACCCAACGTTCATATATGTGCCAGTATCCCTGAGGAGATTAAATTGTCTTTTAATCATTTTCTCTTTATTTCTTTTCTTACCAGAGCCCCTGCTGTGATGACGACAAAAGTAAGCCAACTGATCACCGCGCTGGAGCAACTGCAGGACGTAAGCTACGAAGTCCCCGCCGACGCACGCAGGCACAGCGCCAACGCCGATTCTGCCCTTCGGCTGATATTCCACATTGGACGAGAACAAATTGCGTTCACCGACGAACAAAACGCAGCGGTGGCCAAAAACCTTCCCGAAGCCTTAAGACATTTACAACTCGACATCGAAGGACACGGGTTTGAGTATAGGAGAAGACTGAACACTATTATCTTGAAAAAGAGATCCGCATTACAATTCCTAGTTGACAGATACGGAAGTATCACCATCCCGTTCAGACAGCAGAAGTTGTCTGATATATTCGAGCAAAGGAACTTGAAGGAAACTATCGGGATCCTGGACAAGATCATCGAAGAATTTCGCAACAACTCTGACTCAGACGACTCAGATTACAGCGCACATTCCAATCGTGATTTTCCAGGAATACCATCCACACACTACTGGTGGTTTTAAAGATGCTGAATTTTTTGGACCCCATCCCTGTTGTAGGACTTGTAAAAGGTGTAGTCCATTACGCAACAGGAAACACAGAAGCGGGGAACAGAGCACTGAAAGAATCGACGCGGTCGACTGTGGTGATGGGCGCTGGAGCCGTGAACCGCGATGCCGGACCTATGGGCTCAGCCGCGCTAGGCGTGGCCGCCGGTGCCGCCTGGGACATCGTCGAGAGCGCAGCCACCGGCCAAGCGACTGGCATTGTTAAAGGGATTAAGAGCATTGCCGAAATTGTTTCCAAAGGTGAGGTACCTCTAACTGAAGTTGTGCTGACAACGATAACTATTACCGGAGATGCTGTTGGTGGTTTTCTTGGGGGAAGTTTGGCAAGAACATATTTAAAGTCGGTTTGCAAATGCAAATTAGTAAGAAAATGTGTTGTGGGATCGGCTGTTAGGAAATCTATTGAGGAACCAGTCACATTGGCTAAAGAAGTAAGGCGTGCAGCAGTATATCAAACTGCATGTGCAGTTGTGAAAAAAGGAGCAGCAGCAGCAGTAGACTCCGGAACCGACACATCTTCAACCGGAACCAGCGCCACCTTAACCGGAACCGGCTTCACCTCTTCAGGCACTAAGGCCGGTGGGAGTGGACAGAAGCCACCAGAAAAAAATCCAAACCAAACCACGCAGTCACAGCAGACACCAGCAGATGACATGCTGGAATTTCTTACCGCATTTGCGGAAGCAGTGAATGAACTGAATGAACTACCACTGGATCAATTGATTGTACTACCACTGGATCAAATTAGTATTCGGGGTCAAGCCATCTTCAAAAAATTGATAAAGAGCGAAAGGAATAGGCTTAAAAGAATCTTAAAAGCAATAAGAAAAAAAGGTATCAACCTTAAAAGAATGATAAAAACCATATTGAACATATTTGAAACTGTGGAATTAAAAGACGTAACGTTTTTCAATTTCATAAGTTTAATTGAATTTATACTGCAGTATATTGCCGAACGGATGGCTCGCTACAACGAGTTGGGCCGTAGAAATGAGTTCACAGAGATTGTTGGTGCACTGTTTCTACCGCATGACTACACGATTGTAAACGTTTTTCAAGAAATACGAACTCAAATGGAGACCCGTAGGATACGTATCAACTTTAGAGATATCTTTGCTGCCGTTTATCACTACTTTAAACACAGAATTGTGGGCGCACACGAATTGAGCGTATCCGAATATTACGATTTAATAGAGGAAAATTTACATATAATTATGAATACACAGGAGTATTTACCAAGAATAGGGAATTCCGGAATAACTTTTGAAAGATATTACGCACGATACGGAAGAAGGTTGGTCATAGGTATAAGCTTCATAGAAACAAGCGTTGTCACAGAAAGAATAGTGTTTTTGAGTACGTCCTACTTTGAGGACGATAGCTGTGAAGGCGACAAAGATGGCAACATATATATAAATGATGAACCCTACCAACCACTACCGTAAATCTTAGTTGTGGGTCCCCAGCAGACCAATGGAAGTGACGTGCCGGCCGAATAGAATCAGAGTAGCCACACCGATCTCACCTGGTAAATTCAACTGGATAAAAATACAGAGCTATTTTTAAAATTAATAAATTTTAAGTGACTATATATATAATTGAACGCCAAATACATTTATCATTTATACTGTTATATAATAATGTATTTTTATAATTGGTTATATATATTACAATAATGAATTTACTTTACAAGCTTAAAAATTTAATATTTTTTAAACACAACTTTGTTTTCTTCTAAATATAACTTTTCATATAACTATTCATCACGGACAATAAAAATCATAAACTTTTTGATGTTACTCGTAACTTATCTATGAAATTATCCTTTTCCAACCTCTCAATAAAATTAAGCCACATACTTACAGAAGGTCCTTGATTACTGCAAAAATATAAGTTTCTGAAAACGGTAGGCTTTATCAGATAATAAAAATTCAACAGAATCACAAGGTTTTATGTCTTGTTCAAACATTTTGCCTGCAGAGCTTATAGGATTCAAGACCTCGATATCATCATCAATAGATCTAAAGACTTTAAGATCTTCAGAAATGCATACATTCTCAGCTAGATGACACATATAATCATCCTCCAAACTATTGAAATCCTCAATCGATAAAAGGATTTGTGTAAACATCGGCAAACGACACATCCTCGATGATTGGGCTTGGGAAATATAATAGTATCCGGAGCCCCATTTAACTCAACGCATACATCAATATTCAACAAAGGGGCCTTCTTATGATTTGCATCCTTATGCAACGCTACCAGCAGATCTTCAATGGTAGAAGACTTCAATTCTTCATACCATAAATTTAAGAGAAGTAAAGATATCTGCTTTCAGTGAGTAGACATCTCCACGTGGTTGACGCTGAATCTTAGTATTGATAGCAATTGTGGTGGCAGTGAGGGTATAGCTCGATAAGGGGTGCACGTAAAATAAAATCCGTAGGGTAGGAAAAAATTTAACGGTAAAAAGAGGGGGAACTTTAGGTTGATTTTAGAAAATGCAGAAAATTAGAATCGTGAAATAAGAGCAATGATGCAACCCTAACAAAATCTTTAAAGAACATACCAAGTTTTAAGAGTATAGCATATAGTACTTATATAGTATAGTAGTTTATAGTACATAGTATAGTATAGTATTCAAAAATATAAGTAATATGTGAAAAACAAGCACGGACCAACTTTATTTATTTCAGCGTTTGGTGATGATCAACGACTTCATTATGCCTCCACCGGTAATCACGATATACATCATCCGACCGCATCTTGTCGCTAGATGGTCTACCGTCTACATCTTCTCTTTGCAGTGGTGACACTTTGTTCTCACCAAAGAAGATGTTTCGGTCCTGCAGGTAAAAGTACAATCCCTCCGCTTAGGGGTGTTGTTCCCATGCTTCAACAACTCTGACCATCCGCTAACGTCGGCATATGCGCTTTCCCTCGCATGTGAAGCACTTTTACACTGGTCTTTCTTAAGAAGATTCTCTTGCTCTCGAGCAGGAGCTTCACAGTTACCTAGGATTGCGGCCTTTCTCGTGCAGCTGTACTTTCTACTCTCCAGGAACATGTGGATTGCAATCAGGATCCACTCACTCTTAAAGTCCGCATTTTCGAGTCTTCTTCCTAGCTGCGAGTGCCGCGGGAGGTGGCGACACTCAGTATTCGCCGGCTTCAGGTGTACGCGGCTTTCGCACAGGATCCCCCGGATGTCCTTGTCCAGCTGCTCATACTATTTTGGTTCAAAGTCTACCAGCCCCACGTGGTAGTTCATCACTGCAATCGCATGCTCGTTGATTGCCTGGAATAAGCTCCTTGCATTCAACTTGCTCTTGCAGATATTGGTGACTCTACTACTATTCGCCGAGACGATTTTGATCGATATCACGTGACTGAATGACAGTGACACGTCATTTCAGGTTGGGTACGATATGACATCCCGTTTCTGAATATGCCGCCCCTCATCGTAAATTCTAAAAATTTTTCTTTAATAATTACACAGTAAAAGAATTAAAGAATTTTGTATGTTTTATTCAAATATAATTGACGCCATTAACTATCGTTATGGGTAGAATTATTCGGTGGGTCGATTGGGGAGTTTATCGTAACTTTGCATTTAATAACTTTTTTTGTTACAAAGTTGATTACAATTATGAGAATTAAAACGACAAGTATACCTAAAGTTACATAAAAAGGTGTGTTTTCATTAGGTAGATGTGGTAAAAAGTTTTCTAAATCTTCATTTCTGGATGTTTCTTTTTTTAATTGATCGAGACTAATACTAATTTTGTTTAAATCTATATTTTCAACATGTTTCACAATTGTATTGGGTGTTCCCCTTTTTGTATGTGTGTTACATTAATACTTTGATCAATGAAAGTGTCATATTAAACTGAAAAACGGTTTGCTTGGTTCTTTCATTGAATAACCCAGCAAAAATTGTCTCGGGTTTTCGTATTTGTGAAGGGCAACAATTAGATAATTTTTTGGTTTTACGAATTTTTCTTGATATATGGCCTTTAGGTTCAGAGAGCTTGCAACATAATCCGAAAATTGTTCGTTTTTACGCATCTCCTCGAAAAATTACAAAGTCTTTCAAAAGAATTATCAGTACATACATGATTTTTCAGATTCTGTATAACAATGCAAGCGTGCCAACAGCATTCTTTTCAAAAAATGTGAAGTGAGTGCTGAGAAATTAAAACTTGCATTTGGTAAATGTTTCTCATAGTTTGGTTCTTTATTTTAAATTGGATATTGAGTAGTTTGCACAAAGCATATATTACTCGTTCATCCAATTCGAGATCGAATAATTTTTACGAAGAAATCTCGAATACATATTGTTCCTATATATAGCACCAATACACGAAAAATCTTCGAAATAGTCTCGAAAAGACGAATCGATATCGAGTCGTTATTTTAATTCGAATTAGCGTTCCTTTACTTCATTTTCGGCTCGAGATCAAATCGAGAACGACGTCAAGATCGAAGTTAAACTTCACACAGCACAGCGCACTTCATTACGATAATTTAAGACTCCGGAGTCTCGATTATATAAAATATCGTTCACAAAAGAATATTTCACAATTATGTCACACTATAATTAAATAAAAATTCTGGTAAATTATTTATTTATTACAATATCGCGAATTAAAATTAGAGAACTTATTTTCAAAATTATGAAATGTCAGAAATGTTGAACTGACGCAAAATAGCCCCTAGGCCCTCTTGTCATTACTCTCCCCCCCCCCCCCCCCCCCCCCCCCCACCGTAGGTCATACTGTCATTGAATTGCTTAAACACGTACAGTGTATTCGCACGGTACCCCGCTTCCTTATTAGTTATTTATTCAATGGTTCTTTTGACTTCCCATAATGCTTCTAGATTCACTTGACTTGTAGAGGCTTTACAGGTCGGAGGCAATTCTAGTATACCGCTGTCAAAAATCTTAATTGCAATATTTTTTTGAAAGGAAAAAGTTAATAACAGGTAAGGACCAACCGGAAAATTTAGTTGAGGTTATAATTAAAAGAAAAAACAAAAATTAAACACGAGATAAAGTGAAAATGCGAAATTTGAATGGCGGGGGGGGGGGGGGTGTTAAGGGGTTGAAAGCGGTTGCGATTTTCGGTGAAATGTGACTTCCTAGCGGAAAATGTTTTTCGCGAAAGTTATAGATAATAAAAATATCTAAAACTTTTATATAAGGCATTTACAACATCACCTCCAATTTTTCGATAAAATGGCGGAAAGCCGATTTTTCAGTTTATAATTTTTCTCTCTCGTATAATTCAAATTACATGAAATTTTGTGAAAGTATACCTTTTTTGACATTGAATAGGCACAATTTTTTTGGAATTTGGGAAACATGTAGTTTCCGATATATTTACAATTTTCGAAAAAAAAACCAAAATCTTCCACGGAAATCTTTATAGGTGTTTTTTTTTCGATTTAAATATTCTATCCGGGCTCATAATAACCGTTGAAATGTCTTCTTTAAAATTGTCTATATATGTTGATTGTTTATTTTTGAACAAACAGCTTAAAATTGAGAAATTACAAATTTCAGGTTTCATACCAAACAATATATCGTAAGGCGAAAAATTAGTTGCAGTATGGGGAGTGATATTATAGCAACATACATCATAGTCGATCCAGGTATCCCAGTTGTCAGGGTCTTTGGTACTATAGCTTCGCAAATAATTTCCAAGAGTTCTATGGCATCGCTCAAGCGAACCGTTTGTTTGAGGGTGGTAAGGTGTATTCTGAATTTTCTTTATTTTTAATAAGTTGGACATTCTTTTGAATATATCACTTAAAAATTTTGTGCCTTGGTCGTTAAGTAAGTACTTGGGTGTTCCGAAAACACAAATAATTCTGCAGACGAAGATCTCAGGTACTGTGTTAGTTTCTTGATTCTTAATTGGAATTGCATGGATGAATTTCGTTAAATCATCCTGAAAGTGAGAATGTATTTGTTTTGGCTAGTGGAAATTTGTAATGGTCCTCCAATATCTAATGAGATACGGTCAAATGGTTTTTTTGATGTCGTTGTGGTTTTCATTGGAGCTTTTGATTTTCGAGTGGTTTTATTCCTTTCAGAGATTTCACAAGAGGATATGTAATTTGTTATATCCCTGAACACAGTTTTCCACTTATAATATTGTTTAATGCGTTTGTACGTTCGTTGTATCCCTTGATGTCGACCAATACGACTGTTATGACGCTCTTTAAGTATTGGCCTGATATCTTCTTTGCTAGAAACATTTATCGGATTTTGCGTTTTCAGTAAGGTTGGGTTAGTAGTGAGGCTGACATCAAACTGTTCTGTAGTTATCTCTTGATTTTCCTTAGCTGTCCATGTTAGGTTTGGATTAGAGTTAGATATGGAATCGAAAGTTGGATTTAGGATAGCGTTCTTATTTTTATGCCTGAGGCTCTCGCTCGGAAGCGGTGCGAAGTTGCGATTTTGAATGGAGGTAAATGCACGATTTTGATTCTGTATAATAATATATTTATTTGAGGTTATTGTACACAAGAGTTCACATCTTTTCTTGTACGTTATATAAAGCGGTGCTAGAAAAGTAACTACTTAAAATAATAATTACAAATTTAAAGGAAGTTCAAGCAAATTCTTATTAATTAAAGAGGAAGTTAAATTCAGTTAAAAAAATTGTACTACGAGACTACTAGAAAATAAAGAAAATAATAGTGTTAAATTATGTGTGTATCAATGCATCTCTTAAACGCGCCGACAGTGCCAACACTTTGAACATTCAACGGAAGATTATTCCATAAACGAGCTGCTTGAACAAGATAAGAACCTTCCATGTTACGCTGTGAGGTTGTAAATTGAAATAATTCGCGTAAGTACCCTGGTTTGTTCGAACTAAGAAGAGAATATAAGAAAACCAAAGCTCGTCTCTTCAAATAAGTGGCCAAGGAGCATCCGAGCAAACGCGAAAGGAAAGGCGAAACGTGATCAAATCTTCGCAGCCCAAAAACAAACCGAATATAGTCGTTGAATGCCACTGTGACTTTCCTGGCACAGATGCTATCCAGCTTGGGAAACGCATTTCTGCCATAGGTGAAGTGGGGCAAGATTAAAGCTTTAATTAGTTGTAAGCGCATGCTAATAGACAACAGGCCTCAATGAAAGCCATAGACATCGGAGCCCTGCATAAACTTTGTTGACCATGGCTTTAATGTAATCACAACATTTCATGTGCTAATTCAAGACAATTCCAAGCGTTTTAACTTTATTTACAATATGCAGCGAAACATTATTTAAAGTCACTGGTGAGATTTCAATTAAACCGTTATTGTAGAATTTAATGCAATTAGACTTTGCAGGATTCAGTATCAAGCAATTATATTTAGCCCAGGTGTTAATTCTTTCCAAATCACAATTTATACGTTCAATACAGTCTTCAAGAAGACCGATCGGTCGGCTTAAGTAGAGTTGTACATCATCGGCATATAAGTGAATCTGTACATCTTGAACTACATCTGGCAGATCATTGACAAATGAGCCGAATAACAAAGGTCCCAGAATTGAACCTTGAGGCACCCCACAAAGTAAAGACAGTGCAGAAGATGAATTATTATCAATATGCACTCTTTGGCTGTGGTCTGCCAAGAAATCCTTTACCAGAGCGATGACAGAACTATTAAAATTAAAAATTAGCATCAAGTTTCTGGAGAAGGATACGATGGTCCACACTGTCGAAAGCTTTCGAGAAGTCCAGAAGTACCAAAACACTGAACTTGTCCTGATCCAAAGACTTCTTCAAATCAGAGGTCACCTTCAGAACTGCAGTCTCACAGCTGTGCAAGCGTCGGAAACCCGATTGACAACCTGCAAGAAAATTATTGGCCTCGACGAATTCGACTATCTGCTTATATAATAGCTTTTCTAAGACTTTGGATATGAAACACAATAAACTTATTGGGCGGAAGTCAGCTGGTGTTTCAGGAGAAGAATTCTTTGCAATAGGAAGAACTGTTGCCATCTTCCAGGCAGCTGGAAAGCAGGATGATGTAAAGCATGAGTTCACTATATGCAAAACGAATTCACCAATAAGGGGAAATAAAAGCCTAATGAACCTAGGTGGAAGATTATCAGGCCCAGCTGCCTCAGACTTAATTGAATTCACAGCATCCACAAGCTCATTGTAGTCGACTCCACGAAAGTAGAAGAAATTGGTATTGGTATTAGATGAGATATCTCTTATCGGATTACCAGCTGATATATGATAGACGTGAAAAATATGTTTAAGTCTTCTGGATTTTTTTTTTGTTCCTTTTACCTCCACAGACACCTGCATGGCGTAAATTTCGACACAAAACTTTAGGCCTGAGATTCTGGTCAAATTTGCGGCTAAAATAATGTCGTTTTGCTCGCTTAATTTCTGAAGTCACCTTGCTGCGGACAGCTTTATATAAAACTCGTGCCTCATCGGTTTGAGTACACCTCCACCGTTGGTACAGGTATTCACGCTCAGAAATGAGAGTTCGAATATGAGGTGAAAACCACGGACAACCCCTGCAAACAGGCTTGCATTTCCTTTTAATAGGTACATATTTTCCATCGAGGTACTCAATAAGGGAGGAGAGGATCTTAACTTGAGTGTTTACTGAATCACACAAATATATGTTATCCCAAGGTAGGTCAAAACATTCCTCAAATAACGAACTTTCATCAATGCTGTTAAAATCACGGTATGAGTACACGAAAGAAGATGGTTCTTGATTAACTAGGAAGAGAATGTCGTGATCCATTGTACTAGGTGGATCAAGTTGATTATGCGATAGTAATTTATCTCTATCAGTAACCAAAAGAAGATCTAGTAACGAGGGATTGGTTGCATTAAAATAAGTTGGAAAGTTGTTAGTGACACTTAGGTTTAGAGTCTGTAAGAAATGCAGAAATCGATCCCTCTGATTATCTTGGCGACACAAGTTTACGTTAAAATCTCCTCCTAGAATGACATTTGGATACGTCTGAGATATACGTGACATGAAATTTTCAAATTCCATAGCGTTATTGACATCAAAGCATCTAGGTGGGCAGTATACTACGCACAATACACATATTTCGCTTCGTGACTTAACCTCTATACTAATAAATTCTATGAGAGACTCCTTTGATGAAAGAACAAGCTTCGCTTTAAGGTAGCCTTTCACGTAAATTGCCACACCACCACCCAATCGATCTTTCCTATCGTTACGAAACAACGTCTAGCCAGGGATTTCCACGAGAGAGAGGTGACAATAAGTCAGAATTTAACCACGTTTCGTCGATCAGAATTGCATGCACATTAGAACCAGAAAAAACTCATCAATCTTATTTCGGATGCTTATACTTTCAATACTTTTAGGAAGATCTCCTATGATAATGTTGGTAGGAGGATTTTTGTCAACAATATTCACCTTCACAGTTTGCCGTTGTCAAACTAAATAAAAGATGCTTCTTCAACCACAGCTATGCTCACAAGTAGAAGAACAAATCATTAAAAAGAGTTTGAATGAATTATTCCGAGCTTTATAAAAAAAACTCTAAATCTAGGATTACTTCAATATTGGAGAACATATTCTAATTAAAATTTATCAAATATGGAAACCTAGAATAATTATTAAAAGTGTAACACTCCAAGGTCATATATTATAAAAGGACATAATGGTTCGACCTACAGTAGAAATTCAATCCACATAAGGCCTCGCGCAGACTAAAAGCGTAGCACAGCGTAGCGTAAATGGGCGTTTATTTCAAATCCATTGTTTCTTTGATATTGCGTATGCATACTGCAAACATAGCGTAGCGTAGATGAGCGTAATTTGAACCACACGATTGGTTTGAATTTTTATGCTCGTAGAAGCCCAAGAACGTAAATTACGTACGGAAAGATGATCTCTTGTGGAGGGAGACAAAACGGAAGTGGCTAAATTACTTCCAGGCTAAGCAAGCTTTGTTGCATACGTTGGCTATGGGGAGTAAGGTGGCCGTCAAGGTTAGGAGAAGATTCGACTGGGCACCAGTCGGACAACTCAGTGCAGAAAAAAGGGAGGAGGGCAAACCGAGGAGCAACCCATCTGGTTCCGGGACAGTTACACCGACGGCTGTGGCTGGACCACCAGACACGCAGGCGCAAAACGGGGGTTTTCTGGGTCGACCTGAGACCGTTGGGACTGGTGGTTCAGTTTACTCTTCGAGCACCCCTCCTAGAAATGCTGCTCCTAAGCTCAAAAGGGGTAGATCTAACGAAGAAGCCACTCCAGTTTCCAAAGGAAAAAGGAAGCAGGGACACTAAGGACCTGTAGCGCGGTCGTCATATATAGCTGGTATAGCTGACAGGGGACAGTCAGGCGATTGCCTTCTGTCATAGCGTACTGGCGGGTCAGATGGGGAGTCCGTCGGGAGGACTCTCTCCAAGTCTGACCACCTCGGACGAGGAAAGGGGCTTCACGGGGGTCCTCCTCGACGGATGATGACGAAACCCTCACGGAGTATCTTTTGGAGGAAGCGGAAAGGAGGCGGCGCTAAGGATGAGAGTGATTCAAATCAATCTCCATCGCAGTAGGGCGGCAACAGCCAACCTACAGCAGCTCCTCTTTTCAGAAAATGTGGTCATTCAGGAACCACGGACCATAAATGGCATGATTCCTGAATGGGGTAAGACTCTCCACCTTTTTTACTGCCGTGGTCCAGGTAGGCCCAGAACCTGTATCATTGCACAGAAACACTTGAAAGTTATTTCTATTCCGCAGGCTGTTTTTAAAGACGCAATCACGATTTTGTGGGAGAGGTCAGCAGAGGGAAGCTGGAAGAGATTTTTTCTCTCAGCTCTCTATCTTCCCTTCGACTCAGATCAATCACCCCCATCCATGGAGATGGTAAACATCGTGGGCTTCGCGAGCGACAACAGCCTAGAGATGCTAATTGCATGCGATGCGAACTCACATCAAACGATTTGGGGCAGCACCGACAACAATACTCAATACTCTAATTACTACTTACATGCATGTACTCAATAAAGGCGATGAACCAACCTTTGTAACACGCAGTCGAAGGGAGGTCTTAGATTTTAGTCTCGCAACTAGTCATCTAACATCGTATGTCCTCAACTGGGGGGTCTCGGAAGAGGTCTCACTCTCCGACCACCGTTACATACGCTTCGAATTAGATATGACAGTTGAAAACCCAGTGACCTATAGAAACCCTACCACAACCAACTGAGAGGCTTCCAACCACGTAATCACTGAAAGGCTCAAGTCGAGCCATCGTCGATTTTATATAGATAATCACGTCATATATGGGTAACGCCATACGGGTAACAGAAAACTCCTACACCGGAATCTGGAGACATATATTTACTCCATAATCAATGTATATAAGTACTACCTTTTTCGGCCAATTACTCAATATTTTATTTATAAATATATTTAATTTTTAACCACACTGTTATCAAGTAATTTCAGTGCTTAGTAGGTTTTGTTATACCCTAGATGAAATCTATTGGGTATACTAAGTTTGTCCTTCCATTTGTAACGAATAGAAATAATTATGGTAGAGCAAAATGGATTGAACACCCATGTATAATATTAAGAGTTATTTTGATTTTTGCATGTCCGTCTGTCTATCTGCCTGTGTGTCCGCACGATAACTCGAGAACGCATGTACTTAGAGAACTGAAATTTTGCACATGAGCTTTTTTTTAAAAAAAAAAAGTAAATTCAAGTTCGAAAATGGGACAAATCGTGTAACTCCTTCAAGGAGTTGCCATACAAAACTTTCGTTTTTCAGTACATATTTGGACATTGCTTTAGAGAGCATCAGCGTAGAGAGCTGAAATTTTCTACGCGACGTTTTCATAAAAATATTAAAAATAATTTCATAAATGAGCTAAATTGGGCCATATAAAAATTTTGATCTTTTACGTAGGTATTCTGTGAAAACAATCAGTCCTAGACGTTTTTTGTGTACTCAAAAGTTCTTCAGAATATGAAATGCTATGAAACTAGTTATAATAATTTTTACTGTCCAACGAACCGTTCTAGAAATATATGCGAAAAACTACTTAGAAAATCAAACTTACACAGATGGGTGACCATACGAAATTACATAGACCCAGTTTAGACAGGTCAGTCTCAGTATGCTCTCTTTGCCGCACGAAATCTGTAGGATGGGTGATGTTTCATTCCTGCCCCCAACCATCATATTACCGAGAAGTTTCCGTGGGGCAGAGGCAGCTTATTGACTCGTCTAAACCGGGTGATAAGGGCATTCATCTAGGGTATTATAAGAATTACTCTTGGACCAATTCTAGCTTTCTTACTTGTTTAATTTAAAATTTGGATAAAAAAACATCCAAGACAACTTATTTGTTTATTCAAAGAAACTTTAATAAATAAATAATAATAATAAATAAAACTGCCACTTGAGAAAGTAATTGCATAATCTTTTGAAAATAGCTGAACAGTTAGAAAGAAAACAGTATTTTCCTGAAAAAAAAAATTCAAAAATATCCGGATTATCGGATAATTAAGGAAAAATATCCGGATTACCGAATAGTCAAAATGGGTCGGAAAATCCGGATAATTTGGTATCCGGATAAAAGTGTCCTAACTTTATATTTTCGTAGAAGTAGTATTCCTTTCTTTAGTAATTGTCGATACGAAATCCGCCTAAGCAATAAACTTGACAAAATTCAATTTTCTCTTTAGTTGTAATGAAATATAATACTAACTTCATCATTGCGCTGATAAAAATGACCTATGCTTAGTTTTTGTATAGTAAATAAATAAACAAATGATTTACCTATCCAACAGTTACAACATTTAACAATTTTCTTTAACCTTTTCCTTGTGCATTGTGTGAATATTTCATAGGCAATTACATGATTGTGTCTTAGTTGATTGTATCTTCTTGTGTAAATGTGATATGTAACCGACATCAAGATGCCAGAGTTTCATCACCTAGCAGCAAAGATGTCATAAAAGTAAGACCTTTATAAAATGCCGTCAAAAAACAGCCGAAAGGATTAAAAGTGGTTTATGGCTATATACTATACCAAAGTTAACTTAATGACAAATTAGGACACAGAAGAGTTTTCAGATTGTTTTACATTTAAAATATACACCGCTAGAAAAGGAAAGAAAGAAAAAAAAAGTCAAACTCTCTTTAAAACTTTTATGAATAAAGATAAAAAAATGTGAAAGCGCAGGTTGCATGCAACGAAACAGAATGGCAAATGTTTCATTTTCATAAATAAATGAGAATGGGCGGAGTTTTCAGATTTAACTCTCATAAAATGTTCCCGCGATTTTGTGAAAACCGGTTTTTCAGAAATATTGAGAGAGTTGGTTCCAAAGTTGTTGCTGTAATCATATGATATTTGAACGCACGTGCTTCTATTTACATTCGTTTTGCTCTGACGAGATTATGTGGGAGAATTTCATGCTGGATTCTCTGATGTTTTTGGGAAAAATGAGAATTTTATTTGAGAGGAATTTTACATCTCCTTTCACCACCTTGGCCAAAGCGAAATTTATCTTTTTTTTTAAAAAATTAAGGTAGTGTGACCCGATGTAAATTATTATGAATAGTTTCGAAGGATTTTGAAGGTACTCAATAAGATTTTATCATTCGAGTAATCCTACTTTCTCTAAATTTTTGTTTTTAACTCGTTGTCTCAGTTGGACTACAATAATGCATAGCCAAACCCTTTTCCCCATTCATGTAAAAGACGAAAGTATGTGGCATATATTTCTTTCCAAAGGAAAATTTGAGTTATTAAAGTTGATTCCTTTAAATGAAGTGGAAGTGATTTTTATTTACGGAATTAAAGAAGTCTTACCGATTATAATTTCTAATCGTACAATAAAAGCATTTGCTAAGTTTTGTGTGATATTTGGTGATATTTTGTGAAATATGTGGATAAGGTTTGATAAGCTCAGTCTGAGTTAGGCACATATTGACTGTATCATTTTCGGTGATAAAAAATAAATTAAAAAAAAAACTAACTAATATGAACGTGAGGAAGCACCAACAATCCGCGTGGGTTTTGTGTCGTGTTGTGAAAATCTAATTTGTGAAAAACTTAACTTACTTTTGTCCTTGAAAAAATATAAAATTAGAATGAAAGTTCCAGGGTGTAGTGTTGTGTAAACGAAAGTTAATATTAAAGGACTCTATTTTAACTGGCTAATTAATATAAAATCAATAGACATACTATTATGGATCATCTTAAGCTTATGAAAAAGCAATTAATAGGAGACAGTACACCAGTACCTAACAGTGATAAGGTCTCCTAGGATCATTTGCAAACATCAGATGTAGAGCCTTGAATGTTACCGTCTACGTCAACGGAGAGATATGAAAGTGCAGTATATAACGATATCATTGATATTTCGAAATATATAAAAGAAAAACCGAATGACCTCTTGAAAGCACTGACATCGATTCGGAAAATTGATTGAAACTTTCTGCCACCGGCCCTGGGTACGATGCATCTGTTGATATGTGGTACTTCATTTGTATAGTTTTTGAGTTGTATATTGGAAGACCTCTCTTTCTGGGAAGATGAACAACGACCAACTTGCAAGAATTTTATATCTGTTCGAAGATTCATTACCTCCAAGAAAAATATAAAAGAAGTTGACATAAAATCTACGGATGCATTCCTGTAAAAAGATGACATTAAAGAAATGATGTTTCTGGAGTGGAATTTTCGGGAAGGTCTTGGATAATTTGTAGAGTATAAATACAGCATTTAAAATACAAATTAACGTATAACCAGATGAAAGGTGCTCTAATTGGAATGCGATAATTCCAAGAACCTACAGTACTATCGATAATTAAAGTAGAATTGATTGGTAACTATTAGTGAATTTTGTAAGAGTAAACAGTAGGTATAGTTAAATAAAATAACTTGTGAATTAAATCTGAAATATTGTATTTTATGTAACAAACTAAGGTCATGCTCGTAACAATAAGATTTGAAGAAGTAAAAATACTAATTATTGTTCAGTTTCACATAAATATTTGGCAACACTAAAAATCTGGATAGTTAAGGCTGCTGCATGGTAAACCATCTTGTTTTCACTGAACAAAAGTGTATTCTTTTCTCAACATACTGTCATTCTGCTACAATAACAAGACTTTTAGGAATATCAGAAGTCCTTTGTACTATAGTACAAAGGTCCGCTGCATATTTTGGGAATTTGTTTACTTGCCTCATTAGAGCTGTCGACTGGCAAACACAATTTTGATAGTGAAAATATGTAACATATGTATGTACATCAGAGCTTATCAATCAACAAAATAAATGCTCTCAGAAATTGTCCCACAGACAGATTAAATCAAATATATGCATGTATGTATATAAATATTTGCCAACACAGTCCAATTTTCTAAAAATCTGGATAGTCAAGGCTGCTGCATGGTAAACCATCTTGTTTTCACTGAACAAAAGTGTATTCTTTTCTCAGCATACTGTCATTCTGCTACAATAACAAGACTTTTAGGAATATCAGAAGTAATGTACTATAGTACAAAGGTCCTCTACATATTTTGGGAATGTGTTTACTTGCCTTATTAGAGCTGTCGACTGGCAAACACAATTTTGATAGTGAAAATATTTAACATATGTATGTACATCAGAGCATATCAATCAACAAAATAAATGCTCTTAGAAATTTTCCCACAGATAGATTAAATATTGATGCAGATAATTAATATATGCATTGGCTGCATTATTACAGGAAATGAATTCTATATATCAATGTAGTGGTAACTTTGTGTTCTGAAAAGTCTTCGTCAGAAGTTATTTTTCCAGAGTTGCGATCAGAAGTATCAATATCTTCAGTGAATAAAGGTGTAATTAAAATATTTAATATAGTTATTAACTGTGAAAGTTTGTTTGAATAGTTGGTTAAAATATACAAGTTTTAGCAAAGAATACTTACATACTTGGGGATAAAATTAACATTCCAAGCACAGAAAATCTGCTTTTTTTAATAATTTTCATCGTCTGACGCAGTAGTAACATCTCGGTGAGTATTTTGGAATTCCACACACGACAAATTTTTATAGAATTCGTGATATATTGGGCCCACCAGGTCAAGCATATCTAACAAACCTTTTTGCTTTTCCTAACTAATAGCTGTAGGCTGCCGACTTTATTAGGAAATTTGCTTTACAAAGCGTGGTGCCTCCTCTAACCAATTTTTAATTGTTTTAAAGGAGCATTTGAATCAAGTTTTTGTATAGAAAACGACATCGAATTCTTTCATATAACGAAGTCACTTCAGATCTTTCCATAGAAACTTTTCTCCATCAGTGTTACTTTTTCTCCACATTAGTTTATCTTCTGCACAGGAGCCAATTCGAAAAAGTTAGATTTCGCCATTTCCTCTACTATAAAATTAAGTTTTACACCAATAGTGCAGATGAACTATGACCAATTCTTATGATACCCTGATGAATGCCCGTATGTAATTTTGTATGGTCACTTCTCTGTGCAAGTTTTATTTTTCAAGTTGTTTTTCGCATATATTTCTAAAACGGCTCGTCGGACAATAAAAACGATTATAACCAATTACATAAAATTTCACATTCTGAAGAATTTTTCAATACACTAAAACCGTCTAGGACTGATCGTTTTCACAGTATACGTAAAAATCCTAAATTTTTATATGGCAACACCAAGAAGGGTTTGCCCGATTTAGTCCATTTTTGAAATGTTATTTGCTGTTACTCTCTATTTCGACGTATTCGCAGGCAGTGCCTAAATATATAGTGGAAAACGAAATTTTTGTTGGTAACCCCACGAAGGAGTTGCCCGATTTGTCTCATTGTCGAGCACAACTTGTGCATTTTTAGAGGCCAGATGAGGTTTCTTGTAAAGTTAGATGTTCTTTGATCCTACACAGAAGATTTATCAGTTCTGCAGTGGTCTGGTTTTTTGAAGAGCTAATCTGAAAATATTGTAAATTTGTCAGTTATGTCAGAAATTAAACTTACAAAATAATTGTGAGCAAAAGGAATATATTTTATTTGAATAAGAAAGTTATTAGCTTTTTTTATTACTAAACAGTTTGAATAATATCCATGAATTCGTGTTGTTGCAGTTTATGTTGGAAGTGCAAAGAGCATTTTTTATTCAGCATTCCAAAAGTTATTTGACACCAGAAATATTTCAAAGTGTTAAGGACTATCTTGACACATGTGTTTATTCTAATATCGACCTTACACTTATCGTTGCTTATTATCTCTTGCATGGAGTGATTTCTTATCTTTTTTGAGGCCTTTGAGGCGTCTCACAACCTTATTTTGTCTATGGGTAGGTATAGTCAAAAGATAGAATCTTCAAACATTTTGTAGCCAAATGCTTAAGTGTTTTCGTTTGTCTCTGCAGTGGGAAAGTATTGCCACTCAAAATATCCAAAGGGGACCATTTTGGCCTTTTTGAATCCAACACTTGTAATTTCTGAAGCCATGGAAACGTTTTCTGCCAATTTTCTTGAAATTTTCGATCTTTAAATTCGGTAAGACGAGGATGAACATCCTGAATTTCACTCAATTCTGAATCACTAAAAAAATCTGGAAGTAAGAAACTTCGAATCATATTTCATATCATTGCTAAATGCTAACCTCTCCGACGATTCTGAAATATTGCTGACCGCTGGTTGATCCGGTGTCATTTTCCACCAATTTCTGTCGTTTTTGGGGAGCATTCTTTTCAGTGCGTTTGGAGTATAACAATTTTACTCACTTACTTACCTGCTTAAATGATTGCACGAAATTTGTCCTCCTTAGAGTGTCTCTCATCCAAAAGTGAAGCAAACTGCATGGTGTAAGGTGGCCCATACATTTTTGCAACGCAAATGACAATTGAAAAATCTTCTCTTTGCTGTCTTCATTTTCTCGATCTATTTCCTTTCAGAAAGATTTGGACAGATGTGGGTTTGCAGAGAGAAAAAGAACGGGGATTTTCTTTCTTTTATAGGTAAAACTTAAAAAAAAAGGACCGTGGGACCAAGGAGGAAAATATGGATAAATTTTGGTCTAATTGGACCAAAGTGACAACGCTAGACACCTCCTAACCTAAGAAGCACAAATGACGAATTTTTGTATAGTAAAGGGACGTTTTTTTGACTATAACCTTTCATGTTTTTTTTGTGTTTTGGACGGTTTGTTGCGAGCAGAAATTCATTGAAATTAGTTAAGGGTTTATGAGGAATTTGGTCCTTCGCTTTCAATGGACGGTTGAGTTTAAGCTGGGCGTAAATCTCTTCAACATGATTCACCATTTTAAAGAGCCGTATAAAGAAAACTATTGGCACAATCAAGGTGAGACTTGGCATTAACTTTTGTGATATGTGTGTCAATATCGGAAAATAAAAGTGTTCTTGATAAATGGCGTTTCAAGTCCGAGTCTAGGCTCTGTACTAGGCCGAGATGTTTCAATCTTGTCCACGTATGTGTCTACCTTCGGTGTCCCATGAAGGTCGCAAACTAGATTTTAGAAGGTTTTGTTCGTAGCATGTTTTTTGATCAGCACCCCCTAAAATACCATTTCACAAAGTTTTAGCCAAATTCACCGAAACCCAATTTTTTGAATAAAATCTGCGCGGTCCTTTCTTGCAGATTCCTTATCAGATGTTCATAATCAGTGAGCGGACTGTTGGATGAAAGCTATGCAAAGCAAATGTAAACATGTTTAGTAGGTATCTTAATTTGAGCATACACCAATTCCTTCATTCAACTTTGTCGTGCGATAACACAAGATGAAAATTTTGTATGCACGACGATCAGCCCTCCGTCACAAACGGATGAGTTTAAATTATATAAATGACGATAATTTCGAAATATTACATAGTTGGGATTGGGACTGCAAGGTTCTACATCCAAAATTTCCATATGCACCGAAATGACATCGAGATATTGGAAGAGGCCTGAAACAGATTGCCAGTTTTAGTTCGCATACCATTAAAATTTTGGTAGAGAATTATTAGTTCGGATTTGCTCTTGCCGGTGACAGTGTCTCGTTAGAAACCCCAAAGATGGAGAATGCTGGATGAAAACCTTAATCGCGGTACCAGAAGGCTAGAAAGTCGACTGGTTTAACTTAAATTAGGCATAAGTCAAATGTCCTGTTTACCTGCGTCTAGTAGAAAGGAAAGCACATTTTGTATTTAAAGCATTAGTTTTATAAAAAAAAGTAGTATTATCGTTGATCCAATGACATACACTCTCACATATCGCCGACAGGGAGCAATTTGTTAATAACAAGTTTCTCGTTTTTCTACTTCACATACGCTCAGGATTGGAACAATCTTATGGTTTGAAGTCTCAGGATCGTATACAGATGAGAGCACGATGCAAATTAAAAACCGATTTTAGCATAGCGTTTATTGTGTAGTAGTGTTGCCAACCGTCCCGCATTCTCCGGGACGTCCCGTATTTTTGTCATAATGTTAAATGTTCTGCCGGGACAGACTCTATCCCATATTTCCATGCATGATCAAATTACAAAACAGGAGCAGTATCCTCGGCGCATTTGTCTCTGTTACTTTAATTATCTATTTCGTTTTAGTTTGCATCGCGTTCATTCGTGCTTTGCTTTGTTGACTTTTTTTATAATCTCATGATTTATCAATTGTCCGTAATGACCAATTGAAAATTCACCTGCGTGATGCCATTGTTTCTTTTTTTAAACTTTCTTTTAAAATGAGTAATAACGAATGTGATTTTGATAATACATCTATAAGTAGTGATGTTGTTCCTGCTAAAAAATTAAAAAAATTAAGGTTTTCAACAGCTGTCCAAATAAAAAAAAGATGAAGATAGAGGAGCGGACGCACCTCATGCATTCGCGCCGTCAAACCATTTCAGTGGATACTAAATACTCAATTAAATTTTCTCTGAAAATCCTCGTCGAGCCAATCATTCTAATATCATTGAGAAGAGAATTCCAATTACGTGCAATGTGGACAAAGTAAGAGCGTTACCCAACTAGTGTGCAGAATCGGGGTAGTAACTAGTAGCAAAGCAAAGATAACCTAATAAGAAGATAGGAATCAGCCGAACAAAATTGAAATTTTTTCGTGTTTTTAGACCGAAACAGGTAATCTCATATACTTCCGTCTTTGGCATGGATGGGAGAAAAGAACTTGGCTATGCAATATTTTACTGCGATTGAGACAACGAGTTAAAAACAAAAATCGAGAGAAAACACTCTGAAATCTCGCCTGATTCTTAACTTGTTTTTAAGTTAATTTTGGTAGTAGGCTAAAGTGGTGGTGCGAGTGCAAGAAACCAAGGTATTCGAATAAGTACATTGATGAACGTGTATTTATTATTACGATGTAGGAAATGTAGGGCGGTGACATAACAGTTAAGCATTCAACGAACATCCCAGAGCTGAGGGAATACATGGTGAGACATGATCAATGCGACGTAGTCCATAAACAAATCGTTGAATGCTACATTTAGCTTACAATTACAGGGTGCATCGAGGGAAGAGAAGATAGTTCTACAATAAACGAAATGAGTGACAAGCAGGGCCTTGACCAGTTTGAGTCGTAGACCAACTGACAATAACCTCCCTGCGAGCCACAATTTGCGGAGGCCACCATAGATTTTTCTGACTATGCTAAAAATTTGAGCGCAGAAGGTTAGTTTGCTGTTAAGGGCAACTCGAAGGCAAGTAACCTTTTCGCAGAAAGGTAATATCTCAGTATTCAGCGGTATGGGAGGCATTTTATTCGTGCTTAGTACCCCACTATAAAAGGCTAAGCAGGTCGACTTCTTCGGATTAAGCAAGAGCCGGTTAGATTCAGTCCAAGCGGATATTCGATTTAGATCGCCATCAATGCCAGCAACACAGCACTCCTGCAATCCAATAGGTCTAGACAGATAGAGCTGCAAGTCATCAGCGTATATATGCAAATTCACATCCATTACAACATGCGGAAGATCATTTATAAACAAGGTGAAGAATGAAGGACCTATAATAGAACCTTATAGAACTCCAAAATCGATTGGAATGAAGTAAGATTTAACTCCATCAACTAGGACTTTTTGGAAGCGATTGGATAAAAATTCAGTGATCATTCTAATTGCAGTTTGGGAGATAAAAAATTTGTCATGCAACTTGTGTAGAAGAAGTGTGTGGTCAACGCTGTCGAAAGCTTAGAAAAATCAAGCAGAACATATATATGTAGATAGGTGATTATTGTCTAGCGCGCTTCGAATATCTGTAGTGACTTTCAGTAAAGCAGTCTCGCAGCTATGCCCAGGGCGGAAACCAGACTGACATCTGAAGAGCATGTCATTCCGCTCGACAAAATTAATTATTTGAGAGGCCATTAACCCCTCAAATATTCACCCGCGTTTGGATCTATACAACACTTTAATTTATCGTTACCATGAATACTCAATTTAAATAAACCTATTTGCACTTCTGATGATTTTCTCATTTACTAGATTTCTTACGGATTTATATGTAGCACGACTCTGAGAAGTTTTGAGAAACTTTTGTAACGACGGAAAAGATATTCTCTTTCAGCAATCATGTTCTCAATTTCGGGAGAGTACCACGAACATCCGTCATCTCTTAAGCGCTTGATTCGCTCTGGTGCGAATTTATCATGTAAATAATTAACCAATGCATAAAATGTTTCTAATTGATCATCTACAGAGTTATAATTTTTAATAAGCTCCCAGTGAAGCGTTGCTGCTCTGGGCTAAATAGTGGAACTCGTAGGATAGAAAGATGAAATCCTGATCGAAATTACTAAGCGGACTTAGTTGATTGAAGAATAAGACTTTGTTTACGTCAGAACTGAAGAACATACCCAAGAGTGAAGGATTGTTGCAGTTCAAATAGGTAGGCTCACTTTACTCTGCTTTACTTGAGCTTTGGTTTATATTTAAATCAAGTTCATGCCAATGAGCATTAAATAAATGAGACATCGACGTGATTTAAAAAAGTCATTGTTTCTCAAAGAGCAGAGATATTTAGGAGGCTAAGCAGTTGAGGGGAATTAAATGTCATGTCTCTTCTCAAGGGTTTCGATGAAGAACAACTTGAGTCTGTCAGCGTAAGGTGGCAAGTCTACAGGATCATTCCAAGGAAGGCCACGAAGAGAAAATTTAAGAAATCTGCATTGAACCGCCTCAATACGATTAATGTGGACAGAGTAAAATGGTGCACAAACAGGACTGGCATACTCCAAGATGGACATAACAAACGCGTAAGGGTCTTGGATACAAAATGATTATTAAACTACCGAGACCAGCTCTTAACAATATTTAGAATATAGCTCTCAAATGGAATCAAAAATAACCCCCAGATCCATGGTGCTGTTAAGTCTAGATAACTTCGATTGATGAAGTAATTCAGATATGAAGGACTACACCTACTATAATAAGACATAACAAGACACTTACCGATATTTAAAGGAAGAAAATTCTTAGAATACCAAGAGTAGAAGCTCTTCAATTCAGAGTTAATCAGAGAATAGTTAGTAATCGAGATAGTTTGAAAAGTCTTGACGTCGTCAGCATAACAGAGAATGTTGGTATGAGCAAACAATAGAGGATCTAGATGGCTACCCTGGGGTACTCCAGAGGTATTAAGGAGACTTGCTGGGTACGGTTAGACAGATAAGAGGTTAACTAAAAGAGAAACCGATGAGGAAAACCCAGTAAAGTAAGCTTATGTAAAAGTATTTTGTAGCTAATTCTGTCGAATGCCATACTAAAGTCAGTGTAGATACAGTCAACTTGTTTTGTTTGATTGCAGATCCTAGCAAAGTCTCACATGTTTTTGAGTTTCTGAGTTATCAATTCCTATTAATTCCCCCAGGGAATGCGTCAACTTTGTAAGTTGATATTTTAGAGGTTCGCACAGCCTCATCTATATTTTTTTAATCCAAGATTTCGAGGTTAAAGCTAACCATTTGGTTGATTCTAGCATATAGAACCGCCAACTCTTCTTTGGGAATATTGTTTCAATAGTTTTCACTCTCTTTGTGCATGCCGCTTTGAATTTTATCTGCGAGCATTTTCTCCATTGGGTCTGTTACCTATTAAAATATAAAATATTAGTTTTAATCGTGTCACAGAAGAGCTCTCTAGCTTGGTTCCAGTCATTGCTTGGCATCCGTCCAAGGCTTGTGAGACACCTTTGAACATTTCCTTTGGCCATTCTTCTTGGTTCACGTCTAAGCGATATACTAAAAAGTCTTGACCGTGTCTGGCATGCTTTGGGGCCATCTTTGCCTGTCTGACTTTGTGCTAAGCTAGTATTCTTCTGTTGTTTTTATTTTATCTTTTTTTATGTTTATTATTTTTCTTTTCAGATGCTCTTTACCCTTCATGAGTAGGATCAATAAGTTTATTTACTCGTACTGATCTCTTCGAGGAGAACGATGATAACATACTGACTGTCGACTGAGCAACAACATAGAAAGACAACTAACTATTTTGGTATTTATCTAATGTTATATTTATATTATAATGTACTTGAATAACTTCTGGCTGTATTTTCGTGAAAATGAATGCTTTATTTAAAATAGTTAGTAAATAACATATCCATGTCCCTGTATTGTCCATCGCTAGCCATCTTTCTGGCAGTATATGACTTCCACGTATATGACGTATATGACGACACGTCTTTTGATGCTATCCAAGAATCGACCCATTTGTGGACATCTTCATAAGAATGGAAGTGCTGTACAGCCAGGCCAGGATTCATCGAACGAAACAGGTGATAATCGGAAGGAGCAATGTCTGATGAATACGGCGGGCAGGATATAGGAATTTGCAAAATCACTTTGTTGTGTCCCTCCCAGGCGCGTATGCTGACCTGCCGGTGGGGGGGGGGGGTCGGTCGGAAGTAGTCACTTTAAATTTTTTTTTATCATATTTAAGTTAGATATCACAGAATTCAATTTCCGATTTGATTTGGAAAACTTTATCGATCTCAGAGTGGAGAGACATTAAGGACTCATATCCAGATACTCTTTCTCGTGCAAAGCTTGTAGAAATAGATGTGATGCAACCGATTCTTTCACGGGCCAAGTAAATGAGTGAGAGTGAGAGCTTGCACCTTGAGTCACATTCAAAGGAATAGGAGTGGAAGTGCATGATATGTCACTGACTATTTCTTTTGATGGGAACTTAACTGATCTTGCTTTCTTCTGAAAAAAGTTGTCAACGGTTTCATCAGTACTCCACTTTACACTCTCGCTAATATTTCTACTTCCATCACTAACTAATATAGCAAGCTTATTTTTCTTCTTCAAATTACAATGGAACATGAAGTTGAATTAAACAACACCACTTGAATTAATACGAAAGTACAAGTAAAGCAACGCCAACTACCGCAGAGGAAAGCAAATGGCGTTTATTTTTATAGTTTTGCTGTAAAGATTCTGAAGAAAAATTGTAGAAACAATTTTAGCGGCACTCGAATCAATCCAACTGATGGTTTTCAGCCACCAATAGTTAGTGTATAAAAATTCGATAGAAAAATTTTCAAGTAAATTTCTAAAAACAAAATGTATGATTGCCAACGCTCATAAATATCTTTAGCGACCCAGATCAATCAAGGCTCCTGAATCAATAAACTCTTTGGAACCATTGTCCGCCGCCAATAGTGCATGCAAAATCTAAAGAAAAATTGTCAGATCTTTCTAAGAAAACTGAATGTTTGTGCCCCTGTCTGAAAGAGTGAACCGGTAAATTGGTAATCATTCAAATTCTTAAGAACAATTGGCAACTATATTTCTAAAGGTACGTGCACATTGTGGCGAAGTGAGGCTAGCCTATATCAAGAGTTAAAGAAATAAAATGATTGCACGCAGTAGTATGAGAGTGTTCATAAAATTGCTGCGGCAGCCCACGATGTGGCCAGACACCTCGAGGTATCTCGCTTGAGAATGAAAATTTAAATTTTTTCGCGAGGTGCAGCGCACTAATTTTGACATCTGGCATATAGGTTTTTTCTTTGATATAATCGAAGGGTTCTTTATTCATTCTCATATATTAGAAGAATCTATCAGGATCAGTCCGCAATTCTTCACATGGATGATGAATTCACCAAATTCCAGACGTTTCGTCTTTATCGGGTGGCCAGCAAAAGTTCGGAAAGTATACTTAGGTGAAAAATGCCATATAGTTGCAGTACTTGACAAACACAAAATTTCTTCTTCTGAATCTGATGACATAATTTATGCTCTCACTTCACGATTTACCAAGAAACTGAACGCCTTGTTGTGAACACTACAGCTCTAGATGTATCTTCACCTCGCCTCGCCCAACTGCCTAGCCTCGTCTCGCCTTGTTGTGCACGAACCCTAAGAAAAATTTAATGCTTCCCTACGAACGTAAAAATTTTGAACAACTCAGGCTTGAATCAGTGTCACTATGAAAAATCAACGCGTGGCTAGACGTTGATTGCATAACTAGGGTTCTACTGGAAGAACCGTAAAACGAAAATATTTTTAAGTCAAGGTTTAAATACAATTGCGCAACGGCAAACGACGCAAAAATGACGCTGGACTGTAGGCCACATTCAAATCACCGCGAAGGTTATACGGCGCTGTGGGGGGGGGGGAGGTGGTCATGACCGCGCTGCCTGGTATCTTCTGTAGTCGTAGCGATCTCCCGTAATGGTTTCATCGGGCTTGCAGTTCATAATTTACCACATTTCATTGAATTTGAGTAGCTCATAATTCACTACATCCAGCTGGTCCCACAAAATACAGAGCTTGAGCTGAGAACCATGGATATTCGGTTTTACGTCCTATGTTGCTGCATGGACGGGTTTACCGCACGATTTTCTACGCTTGCGGTTATCTGGAGATGAAAAGTAGATAAACTAATGGTGAATTCTTTTCACCTGAACTGAACCGTATAACTCGTTCGGTTCCTAAACCTAAAGTGTTTTCTTCACCACACTGACACAGAACTGGTTCAGAACGTATGTTTTCTTCACAGAGGCTCTATGTTCGGTTTCTGCTCCGGTTTTGAACTTTTTTGTTCCATGAAAATTTGTGGTTACGGTTCGGAGCTAAACGTCAAATCGAAAGTACTGTCTTCAATTGAAGTGGGAATGTTTGGACATTTTGTGAAAATACAATTATTTTATTGAATTGGTTTATTTTTTTATTAAAATCATAAATGGCGAACATTTTTGGATATTCTACTTTCTTGCATTCTCTTCAGCTTGTCCCAGTTCAGGACAGGTCTAAGTTCTGTGTAGATCTGACAGATTCTGGTTCAATTCAGTGCCTGTTCGGTTTTATTGAAAAGAATTCACCATAAATTTTCATCTCCAGTTACGATATGATACAAGAAACCTTTCCATTTTTGACGTTGGAGCAGCTGCTCAAACGTGAAAAAACTCCGCTCGATGTGTCTCGGCTTCAGTTCATATGGGACCCAATTTAATTGCTTTGGAATCATTCATATTGCTCTAAAACGGTCGGAAACTGTTCTGTGATCAACTCCTACTGATTCTGCAAGCTCATCTGACTAAAATAACGCCATCTGTCGGGAAACAGTCAGAGTTTATTCAAATACTTAATATTTATTTATTATTGTTATATTATTTACCACTTCAGGGACGAATTGTTTAAAGGTCTTTAACAAAGCAAGAAAGTAACGAGGTATCTCATGTCCATACAGTTTTAGAGGGACTATTATATTTTGGATATTGTGGTCCGTGGAGCTTAATCTTCTCAGATGAGTAAGTAAATAAGACAAAAAAATTTAGGGATATCTGACATCCATCTTATAGCAAAATGTAATAATTTCCACCACCCTCGTACCGTGTTTAAAATGATTTATGTTTGTGTTTTATTATGTTTTATTCATTTTACATACAAACCTATAAAGAAAGTTCGAAACGTTGGAAAATACTGCGTATTTTGCATTGGACGAGATCCTTACATTTTACACACAAGTAGGAAGTTTTCATTATTTCTGTATATAGCAGCATCTTGTTTTTGTTGCTGAGATATTCTATAGTGAATAGTTATTCAACTCATGTTGATTTGTTCACTTAAAATAACTTTAATTCAAAGAAAACGAAACGTACATATATGTGCCTGTATCCCTGAGAAGATTAAATTCTCTTTTAATCATTTTCACTTTATTTCTTTTCTTACCAGAGCCCCTGCTGTGATGACGACAAAAGTAAGCCAACTGATCCACGCGCTGGAGCAACTGCAATACGTAGACTACGAAGTCCCCGCCGAGGCACGCAAGCACAGCGCCAACGCCGATTCTGCCCTTCGGCTGATATTCCACATTGGACGAGAACAAATTGCGTTCACTGACGAACAAAACGCAGCGGTGGCCAAAAACCTTCCCGAAGCCTTAAGACATTTACAACTCGACATCGAAGGACACGGGTTTGAGTATAGGAGAAGACTGAACACTATTATCTTGAAAAAGAGATCCGCATTACAATTCCTAGTTGACAGATACGGAAGTATCACCATCCCGTTCAGATTCCAGAAGTTGTCTGATATATTCGAGCAAAGGAACTTGAAGGAAACTATTGGGATCCTGGACAAGATCATCGACGAATTTCGCAACAACTCTGACTCAGACGGCTCAGATTACAGCGCACATTCCAATCGTGATTTTCCGGGAATACCTTCCACACACTACTGGTGGTTTTAAAGATGTGGGATTTGCTGGACTCCCTCCCCGTTGTGGGACAAATAAAAGGTGTAGTCCATTACGCAACAGGAAATCCAGAAGCGGGCGACAGAGCAATGAAAGAATCGACACGGTCGACTTTGGTGATGGGAGCTGGAGCCGTGGGCATCACTGCTGGACCTATAGTATCAGCCGCGCTAGGCGCGGCCGCCGGCACTGCGTGGGACTCCTTCGAGAGCGCCGTCACCGGCCAAGCGACTGGCGTTATCAAAGGGATCGAGAGCATTGCTGAAACTGCTTCGAAAGGTGAGGTACCCCTAACTGAAATTTTGCTGACAACGCTAACTGTTACCGGAGATGTTGTTGGTGGATTGGGTGGGGGAAGTTTGGCAACTACTGTTGTAAATGCAACCGAACAAGTTGCCGTAAATACGGTTGGAAAATCTGTCAGCCAGTCGGTTGGCAAATCAGTGGGCAAATCTCTTGGTAGATCGGCTGGTGAAAATATAATCAAATCGGCAAGCGTGCCTGTCGGGGAAACGTTTGGAAAAGCTGCTGCCCAGTCTGTTGGGAAATCAGTCACGAAAACTGTGGCTAAGGAAGCCACGAAAAAAGTGATCATAGAAGAAGTAACGCTTACAGTAATAGATCAAACTTCATGTGCAGTTGTGAAAAAAGCAGCAAACGTTCTACAAGATGAAATACAGCAACGCCAGCAAGGTTCCGGGGGTTCAGGTTCAGGAAGCTCTTCAACCGGAACCAGAGGCTCTTCAACCGGAACCGGTGACTCTTCAACCGGAACCAGTGGCTCTTCAACCGGAACCGGCGGCACCTCTTCAGGCAGTGGGGCTGGTGGGAGTGGGCAGAAGCCACCAAGAAATAATCCAAACCAAACCACGCATTCACAGCAGACACCAGCAGATGACATGCAGGAATTTCTTACCGCATTTGCGGAAGCAGTGAATGAACTGAATGAACTACCACTGGATCAACCGATTTTACTACCGCTGGATCAAATTAGTATTCGGCGTCAAGCCATCTTCAAAAAATTGATAAATAGCGAAAGGAATAGGCTTAAAAGAATCCTCAAAGCAATAAGAAACAAAGGTATCAACTTCAAAAAAATGATAAAAACCATATTGAATATATTTAACACTGTGGAATTAGAAGACGTAACGTTTTTCACTTTCATAAGTTTAACCGAATTTATACTGCAGTATACTGGCGAATGGATGACTCGCTGCAACAAGGTGGGTCGTGGGAGTGTGTGCACAGAGATTGCTGGTAGACTGTTTCTACCATGTGAATACACGATTGTAAACGTTTTTCAAGAAATACGAGCTCAAATTTTTCAAGAAATACGAATTCAACTGAAGCCGCGTAGGTTACGTATTAACTTTAGAGATATCTTTGCTGCCGTTTATCACTACTTTAAACACAGAATTGTGGGCAAACGCGAATTGAGCGTAACCAAATATTACCGTTTAATACAGGAAAATGTACATCAAATTAGGAAGACAAAGGAGTATAAAAATTTACGAAATAATGGGAATTCCGGAATGACTTTTGAAAGATATTACGAACGATACGGGAAAACGTTGGTCATAGGTATAACCTTCATAAAAAAAGAAGGAATCAAGTTTTTGAGTACGGTCTACTTTAAAGACCATAGACGTGAAGGCGACAAAGACGGGGATATATATATAAATGGTAACCCCTACAAACCACAACCGTAAATCTTAGTTGTGAGACCAGTGGAAGTGACGTGTCGGCCGAATAGAATCAGAGTAGCCACGCCGGTCTCACCTGGAAAATTCAACTAGATAAAAATACAGAGCCATTTTTAAAATTAATAGATTTTAAGTGACTATATATATAATTGAACGCCAAATGCATTTATCATTTATACTGTTATATAATAATGTATTTTTATAATTGGTTATATATATTACAATGATGAATTTACTTTACAAGCTTAAAAATTTAATATTTTTTAAACACAACTTTGTTTTCTTCTAAATATAACTTTTCATATAAGTATTCATCACGGACAATAAAAATCATAAACTTTTTTGATGTTACTCGTAACTTATCTATGAAATTATCCTTTTCCAACCTCTCAATAAAATTAAGCCACATACTTACAGAAGGTCCTTGATTACAGCAAAAATATAAGTTTCTAAAAACGGGAGGCTTTATCAGATAATAAAACTGAACAGAATCACAAGGTTTTATGTCTTGTTCGAACATTTTGTCTACAGAGCTTATAGGATTCAAAACCTCGATATCATATCAACAGATCTAAAGACTTTAAGATCTTCAGAAATGCATGCATTCTCAGCTAGATGACACATATAATCACCCTCCAGACCATTGAAATCCTCAATCGATAAAAGGATTTGTGTAAACATCGGCAAACGACACATCCTCGATGATTGGGCTTGGGAAATATAATAGTATCCGGAGCCCCATTTAACTCAACGCATACATCAATATTCAACAAAGGGGCCTTCTTATGATTTGCATCCTTATGCAACGCTACCAGCAAATCTTCAATGGCAGAAGACTTTGTTCAATTCTTCATACCATAATTTTAAGAGAAGTCTGACCATCCGCTAACGTCGGCATATGCGCTTTCCCTCGCCTGTGAAGCACTTTTACACTGGTCTTTCTTAAGAAGATTCTCTTGCTCTCGACCAGGAGCTTCACAGTTACCTAGGATTGCGGCCTTTCTCGTGCAGCTGTACTTTCTACTCTCCAGGAAGGTGTGGATTGCAATCAGGATCCACTCACTCTTAAAGTCCGGATTTTCGAGTCTTCTTTCTAGCTGCGAGTGCCGCAGGAGGTGACGACACTCAGTATTCGCCGGCTTCAGGTGTACGCGGCTTTCGCACAGGATCCTCCGGATGTCCTTGTCCAGCTGCTCATACTATCTCGGCTCAAAGTCTACCAGGGTACGATATGACATCCCGTTTCTGAATATGCCGCCCCTCATCGTAAATTCTAAAAGCGTGCCAACAGCATTCTTTTCAAGTATTCGGCCGAAAAAATTGCGGTTAGTGCTGAGAAATTAAAATTTGCATTTGGTAAATGTTTCTCATAGTTTGGTTGTTTATATTCAATTGGATATCGAGTAGTTTGCACAAAGCATAGTTTACTCGTTTATCCAATTCGAGATAGAATAGTTTTTACGAAGAAATCTCGAATATATAGCACCAATACACGAAAAATCTTCGATATAGTCACGAATAAACGAATCGATATCGAGTCGTTCTTTCAATTCGAATTAGCGGTCCTTTTCCTTCATTTTCGGCTCGAGATCGAAGCTAAACTTCGATTGAGCGGGTCGATTCCGATTCGATCTCCAATCGCAATGTTTGCTGGGAAATAACTAATAAGGAAACGGCATATCGGCTGAAAACCTAAGCCACTCGGCGAAATGTATTAGTGTGCTGTGTTTGTATTCATTTTGTCATGGCAGTAATGAAATCGGGACATTTTGAAGAGGGACATTTTTTATAATCCAAATTGCTTGTAGCGTATTCCCCACACGCTACCTTCTTCCTCCCCTCTTTATCTGTACCTTCAGTAGAGAAACCCCCATCATTTCCCGGGTACCTAAAAAAGGATCAAAAGGAGTATCTTTTCATTTCGGAAAGTAGCCCTCTGCTACTTTCCCATAGGTCATCTGTCCCATAAATTAAATTACAAAACCCTTAAAAAAAAACAAATTTTTAAATTAATATTTCCAAACGAAAAATTTGAATTCGTGCAGAACTCGCACAAATTACAATTTTTCGTTTGAATCAAACATTCCATAACGGTAATTCGCCTAGCTGTAAAGCAACACGCGATACGATCATGCAATGCATTACAGCAGGCCCGCCCGCAATTCGAAGAAAAATGTTGGCTCGACTGTACACGATCCATGGCAACGATTTTGCATGGAAAATACACGACACCCGTATAGATATGCCGCCGAGCCGAGTAGTCGCGAGCAGGAAACGAATGATTATTTTGGACGAACGAAAGCGCTCGCCTGTCGGTTGGTTGTGCGAAAAAACGGCGTGATGTAGGGAGACTGCGTGGATTCGTGGCAGTTTGTTCTGAGCTTTGCACGAGGGTGGTGTTCGTTGTTAGAGTGGAGTCGAAGTCAAATTACAAAAAAATAAAATAAAAAGTGGATCTGGTGGCGACTGGGCCCGATGATCTCCAAACCCGGAGTTCCATCTACACCAGGAACTTCTTCACTCTCTCTCGATCTCTTCTCTTTTCGGCGTCGAACGTTCTGCGGGTGCTGACATAAGGTCCAGCGTTGACAAGGCTTCCTCTTATTCCTCATTTTCTCTCTTTTCAGCTCTTGGTAAGAATATTTTTACAAATATTTTCAGGTAATCTGGAGGGTCTACAGGGAAGCAATTTCCTTCCAGCAACCTTGGATTTCCTTTTGTCCGTCTGTCTGTCTGCAGTCATTAGCGCATCCGCGTTCAAAAGCTTTCCGTCCATCCGTCTGTCTGGTCAGATATTTGTTTATTTTGCACAGCTTTCCAAGCATCAACGGATGTAGGTGGCAAGAACCATCCCAAGCCGGCTGACCGCTAGCGGCATTCTTGCTGTGCAGCCACCCACGCTAATCCAACGATGATTTTGGAGCAAAGAGTATCTATCTATATCCAGGTAAAAATGGATATAGGTATATCTGTCGCCTGACAAGCTCGTTGTTACATGCTATGTAAATAATATTTCTTGGAGTTGCCTTTGTATGACTGACATAATTTAGACAGCAATTACAATTCAATTGTGAACAAACAAACCGGCATTGGAAAATGTTAAATTTTTTGCCATGGCTGTTTATTTATATAAATATTTCACTTTTATTTTGCTTAAAACACTATAATAAATTAGTAAAGCTATTAAAGACTATTATTGAAGACTGCTTCCCCACGACAAAAACGCCGTTTGTTCCTGCAGCACAGCACAGCGCACTTCATTACGATAATTTAAGACTCTGGAGAATATTTCACAATTATGTATGTCACACTACTATTAAGTAAAAATCACGTTTAATTATTTATTTACCACAATATCGCTAATTCAAATCCGAACTTCTTTTCATAAAATATGAAATGTCAGGATTGTTGAACTGAGGCACAATAGGCAGTGGGCGCTATCGTCATCCCCCCCCCCTTAGTTCATACTATCATTGAATTGCTTAAACACGTACACTGTATTCACACGGTACCCCCGCTTCCTTATTAGTTATTTATTCAATGGTACCGCTGTCAAAAATCTTAATTGAGTAAGCCACTTAGTTACAAACAATTGAGTATCTCACTTGGCAGGATAGACTGGTGCCAATATTTTTTTGAAAAGAAAAAATTAATAACAGGCAAGGACCAACCGGAAAATTTAGTTAAGGTTATAATTAAGAGAAAAAACAAAAATTAAACACGAGATAAAGTGAAAGTGCGAAATTTGAAGGGAGGGGGGTGTTAAGGGGTTGAAAGTAGTTGTGATTTTCGGTGAAATGTGACTTCCTAGCGGAAAATGTTCTTCGCGAAAGCTATAGATAATAAAATTACCTAAAACTTTTATATAAGGCATTTTCAACATAACCTCCAATTTTTCGATAAAATGGCGGAAAGCCGATTTTTCAGTTTATAATTTTTCTCTCTCGTATAATTCAAATTACATGAAATTTTGTGAAAGTATACCTTTTTTGACATTGAATAGGCACAATTTTTTTGGAATTTGGGAAACATGTAGTTTCCGATATATTTACAATTTTCGAAAAAAAACCAAAATCTTCCACGGAAATCTTTATTGGTGTTTTTTTTTCGATTTAAATATTCTATCCGGGCTCATATTAACCGTTGAAATGTCTTCTTTAAAATTGTCTATATATGTTGATTGTTTGTTTTTGAACAAACCACTTAAAATTGAGAAATTACAAATTTCAGGTTTCATACCAAACAATACTTCGTAAGGCGAAAAATTAGTTGCAGTATGGGGAGTGATATTATAGCAAAATACATCATAGTCGATCCAGGTATCCCAGTTGTCAGGGTCTTTGGTACTATAGCTTCGCAAAGAATTTCCAAGAGTTCTATGGCATCGCTCAAGCGAACCGTTTGTTTGAGGGTGGTAAGGTGTATTCTGAATTTTCTTTATTTTTAATAAGTTGGACATTCTTTTGAATATATCACTTAAAAAATTGTACCTTTGTCGGTAAGTAAGTACTTGTGTTCCGAAAACACAAATAATTCTGCGGACGAAGATCTCAGCTACTGTGTTAGTTTCTTGATTCTTATTGGAATTGGAGAAACTCAATCCACATAAGGCCTCGCGCAGACTAAAATGGGCGGTTTTTCAAATCCATTGTTTCTTTGATATTGCGTATGCATACTGCAAACATAGCGTTCCATAGATGAGCGTAATTTGAACCACACGATCGGTTTGAATTTTTACGCTCGTAGAAAGCGACAGTCGTGATTCATTGGTTGAAAAATGAAAATGGATTGCGATATTTTACTATGTGAAGTATGTGTTCAGCCTGCGTATAGATAATATATGCTACACTGCGCTACGCTCTGCTACGTTGTGCTATTCTTTTAGTCTGCGCGAGGCTAAGAAGACGGAAAATAAAGGGGCTTAACTCAGCTTGTTCTCAGTCTTATTTATCGTTACCTGATCAATGTAGATATAAATATCAATAATAATGAATGTATTAGTTTAAGTCCCAGCAAAACAAGAAGTGGAAGAATTTACAAGAATTCATAGTTTACCTAATTAGATTTTAAGTTGAATTACTTAAATTTAAATTAAATTTAATACTTACTTAAATAGTAACGTAATATAAACATGAAACATAGTTAAACTGAATTGAAAACAAGTAAAAAAGCTAGAATTGGTCTAAGATCAAATCTTATGATACCCCGATGACTGCCCGTATGTGAAAGTTTGATTTTTGAAGTAGTTTTTCACATATATTTCTAGAACGGTTCGTCGGACAGAAAAAACGATTATAGCAAATATCATAGGATTTTATATTATAAAGAAGTTTTCCGTATATTAAAACCTTATAGCACTTATCGTTTTCATAGTATACGTGAAAATCCTAAATTTTTATATGGCAACACCGAGAAGTGGTTGCCCGATTTAGTCAAATTTTGAAATTATATTGACTATTTTTATGAAAATACTATGCACAAAATTTCAGCTCTCAACGTTGACGAGCTCCCAGTTAGTGTCCAAATATATAGTGAAAAACGAAATTTTTGTATGGCAACCATGCGAGGCAGTTACCATCATTATTTCTGTGCGTTACAAATGGAATGACAAACTTAGTATACCCTTTAGATTTCATCTCGGGTATAAAAAGGGATATGTAAGAGAAGAATATGTATGTAGATCAAGTGTCGAGTATAGTATTAAGCCTTTCGTGTTTCATTGCCGTCCCATTAAAACCTCCGATATGCATCCAATTGACCAACAATTTCTGTTCAAGTTTGCGTAAGTAATGTCATATCCACCCAGAAGCTTATCAAGTTTATGGGCGAAGCACCTTCTAATATAGTCTGAAACCATAAACGAGAGATAAAACATGGTCTGTTTTGTTTACTTGAAATAGTCTATCTTCTCAACGTTCACCATTTTTTCTTTAACTATCCCTCCATACTCATTCTGAGCTCTAAACACTTCCTCTGGTCTTTGAATTTGATTTACTAGAATATCCACTATTTCTTCTAAAATGTTCTGATATTTTGATTTTCTTAATATTTTCCTGGGAGATGTGTAAAAGGGATATTCCGAGTACAAATCAATGATAAACATGTTCCAATTTCTTTTAAATATATAAGCATCCTTGAATTTACTAAATTCTATAAGAATCTTAATGTCCTCATAAAGCAATTTAAGGTTGTTCTTTTCCAAAGAAATCAAATTTGTTTCATATATTTCCGAGAGTGGTTTCAAGAGTGGTTATTAACAATTATTGAACACAAAAAAATAAATGAGTAAAACCATTTATTTATTTTGTTTAAAGAGATTGTACACATAATGATAAAACGTATTTTGATTTAGATATTTAATTTTCTTGCCCTTTTATTACAAAAGTCTTGAATGATATTGTTAAAATTTATATTATCTGTTAGTTCTCTTTGTACGGACAGTATCGCTAGATTTTGTAATCTTAAATCACTCATTGTGGAACGAAGATAACAAATTTTTAATTAATTTTAATTTGGAAAAGCTCCGTTCACAACAAGCGACACTGATGGCTATTGTTAAAAAAATTCTTAGTAATATTACTATGTTGGGAACAGAGTTTTCCAACCTATTTTTTTTTGGACAAATATTAAAAGTTCAAGAGGCCTTCCCCGTTTTTCTAGCCTTTTGCTTGCTATTGTACATCAGGTAGAGTTTTCCTTTCAATATGAAATTGTTCCTCGTCAATGTCAACAAAGTTATTTACTTGACATTTAAAATTTTCATTTAAAAGATTAGATGGTATTAGGCACGAATACTTCGCTGCAAGGACATGTAGTTGATCAAACCGTACTTTTATTTCCTGAAAAAAAATTCTCTTTGTATTTCACCACTCATAATTTTCTCGACGCTCAGTGCATATCTCCAACTCTTCACATATATTTTTTTGGCTGTTGTAACTGCTTTTTGTACTAAGGTGTCCCTTTGTCCAATGAAATATATTTGTAAAGAATGCAGTTGTAAGTCATGTTGCGCGTCATTAATTCCCAAAAGGACGGATTCCCATAAATGGAGGTAGCACAGAAATGAAAAAGATTGTATTGAGTTGAGTAATATTCCAGCGTCTGATCTCGTTTTAATATTTTCTTCCTCAGATGTCAATTTTTAAAAAGCACTTAAAATGTTTTTTTTCCAACAATCACAGCATCTCCTCTCGTGTTCCAACGAGTTTCTACACTGCGCTTAACGAGTGACAGAAACTATCAAATTTTGCAAAAAAGTCAATCAAATTTTGCAAAAAAATCAAATTTTCTAAAATTTGATGATTTTTTTTGTGCAAAATTTGACTCGAAATAACTTGAGTCGAATACCAAAGTAAATGGAAAACCTGCCGAAATAGTTTCTGTAAACTCCTAAGAAGAAATGAATGTTTATTGCTCGTCTCATTGCAATACAGGGGTGGATTAGTCATATAAAAAATTAACAAAATGCAATAATAAAATTCATTTAATTAATTTAAATTACCCAATCAGTCAAAATGACTGCTTTTGGGCAATATATATATATTATATATATATATATACATATATCAGAGACAAAGTGGGGGGGGGGGTGTAAATACAACTATAAATAAATGCATTTATATCATGTGTACAAAGACGCCAAATTCTAAGAAATTGTATCGTTATAGATATAATTTTTTCTAAACGAAATTAAAAAGCAATCTAGCGTTAAGGAAATCTCTTCTTACTTCCTAACTTGTTCTTAAATTAAATTATAATAATTGATTCTGTGGATTATAACATTATTATGTTATTAATTTTTATTTTTAAATAATTTCGACAGAAATATAAAAATTGCCGCCCCAAAATATGTGCCACCCGTGGCGGACCGCCCCCCCCCCCCCCTTTTTAAATAATCTCGGCAGAAATATAAAAAATGCCGCCCCAAAATATGTGCCACACCCCCCCCCCCCCCCCCCCCCCCCCCCTAGATACAAAATGCCACCCCAAAATATGTGCCACCCGGGGCTGACCGCCCCCACCCCCTAGATACACTACTGGGTAGTACAATTTAATGGTATGGAGTAGTAAAATTTGTATATACCTTCTCTAAAGATTGCTATGTGCTGTTTAAATCAATATTGCATAGTATTATTAAAAGCATTTATCGAAATTATAGATTAAAATGTTACTCCAATAATTAGTGCAGAAAAATATATTTCTTTAATATATTGAAACTTAACAAAAGTAAGTAAATACGTTTTAAATTATTTTTGATTCATGCACTGCAAAGTGTTAACTTATCCCGGCGACAACAATTAAATTTGGCATTACTGCAAGTAAAGCTGTAGACGTCTCTGCTAGGCAAGATGGGTTTATACCCTCTACAGCAATTAAAATTTTGTCTTTAAAGTTGATCCTGAATGATATTTGTTTACAAAGATGTATTTCGTGAAAGACTCCGCTGTTTATTAGTAATTCTGCTCGGCCACCTGTGTAAACATCTTTTATAATTTTAAAACACTTTTCGTCATCAAAATCAATTCCATTTAAGTTTTCTTCATTTATGTAAACTTCTTTAACAATATTGTTTAATCGTCTTATAAAACGCCTTTATTGATTTATCTTATTAGTAATATTAAGAATATATGCTAGGAATAAAAGATAGAATTTATTCATGTCATTTATGTCCGAGTTTACCTTATGAATAAAATCTGAATTATTTTCTGAATCACTTTCAAATAAAGAAAAAAAGATTTTGTGAGTTTCAATATTAAAGTTATCTTGAAACTTCTTAAATTATCTTTGTCTGTTTGGGCTGTGAGAGAAATACAAATAAATATTGCGAGCTAGGATTTCGACACATTTTGGTATCATTTTTGCTGCCGCGGAAGAACATAGGTGCAAAGAGTAGTAAATACAGCCGATTGTGTTTAAATGAGGATAATGTCTTGACACCACTCATCTTCCTAACCATCACAGAGGCATTATCGTTATCATATTTTTAAGAGTCACTTTAAGTTCTGAGTGGCGACGACCTCCCAGTGTACATGACAATGCCATCATGTCAGCTCATCCCAATGTACAATGTATAGCTAATTGTCGCTCTTTCCACCAGATACTCATCTCGTTTCTTATCCTCATCCCGATTTCGGGGGAGCATACCCAGAGGCGGATATACCTATAGGCCGAGTAGGCCCGGGCCTAGAGCGGCAAATTTAGGGGGGCGGCAAAACTTGGTGAGATTTTTTTTTTTAGTAGTAGCGCCCTCTTTGAACTCACAAGTCAATGTTTAAAAATTCAAAAATGTTTCCATAGCACCCCGATAAAGAAATTTACACGTATGGAGATTATAATTAAGAAAATTTTGGATCATCGAACTGGATCTTTCCCTACTAGTATACTCCAAGTTCAAGCGCATAATTTTAATGTTGCTCCACTATAGACTACATATATTAGTACTGGGTAATTTGGTATTTTCGCTGCCACTTTTCGTGTTTTACAGAATGTAGAGGGGCGGCATGTTCCATAGGCCTAGGGCGGCCAAGTTATCAAATCCGCCCCTGAGCATACCCCATCAAACCTACCAAGTCAAGGTGTAAATGTCATCGTGCCGATGGCTGCATGGCAGTGGGTTTTAGCACTGTCGCAAGCGATCTCCTTTAGGCAGCGGGCACACCCCATTGTGTAAATTGCCTTACTCCGATATGGGGGCTCTATCGGAGTGGACCGTGCTTCCAACCACACTCGTGGGAGCAACATGGCAAATTTCACTTTTTTAAATAAAAAACATTCTGCTGTCACAATAAGCGACAGCTCAGCACTAGTTGCTGACAAAAGCCTGGCTTCAATTGCTGGAGGCCCCAACTCTGCATCGACTGCTGGAGACCCCACCTCTGCATCAGTGGAGGCGAGGCCTTCAGCACAGGTCGCAGCCGAGGCAACCATGCAGGTAGGCAAGACTAAGCCGTCCAAACATAAACACCGCCATAAGCTGTCGGGTACCCAAGAACATAAATTACGTAGGGAAAGACGATCTTTTGTGGAGGGAGACAAAACCGAAGCGGCCATATTACCCCTAAAGCAGGTTAAACAAGCTTTGTTTCATAAGCCGGCTAAGAGGAGTGAGGTTGCCGTCAAGGTTAGGAGAAGATTCAACTGGGCACTGGTCAGAAAACTCAGTGCAGAAAAAAGGGAGGAGGGCAAACCGAGGAGCAACCACTCTGGTTACGGGGCGATTGCAGCGACTGCTGTGGATGAACCACCAGACACGCAGGGGTCAACCGGGGTTTTCTGCGTCGGCCTGAGGCCGTTGGGACTGGTGGTTCAGTCAAGCGGTCTCAGGCGGGTGCCTCTTCGAGCACCTCTCCTAGAAACGCTGCTGCTCCTAAGCTAACGGGCAGATCTAACGAAGAAGCCACTCCAGTTTCCAAAAGTAAAAAGGAAGCAGGGATACCGAGGACCTTGGCCAGGGTCGTCAGAGACAATAGCGACACCTTTATTCTCCGTGGACATGAAACCTGTCGCTGCTATGCAACCTGGTACAGGTAGGGACAACCAGGCAATGGCCTTCTGTCATAGCGTACTGGCGGGTTAGATGGGTAATCTCTCCAAGTTCGACCACCTCGGACGAGGAAAGGGAGCTTCTCGGGGGACCTCCTCGTCGGACGATGCCGAAACCCTCACGGAGGATCTTTTGGAGAAAGAGGAAATGATGTGGCGCTAAGAATGAGAGTGATTCAAATCAATCTCCATCGCAGTAGGGCGGCAACAGCCAACCTACAGCAGCTCCTCCTTTCAGACAATGAGGATGTTGCCCTCGTTCAGGAACCATGGACCATAAATGCATGATTCCTGAATGGGGTAAGACTATCCAGATTTTTTAATGCCATGGTCCAAGTAGGTCCAGAACCTGTATCATTGCACAGAAACACTTGAAACTTATTTCTATTCCGCAGGCTGTTTTTAAAGACGCAGCCACGATTTTGTGGGAGAGGTTAGCAGAGGGAAGGTTGAAGAGATTTTTTCTCTCATCTCTCTATCTTCCCTTCTACGCAGATCAACCATCCCCATCCATGGAGATGGCAAACATCGTGGGCTTCGCGAACTATAATAGCCTAGATATGCTAATTGGATGGGATGCGAACTCATATCATACAATTTGGGGCAGCACCGACAACAATACCAGAGGTTAGTCACTTCTGGAATTTCTTTTTACCACTAACATGCGTGTACTCAATAAAGGCGATGAACCAACCTTTGTAACAAGCAGTCGAAGGGAGGTCTTAGATCTAAGTCTCGCAACTAGTCATCTAACATCGTATGCTCTTAACTGGAGGGTTTAGGAAGAGGGTTCACTCTCCGACCACCGTTACATACGCTTCGAATTAGATATGACAGTTGAAAACCCAGTGACCTATAGAAATTCCTCTCTCAGGAGTCACCTTCACAGGATGAGACTTGTTGATGATCCTACATGAGGAGTTTCGGAGAGGAGTCTGAAACAGTGATCGACTTTCTTTGTCACTGTCCGGCACTCTCAGGAATACGTTACAGATTCCTTGGCTCACACCTCCGGGATGAGTTACACGACGCCGGCAAGGAGGGCTGGGGCCAATACTGAAATTTATAGGAGCGACCGGTAGGGACCTATGAGCTATCGCTCATGGGTCTGGAGGGTGAACAATTTGACTTGACTTGGCCTACGTTCGGGGGACCTGTCGGGGTCCCAAACCTCTGTTTCAAATCAATCAATAATAAAATCATAAATGGAGTGTGCTTTGCAGTTCTCCAATTGAATCAAAGCAAAAAAACTATCTATAACTTTGGAGCTTATGAAATCAAAATATCTGACTACCAAAGTTAAACAATTTGCAATACTAACATCTGCTGTCTCATCAATTATTAGCGATAACTTTAGCTTACATCGAATTTGTACTAAATTCTCATTCGCTTCCTTTAATAAAAAGGTATTCGTGGTCTCAGTCGCCATAGTTTTATCCTAATTTTAAATCTCTAGCAATTGGCGAGTCAGTAGCAATGCACTTTATTAATTCATTTATTGAAAACGGCAAATTGTGCTGTAGAATAATCCTGAGCTCACTAATTTTAATTTTTTGAATTTTTCCCTTATATTCAATTTCAATTTTCGGTTGATGTTTTAAGCTCCGCATAAAGATTTGGCGAATAGATTTATCATAGCAATCTAAATTCGGTTTATTGTTCGTTAAGTATACCTGACAAAATTTGCAGATGGCCTTTATATCTTTCTCTTCGATCCAATTATAAATTTCTTTCCAGTGGGATCGAAACTTTTGTTCCCTTTGGCACCAACAACTTGAAATTGCACTGTGAGAAATAAGATCTTCCACTTCTTCAATATTTTCTTCTGATTCTAAATTCACACATCACGAAATTTTACTAAAAACCTGGAATAATTTATCCTGAGCATTTAAAATGTATTTATGTTACAAAGATCTCTTTAACATTCCATTCTTGACTCTTTTCCAATTCTATTTCAAGTTAAAATTCCGTAAAGTAAATTATTGCCTGTTTCAGCTCGAAATTTATTTAATAAATTTGCATTTAGGCAGGACGTCAACTTCATAACAAATCAAATTTTTCAGCAGTATGCACTCGAATATTTTTCTTGTAACTGGCTTTAAATCAAATCCTAATGGTCTAGTCTAGAAAATGTTTCAAACAAATAGAAAAGCGAAAGTAGCTTTAAACTATTATTATCAAACCTGCAAAAGAACCACATCGATATTTATATGAACGGACACATTAATAGGGCTACATTTGAGTCCGTCCGTTAAGCAAGCGGAGCGGTTGCGGTGTGCGAAACAGTAATAAGTATAAAGGGGCTTTCGGCAAGCACTGTCTCAGTGAGACAACTGAGACAAAACTTTGAGCAACCGTCTCAGTTGTCTCAGTTCAAACCAATTTTGACATTTAAATAATTTTGACCCCAGAATTGGATAGTAATAAATTCAGGAAAGTCTTGTTAGTTTATTCAAATAGCTTACTAAACTTTAATTAGTAATTAAAATCACAAAATAACAAAACTGAGTCAACTGAGACAAGAATATTCAGTTTCACTTGACTCAGTTGCTCAGTAGTATTTTGTTTGAATGGAGATGGATATAGGAGGATAAAAATTGGGAACAGAGAGGTTACCGTTTCCTTTTGTCATTGTCCATAAGTCAAAAGTTTTCTGTCGTTTTTCTTTGTGGTGCTGGAGTTATTTTGAAGTTTAACTTCCGTGGTGCCGCGGTAGGCACTTCCTCTTCACGTTCAGAAGGTATTTCTTTTGATTTACGGTCTTTCAGCTTGCATTTAATGTATATATAGGCACAGAGAATTAGGATGACCAATGTAATTGTCAGATATGAAAGTGCATAGTGATGAATATGATGATTGTTTATGGGGCTGAGTGGAATTAGTTCCTTTTCTTTTTGGAAACGAATGGATTCTAGAAGTTAATCTAGATCCATATTGTTCGTAATATTTAAAGTATGTATATTTATATGCGATCCTAATGGGGAGGATGTCATATTCGATATTATACTGGAAATTCAATTCAATTTCAATTCAATTTAATTTATTATCTGGGCTAGTACACAAGATTTAACAATCTTTTGTTAGTACTCAAAAATGTAGTTACCGTGAAAACAATGTTCAAATAGTTACTTATACTAAGCGTTAAAATCAAATATTAATTAAAATACAATCACATAGCAAAAACTAAATTCAAGTAGAATTATTTCATGAAAAATATTTCTATCAAAAATATACTCAAGCAAGTGATAAAAAATTATGTTATGTTAAAGACATTAGTCCATAAAGCAAGAAAATAACTAATTAATTAGCAGCACTCTTGAAACCATTTAGGTCTGAATTGAATATAGCAACCTCTTAAATTCACCGACAGTAATCGCTCTCTACACAACAGCAGGTAATGTGTTCCAAAGCCGTGGGATCTGAATGAAGAAAGAACTTTCCTGAACCAAGCAATTATGACGTGGAATCCGAAGATCATAACGACGTCTAGATTGGAGAAACTGAAGCTCATCCATTAAGTAATCAGGGCGTTTAGTACGAATAAGCTTGAAGAGGAATAGAATTGCTTGTCGTCTTAGGTAAATATTCAGTGGACAGCCCAGTATTCTGGGTATAAAATTAGAAACATGGTCAAATCTACGTAAGTTGAAAATAAAGCGAATACAATCATTAAAGGCAACATTTATTCGACGAGAGCAGTAGCTATCCAATTTAGGAAAAATCAAGTTTCCATAGGAGAAGTAGGGCAGGATGAGGGTTTTCACTAATCTACATTTAATGTCCGTGCTTAATAATTTTGCAGAGAGCCAGATTCGTCGCAAACCTCCATACACCCTACCCAACACTCCGCAAACATGATCGCAACATTTCATTCTCCCATTAAGAGCAACACCGAGATTCGTAACTTCGCTTACCCTAGTCAATATTTCACCCCCAAACATTATGTGTGGAAGGTCAGTTTCCAAAGTATTATTGGAAAAATCTATATATTTAGACTTATTAGGATTTAACATCAAAAGATTACGCTGAGACCAATCATAGATACGTACTAAGTCATCATTAATCCTTACAATGGAGTCTTCAATAAGACCGAGAGGTCTACTATTGTATATTTGTAGGTCATCAGCATATAAATGGGTACTAACCTCTTGAACAATGTCTGGTAAGTCATTGATGAATAAGGAAAACAGCAATGGGCCTAAGAAGAAATGTTTATTGCTGGGGTAAAATAAGAATTAAATTTGGAAACTTTTACACTATGTCCGTGCAAGATGAATTCTTTACTTCGTACATAGCAATCGGGATAGATATACATTGTTAGTGTTCCTTTCAGGGTTTGGGGTTATCTGTATCGAGGGGTTCTTTTATGGAGAAAAGCTATGCATTTTGCTGCGATAATTGTGTCATATAGTAGTTCTGTTTTAAAGTCGAAAATTTACATTTTGATGTAATAGGCTCCTTTTTTGTTAAATTTATCTCGCATTGATTTACCCTAGTATTTGCATTTAAGCTTGGGGATGTGATCTTGCAGTAAAAGTGCGTATGATCCAACGTTGCGTAATTGTGAATATCTTGGGCTGTTAGTTCGAGATAGTGTTCGCGACTGTATTAGATTAGTATTCCTTTGATGGTTCAATATATACGAGCGATCTTTTAAAGATTGTAGGCAATGGCATTATTTTAAAGATTTGATATGGTTCCTTGAAAGGAATGAGGATTCTGAGTTCTATAATTATTTTCTTGTTGAAAATATTCGCAAAAATTGTACTTAATTTATAAATTTGTGATAATGTATTTTCTCTGGGATTTATGGGAAGCATCATTGTATTTGGTATTTCTTGCCTGATATTTGATAACAATTCTTCTATTTTTCTAGGAGTTATTAGTGTAGGATGAAATCTTCCATGCCTTGAATCCGTTAGAAGATCTATTAATTCTGCTTGGGTATTTTGGTATCTTAATGCCATTAATGAGACTAGTGAATTGATTGATTCCAGTTCAATTGATACCTTATTATCAAGGGTCCTATTTTCCATTAATGATGTGGCTATCTGCACTGATATTAGTTTTTTATGCATGACCATGAATTCCTTTTCAATTGCGGCTTTAGTTTTGTTGAAAACATTTGCGGTTGCTTCGACTATCGCAGTTTGGTTTTTCATAAGGGATAGGAGGGAGTTTTGGTTTAAAGTAAAGTTCTGTAGGCGGCCGAACCTCTCTCAGTGTGCTGGTGGAGAGAGGCTGCGCGCAAGCGGGCGTGCTATCCCCAGTACTCTGGTGTATGTTGGTTGACTCACTCATCATGGTACTGAAAAACGTGGGATTCTCATGTGAAGCGTATGCGGATGACATCCCTCTGCTCATTTCCGGGCATAGCATGGCTGCTGCATGTGCCTTCATGCAACGAGGCTTCAATATTGTTGAGGAGTGGTGCACCTGTCATGACATGACAGTGAACCCAACGAAGTGCAGCTTGGTGCTCTTCTCCAGAAGACGTAAGCTGGGGTACTTTGTTCTTCCAAAGCTTTTTGGACACACTCTGCAACTCTCTCCTCATGTCAAGCACCTTGGAGTCTTCCTTGACTCGAAGCTGACATGGGGATTGCACGTAGGGAAAAAGTTAATGCGGCTATGAGGGTCTTCGCTCAATGCAGGAGAACGTTTGGCTGCACATGGGGCATGAGACGGCTGGACTGGCTCTTCTCATTGCTCTATGGCGTATCGGCTGGATTTGGAAAACCCTCTGGCCGGTATGCCACGGGATGCGATGGTACCTGAGCTTCGTTTCGGACGTCGCTACTCTGTAAGCTTTCCTGCAAGGGATTCGTGGACTGAAGGAGGTGCCTTATCGTGCCTTCCCCGGTCTGCGCTAAAAATCTTCACCGACGGCTCTCTCACTAATGAGGGAGCTGGGGCAGGTGTCTAATTTCCTGAGCCTGATTTTGGAATGGAGTACTCACTTGGAAAACACACCATTGTCTTCCAGGCTGAAGTCTTCGCCATCTTGAAGGCAGCGCAGTTAGCCCTTGATATGCAAATCAAGGGGAAAGATATCGCTATCCTTTCTGATAGTAAGGCAGCCTTGATGGCTCTGAATGGCCCTCGGATAACGTCTAAGTTACTGGGAGACTGCAGGTCGTCAGTGGATAAGTTGTGTTTTCACAACAAAGTGTCCCTCCTGTGGGTTCCTGGTCACATGGGGATCATGGGAAATGAAAAGCTGACCTTTTTGCTAGGGCTGGCTCCGATTCTCCGTTCCTCGGACCGGAGCCCGCCGTAGGCGTTGCCACCTCGAGTATCGGGTCTCTCATCAAAGCGGATGTTCATAGGAAACATCAACAGAGATGGGAGAGCCTGAGTGCTTGTAGGTGTACAAAACTGTTTCTTGATGAGCCCAATGGGAATATCTCCGATTTTCTCATGAGGCTCGGAAGGAAACAATGTAGAACCGTGGTTGGCATCATCACCGGCCACAGCTCACTTCACGCTCATCTAACAAGGATGGGAGTTGTTGACAGCCCTGAGTGTCTGTCCTGCATGGAAGGAGAGCCTGAGACAACCGAACACTTTTTGTGTGAGTATCCGGCCTTCGCCCGGAGCAGACTGGATACTCTAGGGTCTCCCCTTCTATCTGCGGATAAACTGAAAAACCTTTCTCACCAAGACCTGATGCGCTTCATTAAGAGGACAGGAAGGTTTTGGTGAATGGGATTCAGGATAGTACAATGGGCCGCTATGGCCTCCGTGCTTGAGATGGGTATCTCCTGTTCCCCCTGTCTTCAAATAAAAAAAAAAAATGTTCTGAATCTACTCATCATATAGCTTGGCATCATCCTCGTTTAATGTGCCGAAAAGAGCCTTCGAAATTGAGCCTATAGAATTGAAAAGTGCTCTTTGTTTTCTACTCTGGGTTATAAGTAACAAGTTCTTATACAAATCCTATATTCGCTAATATAAGATTAATCTGCAGCAACGTACCGTTACAAGTGTTGGCCATAGCTGAATTTTTATTCAGTTTCTGACAGGTTGCTGTAATCTGCTGTGCGATGAATTGCATATTCCTGAATACATATTCCTGAATTCAGATTTGAAGTTTTCTAAGTCGTAGTAGGTTACGATTTTACATTCGTTCGCGTAGAAACTGGCTCTGCCGATTTCCTCAAAGTAAATGCCCGCGCTATTATTTAGCTGTTTCACTTCCACTCCTAAGCCGTGGATTATAGGGATTCAAAGTAAAAAGAATACTATTTGCATCATTTTGGAAACCTTGAAGGTGACACTATGTTAATATCTCTGAATGATGTTTGAAGATGATGAAGTTGTTACTCTGAGAAAAGTTTTAGGTCATTGTTATGGACTCTTTTGTTTTTATTATTGATTTTAATAGTCGAATTTTCGGGGGAATTAATCTCCATTATCTCATACGGACCCGACCATAATAGTGAGAACTTATTATCTCACACTCTGGTCTTGAGTAGGACTTTATCACCAGTATTAAATGATTTTTGGACGGAGTTTTTGTCGTATTGTATTTTAGATTTTTCTTTATTTGGCATGGCCATGTCTTTAGCTATTTTGAAGCTATGCTGTATACGCGCTTTTAACTCGTTTGCATAATTGTCGTAATTATAGTAAACGGTTGGAGAAGATTTTTAATTAGTTTCGATTTCGGCTGGGAATCCGTATAGGAGTTCGTGTGGAGTATAGTTAGTATTCGAATGAGGGGTGGTGTTGTATACAAACATGGCATATGAAATCCATGTATCCCACCTCCTTACGTATTTGATAATATTGTCTGACATGCCAGGCCAGTAAAATTGTTTTTTGATTCTTTTAATTGTACGGGAAACTCCTTGATGACCACCCGTCGGAAGGAATGAAAATCTTTTATTATTTGCTCGATCTCATTGTTATCAGATAAATATTTTATTGCGTCTTGATGGAGTTTTATGTTTAATTGTTTGCCAGCGAAGACCTTGTTAAAAATGCTTTTAATTATTAGAAAGTTTTGTGCATCTAAAATTGGGAAGCAGATATTTAATTGATTTAACTGATTAGCTTCTGTATATGAGCAGATCTCAGTTAAAATCTTTTCGCGGTCTGATCTATCTCTTTGATATAATTATTGTGGAGTCTTTTTTCTTGAAGAAGTTCAGTTCAGTTTCTAAAAGTGGAGATTTATCTGAAAATTTTAGTTTCGAATCCAACACTCTCTCAAGTTCTGTATCTTGCATGGGCAAGATGAAAAATTTAGGATTCGCATTTTTGGTTAATAATAATGGGAAATTTGTCTCAGTTATTATGACTGAGGAATTGTTTGTTGACGATGGAGCTGGGTTTGGAGTAATAATACTCGTGCTGGGAATGTTCAGATTCGCCTGAGCTCTTGATTCCTTGTTACCACATTTACGCAGGTGGTAGGTTCTGCGAAATTCTCGCTACTATCTGGAATAGCTCTACTGACAGCGTTTGCATTTGTGTTGAGCTTACCTGATTTATGGACTATTTTGTAGTCATATTCCTCAAGACGTATTCTCCATCTGATCAGTCATGAGGAGTGATCTTTCAGATTTATGAGCCATACTAATGGTTTATGGTCAGCTATAATTGTAAACTGTCTACCATAAACGTATGGTCCGAATTGCTCAACCGCGAAAACGATAGCTAGGAGCTCCTTTTCTATTGTTGAGTAGCGAGTCTCCGCACCATTGAGAACTCGACTCACGTAGCCGATTGGATGATCTCCTTGATCATCAACTTGTGAAAGAACAGCTCCGATGGCGTAGTCACTGGCATCAGAGGTGACAAAAAAATTCTTTGTCGAAATTGGGATAAGATAAAATTGGTGCTGAAATTAATTTATTGTGTAACTCCCAAAATGCTTCATCACAGATTGCGTCGAACTTGAAAGGCGTATCTTTTTTGAAAAGTTGGGTATAAAGCGTCGATAATAACCGACGAAACCAAGGAAGGCCTTAATATCTTTCTCCTTCTTTGGCCTGGGATAGGACTGAACTGACTTTATCTTTGCTGGATCTGGTTTGACTCCATTTTCAGTTATAATGTGGCCTAAATACATAATTTCCTTTTTTAGGAAATGGCACTTGTCGGGTTGAAGTTTAAGGTTGAAGTTGCGCAGACGGCTGAATACTGCTGTGAGCCTGGAATTGTGGTCTTTGAGATTGTATCCATGGACTACAATATCGTCCATGTAAACGAAGCAATAAATACCTTAAAGTCCAGACAGAACATTGTTCATGGCTCGTTGAAAGGTAGCAGGGGCTCCTTTTAAACCAAATGGCATACGATTTTATTCGTAGTGGCCATACGGTGTGCTAAAGGCAGCTTTCTCCCTGTTCTTCGACTCCATTTTTATCTGGTGGAATCCACTGGCTAAGTCGAGTGTGGTAAAATATTTCGACTTCCCCAACTGGTCCAATATATCAGTGATATTAGGCAGTGGGTACGCATCGCCAATAGTAATGTCGTTAATACGACGAAAGTCTACCACTACTCGCCACTTTTTGTTTCCATTTTCATCTGGTTTTTTTGGAACCAGGAGTAGTGGGGAATTCCAGGGACTATGTGAAGGTCTGATGATGTCTGACTCAACCATTTCTTGTATTTGCCTATTTATCTCAGTTCGGCTTGCCTCAGGAAGTCTGCAAGGTTTGGTATAGATGGGCGGTTTGTCTTGGAGTGTCTCGATTTTGTGGGTAATCGCATCTGTATATGAAGAAGTTGGAATTTCTAAAATATATACTGATCGAGCCGGAATTTTGGTTTTTTTTTAAGTGATCTCATTCTTTCGGATGATTAGTAGGAAGGAGATAGGATTCCAACTTTTGTGGAATTTTGAAGGAGTTATTCGATGCTTGCGACTCCATAGAATTTGAAGGAGTTATACGATCATAGAAATTCCTGGCTGTTTTATTGGATTTATTTCTAGACTTCACCTTGTGTGAAGCGCTAGATGTTGGGGGTTGCTTTTTATTCGATTCAGCCTTGTGTTCGGCTGTAGATGGTGATACGTTTACATGTTTAGGCTGCATCTTTTGTGAAGCTATGGAAGGAGATATATATTCATTTTCTGTTAGTTCGACTTTGCTTGGAACTATAGTTAAAGATTTTCCTTTTAAATCACTTTCAGCTTTCACTTCTTGTGAAGTATTTGATGGAGATCGATGTTCGTTGCTTTGCGAAGCAATTGATGGAGATAGATTTGTTTTAGTATTTATATCGGAGAATGTTATCTCCGTATACAATAGACTTTTAGTTTTGGACAATTTTTCTGGGTCTTCGCTTTTCTATGACGTACAGATAATTGGAATAATATTGCTCACACGGATAAGATTCACTTGAATCGTTTATTTTGTTATGGTCGTAGCGTTCTGCCTATAGCAGCACGTTACACTGAGAACTACTGCAGCACGAATGCCGGCCGGCTGCCATATCGACAGTCCGCACGCACCCTGGCTCGGAGAATTCATACCTGGCATTGCCGGAGAAGAAGAAAAAATCTTCTTTTCCTGTCACATCAACCGGCCAGCAATAGAACGAAGGATTACAATAGGTAGAATTCTGTAGACATCGGAAAGGAAATAAAAATTCAGTATTAATATCGAGAGCATCACGTCTTAACCCCCAAATTAAGGCAACATTTTTTGATTCAGCTAGGAAGATTCCGACGTTTTGGGTTTAATTGCAGAGTGCGGAATGCGATAAAATATTCAGGCAGTCAAGAGAACTCGTGGATCTATGTCGTTAGAATTGACCGGTCCATCAACAGCACCTTCACCGACGTCAAACAGCCACCGAAAACGTAATTGAAGAATTAGACCAAAGGGGTAATTTGTTTGGAATCAACATGAAAAATAACCATTCCTAGAATGTCTTGGAACACTCTTCAAAAACTACAATTTAAGGTAGAGATTCATTTCATAAATAACTATTTTATCATAGTGTTTAAATGCAATGGTTTAAGCGTTAGACAAGATGCCTTGGCATGAGAAAATTCAGATATGATTCATTTTCTTTATTTTGGTATTAGAAATCCCTTTTAATACATTTTTTGATTTGTTTTACGCAAAGTTAACAAAAATCACATTATTTCTAAATAATCTCAACTACTGATGATTATCAATTAAACTTTTATCAGTGTTGTAAACTATCACAAAAGTGAAACTTGCGCATCATTAATTAATATTATAACCTTGGAAGAAAGATATAAGAATAAGGAAACATGCGATCATAATAGGTACGTGTAATTGTTGATTAATTAGGCGTCTATGACAACAATAGAAAACCATACAAAGTGAGTAGCATTACCTTTGAATGTAGCTATATCTGTACTACCATAGAGCGCAAAATATTATACTTATATATATATATCTGCATATAAATTTAGCAAGGGGTGATCGCATTTCCAAAACAAAAATAAACAACAAAGACAAACAAAACAAGAAAAACCCTTTGCAATCGAATTCATAGAGACTGGATTTTTAAAATAATTGTTTCGATTCATATTACTTTGTGTGGTTATCAGTTTTCCTTATTGTTTAGAGCAAACGGTTTAAATGTTTCCTTTGCCTTATACCTAGATATTATTACATTTAGCTAGTAGATAATACATATTTACCTGTAGTAATTTTTATACTTACATTTACTATATTACATATGTATATTTTTTTTTTTGAAACTTACCATTTAAGAGTTTTGTCCGTTCCCGGCATATTAACCATTGAAACTAAACGGGTTTATAATATTGAATATAAGAGAATTTCCGTAATATGGTTTATTGGTAGGATTCTCCTTACGTTTTCTTGTCGGAAATCTTTATATATACATATGTGTAGCTACATATATAAACGGAATCAATTATATTTGCCAGTCTTAACACCAAAACGAATATGGATTCACAATATACATTACGGATAACTTTTAAATGGTTTACTATTAAGGCTAGGTAGTATCTGGTATCTCATTTGGTGAAACTGAAATTATATTTTATTATTAAATCACATTGTACACGGGAAAAATTATAACGTAATCATGAAATTCTACAAGTTTTAATTCTCCTCTCACTATCCTGGAGCCCTCGCACGTGAACGTCGATTAGGTTCGCTACTCTCTCTTCTTTCAGGTCAATTAGGGACACTGTCAAATGGGTGGTTGGGGCATGCAGTAAGGCCGAAACATCTGCGCCTTCGAGGATGGTATACGGGTAAGTGACGTAAGGGTCCCTTTAGGACCGAATGTGTGCCGGCTTTTGCTTAGTAGGCACGATTTTTTTTTGATTGTGGCTAAAGGCAGCGGCAGGTTTTTCGTGGAACCTCCCCACACTCTCCGCCAATGAGCCGAGGCGAGCTAGCGTGCCGCCCTGCAGTGAACGCTGTCCGTCGAGTGATCTGTCAGCTCATGCTGACAGTCTGGACTTTACGTCCGAAGCCAATCACTCTTCATAGTTCCATAACAATTTCTAAAGAAATGCATTTATTTTTGTAACTGATACTAGTATTGTATCGAGATAAAACGTCATGACCAAGCAGGGCATCGTATGACAGGATGTAGTTATTTCCCACTATTTGAAATGGGTGTTCTAGGATGGAGTTATTCTGCGCAGATTCCAGAGTTAATTTCGCGAAGATGAGTCCTTTTGTAGAAGTCCCGTAAATAACGTGCTTTCAGTAGATGGAGTTTTATTAGGCTGATCTCTGCTCCAGTATCAATTAAAAATGTAAGTTTTGGAGCAGAACAGATGTCAACAGGCAAGGAAAGAATTAAATAATTTTTTATTTATTTGGACGGGGATACGAATTAATTTATGTATTTCTGCCTGTGTCGATATTGCCTCATACTTTCGATGAATCAGTGCCGTTGTTTCTATCGGGGTTGCCGAAATTGAACCCCCGCTGCATCCAGTTTCCCTGCCTGGATGCTGATGAAATTCGATTATTCTTCCTATTTGGTGATGGTGATCTAGCCGAGATATTTGCATTATTAGGCCGTTTGCACATCGAAAGGTGAAAACGAAAACGCTGAACCGAAAAACTCACTTTTCTATCTCGCAACAGCGAATATTTCCAATTAAACTTAACTAAAAGGGCTAAAAATATTTATTTTACCATTATTCGTAAGAAATTGGTTTTTTTTATATTGTTTCTCGAGAAAAGTACATTTAATTGTTTTTCTGAACGAAAATTCAACGAAAACATTTAAAAGTGTTTTTCTCGGAAAGCAAAGTAAAAATTAACAATTTATTGCGAATAGTGAAAAAAAAGTATTTTTCGACCTTTTAGTTAAGTTTAATTGGAAATATTCGCTGTTGCGGGATAGAAATGTGAGTTTTTCCGTTCAGCGTTTTCGTTTTCGTCTTTCGATGTGCAAAGGGCCTTACATCTCGGCGGTGGAGTTCGACTTTCTCGGAGTACCTACTGGCTGCTACCAGTTCCTGTTTTGTGGCTGCCTATTTGCCGGTGGAGTTGTATTTAATTCCCGAAAATTATTTTGGTTTCCTGGGCTGCCGTTAAAACGGTTATTATTCTCGGCTCTTGTCTTGCGTTCCTCGATTGTATGTCCCATCCGATGACAATACCGACAGGAAGGGGCTTGTGATGGAGATATAACCTTTTTGGGATCCAGAGGATGTTGTAATTGCGAGTAATTTTTGGAATTGTATTAAAATTATGCGTTGAGCGTTGTATGGCTGGGCATCTTGAAACAGCATGCCCCAGTTTACCGCATTTAAAACAACAACGTAGATTTAAATTGCTATTCTGTTGAAAGGAATATTGATTTACCTTGTTATTTGGTTGAAAATTTTGTTGCTTTTGCTCTATACATGATGAATGATCTAGAATATTTGACCGTATTGAAGCGAAAGATTTATCAGGATGGACTTTAGCTAATGTCTGTAATTGTGGATTGGATAATCCGCCTTCAATTGCTCTTACGGCCTGACTCTCATTATCTTTTAATAAAGATTTTAGTAGTACCATATCCGTTGTGTAAGAGTGCGTTGCCTCATCTAATTTGGATAGTGTTACATTTAATCTTTGGAGGAAATCTTTTGTACTTTCCTCCTTTCCTTGTCTCGAATTGCTTAGCTGGGACTGCAAGGTAGATCTCGGAGTTTTAACTTGAAAAGTTTGAGTTAGGATGCTCTGTGGAATTATTTGCAGAATTCGTTACATTTTGGAATCGAGAGTCCAATTGTTCTTGCAGCGCAATTACAGTGCCTGAGAATGATGTTTCCATGTTTATGTAAACATCATTTGCGAAGTATTCGCTGTCTTTGTCGTTTGGGCCAACATTCAAGATTATTTTGTTATGTGTTTCTTCAAAATCGTCCCAATATTTGTGTAACGAGTTTAATTCTTGGTTCAAGTATGCCTGGGTTGTAGTTGCAAGTAAATTATTATCTATAGACTGAATAATATGGGATAATGTTTTTCGTCTATCTTCTTGCAACCGAAATCGTACTGTATTTGCTTGATCTTTGTCTGTGCTGTCCTGGTTATCAGCTGAAGTTGTTTTTTGCGAAGTTTTTGGAAGTGGAATGTAAAAGGGTTATTTTTGCGCTCTGTATGAAGAGTTATAGACTTTAACCTATCGGACAGAGTTGCCTTGGTAAGTTTATACCAGTCTTCTGTTTTATCATAGCATGACTGTTTGAAATAATCATGACTCTCATCGAATTCATCAATTTTTTCAAATGAAGCCCACAGTTCTTCAAAATTTTGGAGTTTTTCAGAAGTAAAATCTGAAGTCCTTTTGCTTTTATTCGCTCTGTGATAATCGACTAGAATTTGTCTAATTTCTGCCATTATTGGGACTTGTGACAACCAAAGCTCATCGAAAGATTTGTTTTCTTCTGTCATGATAGGTTCGTGAAGTAAGAATAGGACTAATTGATCGAAATTAGGAAGAAGTTTATAGAATAAACAGCAGGTTGATATATATTTAGATATGAAAGCGTAAGTACGTAAAAGAATAACAACAACAAAAAACAAATTAAATCAAATTAATCCAAAGTACGTTTGACCAAATTAAATAAGAATTAATTCAAAAAATTAACACAAATTTCGACACGAATTAATTGATTGTTCCTCTAATCAATATCTTTCTCCTGAACGGTAGGCTCACAAAGTCCTATCGCAGAGGAACGATTATCGATTTTTGCCGAAGTCCTCTGACCAGCAAGCTCACGAAGTCTTACCGCAGAGGTCGCTTCTAGGAATCGTGACGTTAGAGAAAACACTGTTGATCAAAGAACATATTTTTCTTTGCAGAGGGAGTTTAGTTATAGTATATATATTTGGATTGGACTTGTTAAAACTTTTCGGGATATAGAGGAAGTGGTAAATTTGTAATGACAGATAGAAATGTGAGCCAACGGTTGACTTTCTCAATAACAAGAAACAGGGAACAATTTGTTTGTGTAATCTGCTGACAAGCAGCTGACCGATAGACGGTATAGGGGAAAACAGATGAAATGGAGATTTAAGTTTTTTGTTTTAAGTTAATATGCACACATGTTTATGATTAAGATATAGGAAACTTTTTAATGTTCAGAAACTGAGTAAAATTGTGAACTTGTTGTGTTCAGTAAAATGCCTAAGTGGGATTGGTAATTGTATTTGTATTTCGTAGAAAAATATAAAAATGCAGCAATAAGGGTATTTTTAATTTGTTGGCTTGCCCTTTTCTTTTATAGGAAAAACTTTAATCTTTTCTGTCCTCCTTCATGCAATAAGCAAAAGTTTTAGTTTGGATATAATAACAGAAATTTTTTTTTTTTATTAATTATGCAATGAAAAATTATTTGATCAAACCCATTCAATAGAAAAAAAAATCTATATGTATCTTCCTCTTTTTTTATTCGAGAAAAAAAATTATATAATAATTGTTTTTTTTGTCCCGTCTTTTGAATGTAAGAGGATTAAGATGATAGTGCTAGGGCAGTTGGTTCCAATTCGTACCCGTCGTCGTTTTGACCGTTTCTTCCTGTTGAATTTTTTTTGTTAGTGTCCTAGTGAGAGGGATGTTAGTACGTCTATTTGACTTCCTTTCTTCTGCGTTCGTCTTATGGAGGCAGGGATGAAGCTTCCTTGGGTCCCACGATGAGCACTCTGGCGCTTAAAAACTTTTATTATATAAAATTAATTCTTTTCCTCTAAGTACCCTGTATAAAGGCTACCCGGGCTCGTTTTGTTTTGTTTTTTTTTTTTGTTTTTATATTTGGCAGTGCACAGATTTTTATTAGATTAATTTTAATTAAGCTAGATTTTTATTGTCACTTATTTAGATTTTTTTTTGTCGGGTACACCGCTATATATGTATATTTGGTACAAATTAAAAAACAATTATTAAGACACTGTATTTGTAGAAGTACTCTTTTACAAAAATGTTTTTGTTTTGGTTTATTTTTCCTTATTTTTATTTAATTTCAATTTAATTGATTTTTATAAAAAGCACAGGATTGTTGGTAGGTACACCGCTGCCACTTACTGAATTTTCCATGATTGGTGTGGTCAAAACCTCGAGAATACTTCTCATGCCATGAAACAGAAATCCATATGGAGTCCGTTTACTATCCATACAGGAAAATAGTCGTTTAGTAGGCTACACATACTACATACCTTACTCAACAAAATAATAAATTAGTTTTGAATACTGTGCTGTGTTCAACTTTTGGCTAGAGCCGGCCAGAATGGCTGTAACTAGGGCTCTTATTTGTGTGAGTAAATGTGTGAGTAAATGCGTCATTCCATAAATTGTTTAAATTTCATTGTAAGAATTATGTCTAGTAATAAAAGTAAATTAGTTGCAATAACAACTATAATAAAATAATGGATTGATTTCCTAGAAAATAAGTGAAACCTATATTAATAAATAATTTAATCACAGCGCAAATGTTCAACATTACCGTCCTTGTCTATTAATAATGGCACATTATTTTCGTAAATAATTTCACCTTTTATATACACACAGTAATAAAATTGAGACTTTTTTTTGGTTTCTTGACATCAAAAACTAAACAATAAAACGTCAAGGGCTTCACCTCCAGAGCACTAACCAATGTGGCTATAGCCGGATACAGCCAAGAGTTAAACAATCAATTTTGACAATTGAGCTAACATATGCAGATATGATTTTTCGTCATTTATAGCTCTTATTTTTGGCTCAAAATTGGCTATAGCCAACAACTGAACGACCTCATTCTGGCTATAGCCAGCTAAATTCGGCTCAAGCCAAAAGTTAAACACATCCAAAGTAACCTTACCATTTTACGCACACTAACTCTCAGTTGAGTAATAATTACTATGTTTGTTTGCGAGTGCAGCCGAAGTCTGAATCTGTAGGCAGCTGCATTCGATATCATCAGCCCATGGCATGCCATGAGGACAGCACAGCGTCATAAACAATGATTACTCAGCTGAGAGTTTTTGTTAAGGAATCGTGGTCATTTGGTTAAGACAATTTTTTTTAAATAATTTTGTTAGGAAATGTATAAAAATTTTATTTCAGTTCGGAAGATAAGAAAACAAATTTAGGATTATCACAGGACAATTTTTCTGTATGAATCATAGTTTAAGGCGGAGGAGCTATTCAAATCAAACTTCTGTCAGTTTTACATAAGAACATGTCAAATATTTTAGAATGTTAGGACTCCGTTGTGGCTCTCATATGCGGTAGTGAGAGAGTCTGTTTCATGGCTTGTTATGAAGGTTTTGGTGTGGTCCACTGTGCCCTGAAGCCTGAAAATATACTAGTAGAAGACCCACGGGTTATGAAAATTATTGATTTTGAATTAGCCTTCTACTATTTCAAGGAAATCACCTTTTATGTACAATCAAGATACTATCTGTAGCCAGTTATAATAAATATGTGGTACGCGTACGATGCATGTGTTGATATGTAGTCCTTCATTTGTATAGTTTTTAGGTTGTATATTGGAAGTCCTCTCTTTCTGGGAAGATTGATCAACTACCAACTTGCAAGAATTTTCTATCTGCTCGAAGATTCATTACCTCCAAGAAAAAATATGAAAGAATATGACATAAAAGAAATTATGTTTCTGTAGCGGAACCTTTGGGAAGGCTCTAGACAATTTGTAGAGTATAAATACAGAACGTGTCACCGCCAGGAGCGAGTCATGTCTAATGGTGATTTCGAATTGGAGATCTAGATTTATTAAAACTCCCTTTCCCCATAAAATTTAGTTCCAGAATTCACTTAAAATGGAAGAATTCCTACAATCTGGCAACGCTTTGCTAGACATATTTAGAGTCAGCAATTTTTTATTTACTATCTATCAGCCAGTGCACGGACAAGCCGATTTAAGGAGAAGAGATCGCTCGAAGGACTTGTTTCCCTCTTCAAACTTTTCTCAGAATATCAACGAAACTCACTTCATCTTCACACTAATACTCTGAAGCTGTAATATGCCGGCGGTGGGTGATTTGATTAAATTAAGAGTGATAAGTCATTTGATAAGGCGTCCAAACCGGTGTGCCCCCGACTTATAACGCCTAGCGTGTGCTGGCTCTTCTATATCGCAGTTCAAAAATAGAAATAATTCCAAGAAAAATTGAATGCAGCTAAGTAATACATGCATTGGCTGCATTATTACAGGAAATGAATTCTATTTATCAATGTAGTGGTCACTTAATTTAACTTTGTGTTCTGAAAAGTTTTCGTCAGAAGTTATTTTTCCAGAGTTGCGATCAGAAGTATCAATATCTTCAGTGAATAGAGATGTAACTAAAATATTTAATATAGTTATTAACTGTGAAAGTTTGTTTGAATAGTTGCTTAAAATATACAAGTTTTAGCAAAGAATACTTACTTGGGGATAAAATTAACATTCTAAGCACAGAAAATCTGCTTTGTATTATTTTAATTTTCATTGTCTGACGCAGTAGTAACATCTGGGTGAGTAGAGTATTTGGAATTCCACGTACGACAAATTTTTATAGGTCACCAGGTCAAGCATATCTAACAAACCTTTTTGCTTTTCCTCCATAATATTTAGCTGTAGGTTGCCCATTTTGCTTCACAAATCGTCGTGCCTCCTCTACCCAATTTTTAATTGTTTGAATTGAGCATTTGCATCAAGTTTTTGTATAGAAAATGACATCGAATTCTTTCATATATCGAAGCCTCTTCAGATCTTTCCAGAGAAAATTTTCTCCGCCAGTGCTACTTTTTCTCCACCTTAGTTTATCTTCTGCACAGGAGCAAATTCGAAAAAGTTAGAGTTCGTCATTTCCTTTCCTCTACTATGAAATTGTGCTTTACACCAATAGTGCGGGTGAACTGATACCAATCTCGTGGATAGTGGATGCTTATGGAAGTTTTATTATTTTTGCGCTTTATAACTGAGTGATCGACATCACATTTGATATGTTTGTGTATGGCTAGGTGCGAAAAATTTGCGATCACCTGATACAGGTGCGAAAAATTTGTGATCACTTGATGCAGGCGGCAAAAAAATTTGTGGTGACTTGTAAAACTTCTTGTGAATGAAGCAAAGTTTTCAAAATCTTGGAAATATCACAGCTGGAAAAATGAGAATGCCTGATTTACAATTAGACAAGGCTTACTGTCAACATTACCTGGAATGCATTAGTAATGAGTTCATGAACATACCTTACGTTGAGCTGATTTCGGAAGGCAGGCGTAAGGTGTTGATGCATTGTATTTTTGAGCATGTTATGTACCTGGAATATGAATTATCATTTTGTCCTGGGCATAAGTCGCTGTGAAATATTAAATGTTTGCAATTGATACGGTTACGTGAGTAAAGGCTGAACCACAATAGTCGTAAAGGACTTTATGAATTTCAACGAGACTGAGGTTTACTTACGAATTTTTGACATTATGCCCTAAATCTATACCAAACGGGTATTTAATGTTTTCAATTTTAAAAAGTGGTAAAAGTGCAAAACTTAATAAAGGGAAGTTGATTTAATTGAAGCTTTGTGCCTTCTATTAATTCGCAGTTCCATTTCAGTTTTTATATTTCACTTTTACTTCATTTAATAATAATTTAATTGTATGACACATCGCGTCTGTAAGTAGTGAGCGACTCTTAAGACTCAACTACAATTTACGTATACGTAAGTAATGTTATTTACGTAAATCGAACGGGCTCTTTAAATTAAACAGACGTTCACAAATTAACTGTAACTCGTCGGAGAGGAACTTTCGTTAAGTTTAAATGCCAAATTGCAGTCAGTAAAGGTGTGCTAAGAATCGCTCATTCCGTAAGAAAGCGATGGGTCAAACAATTAAATTAATACAAAAAGATTACAAGTGCAATGTAAAAATTAAAATGGAATAAAATTGGTACTGCGAATTAATAGAAGCACAAGACTTCAATTAAATCAACTTCCATTTGTTATTTTGTTTTTACCACCTTTTAAAATTGAAAAAATTAAATATCAAGATCATAGCCCTTACGGAATATGATATCTATTTAGGCTAAAACTATCAATTTTTCGTAAGTAAACCTCAGTCTCGTTCAGAACCGTAAGTTCTTTACTTCAATTGTAGTTGAGCCTTCAGCGCCCTATACTTACGGAAAATTTAACATTTAACTTAATGAAAGTTCCCCTCCGACGAGTTAAAGTTAACTTGGGTACGTCTGTTAAATGGGCGCATTCGCAACACTTAATTACCTTCACGGCTATTGTGGTTCAACAATTCTGCATGTGCCATTTTGCGAGATATTTAAAATTGTGTTTTCCACCAATGCCAAAGACGCAACAATTTTCAAAAAATTAAAGCAAGACCTGCTATATACAAATGTTATGTTGGTTGATGCAACACGCTCCATGCTTTGAATGAGTTGAATAACTTAAATGATAATATTTCTGATAAGGCTGAATAAACTGCAAATTTAATCGAAAAATTCAACAACTTAGTCGATATTTTAAATGTTATTACACATAGTGCTCAGTCATGGGCTATGACACAGCGCATATAAAAAATCACTATCAATTGATAATAAATTTGCACTGAACTGCATTTCTGATACCATATTTTCTAATTAGATATTAGATGATAATAATCAAAGCGATAATGAACTCAAAATTGATAGCAGAGACAACAAATTTACTGGCTGATAAACGTGAAGTATTTCAAAAGTTTTAGACTTTTTAGATATAAAGTCCAAAATTCAACGAAGTGCTTTGCGGGATATATTGGTTTCAAACTGGTGCGAAAATTACCTTGTAACATTTGAAATGTTCTCATACATAAAATTTTAAAGAGAGCCTTCACGAAAAAAGCAAAGCAACGAATTTCAGAGCTGTGGTACCTTAATCAGTACTATACCGATTAATTTAATATACAGATTGGCGGAGCATATAGATTAAAAATCCTTGACTTTACAATATTTCTTTTAATAAAAAACCACTGTCAGTGGATGATGGAAAGACAAAAGGAATCCTTGTCCTTTCACGATATAATGCAAGTATTGACTTGGTATAAAAGGGTGTGGTAAAAAATATTGACTTTGAAAATATTGAAAACTGTAACCTAATCCAAAATAATTTTTTCTAAAACAAAAGAATAAGTTTTATTTATAAAAGGTAAATAAGAGTTTAGTTAAGAGGTTATGAATTCTCATTAGTGGCTTATGATACGTTTCTTCATTTTCGTAAGTGACACTTCCTAGTGACAATACCATGTTTCCTTAAAAGTCGCCATATTAATTCTTCGCATTTTGTTGCGTCCAAAGTAGTTTTCATCAACTTATAAAATAAGAAATGATTTTAGTGACATGGGCCTGCAGGAAGAAAAAAAAATCGCACCAAGAGCTCATCCGCATGGGTGGTGCAGAAACGAGCCGAAATCGCAAAATGTAGAGTTACAATAAAATTTATGAATCAATGTTTTCCGCCCTTCCCGAAGTCTTAAGAAAAGATTCCAATTGAATCAAAGAAAAAATTCCAATTGAATCAAATGTAGCACAGCACACTCAGTACCTTTACATGAATACTTGAGTACTTGACTTGGAATCCACTTGAAACTCAAGTAGGCTTTTTGTTCGAATTAATTCCAATTACCTAACTTGAAAAGTTCTTGAAATTTACCAAAAATTATAATATGAATTGTCAATCTTTTTTTGTTCCTCTTTACCAGACATGAAAAATGTTCAAGTTCTGCGGTCTCGATTACATGAATTTTGTCAAATAAATTACGCGCAAAACTTTTGTGATTTACTTGACTCAAGTAAACTTGAAGTCAATGCACGTTTACATGACATTTTGATTACTTGATCTCTACTTTAATTATGCAAGTATTCATGTAAACTGTCCTTGCTTTATCGGATGAAATTATTATCCTATGAAAATTCCGGGTATGGTTTCCTACCATAAACGCACGTTATTATTGCGTGAGCGCAGCTAGACCCTGGTGGATTGGGTATGTGTTCTTCTAAGTGGAGAGAGGTATCGGTACTCACATTGCAAAATGGAATATAAAACTAGCACAAAATCGTTGTTGGCCGCTTTTCACTTCAGTACTACACGAATAAATTAATTCACGCACAGAATATAAATAACAATTCAATTTTATTAATTCAGCTTGGGTTCAACAAGTATAAAATAGAAATTCTAAGGCGTAATCCAACGTGCCTCTTTTTTATGTGCTAAAGGGCTATAGAAGACAAGATATTCTCACTACGAACCGCGTTCCACCATTTTGTCTGGAGAGAAAATTGTGGTGACGTTCCTCTGTTTTTAAAATGTACTCTGTATATAGAAAAATATATAAGAAATTATGAAAATCTTTGATATTTTAAAAAAATTGGCAACAGATTACTGGAATTGTGTATAAAATGAAATATTTGAATAGTTTAGATGTTTTTTTATAAAGCTTTTACCATAATTAAGTTCAATAAGGTAAAAACATGTACTTTCAAGTTCAAGTGAAAATGTAAACAGAAACAAAATTAGTGTTTTTATGCCATAAATGTATTAACATAATAATGATTTTGTAGCGGTAAAATATGTAATTAATCTTTTTTCTTTTTTACTGCATTTAAATTAGTTTTTATGCTATAAAGTAAAATTCAGTACGAATGGTCACAACGTACCTATGTGAGATTACTTTACTTACCAGGATGCTAATTTGTGGCATAAAAACTTTCATAAACTAGTCATCGTCAGGTATTTGGATATGAATAGGTATGTAAGGGCGAATGTATTCAATATAAACTGACGTGTATTTGAAGACAATTTGAATGTTGATCATTTGCATACCTTTGGATTTTATTTAAAAATGGGTTTACATAACTAATTCACCGAGTATTCGATTCAGAGCCAACGAGTTTTTTTTTAAATTGGTTGATTTTTTTTTTGTTTGCTCTTTTTTTCCTGCATTTTTTTTTCCTGCATTTTTTTTTTTTTTTTTTTTTTTTTTGTAAACCTTCTTTTTATGAGTATTTTGTTTTGCACATTTTGCACTTTTTCTCTTTAGCTCTCGTCACAGACTGACTACTTTGACCCGCCGGAAGCAGGGAGGGAGGCATATCGACCGTTTCGCAGTTACAGGGTGACTAAGAAATTATGCTAGGCTTTCCATAAAACACCATTTAGTTGATTCTGGCATATAGATCCGTTTCAGCCAACTCCTCTTTGGGAATATTAACTCAATAGATTTCACTCTCGTAGTGCGTGCCGCTTTTAATTTTATCTGCAAGCATTTTCTTCCACTGTGGTCTGTTACCTATTAAAATATAAAATATTTATTTTAATCGTGTCACAGAAGAGCTTTCTAGTTTGGTTTCAGTCATTGCTTGGCACCGATCCAAATCTCGTCAGACACCTTTGAACATTTCCTTTGGCCATTCGGCTTGGTTCACAACTAAGCGATATAGTAAAGCCTTGACCGTGTCTGGCATGCTTTGGGGCCGTCTTTGCCTGTCTGACTTTGTGCTAAGCTAGTATTCTTCCTTTGTTTTTGTTTTATCCTTTTTTATGTTTATTATTTTTCTTTTCAGATGCCCTTTACCCTTCATGAGTAGGATCAATAAGTTTATTTACTCGTACTGATCTATTCGAGGAGATCGATGATAGCATACTGACTGTCGACTGAGCAACAACATAGAAAGACAACTATTCTGGTATTTATTTTATATTATATTTTTATTATTAGGTACTTGAATAAGTTCTGGCTGATTCTTCGTGAAAATGAATGCTTTATTTAAAATAGTTAGTAAATAACATATCCATGTCCATGTATTGTCCATCGCTAGCCATCTTTCTGGCAGTATATGACTTCCACGTTGGAAAAAGACACGTCTTTTGATGCTATCTAAGAATGGAAACATTTGTGGACATCTTCATAAGAATGGAAGTGCTGTACAGCCAGGCTAGGATTCATCGAACGAAACAGGAGATAATCGGAAGAGCAATGTCTGATGAATACGGCGGGCGGCATATAGGACTTCTCATTTGAGCATTTCTAAGTACGTTTTAAATGGTTGTGCATCATGAGGCCGAGCATTTTCAATCTGAAAAATCACGTTGTTGTGTATCTTCTCATATTGCGGCCGTTTTGCCTTCAATACTCAACTTAAATACATTAATTGTAGTCGGAAGCGATCTTCCGTTATGGTTTCATCAGGCTTGCAGCTCAAAATTTACTACATTTCATTGAATTTGAGTAGCTCATAATTCACTACATCCAGCTGGTTCCACCAAATACAGAGCTTGAGCTTAGGTATTCGGCTTTACCTCCGATGTTGATGCATGGCCGGGTTCACCGCATGATTTTCTAAGCTTGCGGTTATCTAGAGATGAAAAGTAGAAATACTAACTTTTCATCTCCAGTTACGATATGGTACAAAAAATTCTTCCTTTTTTGACGTTCAATTCGTATGGCACCCAATTTATTTGCGTTGGAATCATTACTATTGCTCTAAAATGGTAGGAAACTATTGTGTGATCAACTCCTAATGATTCTGCAAGCTCATCTTGCGTCTGACATGGGTCTTCATTGAGTAATGCCTCCAATTCTCAGTCTTCACACTTTTTTGTCTCCCCAGAGCGTTGTTTATCTTCAACACCACAATCATTATTTCTAAATCGTATAAATCAATTTCTGCATTTTGTTTCCGGCAGAGCATGGTTGTCGTAAGTCTCCAGAAGAATTCTATGTGCTTCAGCTGCAGATTTATCTTAAAAAAAAGCAGGGCAGTAAAGTTCCGCTCAAATTCTACCATTATGGAAAAATATACTCTTTGCACTTTGGGGCATGACATAATACTCTTATTTCGAGCCTAATGGTTGAGTTTCACAAGTAAGTTGGCCGTAGTATTACCAGATCTAAAAAGACCAAAATAACGCTGTCTGTCGGGAAACAGCCAGAGTTTATTCAAATACCTAATATTTATTTATTATTGTTATATTATTTACATCTTCAGGGACGAATATTTTAAAGGTATTTAACCAAGCAAGAAAGTAACCAGGTATCTCATGACCATACAGGTTTAGAGGGACTATTATTTTTTGGATATTGTGGTCCTTAGAGCTTAATCTTCTCAGATGAGTAAGTAAATAAAACGAATTATTTTATAACTTTAAATTATTAAAAAAATTTAGGGATATTTGACATCCACTTTATAGCAAAATGTAATAATTTCCACCACCCTCGCACCGTGCTCAAAATGATTTATGTTTTTATACCCTAGATGAAATCTATAGGGTATACTAAGTTTGTCATTCCGTTTGTAACACCTCGAAATAATGATGGTAAAGCAAAATGGATTGGACACCCATGCATAATATTAAAAGTTATTTTGATTTTTGCATGTCCGTCCGTCCGTCCGTCCGTCCATGCGCACGATAACTCGAGAACGCGTATACTTACAGAGCTGAAATTTTGTGCACACACTTTGAAAAAAAAAGTAAAATCAGGTTCGAAAATAAGACAAATCGGGCAACTCCTTCGTAGGGTTGCCATACAAAAATTTGGTTTTCCACGATATAGTTGGACACTACCTAAGAACAAGTCGACATAGAAAGCTGAAATTTGGTACATTGTGTTTTTATAATAAAATAACGGACTAAATCGGGCAACCCCTTCTTGGTGTTACCATATAAAATTTTTGGCTTTTTACATATACTTCGAAAACGATCAGTCCTAGACATTTTTATTGCACTAAAAACTTCTTCAGAATGCAAAATCCTATAAAATTGGTTATAATAATTTTTTTCTGTCCGACAAACCGTTCTAAAAATATATACGAAAAACCACTTCAAAAATTAAACTTGCACAGAAGGGTGACAATACGAAATTTCATAAGGGCATTCATCTAGGGTATCATAAGAATTGGTACTAGACCAATTCTAGCTTTTTTACTTGTTTTATTTTATTGTGTTTCATTCATTTACATTCAAACCTATAAAGAAAGTTGGAAAAATACTGCGTTTTTATGCATGAAATGTGTTCGTGCATTCAGGGCATACGGGATCCTTTACGCACAAGTAGCAATTTATTATTATTTTTATATAGCAGCATCTTGTTTTTGTTGCTGAGATATTTTATAGTGAATAGTTATTCAACTCATGTTGATTTGTTCACTTAAAATAACTTTAATTCAACCAAACGTACATGTATGTGCCAATATACCTGAGGAGATTAAATTGTCTTTTAATAATTTTCATTTTATTTCTTTTCTTACCAGAGTCCCTGCTGTGATGACGACAAAAGTAAGCCAACTGATTCACGCTCTGGAGCAACTGCAGGACGTAAGCTACGAAGACCCCGCCGCCGCACGAAGGCACAACGCCAACGCCGACGCTGCCCTTCGGCTGATATTCCACATTGGACGAGAACAAATTGCGTTTACTGACGAACAAAAAGCAGCGGTGGCCAAAAGCCTTCCCGAAGCCTTAAGACATTTACAACTCGACATCGAAAGACACGGGTTTGAGTTTAGGAGAAGACTGAACACTCTTATCTTGAAAAAGAGATCCGCATTACAATTCCTGGTTGACAAATACGGAATTATCTCCATCCCGTCCCGACCCCAGAAGTTGTCTGATATATTCGAGCAAAGGAACTTGAAGGAAACTATCGAAATCCTGGACAAGATCATCGACGAATTTCGCAACGACTCTGACTCAGACGACTCAGACGACAGCGCACATTCCAACGTTGATTTTCCAGGAATACCATCCACACACTACTGGTGGTTTTAAAGATGTGGAATTTTTTGGATTCTATCCCCGTTGTGGGGCATGTAAAAGGTGTAGTCCATTACGCAACAGGAAATCCAGAAGCGGGCGACAGAGCAATGAAAGAATCGACACGGTCGACTGTGGTGATGGGAGCTGGAGCCGTGGGCTTCGCTGCTGGACCTATGGGCTCAGCCGCGCTAGGTGTGGCCGCCGGTGCCGCATGGGACTCCGTAGAGTCCGCAGCCACCGGCCAAGCGAGTGGCGTTATCAAAGGGTTCGAGAGCATTGCTGAAACTGCTTCCAAAGGTGAGGTACCCCTAACTGAAGTTTTGCTGACAACGCTAACTGTTACCGGAGATGTTGTTGGTGGATTGGGTGGGGGAAGTTTGGCAAGTACTGTTGTAAACGCAACCGAACAAGTTGCCGTAAATACGGTTGGAAAATCTGTCAGCCAGTCGGTTGGCAAATCAGTGGGCAAATCTGTTGGGAGGTCGGCTGGTGAAAATATAATCAAATCGGCGAGTGTGCCTGTCGGGGAAACGTTTGGAAAAGCTGCTGCCCAGTCTGTTGGGAAATCAGTCACGAAAAGTGTGGCTAAGGAAGCCACGAAAAAAGTGATCATAGAAGAAGTAACGCTTACAGTAATAGATCAAACTTCATGTGCAGTTGCGAAAAAAGCAGCAAACGTTCTACATGAAGAAAAACAGCAACACCAGCAAGGTTCCGGGGGTTCAGGTTCAGGAAGCTCTTCAACCGGAACCAGAGGCTCTTCAACCGGAACCGGTGACTCTTCAACCGGAACCAGTGGCTCTTCAACCGGAACCGGTGCCTCTTCATCCGGAAGCGGTACCTCTTCATCCGGAACCGGCGGTACCTCTTCAGGCACTGGGACCGGCGGGAGTGGGCAGAAGCCACCAAGAAATAATCCAAACCAAACCACGCATTCACAGCAGACACCAGCAGAAAACATGCAGGAATTTCTTACCGCATTTGCGGTAGCAGTGAATGAATTGAGGCCACGACCACTGGATCAACCGATTTTACTACCACTGGATCAAATTAGTATTCGGGGTCAAGCCATCTTCAAAAAATTGATAAGTAGCGAAAGGAAAAGGCTTAAAAGAATCTTAATAGCAATAAGAAAGAAAGGTATCAACCTTAAAAGAATGATAAAAACCATATTGAACATATTTGAAACTGTGGAATTAGAAGACGTAACGTTTTTCAATTTCATAAGTTTTATTGAATTTATACTGCAGTATATTGCCGAACGGATGGCTCGCTACAACGAGTTGGGCCGTAGAAATGAGTTCACAGAGATTGTTGGTGCACTGTTTCTACCACATGACTACACGATTGTAAACGTTTTTCAAGAAATACGAACTCAAATGGAGCCCCGTAGGATGCCTATCAACTTTAGAGATATCTTTACTGCCGTTTATCACTACTTTAAACACAGAAATGTGGGCGCACACGAATTGAGCGTAACCGAATATTACGATTTAATAGAGGAAAATTTACATATAATTATGAATACACAAGAGTATAGAGATTTACTAAGAAATGGGAATTCCGGAATGACTTTTGAAAGATGTTACGCACGATACGGAAGAATGTTGGTCATAGGCATAAACATCATAAAAACAGAAGGAATCGAATTTTTGAGTACGTCCCACTTAGAGAACGATAGCCGTGAAGGCGCCAAAGACGGGGATATATATATAAATGAAGAACCCTACCAACCACCACCGTAAATCTTAGTTGCGGGTCCCCGTGAGACCACTGGAAGCGACGTGCCGGCGTGTTCGCCGCTGCTGTAAATGAATAACAGGAATACTTTCCAGCTGATATACTTAACACGAATAAAGTCTAAAAATATAAATACGTAGCAAAATATGATGATCTATTGAGTAAAAAAAATCTGAAAAATTCAACGGTATAAAAATACAGAGCCATTTTTAAAATTAATAGATTTTAAATAAAAACAAATACAAAAATATTTAACTTTCTATATATATAATTGAACGCCAAATGCATTTATCATTTATACTGTTAGATAATAATATATTTTTATAAATGATTATATATATTACAATACAATGATGAATTTACTTTACAAGCTTAAAAATATAATATTTTTTAAACACACCTTTTTTTTCTGCTAAATATAACTTTTCATATAATCATTCATCATGGACAATAAAAATCATAAACTTTTTTGATGTTACTCGTACCTTATCTATGAAATTATCCTTTTCCGACCTTTCAATAAAATTAAGCCACATACTTACAGAAGGTCCTTGATTACAGCAAAAATATAAGTTTCTAAAAACGGGAGGCTTTATCAGATAATAAAAACTGAACAGAATCACAAGGTTTTATGTCTTGTTCGAACATTTTGTCTGCAGAGCTTATAGGATTCAAAACCTCGATATTATCATCAAAAGATCTAAATACATTAAGATCTTCAAAACGGCATACATCCTCAGGTAGAGGACATATATTATCATCCTAACGACCATTCAAGTCCTCAGTGGATACAAATCCATCAACATCGCAATTATGCATATGGCTATAAAGTAGATTTGTATCACTATCGGTTATTGGGCTTAGACTAGACATAGAGGAAAGAAATCTATAGAGACCGAAAATATCTTGGCGGAAATTCGCACATAATTTGTCCCAATGAGCCGAATATAACAGCGCCACATTTTAGAGACTAAACTCAAGAAAATTTATTGGCTTGGCTTAGCATGATTACCTCCATCTACAAGCCGATCTCTAAATTGGTTCGCTATGCACATGCATTCTTACACGAAGCTTTGAAAGTTTTTAGTATAAGAGAAATACTTGTATTGTGTGAAGGAAAATGTATTTCATTAACCATTTTTCTATTGAAAATATGTTTGCCATGCAACAATACTAAAAATCAGCTAAGTGCGAGTCGGACTCGCCCACGAAGGGTTCCGTACCATCGTACAAAATTTAACACTATCTATTTTTTATTTAGTTCTTCAAATGAGAGTAGGCGTCATTTGAAAAAAAAATGCCTACTTATGATAATAATAATGAATGAGAATAAAACGAGGAAAACAACGCCGAAAAATCACGTTTCTTGTATGGGGGCCCCCTTTAATTTTACTTTTTTTTTATTATTTGTTTGTTATATCACCAATAGAAAAACACAGTCTGTGAAAATTTCAACTGTCTACCTATTACGGTTCATGAGATACAACCTGGTGACGGACGGACAGCGAAGTCTAAGTAATAGGGTTCTCGTTGTTACCCTTTGGGTACGGAACCCTAAAAAGTGTTGCTGCAAATTTGTACTTAGACTAGAGAAAGAGCGAAGTTGCTGTAAAAAATAGCAAAATATAGTGATAAATAATAAATAGTAAAATATTGAAATTCTCTCAAAACGAAAAAAAAACAGAAAAGTAATAGTGATTGAGTCACATATATTTGGTGAAAGTGTGAAACTATTAGTGAAAAATAGTAATAAATGGGAAAATATTAAAATTCTGACAGAAGCGGAATAATTAAAAAGAAAAGAAATAAAGAGTTAAATGATGACATTTCTTCTGTCAAAATTATATACGTGGTTGTCCACTTTTGTAAGGATAGAATTGGAAATAAGTTTGGTTTGTTAATATTTTGATAAACCTGAGTATAAAATAACTTTCAAAATTGTTAATAATAAAAAATATTTATTATTTAACAGTTTTTTTAAAAGCATTAAGACGTAAGTGTAGTAATTTTCAGTTTTAATGGAATTGTATTTCTGTTACGGACTTGATGGTTACCAAAACTAGTTTTGTTTTATTGGTATATTATTAACAATGAATCTTTTTTTCTAGTATGGCTATAACTTGTTACGTAAAGGGTTGTTCTTCAAGGACTGGACGCGACAACGTAAATTTTTACAGGTTTCCAGGAGTATCAAACAAGCACAATTTAAAGGAACTTTCGGAAAAAAAGAGTTCGACTTTGGCTGTCAACTGTATAGATATTACTTGGATAAATACTATAGGTTTAGGATACAAAATTTGAGGAATACGTATATTTAAATTTAGTTTATAATATATTTATGTTCACTAATTTGATTGTAATAAAAATATAATTAGATTTGAGTGTTTCCTTTACTCCCTTCCAGTAAGTTTTAAAATTCGTGATAAGGTTTATTTATCATAAAAGAAATTTTTGAGAGAGCATATCGTAATACGTTCCATGTAATATTTGCTTAGCTTGCATTGTTTTAATGAACGACGAGCTTTAACTAGTTCATATATTTATTTGCACTTTTATTATTAAAATTTTTAATCACATATTTCAGTCGAGTATTATCACAATACTTAAATACAACAATATAAATAACGAAAGCATAAAATTCATTCATGTTGGTCAACAACCACCCATGGTATTAGAGGCTTTTCGTTCAGTCGTTGTGAATGTTTTACCTGTTTCATAAGGAATATAAAATAGCTTTTATGAAATATTTTCTAGTAAAGCTTAAAATTTCTAAAATACTTTTCCAATTACAATGGATCCGTTGGTAATTTTCCTGCAGCTTATTTCCTGGATCCATCCGCTTTGGTAAAATTTACAGGCTTCAGGAGACCTATATGAACGAAAAGCCTCCTTTGTATAGCTGCTTTCTCGGTTTATCAAATAATTTGCGACATCAAAGTATCTGAAAAAATGTAATATTTAAATTAGTTATTTTTTAATAAAAAAACAAAAGAAATACAATCGATCTATATTTTTCTATTAAAATAGCAAATAACGAACCCCTGAATATTCAATTATTATAAAAATATCAACAACATTACTATTAATTATAATGTCTTATCCAACATTTGAAGGCAAAGTATCTTTACACCGCTTTGTTTCCAATTTATATGGATCCAAGCCATCACAACATTCATTAATTTTTCGTCTATACCTACTACTAGTATCACAATCCATCCTGCAATATATAATTTTAATATTATTTATAAATTTAGTAGGAAATTTATAACAAAATTGCTCACACTTAAATATTTCACCGGCAGCTTGTGGACAACCAAAACAAATAGTTGTCATTGTGACGTTAAACTCTATATAGTGATTGGGTTGTGTCACATACATTCAGCCAGTCGGTGACTACTTGACTTCTTCAAGCAAAGTAGTTTAAGTGAAAAAGGAAGAAAAAAGATAGAAAAGACATTAATATCTATTAATAATTTTAAAATTAAAATATTGAACGTCTCAAACACGCTAAATTTAAATACAAAAGTGTAAAAGCAGTAGAATATTGTTGTGTAAGTTTTTCAATGGGATACTTTCCTTCTCTATGAAAGAACATCCAAAAGCTAATAAAATCTTACTAGGACACGATTGACTCTGGCGACGCAACTTCGCTAGCGTCAGCAACACTAACAAACAGCGACATAAGTGACAGTGACTACTCATTGTGTAGTGCCGCGTCCTGTAAAAGGAAGATGCCATTGCAAAAAAGTAATAATCCAGACAATAAGAGCAAAATGCAAGCATCCTTAACCCACAGTATAATGAAAGTAGTACAATGAGCTGTTGTATGAATTTAAAAATATTTCTTATAAATTGGATTTAGCTATGCTTAACAAATAGGTAATACAAATAATGATTCTCAGATTTGTGACGATATAAATACTATCACATGAATACTGATACATTCCAAAGCCAAGTACCAATACTAGTTACACAGATTTCACCTGATAACTATTCTGTAATGATAACAGAAAACCAGGACATGACTCAAACAAACTTTAACCCAACTGAACAACAACAAAAACAACGTAACCAAACAAATGAGAAATAACAAACAAAAATTAAAGCAAGCAAAATACAACCAATTGTCTGTTACAACATTGAAGAATACACAGTTAACCTAAAAAATGTCCTTGGACATAGTAAATTCCTTTTTAAGAAAATAAACAAGAATATTTTCTTAGATTTTAACAAAATTAATAAATTTTTTGTTCAAACAAACACTAAAAGCCTACCATTTTACACCAAAAGAAGAAAAGCCACACATTCAGTCCTTATCAAAGGACTCGACAGTAGCTTAGGTCAAGATGACATTCATCAAGCACTCCTAAAACAAAAATTAAATAATAATATAATAAAAATATTCCAATTAAAAAATACAACTAACTGGGTAGTATAGCTACACCCTAACGACATTTTCAATTCAATTTCAATTTTATTTCAAGGATAATGCACAACAAGATACATAAATCTTGTCAGCATGTACATCTAAAAATTCCTACCAGGAAATGCTACTAAGAAGACGAAAGAAAAGAAAAAAAAACAAAACAGCAAAATAAAATAAAAGAAAGATAAAGAAAAAGAAAAATTAGATTAAATACAAAAATTAAGAAAAAAATTCATTATATAAAAAAAAAAAATACTAACCTATATTAGTTACTGCTATACTGACTAACAAACCTAAATACACTACAGATTTCTTAAGCTCATCAGACGTATACCTAATTCTCGTTTAATAAATATTGAAAAAGAAGCCTCTTAAACATGCTGGTTGACCCCATGCGTTGCAAATTCACAGGAAGAGAATTCTACTTGCGAGTTATATGAGCAAAGTAGGAACGTTGGCCCAATACTGTACGGTAGTCGGGAATCAAAATATCCTCATGTCTCGTGGAACGCAAGAATCTGATACCATTGCAGAGATAAGCAGACTGATTGGTATAAACTAGCCTATAAAGGAAAACTAATGCTTTATGACGAAGTCCGCCATACACTTTTCCCAACACGCTATTTACATAATCACAGCAGCTCATCCGAGAGTTTAGTATTATACCAAGATTCCTTATACTCTTTAAGTGGGGTAGCGTGGTATTTCCAAGAACAATAGGAGAAACATTTGAAGGATGAAAACCTCTTCGGTGTACAGAATATAATTAGACTTTTTAGCGTTCAATGCAAGGTGGTTTAGTGCTGACCATTCATCTATCCGCTCAAGATCACTATTGACCTTGACAATGCAATCCTCAGACAAGCCAATAGGACAGCTCATAAAAATCTGCACGTCATCCGCATATAAATGTAATTAGCATGACGTATAACATCCGGTAAGTCATTAATATAAAGGCTGAATAGCAGCGATCTTAGAATAGAGCCTTGGGGGATTCCACATGTCAAATTTATTGCATTAGAAAGGCAATTATTTATTTTCACTTGCTGTGTTCGTCTACACAAAAAACTGTTAATAACTGAAATTGCAAATGAGGCGAAGGCTTTCGCCAGAAAACATAATAGGCTGATAGGGCTGAAGTCAGACATGTTACTTGGGGAGGTATTCTTAGCAATAGCTAAAACAACTGCCAGTTTTCATTTTGCTGGAAACTGTAGTTAAAGATCTGCTTGACAGCAGGTAAAATAGCAGGCAAAAGTAATTTCACGAAAAGTGGAGGGATGTTATCCGGCTTGCTAGCGTTCGAACTGATCGAATTAGTGGCATTACAAACCTCTAACGAATCTACGCAGCGGAAGCTGAAACCATCACCTAATGTTGATTGAGGAGTTGCATGCGAAAAGTCAGATGCAGTTGGGTATACCACTGCTGAAGACGAAGTGTAATGCTCCTTTAGATCATTTGAATCAAAATCACAGTTCGGGGCATGTTTATAACCATGAATGACCAAGCTTTTTAAATTAGACCAACATTTTTTTGAAGTGATACTAGGATTAAGCTTGTGACCCAAATAATAACGCTTTGCAGACCGTACTTTATACAAGTTACCAAATTTCTAATTGGTTTATATATTTATAAAGAAACTCACCCTCTGCTATAAGTATAATAATTTCTTCCGTATACCATGGAATTCTGTGTGGAAAACTACGCCGTGAGTGAAGAGGAGCGTATTTATATGTCAAGAATAATATCTCATGATCCATTATACTTGGCGAGCTAAGCTGATTAAAGAACTTAATAGAACTTGCATCTGTAACAAGAAACAAATCAAATAATGATGGATTTTCCACACCACAAAACTTTGGAAGCATAATTACTTGTTTCAAATCAAGGCTCTGGATCAGGTGAATAAGATTTTCAGAAATCGAGTTTTGTAGCAACATGTTCACATTAAAGTCATCAGATACCTGCTAAATCTCACAATTGTAGTAGAGAAATTCAAAACAACTAAGACGACACAATGTAAGAAATCTCAGAGATTTGGCCATGTTGCGATAAACTGAAACATGGAATATATGTAGGTGCGTGAAGTGCACTGAACAGCATAAACCAGGAGAATTCTCATTAAGAGAAAGTCAAGGCAATGAAGACGGCAATGGCAGCATACAGCCAAGATGCATTAGCTCTGGGCAGCTTGGACATCCAGCTAGCTATAGGGGCTGCCCTAAGCATATCGAATTGCTGCAGAGGAAAGAACAAGTAGTCTTAGCCAGGGCAAATAAAGAAGTAGCCTACAGAAATTATATTCAATCCAATATCTCATATTCTCTCACAAATAAAACAAATGAGGTCAAAACTCCAGCATCATCTAAAGTTAATAACTAAGCCAATAACATTTACATGTTCATCCAAGAGTACGAAACACTCTTCGACATGAACCTCTTTTCTTGTCTAAATAAAATTGACGATTTTGTTCCCCATTATCGGAATCTTCAGGACAAAAACTCCAAAAGACAAGCACTTCTGCACCTATTTCTTGACCTAACCCTAAATGGAAAATAGTGGCGAACTCAAAATTCATCAGTTAAATATTAATTCGCTAATAAGCTTTGAAAAAAGATATTGTCTAGAGAACTTTTAAGTACATAAATCGGACATAGTTCTACTGATCGAAACAAAACTTAGTAAGAAATTTAAACCCCAATTTCAAAATTACAAGATCATTAGAAATGACCGCACTAATCAGCTCGGAGGTGGAACAGCCATTCTAATCAAGGACAATATAAAACACGAATGCTTTTTCATACTTAACATTGAACAAATCGAATCTAACACCATAAAAATAAACCAAGCAAATAGAAATATTTATCTGACATCTCTTTACAACAGAATCGGCAGAGAATTGAACACATCTGATCTTGAGAAAATATTGGATGCAACCAGAAATGGACAGCAAATAATTGGAGGTGGTTTCAATGCTTCCCATCCCCTATGGAGCATGAATTCAACCCGTATCAAAAAGGCAGGCATAATACTTTACCAATGGTTTACTGACAATTTACTAAATTATGATTTAAGGTTACCCGCCATCGTACTTTCCATAGAGACCGAACTAGTTCCTATCTAGATTTCTACTTCCTTTCAAACACCCTCACCACGAATTACTTCCCTAACTTAGGAGACAAGCTGAGTACTCTGGATTTCCAATCGGTTTCACAATGCAGAAGAATGAACAACATCACGCAAGCGCAACCTCAAACCATTTTCAATTATTCAACCCCGCATATTTCAGGTTTCAACATGATAATTAACAGCTCTCTTGATTAGAGCTGAAAATTGGATCCGGATTTGCTAATATCAGGATATCCGGATACCCGGATCTGCGAACTATCCGATTCCTGAGATTCGGATCCTAACTATCCGGAAACAGATCCGAACTCTCCGGATCCAGATCAGAATTATCCGGATCCAGATCCAAATTATCCGGATCCAGATCCGAGCTATCCGTATCCACACTAAGCAAAAAGCTTCAAAATTGTGTTGTTTCATTGAGAAAATGAAAATATCATGAAATTCATATTTACCCAATGCAACAATCAATCTGGACGAAATTTGTCCTTATTTTGCTTAGTCTGGATCCGGATAGTTCGGATCTGAGTGCGGATAGTTGGGATCCGGATACTAGGATTTGGATTATCCGGATACCCGGATTTGAGGAATCGGATCCTAATTATCTCGGATAATCCGGATAGTAAATTATCCGTCTACTTTCAGCTCTACTCTTGATAATATTGATCTTCTGCTGCATAGAAACAGAAGTAGATGAAATAATTAAGCCCGTGACACATCGTCACCCGAAAATTGGTTTGCCGTAAAAGCCAAACTATAGTTTTGAGAAAAACACACTTTTAAGTTTAGAAGATAATTTTTGAAAAACAAAACTACTCGATAAAAATTTTTTTATTCTCACTTATAACAATACCTTGATATGTTTTTTATAGAAATTTTTTTTTTTACACCAATATTCTTACCCAGTAAGATTTTGTGAGGGGTGGAGAATCAGTACGCGACTTCTTGACAATTTGATTTTTGTTTCACACACATACAGCAAAATAAACAGGAACAAAATATAGTAAAGAACTCATTTTTTAAAATATAATATCCATTTTTAACACAAATAAAGATTTTTTAAAAGAAAACGAAAACAAATAAAATAGCCTCTTCAGTCTGCCATATAATATTATTATAATATAAATATTTATATTTTTAACATTTTTTGGTAATAATAATAAAGGTAAAAGGGCTTTCATGTCATTCACTTTATCTTAAGACGACTTCTTTTTATAGGTATATGAATAGTATGGCAATCATACAAATTTTTGGGGGTACCTAATTTGCTTTTAGTTGGTTTTGAACTACATTTATATGTTTGTATTCAATGTCTTTTGCTGACGTTTAATTTTTATTTTTATTTATTTGAATACAAAAAGAAGTCTGAAGAAGTCATTTGAATTATGCACAGCTTTGTTTTTGCGCTATTCATCGACAATAAGAAACGAATGAATGATATAATACTTGTAATTTCGACATTTTTTAAATATCTATCAATTGTGCCATGTATGTACACAATCAACATTTTAAACAAGCGAATGATCCGGTTCTGAAATTGTTTGCACTATTTCTTTAATTTGCGGGTAATTTTATTTTGGGGGACACAGGAATCACTTCAAATTGTTATATATTCTACAAAAGGATAATCTTTTAATAAACGTCGAAGGAAATTTATTATTGCACTGGCTATATTATTTCCAGTTCGCCCGCTGTTGAACTCATCCCATATTGCGTAAAAGGTAATTTTAGATTTATCGCTAAATATTGCTGTTGCCATAAAATTGAAAATGTTAATTTTACGTTTATAGTAAAATGAAGAGAAAAATCCTTTGGGAAGAGAAAATACAGATTGAAGATCAGCACACAAAACTACATGTTTGTTATCAATATTTTGCCTGTCGTAATCTCTTTCACACTTAAGTAATTTTAATTCTTGTTTGTGTGAATCGTATGAAGCTTGAATTTCAGGATTACAAGCAGATGCCCGATTCTTAACCTGATTTCTATACAAAAAGCACTTATCGCACTGGTCCTTTTTGGGTTTATGAAACTCAATATTAAACTTTTCGTTGCAGATGTTCCTATACACTGCTAATGAAATGGGTTGTGCACACTTTTCCTTATATAAATTATACATTTTTTGTAAAGATAATGTTGCTTCTAAATACTTTTTTCCTGTTGAAGCTCTACAATAGTGGGAATCAACTACAGGGAATTTTAAAATATGATCAGACACTTCTTCAATCTTCTCAGGATCCGTTACCCTTTTAACATTTTTCCCTTTTTTACGAGGTAGCGGTATTCAAGTATCTTTGTTATGTAAATTTTTAAAATAATAATAAATACGTTTTTCATCAATTGAAAGATATTTAAGAAGAATTTTCGACAAATTTGAAAAATCCGGTTATCTGTTATCTGTTGAGTTTTCAACTCTTCGCCTTGCAATATTTGCTTGTCCCAAAAATTTGGAATAAAAGGTATTCTTTTCATTATCTTAACTCCCAAAATACGATATTAATTTCTTCTATCTCCTTCTGAAAAGAGCTTTGTACATAAATAAAAGCAGGTAACGAGACAAGGTTCGCGTAAATTGCGAGCTGACATAGTTTTTCCTTTTATATTAGTATATTTCTGGCTCTTCTCTTGCATTCTTATCCTTACATTAGCCTTCCACTTTTCCGGCTGACATTTTCTCTTCCTACTTGAATTTCGCTCGATTTCGCTTTCTGTTTGTAAACAAATTCTGATATATTTAAATTCAAATTCCATTGCTACCTTACCAGGTCTATTCATAACTGAAGTTATACATCTCTGTAAAGAAGTGTTTACAGATGAAAGGGAATCTACTGAACTCGGTATAAAATCGGGATCTGCTTCTGAGTTATCACTAGCTGTAATAATTTAACAGTAGAATTAAAATGTTCATGTAGGCATTTAACGTATGTATTAGAAAATTACCGAAAGGATCTTCAGGTGATGAAGGAATCGTAAACTCGGAAGGTACTATATCGTTTTGTAACCTGGACAAATTAACTTAATTCAAATGATTTGCATTAAATAAATGAAATTTTTTTTTAGTTCTATCTTAAAAGAGATGGGCTCATTCCAGGCACCGGTGAAGACATCGAACAGCTGAGATAAAAAAAATCTGTTGACATTACAATTTGCTGCTTGTGCATACTGTTATTAAAACAATATATTCGCATACGGCAAATCAATATTTAATTTATTACAAGTTTCAAAGCCTTACATACGCCAAAGCTGTAATTTATAAACACCAATGCTTATTTTAATAGGAATTTTGCTGTATATACCAAAATTTGGTTTATGCGGCAAAGCAGTATTCTACAACAGTAAAAAAGAGGTATATGGGGCAAACTAAACGCTAAATATTTCAAAATCTAGTGATTGTAGAAGAAAATGGATAAAAGGAATGTATTCTTCTCATTTCAACATATTAAAATTAAGATCTAACTAAAAAGTGCCTTTTTGGCGTATACGGCAAACCAATTTCCAGGTGACGACATTAAGAGCAGAAAGCAGTGACAGCAGCAGAAGTAGAAATCCGACATTTCTGCTTTGTCAACCACATTGAAAGCAGAAGCAGAAAACAGTGATTTGTCAATTACACATATGTCAGATGTTATAATATGTAAAATGTTGATGTTAATTGTTAATTAATTTGTTATTTCTAACAAAATTAATTAATTTTTCCTCTATAGAAATTTCCTTTTTCTCGCATCAAACCTCTTTAACACTTCTAAAAGAAAGGACATCAACAATGAAATAAAAATTTTAGCTCTCTTTATATTGGCAGTACTGAGCAGGAGCAGAATTTTTGAGATTTGATCAACTTTCAAGTTCTGCTTCTGGTGCTGCCGCTGCTTCTGCTTTCAATTTGTTAGTGCTCGAACAGTTGCATGTGTTCAGAAAAAATTCTGCTTCTCTCGCTGCTTTCTACTTTTAATAAGTCACGGCCGTAATTACCGGAAGCATTACTGGATTATTTCTTTTATGCTTTCTTAGATTAATTCTAGAAGATAATACTGGATTACTTTTGTCATGAAATTTTTTTAGAATCTGGAAACTGGTATTTAATGATCCATTTTTACTGTATTGAGATGTAGAAAAAAACTAGAAATACTGAAAGAGATAAAATAATCTGAGGTAAATACTATATGTATTTGAAAAAAGGGCAGAAATAAAAAGTTCATAATAACGAAAACATTCCGAAGTATTCATAATTTACAATTCAAGGAAAATTTTCCTGATGATAAAAACCTTTTTTCTAATTGCGCATGTAACCCAAACGTATTTGCACGCAAAATTTTAGGAACATGTTTATCTTTCAACCACAAGTTTTTATATTGCAATGGAAACATATATAATGTTTACTAACCTATCAACAACCGTCATTATTATATGATAACATCGATAACTGAAGTCATTCTATCTATAATCACTTTCACTTTAGCAAATTCAAAGTAGTTTAAGAACTATTTTTGCAAGAAAGTGTTTCAAATCCACTACTGGGAATCTACTGTTTAACCCACACATAAAGGAATAGATACAAAAAGCTACACCTTCTCATCATTTGCCAAAATATTAAAACCTACAAATTCGATACAACACAGAATCAAGGTAATCTGTTACAAGTAACTAAAAAGACCAATCATATCTTACGCTTTTCCAATATGGTTTAATATTTCTTCAACACAAATGAAAAAAATCAGAAAGTTCTACAGGAAATGCTTAACTCATTGACTTTTGCAGAGACCCAATAAATTACAAAATGATTAAAATTGCAAAACTCTACCCACTTTGTAACTGAAATAGACAACCCAATACTAGAACAATACGTGACAGAACTGGAACACAATGACACAGAAGTGCCAAAGCACGAATCCCCTCACATTATAAAATGGTTAGAAAACTAGCTATACGACACCAACTCTAAGCTAATTTACTATCACAAATCGTATAGACAAGATAGACCAACTAAGCTAAACCGTAATCGAAGCCGGTGCAACGGCTAATTGTATCTACATTAGTAGAGGATAACTATTGTAGCTAATTATACTACACTACAGGGTAGCATTAGTAAATGTTTCATAGTGTTAATTATTAAATATATGTAAGGTTGATCTGTAATATTTATCTTAGAATATAACAAAGGTTATCGTAATTTCTAAGCTCTAAACATAAGAATGGTCTACCAGACCGGCCAATTAAATTTATCTAATATTAATCTTAGTCGCAACCAATCTTTTAGAATTTAAGTATATTAGTGTAACTATAACAAATGTTTTCGTAGTTTTAAGTAACAAATATAGGAATGATCCGCAACACCGGCCATTTAATCTAAATAATTAGCTAATTACCTAACTTAAATTATAGTCGCCACCATTTATAATATAAGATAACATCAATAAATGTTTTCATAGTTTTAAGTTTTAAACATAAGCTAACATAAAATATCCAAGTTTTTATTTTAGTGTCATTTTCTAGGAATGATAAACCCACTCGTTTTTAAGAAACCATAAAATAAGCCTGAATTAGAAATATCAAATTACAATAAATTGGTGGTAGTCTGTAGCAATTACTTAACTAAGTCGTTCTATCTTAATAAAAAAAACCAATATAAATCCTAAGGCCAATAAAAAGATTTGTTTCCAGTAACTTTCTAAGAAAAAATTGAGGGCTTTTCTACATCAGGTCGAGGCATCGTTGATTTTATATTGGAGCGAAGCATTGCTGTCGCTCTCGACCAATGCATAAAAATTCGAAGGAAGTACTTTCCATTAAATTTCAAAATTTCTAAGAAACAAGTAAAAAATATAGAATGGGTCTAAGACCAATTCTTATGATACCCTCGATGAATACTCGTATGTCATTACCCGATTTGTCTCATTTCCGAACTTAATTTTACTTTTTATTTTAAAAAGCCCATATACTCTCTAAGTACACACGCTCTCGAATTATCGCCAGGGCGGACTGTTGAGGTTTCGTGTGCCGTGCTCAATGGAGAGAGCACACAACCATTAAAACTAGCTTCGAAACTCCGAAATTAGGATTATTCTATATCCCTGAGTCACAACACGTTGTGGTGCCAAGTGCTTTCTGGTACGTCCAGAAAGTAGTTACCGAAGGTAATATTATTAAGAGGAAATTTGGCTACTTAAAAACACAGCGAAAGTTGAAGTTTTTACTTTTTATTTTTTGTTTGCCTTTACATGTACTTGAGTAGTAGCTACAGTAATAAACACTTTTAGCAGTTTCACTTGTGACAATAGCTTGATTGTTGTTAATATATTGTAAGCTTTGAACAATTCTTTGTAACTATTTTAATTATTCTCTATATAATGTGCACTTAAAACTATTTCATTCAGAACTTTTAACAATTTTTGTTAAATATTTGTGATAAACTTCGCGAGGCGACTCCGAGACGGGTTAAAAACGAACTCCCCGAGGTTTGGGCAAATTGCACCCAGGTACCCACGATATCTTGCAAAAAGCTTTTTTATATTTTATTGTTTGCAAGCTATATGCATCTATGCAAAACGGTAATCTGATATGCACTTGTGCGGCCGTCTTGAAATAATAATTTTAAGAGGGCGCGAAAGATTTTGATAATTGTATGTATGTATGTACATACAATTAGATTGGATTAAGTAGGGAATGTACGTATGTACATAGTACATACGAAAAAAAAGGTAAGAAGACACTGTATGTAAGTAAGTGTGCATACCGTGTGAGTGGAATGTGTTATAATATGGGAATGCATTCTAAATTTTGATAGAGTTTTTAATGAAATTTAAATTTAAATCAATTTTCAGGGTCAACTTTGTAATGCATCGGTATATGGCATAGGGCAATATATTGGTGCATGGACCTTATGATTGTGATTCGGGCATGGGGCACCTGAGTTACAACATTCCTCCCCCCTGGGGAAAAGAAAGTTTTATTCTTTCGGGGAAGAAAACTTTCTTTCGATTCAAAAATTAAGCCATGCGTATACGTTATATGTCTTATAAAAATTGGTGAATGCAGGTATACATAATTACATAAAATTACAGGAATAAAGTAAAATAAATTTTATACATTAAACATTAGTAGTTGTATCTGAGAGGTGAAATTGCCTATCAATATATATATACTATGTACTACATACAATTAATTGATTTTATTTTTAAATTATTATTTTTTCTTAATGGAATTAGATATACTATGTACCTACTTATAATTTGTTTTTGACTTCTATTTATTACAGTGCTAATAAGGTATATTTTATTTGTTTCTTCTTGCAAATAAAACACATAATAAAGATGTAAGATTTTGTGCATATATAAATTCGTATAGATCTTAAGCTTTCATTTTATGTATACCTACCTATAATTTTATTGTCTTATTTATTTATTTATTTTTATTAGTCTAAATAAAAAATGTGTTTTTCAAAAAACCATGCTTCTATTCTAGTCGCCAAGAATGTTTTTTTTATATTGGTACATATATAGGGGAAGGTGGGTAGATATGAACCACTTTTTTTCGAAAAGACATTTCAGCTGTAATATACCTCCGCCGATAGGATGAAATGCATGAAATTGAAGCCTATTCTTTTAAATTTGTATTGACAAACATTTCTTAGCCTTAATGAGCGTATTCTAAGTTATTGACAGAAATGCGAAAAAAGTGTTTTGGTTCATTTCTCCCCACATGTGTGGTGAAATGAACCAAGAAGGGGGATATATGAGACAAGTGCAAATTTTAATAGAAAAATAGCAAAGAAGTTAAAGTTAGACTTTTTTATTATAAAATAAATAACAAAACATCACAATTCAGTTAACGAAATAAAAAATGGAAAATAGGAACGTTTCAATTAAATGGCGTTAACGCATGTTAAAATGTGAGAAGGACACGGGCAGTTGATAGCGACCTTGTTGCCGCCTTTTTGTTCCTAATGGAAGCGGTGGTGGTTCTCGTATCGGTACCAACGCCATATCAGGAACAGTCAACAGTCGACTTCTGCTATCGCCCACAAGCAATGGTGCATTTCTACCCAGTAGCACTTTATTTATTCAAATAATTTTTTTTTAACAAAACTTTTAAATTTACTAAATTTGTTACTTTTATTTAAATTAGGGCTTCATGTTATTAACATTATGTTGGCATTATAAATAATTTGTTAGTTACCAGTCAGCTAAACACAAAAATATGTGGAGCACTCAAAAATAGTTTACACGCGGTAAACTCGACTCACTCAACTAACACGCCTGCGCTCGAGCACAGTTTGTGGACGACTGAAATAAATGAAGCAGTTGTAAAGGCCAAAACACAGTGAAACGCCGAACAAAACGCCGGGCAAGTTACATTAACGCTGGGCGGCAGCGCCATATCTTAATTTCCTTTACATTTTACAGTTGAGTTATTTGCTTTAATCTCTGCCGATTTGCAAAAAAATTTTAAATAATATTAAAAAAGATATTTTCTTTTCCTTCAAGTCCACACTTTTTAATATAAAATCATTTATTTTCAGAAATTTAAATATAGTTTCATTTTGTCATGTTTTTTCATAATAGATTTAGATCTGGCATATTGGCAGCAATGGAGCGCCAGCGAAAAATTTAGGATTAGAGATGGGTCGACGACCACGCCGACGACGACGACCACGCCGGCGTGAGTAATGTAATGCAATTCATACATTCAGTACTGTCTCTAAATATTTTTGACATAAAACGACGACCACGCCGACGACGGCGCTTTTAATGTAATCCAGCCATGAGAGCGACACAACAAAGTAGCCGTAAATTGGCACGATATACAGAGTTACAAGGTATGACTGTCCGGGCTGTCAAATGTGTGTGACGTCACGCGCACCCATTCTTAATATGGGAAAATAAAAGTGTTTATATTTATGTAAATTTATTCAAAAACTGTTTTGAACATGCTGCTCTACTGCCTCCTCTACCTCTTCCGCTACCTGTTCTTCCGCTTCTTCAGGCCCAGGATTATCTGCGCAGCTGGTGTCCACTTCTTTCGATCTATGTAGGTACATATATAGATTTTCTTTTCATTATTTAAACAGTAAATTTATAAACCTATAATAACCTATCAGTTTTTATATAGAAAATCTTAACATATGTATACAAACTCTACAGAAACTATGAAACTGTAATTTTATTTATAGTAGGTATAGATAAAGTAAACCCAAACCTAATGCATCGCGGTACCAAACGCTTTGCTTCAGCAAACCTTTCGGCAACACAAACTGATACGACCAAGCAAATTTGACCAAATATAGTATGTGTGCAATGCATTAGGTTTTAATATCTGTAATATTGATTTGATTACCTTTCATAGGAAGCTAAACACTCCTCTACCAGTTTCCGCTGCTCCCGCTTCTCATGCTTTTCATCTCGTCTAAATTTACTGATGTTTGCAGATTCTGGCAAATTTTTTGTCAGCACAGCGTCTTCCTTTAAACGCCTTTTATTTACAGGCACATTTAACAGCACATCTCTTAGTGTCCAGTCACTTTCTGTGAAATGTTCAGAGCAAATCCGCGCAGTTTGCACATTAATTTTATGCTTTTGTCCACAAGCACTAATCCACTGTTTTCTCACTTCTAAGTCTATAGGGAAACGAAAAAAACGAAGCGTCTTTTCACTTGATTGCCGTCCCTGATAGTTTTTACAACCAAAAACAGCGCACTTAACCATTTTCACTTGATAATTTGATACCTTTTATTTAAAATAATGAATTTATTAACTTTTTAAAACACTGCTTAAAACAACTTCCTCTTCTGTCAATAACTCGATTCGAATGACGCGGAGGTATTTTAGCTATTTTCAAAATGGCGATTCATGGGTCTGGGACAGTCATACCTTGTTACTCTGTATATCGTGGTAAATTGGTTGCTGTCAAAGATTCGAATATATGGAAGTCCCATATACTTAACACAATGAGAGCGACTCGACAAGTTGCCAACAAAAAGTTTGGGAAAATCTCTAAATTAGTCGCCAACATAATTGACATTTCTGTGTGGACAGTGAATAATTGACATTCATGTTATGTGGATTTGGTTATTTTTATAAAGAATAGCAAATTAAAAGATTGTAGTAAATAAACTAGTTATTAAAAACTTTAATAAAATTAATTTGTTTAATTAGTTTGAGAAATTATGAGTTTTGAGGAGGAATTTATAGAGAAAAATGGGGAAAAATTTATGCTGTACGATAAACGTCATCCCTTGTATGGCAATCTCATCTTCTTTTTTTTAGCTTTTTCTTTATGCTTTTACAATTTTAAGAAAGCCGCATAAGCTATACTAAAGATTTTTCTTAGTTCTTTCCTTGTTTACATTTCTTTTACAATAAATAAAACAGTGACTGCTGTCCAAAACATTTGTCGAGTCGCGTCCACTGTGTTTTAAATGCGATATTGTTGCCAACTAAGTTGCCAACATTGTTGTGTCGCTCTCACTGTGTTTTGGCCTTAAGACTGTTTCCATTTTGTCTTTATTACATATCTCTGTATATTCGCATTTAAGTTATACGGGCTTGGTTCATCTTACCTCACGGTCCATTTCTACCCACCTTCCCCTACATATACAAATTACCTAAAAATTAAACATTAAACTTTCCCTTTTTTTCTACGTTTAACATTTTTATATTAATGATTTCATATTCTTTTCATTATAGAGTGCATTAGATTGTTCGGATGGAGATAGGGGTTGTTGGAAATGGTAAAAATTGGATGAGAAAATGTTAGTGTGGTTCGTTTATTATTGTCCGTAAGTTAAACGGTTTCTGTGGTTTTTCTTTGTGGTGCAGGAGCTATTTTGAATTTTGATTCTCTCGGTGCCGGAGTAGGCACATTCTCCTGTTTATGTTCAGGAAGTATTATTTTTTTTTGAGTTACGGGCTTTTGTGTTGTATTTAATATATGTACAGATAAACACATAGAATAAAGATAATTGAGGCAATTGTCAGGTACGACACTGTATAGTCGTGAATATGGTGATTGTTTATAGGATTTAAAGGAACTAATTCATGGTCTTGTTGGAAACGAATGGATTCTAGAAGTTTATCTAGATCCGTGTTATTCGAAAGATTTAACGTATGTATTTTTATATGCGATCCTATTGAGGAGGACGTCATATTTGATATTATACTGGAAATGTTTACTGTTGGGATAAAATGGAAATTGAATTTGGACATTTTTACGTTATGTCCTTGCAGGATGAATTCTTTGCTGCAAACATAACAACCGGGATTGATGTGCATTGTTCCTGTTCCTTGCAGAACTTGTGAACTAATGGAATTTTCGCAAATGATATCTATGTGGATGGAACCTTTTAGGGAGAAGAGCCAAGCGTTCTGCTGCGATAATTGCGTCCAAAAACAATCTTGTTCTAATGTTAAAATTTTACGTTTTTTATTAAATTTATCTCGCATTGATTTACCTTAGTATTTGCATTTAAGATTGGGGATGTGATCTGGCAGTAAAAGTGCGTATGATCCAACGTTGCGCAATTGTGGATATCATGTAGTGCTAGTTCAATATAGTGCTCACGATAGTAGTCTATTAGTATATATTCATTTGCTGGTTCAATATATATATGAACGATCCGTTAAGAAGTGTAGGTAATGGCATTACTTTGAATAATTGGTATGGTTCCTTGAATGGAAGTGGAATTCAGAGCTCGATAATTATTTTATTATTAAAAATATTTGCCGAAATTGTACTTAATTTGTAAATTTGTGATAAGATATTGTCTTTAGAGTTTATGGGAAGCATCGTTGAATTTGGCAATTCCTGTCTGATGTTCAATAAGAGTTCTTCAATTTGTCTAGGGAAAATGAGTGTAGGATGAAATTTTCCATGCCTTGAATCTGTTAACAGATCTATTAATTCCGGCTGGGTATTTTTGTATCTGAATGCCATTAACGAAACCAGGGAAAGAAGTGATTCAGTTTCAATGGATATTTTGTTATCCAATGTTCTGTTTTCCATTAATGATGTAGCTATCTGTATTGAAATTAACTTTTTATGCATAACCATGAAATCCTTTTCAATTGCGGCTTTAGTTTTGTTGAAAACATTTGCGGTTGCTTCGACTATCGCAGTTTGGCTTTTCATAAGTGATAGGAGGGAGTTTTGGTTAAGGGTGAGATTTCAGATTTATTCATCATATAGCTTGGCATCATCTTCGTCTAATGTGCTGAAAAGAGCTTTAGAGATTGAGCCTATAGCATTGAAAAGTGCTCTTTGTTTTCTATTTTGGGTCACAAGTAACATATTCTTATATTCTATGTTTGCTAATATAAGATTTATTTGTAACAAGCAACGTACCGTTACAAGTGTGGCTCAAAGCTGAGTGTTTGTCCAGTTTCCGGCAGGTCGCTGTAATTTGTTGGGCTATGAACTGGATGTTGTTGAATTCTGTTTTAAAATTTTCCAGGTCGTAGAATGTCACTAATTTCCACTCGTTGGTGTAGAAATTGGCTCTGCCAATTTCCTCAAAGTAAATGCCTGCAGTAGCATTCAGCTGATTGACTTCTATCCCTGAGCCGTAGACGAAAGGGAAACCTGGAAGATGATATTGTATTATTCGCTTGGAATGAAGAGGATGATGAAGTTGTTGATATTACTCTGAGAAAAGTTTTAAGTCATTGTTGTGGACTCTTTTATTTTTGTTGTTGACCTTTGTGGTGGAATTTTCGGGAGAATTATTCTCCATTATCTCATTCGGACCTGACCATAGTGGTGAGAATTTGTTCGAACTCTGCTCTTAAGTAGGACTTTATCGCCTACCATAAAAGATTTTGGACGGAGCTTTTATCGTTTTGCAATTTTTATCTTTCCTTGTTTGCCATGGCTATGTCTTTAGCTATTTTGAAGCTATGCTGTAGACGTGCTTTTAATTCGTTTGCATAATTGTCGTAATTATAGCAAACGGTTGGAGAAGATTTTAAATTATTCGGGATTTCGGCTGGGAATCCGTATAGGAGTTCGCGAGGAGTATAATTAGTACTCGAATGAGGAGTGGTATTGTAGACAAACATGGCATAAGGAATCCATGTATCCCAGTCTTGTGGATCTTTTGTTACATAAGATCGGAGATATTCCGCTAAGGTTCTGTGGCTTCTTTCCAATGCACCATTTGTTTGAGGGTGATATGAAGTAGTTTTAAGTCGCTTTATTCTTAGTAATTTAGATACCTCGGTGAACATGCCACTTATGAGGTTAGAACTATTGTTGTCGTGAAGGCTTCCGCTAATGTCTTAGACTCGGTGTCGACTATTGGAATAGCCTCAGAAAATTTTGAGATGTCGTCTTGAAATGTGAGGAGATATTTATTTCCAGAATGTGATATTGGGAGAGATCCTACAACATCTAGGTACACTCTTTCGAAAGGTTTGAAGCTAATGCTCGAGATTTTCATTGAAATTTTAGGGTTACTGGATACTTTGTTTACCTGACAAAGTTTACATTTCCTTACATATTTGACCACGTCGTCTGACATGCCAGGCCAGTAAAACTGTTTTTTTATTCTTTTAATAGTACGGGAAACTCCTTGATGGCCTCCTGTCCGTAGTGAATGAAAATCTTTTAAAACTTGTTCGATGTCATTAATGTCGGACCAACTTGGAAGAATTTGCTATCTGCTCGACGATTCAATATCTCCAAGAAAAAATATAAAAGAAGATGACATAAAATGTACGGATGCATCATTCTTGCCAAACGAGGACATAAAAGAAATGATGTTTCTGTAGCGGAATCTTTGAGAAAGTTCTGGACAATTTGTAGAGTATAAAAATACAGCACTTGTCACCGCCAGGAGTCTTGTCTTATAGTGATTTCAAATTGGAGACCTTAAAATTCCCTTTTCCCATAACATTTGGTTCCGGAATTCCCTCAAAATGGAAGAATTCCCACAATCTGGCAACGCTTTGCTAGACGTATTTAGAGTCAGCATTTTTTTATTTAGTACGTAAGAATAATAAATTGTAAAATCACTGTCCATCAGTACCACCCTCCCTCCCGCAGCTCGAGTGTCGGTCGTTGGATGCTTGGGTGGGGGTAGTATGCTAACTGGCCTGTCGGCTGTTATTGTGTGTATGTATGCAGCTTGAAAGTTTTCAAATCTTTTTGTGATCTTTTAAAGTGATTTTATTTCTGGTTTTTTTTTATTATTTTAATAATTGAAAATTTTTGTTCCACACTAGTTATAATAAAGTTTCTAAAAATACTTTTAATTTTTTCTGCTTTGTTTTTTTCTATCTAAAGGTTTGTTGCGTTTTTTGTCTACTCGATTATCGTACCCTAGACAGGGCCGGAGCTGCCAATGAGGCGCCCGGAGCAGACTATTTTTTGGCGCCTCATTTTGACTAGTAAAAAGCAATTAAATGTGATATTGAATATTAAAATGTTATGGTGCAACTCTAATTAAACGGAATGCACCATATTTACACTGAAAATTAGACTTCGTTTTTAGCGGAAATGGCATCTGAGGCAAAGCAACTTAATAGTACTAAACTTCAGGTTAAGTTAAACATAAATACGGACCTAAGAATCTTTTTTTAAATATCTACATTATGTTCATTTCCACATAACCAAAAGAGGTATTCATTAATGTAACAAAATAGAAAATTGACAAGACAATTTATCCGATAATTACTAAAACAATCACGATAAGGAAATGCCCAGAAAGTCTAGTGGAAAGCGTGACCAAAACGTTCGCTTTTCAGTAAAAAAATAAATTACTAAGAATAACTAAACAAATTTCTGTATATATTATAAAAAAAGAAAATACAATAGAATAAAAAAACTGTAAATAAAACTAACAATTCATAAATATAACAAATGAAAGAAATAAAAAACTTCGGAAATCATGCAATGCATATAAAAATGAATGCACATCCTCATAATCTTAAGGTGCCATACAATTTACTCGCCGTGTCTTAATTTTCGCGAAATCATTAATTAATTCATCGCAGTTCCAATCTTAAATTAAAAGGTTAATCCAAGTTTTAAAGCTACCACGATATTTGGAAAAAGAGTTCCAAGCTTTCTCTCAACAATAAAATTTATGATTTCTTTCCTCAAATAATTACAAGTCAGTATATTGCTGTTATATCACTTTTGAATTTTCCGATGTCATGAATAAATTGGAAAATACTATTATGCTCTTTAATTTGCTCGAACCGTTCGAATATGGATAAAATAGCCCGATCTAAGACTTTAAAATAACATTCTACTTTAAATCTCTGTTGGGATCCATCCCTTCCCTCGTAAGAAAAATGTGGCTTCGTTCTCCGTGATCGTAATTCAGAGTGTCGTGGTAAAGTGCAAGGAACTTCCAGGGCACTTGCAATTATTTTAGCATTTTCAACAAAAGCCAAGAAGCTCTCTTCAGTTCTTAGATCTATTAAGAAGCCTTTCGTAGAATTCAGCAATTCCACCGAGGTTTTTAAACAGACATCGGGTCTCTGTAAGTACTTACTCGCTATATTTATTTTTTCTCACATTTTATACCATATCACAATAGATGAAATAAACTTGAAATTCGTTATTTTGTTATCTATATTTTCTGCCATGCTCTTCGATTTTGGGTCATCACTTTGTGATAGTTCAACCAAAGCTGCATACACATCTTCCATCTTCTAGACGGTGTATTAAAGGTCTTATTGCATATATTCTGCTCTCCCATCTAGTTTCACATAGAGGCTTAAGGGTTAAAGCCTTTAAATATTTCTTTAAAATCCCCCACCTACCCACAGAACTGGAAAAATAATCATAAAAACTTTCAATTATATCGAAAAACGAAACTGCAATCGAAGAGCAATGTGCAGCATTACTAAATTAATAGAATGGGAAGAGAAAGGCACGTAAAAAACTCTCGGCTCCAGGGATTTTATTCGTGCCTGCATACCGGAATGCTTCCACTTCATATTAGCGCCATTATCATACCTTGATCTCTGCAGTTTTCTAAAGGTATGCAGAACTTTTTAAGCTCATTCAATGCCAATAAAGTCAAACTTACCCCGTGATCTCTTCCGCTAGTAAGAAGCCTAAAAAATATTCTTTCACATTTATTTTATTATTTTTACAGTCTACTATTCTTACAATTAAGGATAATTGTTCCTTCCTGCAAATGTCTGGCGTTGTTGTGACTCAGGTACCTATTGCCCCGAATCACAACCACATAGTCAATATATCAATATATTGTCCTATACAGTATATTGATGTATTGCAAGTCCGATCCACTGAAAACAAAAAATCTTTCAAATCTAAATTTTCATTGAAAATTATTCAAAAGCATTTAAAAAGGCATTTGCATGTCGCAACAAAATGCAATTTAGCATAAAATTGCATTTCGTTATCAGTCATGTACTCTATTCACACGGTATACCTACCAACATACAGTGCACATCATATTTCATTTACTTAGTGCATATGAGAATGCATATAAAATAAGTTGCATTCTTTTACGTACGATCTTGGATCGTCGTGAGAAAGCAAAAAAAGAAAAGAAGCTTTTCACGAATACGTGGGTACCTGGGGGCAGCAAGCCCAAACCTCGGGGAGTTTTTCTTTGCAATCCGTTGAAAGCAGAACCTAAAAGAATATTAGAGAACGCTTCGAGTAATCGTATAATTATTAAACTTTATTATTATAAATAACAAGAATAAAGTCCTGTAGTTATTACAGTAAAATTGTACGTCAGTGTAATAAACAGTGGTATCCTTTATTTTATTTTTTATAAAATTTGGGCAATATCACACATAAAGTTTTTTCTTATTTTCCCTTAAATCGGCGACCTATCTCTCCTTTGGAGCACGGAGGGGCGTAAAACATAACAGTGTACAATCTACATTAATCCAGAAATAGTTCGCGTTTTTTATTTTAGCTAATATGCTTCTCCTCACAGTATTGGACAATAACTTTATTAATTCATTTTGAATATCCTTACTAAGATATTTGTTTTGCGTTTCCGATTTTTAATTCTACGCAAATTTACTGCTAAAACTAAATCAAATTTACTAACTGTGTCTAGTAACTTCAGCAAGTTACCACTGACACTATCGTACAGAATATCAAAATTGCCCGTAAATGATAAAGACTGAGAGCATAACTTCAGAACAAAAATTATGAGGTGTATTAGAACATTTCGCCAATGCTCAATTATTCCCTTAGACATTTTCTTCTGCATTTCAGCGCCTACGGACGGTTTTACCTGTTTTTAAGCTTCTAAATCCTTCTAAATCCCTCCAAGTTTTGAAACTTGACACATGAAATAAACTATTTTCATGATCTTTCAATTGCCTACATAAATGACGCCAATCTCTATAACCCTTATTAGATAATGAGTTACTTTCTCTATTCTTTGCAGAAACAAAATACAGTTTCTTCCGAAATTGAATATATTAACCATGGTCTGTCTCACCGTTCGTCATAGACTCTGGTAAAACTGAGAACTAAATTTTCTTTTTTTAGTGGTAGGAAAATCAAAAGGTTTTATTTGGATTGGACCTTTTTCTGGTAAGAATTACACCATTTTCTCATTCAAAGTGGGCCATTTAAAAGGATCCCCGAAATCATACTCAAATCCTGACTCCTTGGTTTAATTTTGGTTACCGGGTGGTACCATATGCTGAATATATATACACTTATATTTGAATTTACCTCAATTTCTCCGGCTGATGATGTTGAAGCACTTGTATTGGACCGTTTACAATAGTATACACAAAAATTTGTAATACGTCGATTGTTTTAATTTTAATTCTTCCAAGCGCTTTCGTTTTGTTCTATAATCACTGCCCGATAACTTTTTCTTCAAAATTGGGGAATTCATTTTATGGCACTAATATAAAACAAACAAGCAAAATGACAATATGCTATATATAATATTGTTGAGCTAAACTTAATTGGATACCTGTACTCATGCACGCAAGCCAATGAAATTGAAAAAATGTTCGATTACTTAATGAACATAAAAAGTTTGCTGAATATATTTACGTTAAGAGTATTAATATCTCTTAAGAGCTAGGTCATACATTCATATGTAACAAACGTATGCAAAAAATTTAAATGTCCATGCGTATGAACAAGTATGAACGTTTCTGTCAACAGTATTACGTCAAACCAAATTCTGTTGGAGCAGAATTCATGGAGCAGAATATTTTAGTACACCATGGCCAAGTAATAAGACACGAACTTTCATGTGTACAGGAATGTTCGTTAACTTTGCTGCTTAGCTCTTTATGGAGGCGCAGCTGCTGCGAATGAAAATAATGCACCATATGGTACGAAGTTTGGTATGCTCAGGCTAGGCAGACGCAGAAGTATAGAAAAATGGGAATAAATAGAATAATGTAGTTATGAAAACAGAATTGAATTCTGTTTTGTTGAGAGAATATAATTTGTAAGCAATTTGTTTGAATGGGAGATCCTTTTTTAAGAGACCAAGTTTAGATAATTATTAGATATATAGATATGTCCGTGGACAATTTGGAGTTTAAATGTGACTTCTTTCTCTCTTTAGTATAGTATGAAGAAAAAGGACGTTCATTCATTGTTTTTCCATGAATACTTTTTTATTTAAAGGAAAAGTATGTATATATGTATATCGAGCTGGAGAGTTAATAACTTAAGAGATTTCTTTCTAAGTTCCAGAGTACCGATTCAACTCTGATTCTTAAGAAAATTGTACATTATAGTATACGAGATTTATCTCATACTTTGCTATATGTGAAAAGAATGTTTTCGAATATAAAATATAATTTTTTTTTTCAAATAATTCCTCTTTTTAAAAAAATTAACTTGAAATTTAAAATCGCACATTTCGCTCGCATTTCCGCTCTCATTTATATGGCGCCCCAAATATTTTGCGCCCGGTGCAGCTGCTCCATTTGCACCTATGACAGCTCCGGCCCTGACCCTAGATGATATAATCGGGTATACTAAGTTAGCCATTCTGTTTTTAATTGAAACGTATAGAAATAATGATGGTAGACAAAGTGAATTGGACACCCACACATGATAAAAAAATTTATTTTGCTTTTTGCATTTCCGTCTGTCCGTCCGCACGATTACTCAAAAACGCGTGCGATTATTCCATTTAAAAAAAAACCGCCTGTGAACGCGTCGACGTATAGAGGTAAAATTTTGTGCACGGCGTTTTTATCAAAATAGAATATACATTTTCAAATATGGTCCAAATCCGGCAACCCGTTTTTGGTGTTGGCATATAAAAATTTAGCTTTTTTACGTATAACTGTTAAAACAGCCAGTCCTAGCATTTTTATTGTAGGTACACTGAGAGAAAAAACTTATGTTAAGCCATCTAAATGGTCTTGGTCAAAAAAATTTATATGGGAATTGAAAACGTACATATGTAAAATTACACTAGCAATTTTGTCTTTTATATATACATAGTTTAACCTTAGAAAACTTGGATAAAATAGCTAAAAAATAATTGTTATTTTGCCGAAGTTTTATTTGCGAATATTTAGCCAAGATTTGGGAAATTCTCCTAAAATCCAGTACATTTAAGAAAAGTGGTTCGGTGTAAGTTTGCCTAAGTAATTAGGGTAATTTTCCAAATGTTTTGGATAAAATTTTCTTTAAAATGTAGGTAAATTTCCATGCACCGAGAGAAATATTTGGGTCAAGATAAATAAAACGCGGGTCAATCCAAATATTTGTATATTTGATTTTGCGCCTACAATAAAAATATTTGATCCAACATTTGGAACATATTTTTTTCAAATATCCACTAAAAATGTACGAAAATTGTTAAAATGAGCAATCTTGTTTTGAATCAACTAAAAAGACCTTCTCATTACAAAAGCCCCATATATTCGATTTGAACACGTATAGTTTTCAGTTCAGAAATTTTATAATTTTTCGACCAACGATTTATATGGTTGATTCAAAAATAATAAAGTTTTTAAAATGAAAGCTATACCTGTTTGAGTGAACTTTTAAACCAAAAATTTATACAGGCAAAAAAGTAGCACTATTTCCACATAATTAAAGCTAGTAATCGAGTGCGCCAAGAAGTGGAATAGATAAAAGTTCGTCTGTTGATATTAATAAAAGGTCATATTATATGAAAGAAACAATTTTATTTCTAACAAAGGAGAAACATAATATTCGGTTCAAGTTTTATATGAAATTTTAGATTGTCTTTATTTCTAGAAAAACCGCGGTCTAACAAAAGACCCATACTTAATTTTATTTTTCTTTTTCCACTTATGTATATGTCCCTGCAATATTTAACCTGTTACTTGGTATGATAACTGCGTTTAGTAAAATTGCCAGGATGTTTTGACGGCTATCTAAAAATCTTTAATATTAGATAAATGTTTTTATCTGATCAGAACTGAATTACCTTCGTTCGATACATTATCCAACTTGAGCAAAATATCAAGGCTCTCCTGTCCCGAATTTTTTCTTTATAGTATGACACTATTTGCTTTACAAAATTTTCCCATTTGGAGACCAATAAAGCGTCTTTCCCGGGGAATAAAGTTTTAAAATCACATGTTTATCTGTAGTACGGGAAATTTATATACTTAATTTATATCTTTTATAATATTTCTTACCAAACTTATTGCATATTCCGCATTTTTAAGTAAAGGCCAGTCTTTCAAAATATTTACTTTCCGCAATTAATGCCAAAACTTACTTTTAAGATGTTCGAAAATTCCTTCCAATTTACATAATTTTAATAATTCCAGTAATTTTACGTGCGACTCAGTCACTACAATAAAATTGCAAGCACTTTCACTATTGTCAACATTTGGAATTAAACTTTCAGAGTTCTCATCACCCATTTTCAAGAATTATTAAAATACGCGCAATCCCAGGGCACAGCACAAACATAACCAAACAAAGACGCACTCGACTACTCACACTGAACATGAACAAAGGTGTACCTTTCATTTTAAGATTTCGAGAACGAGTTAGGGTTGGAAAAAAATCACAGTAGAGTTAAAGCAACAATAAAATATTCGATTTAGCTATGCGGCATTTCATTAAAGAGTCGAAATATTTCACGCAAAAATAATTTATGCTCACTTTGACAATGAATGGTATTTGGTTCAAATTATTTTTTCTTGACACAAAAATATATTTCTAAATAGAATAATTTTCGAATCAACTATAGAATATTCAATGCCATGAGTAATATATGATTGAATTGAACATGTTTCACATTGTTAAATCGTTAATATTTTTCAACAATGCATATTTTTACGTATTCATTCGATAATATTTGAGGGAACAATAAATGTATTTGACTGAAGCAATAATTTCTTGTATTAACAATTTTTTTGCTAATTTCCTTAATTTTTATTTTAACAATCACGTTTATTTGATTTAAAACTAGTGATTTCTCTCAGTGTGGTCATGGTATGTTTTTCCCTCATTCTATATTTAAAAATTTATTCAAAATTTTACAGCGTGATTAAAAAATTGTTATACACACTAATGCAATCATTTTTAGGGATTTACGAGATTTAAGCGTTTTTAACTGGTTATATGTAAATAGCTCATCTGAAACGTAATAACATTTTCTAAAGGTAGGTATTGTAGGTATACTAAAAACTTCTTCAGAATATGAAATTGTATGAAATTGGTTGTAATCATTTTTACTGACCGACTAACTGTTCTAGTATAATATAGGCGAGAAACCACTGCAAAAATCAAACTTGCACAGACGGGTGTCCGATATCATAAGAAGTTGTCTTACAATTTTTTACTTGTCATTTTAATCAGGTTATTATTAATTTTTTTTAATATCTGGGACTTTTTTAACGTCTCTTACATTCGTGTATTTATATACGGCCATTCCACACGAACAATAGTATTTAATTTTAGTAGTTTGTTTAGGATTTTATTTTGAAGCTAGAAGCCTTTTCTATCCATGTATAGGCGAAAAGTGTCGTTTGTGGCTGCATTCAAATATTCAATTATTTGTGACATTTGTTAACTTTCTGTGTTTAAAATGTATTTTGTTCCGCGAATCTTTTTTCACATCCATTGTCCATTTGTAATTTTTCCTTATAAGAACTAGAACAAGGAAATCAATTGTCTGTGAATACGGTGCGCGAAGCACTGATGTGTTTGATCGAACCAATCACAATGAGGGCTATTAGAATCAAACACGCAAGTATCTATACAATAAATTATTTCAAGTTTTCTTTCTCCGTATTATCTTGGAATACTTTTGTAAAGATTTCCACATGCCTTCTACAAAATTTGTTTGTCGGTACAATTAATCCAGCACCATCTTTTAAGTTATCATATTGTTTCAACATGATTAAAATTTCACTCGGATCACTTCCGCATGGATTATTTTGTACCATTTGTTTGCTGCATTCGTTGCAAAATCTGCCTAAACTTTTAAAAGTTTTCAAAAAACAATAACAGCACAAAATATCTAAAAGCAGCATCATTTATTTCGGGCTTTTCAAAAGTATGTTCTGTTACCACAATTTCTTCTTCCATATACCTACGTAGGTAGTTGTTAACCTCATCCAACTGAGCTTGTGACGAAGAAATAGTATATGGGTTTGATTATATTGATCTTCTAAGACAGTTTTCCAGTCCAGTCAATACTTAAAATTTCATCTTCATCATTTTCACAATTAGAAAACTGGGATGAAAAGAGGAATTTTATTGAAATAATTTTTGCAAACAATGCCCCAAACTCAAATAAAGATGGATTACTTTTATTGCAATTTCTGCTTCATATATGGGGAAAAAAGATTTCAAGTGGATCCTGATTTAACTTTTGCATGTTAAGAAATTGAACATCTTTGTAAGATGATAATAGAGAATCACTTAAAGACAAAACTGATTTGATTGTCAATGCTAATCCATTGTGCTATCAGCCAGTGCACGGACAAGCCGATTTATGGTGAAGGGATCACACTAACACTCTGAAGCAGTAAATGGGCCGGCGCGTGGTGGGTGAGTTAATTAAATTAAGAGTGATAAGTCATTTGATAAGGCGTTCAAACCGGTGTGCCCCCGACTCATGACGCCTAGTGTGTGCTGGCTCTTCCATATCGCAGTTCAAAAATAGAAATAATTCCAAGATAAATTGAATACAGCTGAGTAATATATGTATAGGCTGCATTACTACAGAAAATGATTACTATTTATCAATGTAGTGGTCACTTAATTTAACTTTGTGTTCTGAAAAGTTTTCGTCGATCAGAAGTATCAATACCTTCAGTGAATAAAGGTGTAATTAAAATATTTAATATAGTTATTAACTGTGAAAGTTTGTTTGAATAGTTGCTTAAAATATACAAGTTTTAGCAAAGAATACTTACTTGGGGATAAAATTAACATTCTAAGCACAGAAAATCTGCTTTGCATTATTTTAATTTTCATCGTCTGACGCAGTAGTGGGTGAGTAGAGTATTTGGAATTCCACGTACGACAAATTTTTATAGAATCCGTGATATATTGGGCCCACCGGGTCAAGCATATCTAACAAACCGTTTTGCTTTTCCTCACTAATAGCTGTAGGCTGTCCATTTTGCTAGGAAATTTGCTTCACAAAGCGTGGTGCCTCCTCTAGCCAATTTTTAATTGTTTGAATGGAGCATTTGCATCAAGTTTTTTATAGAAAACGACATCGAATTCTTTCATATAACGAAGCCACTTCAGATCTTTCCATGGAAACTTTTCTCCACTTTAGTTTATCTCCTGCACAGGAGCAAATTCGAAAAAGTGAGATTTCGTCATTTTCTCTACTATGAAATTGTGCTTTACACCAATAGTGCGGATGAACTCATACCAATTTCGTGGATAATGGATGCTTATGGAAGTTTTATTCTTTTTGCGCTCTCTATAACTGAGTGATCGACATCACATTCGATATGTGTGTGTATGGCCAGGTGCGAAAAATTTGCGATCACCTGATACAGGTGCGAAAAATTTGTGATCAGGCGGCAACAAAATTTGTGTTGACATTGTAAAACTTCTTGTGAATGAAGGAAAGTTTTCAAAATCTTGGAAATATCACAACGGGAAAAATGAGAATGCCTGACTTACAAAATTAGACAAGGCTTACTGTTAACATTACCTGGAATGCATTAGTAATCAGTTCATGAACATACCTTACGTTAATCTGATTTCGGAAGGTAGGCGTAAGGTGTTGATGCATTGTATTTTTGAGCCAGGGAATACTTAGAGAAGGCCGAGGTAATGAATAGATATCTTCATTTGTGCTATTATCGAAAAGAGATAGAAACTGGTGCGGCTATATTTGCACAGGCTAGTTCGAGGGAGTGCGTCCAAGTCGAAAATGAGTCATATAAATAGTTTGATTGTTTTTCTAAGAACAATGAAGGAAGCAAATGTACGTGCAGCTGCAGATGGAAAATATTCTGATTTGTACATTATTTTAGGAGAAGAAGTAGATTATTTTCAGTTAAGTACGACATTCGAATAAGTGAAGACGCGTTTATTTTCCACACCTTTCTAAGAAAGGTGGAAAAGTGCTTCCCTTTACCTGTTAGTGAAAACAGAAAAGGCTGGATTACATTAAAAGCGCCGTCGTCGGCGTGGTCGTCGTTTTATGTCAAAAATATTTAGAGACAGTACTGAATGTATGAATTGCATTACATTACTCACGCCGGCGTGGTCGTCGACCCATCTCTAATCCTAAATTTCACGCTGGCGCTCCATTGCTGCCAATATGCCAGATCTAAATCTATTATGAAAAAACATGACAAAATGAAACTATATTTAAATTTCTGAAAATAAATGATTTTATATTAAAAAGTGTGGAAAGAAAATATATTTTTTAATATTATTTAAAATTTTATTGCAAATCGGCAGAGATTAAAGCAAATAACTCAACTGTAAAATGTAAAGGAAATTAAGATATGGCGCTGCCGCCCAGCGTTAATGTAACTTGCCCGGCGTTTTGTTCGGCGTTTGACGACGACGACGACGACCACGCCGACGACGGCACTTTTAATGTAATCCAGCTAAAAGAGTGCCTCTAGGGTATAAATTGGTCGCGTTTATGTGTTGACCAGACTGGTCCATTAAGACCGGTTCGGTACTTTTCTGTCATGAATTTATGTGCCTTTTCAACACAACCTACAATATACAAAATTTTGAATCTGTCATCTTTATAATCAATTTTGAATTATGGATATTCCACTTGCCAAATATTTTAAAATTTATCTTGTGAAGCGTGGACAAAGATTAAAAAAACAAAAAAAGGTTTTATAATAATCAACTAAGGTAAAGAATTAATGAAAAGTTTTTTAGGTACCTACCTACATAACTTTTTTTACTTTCCTCAGAGCACTTAGAAGATGGTACAATCGACACCAATATAATTTCCTGCAAAATTTAACACTTTCTATGCCTCCGTCGATTAGATCTTGCGGATCTCTCACTAGAAGCAATAGCCATTGGATGTTAATGTGGGAAACATATTCAGATCAACAATGGATCGAAGATTTCCGGCTGAACAAGAGTGTCTTTAGATATTTATGTGATGAATTGCGTCCTTTATTGATGTCAGGATGAAGAAATCTTTTTAGATGCCATGGAACCTCCCTCTCAATTGGCAAAGAAATTCGAAATCATTTAGCCTTCTATTTAAAAGATAATTTTCCAATGAAAACCAGAATACACAGTTAATTTTATACTGCAAGAATTTATTTAAAACAAAAAGAAATAAAACATCTATTTTCATTTTTTTTTCTTATGGTAATAAATTATCACATATCACATCATGTGCAGAATATTTAGATAATTCAGTATATAAGGCACAATATGTGAGATCTAAAACAAAAAATAAACTGAATAATTCATTGCTCTACATAATAGAGGTTTTGTGTATTATCCATTGCGAATAAATTTCGGAGGAAATCTCGATCTTCCTTCGACATTCTTTCGTCAAACTCCAGCTGGCGTAATTGAAGGCGCTCTTGCTCTTTCATAAAATCTTCCTGCAGACGAGCTTGGCTTTCTTCCCATTTTTCTGCAGCCTGATTGATGTTGAGCTTTCCCATATGCGTTCCGACCTAAACGAAATATAATTGTCAATAGAAGAAACGCGCACTTTGTTTAAATTTTAATACCACCACGATTCCTTATGCACCCTGAAGTCAATGAAGTCGTGGAAGAAGACTGTTCAGGAGTACTTTCACTTTGCTCGCTGGTACTCTCTAATTGCGGCTCATCTAAATATAGAAAAAAAATTGTAATTATAGAATTATGCTTATATCTATTTTACTTTCCTTGGTTATTGCTGGATTCCAAAGCGAAAGCAGAGCTAAAAGAGATCCTTGGCCGACATTCAAATATTTCATTCATCTTATCCATGTGAAGAAAATCAATTCTTCCAGAACCACTTTTACTTTGATTCTGCTTTATATTAAAATACTTTTCCTTTAATTTTTTTATTTAAGAGCAACTTGGTCCACACTTTTGTTTATATTTCGGGAAACTAATTCATCCGAATTTTTTTAAAAATTTCCCGATTTCTACACTTTTTCCCATCCATAAGTTGTTGAATTTTGTGCTCAATGCATAAATCAATTAAAGTGCATATCTCAATATATCCCCAGCGCTCCGTCATTATAAATTAAATATTTTTATCGGGGGGCTTGTTTTCTATTTTTATAAAACACCGACTCTTTTTGAGGTTATGAAATTGATTTTGGAGTAAAGCTAATTATGTGCTAGTATCAGACTGGTTTTGTAGCATTTGGTCCGTACCAAAATCAAGACCAAATAGGACTAGTTCGGTTTTTGTTTATCTGTGCAACCAAACTGGTTTTTTCGGTCTAATTAGACTGGTTTGGTTTGCACGTAAACGCGACCATTGAATGGTTCTTTCCAACCTTTCGGAAAGTTCAGGGGCTTAATAGTTCCGTACATTTTCCTGAGATGGCGGAGTGAATGCTTCCACAGAATTGAAAGCGAATGCTTCTTCTCACTTTCCGAAAAATTAGTAAAGAAGACTTTGACCTTACTGGTCATGCAGAGGTAAGGTGTGATAGCCACCTTATATACCCTCCCGTCGCGTCGTAGGACATCAATGCATTAAAAAAAGTGAACTGGGTATCAAAGCGTATTGCTTCCACACCTTTCATAGAATGTTTTCGGAATGCATCCGAAATCCTTCCGTTTCCCGCTGGGATATGAATTTTCATTTTGTCCTGGGCATAAGTCGCTGTGAAATATTAAATGTTTGCAATTGATACGGTTACGAGAGTAAAGGCTGAACCACAATAGCCGTAAAGGACTTTACGAATTTCAACGAGACTGAGGTTTACGTAAGAAACGAGTTCTTGACAATTTTGCCCGAAATAAAATCAAATGGGTATTTAATGTTTTCAATTTTAAAAAGTGGTAAAAGTGCAAAAATTAATAAAGGGAAGTTGATTTAATTGAAGATTTGTGCCTTCTATTAATTCGCAGTACCATTCTTGTTCCATTTCAGTTTTTATATTGCACTTTTAATTCATTTAATAATAATTTAATTGTATGACACATCGCGTCTGTAAGTAGTGAGTGACTCTTAAGACTCAACTACAATTTACGTATACGTAAGTAATGTTATTTACGTAAAACGAACGGGCTCTTTAAATTAAACAGACGTTCACAAATTAACTGTAACTCGTCGGAGAGGAACTTTCGTTAAGTTTAAATGCTAAATTGCAGTCAGTAAAGGTGCGGTTAGAATTGCTCATTCCGTAAGAAGGCGATGTGTCAAATAATTAAATTAATACAAAATGATTACAAGTGCAATGTAAAAATTAAAATGGAATAAAATTGGTACTGCGAATTAATAGAAGCACAATTGTTCAATTAAATCAACTTCCATTTGTTATTTTGTTTTTACCACCTTTTAAAATTGAAAAAAATAAATATCAATATCATAGCCCTTACGGAATGTGGTATCTATTTAGGATAAAAATATCAATTTTTCGTAAGTAAACCTCAGTCTTGTTCAGAATCGTAGGATCTCTACTTCAATTGTAGTTGAGCCTTTAGCGCCCTATACTTACGGAAAGTTTAACATTTAAACTTAATAAAAGTTCCCCTCCGACGAGTTAAAGTTAACTTGGGTACATCTGTTTAATGGGCGCATTCCCAACACTTAATTACCTTTACGGCTATTGTGTTTCAAGAATTCTGCATGTGCCATTTTGCGAGATATTTCAAATTGTGTTTTTCACCAATGTTCATTTGTGTTCCGTTATTATTGGTGGTCGATCTCCGCGCTGCCGAGCTATTTAAACATCATAGAGTAAAGAACACAAAGACGCAAGAATTTTCAAAAAATAAAAGATAGACCTGCTATATACAAATGTTATGTTGGTTCATGCAACACGCTCCATGCTTTGAATGAGTTGAATAACTTAAATGATAATATTTCTGATTAAGGCTGAATAAACTGCAAATTTAATCGAAAAATTCAACAACTTAGTCGATATTTTAAATGTTATTACACATAGTGTTCAGTCATGGGCGGTGACACAGCGCCTATAAAAAATCACTATCAATTGATAATAAATTTGCACTGAACTGCATTCCTGATACCATATTTTCTAATTAGATATTAGATGATAATAATCAAAGCGGTAATGAACCCAAAATTGATAGCAGAGACAAAAAGTTTACTTAAGAAAATTAAGTGACTGATTAACGTGAAGTATTTCAAAAGTTTTAGACTTTTTAGATATAATGTCCAAAATTCAACGAAGTGCTTTGCGGGAGATATTGGTTTCAAACTGGTGCGAAAATTAACTTGTAACATTTGAAATGTTTTCATACATAAAATTTTAAAGAGAGCCTTCACGAAAATAACAAAGCAACGAATTTCCGAGCTTTGGTAACTAATCAGCATTATCCCGATTAATTTAATATTCAGATTCGCGGAGCATAGATTAAAAATCCTTGACTTTGCGATACTTGTTTTAATAAAAAACCACTGTTAGTGGATGATAGAAAGACGAAAGGTATCCTTGTCCTTTCACGATATAATGCAAGTATTGACTTGGTATAAAAGGGTGTCGTAGAAAATATTGACGTTAAAAATACTGAAAATTAAAATGTAACCTAATCCCAAATCATTTTTTTGTAAAAGGAAACAATAAGTTTTATTTATAAAAGGTAAATAAGAGTTTACTTAAGAGATTATGAATTCTCATTAGTGGCTTATGATACGTTTCTTCATTTTCTTAAGTGACAATACCATGTTTCCTTAAAAGTCGCCATACTAATTCTTTGCATTTTGTTGCGTCCAAAGTAGTTTTCATCAACTTATAAAATAAGAAATGATTTTAGTGACATAGGCCTACAGGAAGAATAACAATCGCACCAAGCAAGAGCTCAGCATGGGTGGTGCCTAAACGAGCCGGAATCGCAAAATGTAGAGTTACAATAAAATTTATGAATCAATGTTTTCCACCCTTCCCGAAGTCTTAAGAAAAAATTCCAATTGAAGCAAATGCAGCACAGCACACTCAGAAGGATGCATGATTACTTGTGTAGTTGACTTGAAATCCACTTGAAACTCAAGTAGGCCTTTTGTTTGAATTAATTCCAATTACTTGAATTGAAATTTTCTTGAAATTTACCAAAAATTATAATAATATGAATTGTGAACAGTAATCTTCTTTTTGTTCATCTTTACCAGACATGAAAAATGTTCAAGTACTGCAGTCGTTTTTACATGAATTTTTTCAAATAAATTACGCGCAAAACTTTTGTGATTTACTTGACTCAAGTAAACTTGAAGTCAATGCGCGTTTACATGATATTTTGATTACTTGATCTCTACTTGATTTATACAGGTATGCATGCAAATTGTCCTTGCTTTTTCGGATGACATTAATATCCTATGTATCATGTCGGCATGGTATATAACAGGGGTGGCCATAACGCGGCTCTTGGAGTCGTGTGGTGTGGCTCTACTAATCTACAAAAACAAAATTTTTAACTTTAAAAGATTCAGTTTAAAATTAAATTTACCAGTTAACTAGAACAATTAGATCAAAGCATTTAGTTATTCTAAGGACATAACCAAAGGGTAAGCCAGCAACGCCTCGCTCAAATTAAAATCAGCGATGTCTGGGACCTGATGTTGGTAAAGCCGCAATTTTTTCTTAGAAATTTACTGGAAATTTTTTCCTTAGAATCCCAGGGGGAAACTAAATGCTTTGATCCGAAGAATTTAAAAATCCTATTTATACACACGCCTACTAATCTACGCATCTTATATGTATATTGTTTTCAAAGATAAATAAATGGCTCTTTAAAATATGCATTTCTAAAATGTGGCTCCCAAAGTTACTATAGTTGGCCACCCCTGGTATATAACGTATATTTCGAGTATGAAAATTCTGGGTTTGGTTTCTAACCATAAACGCACGTTATTATTGCGTGAGCGCAGCTAGACCCTGGTGGATTGGGTATGTGTTCTTCTAAGTGGAGAGAGGTATCGGGACTCACATTGCAAAATGGAATATAAAACTAGCACAAAATCGTTGTTGGCCGCTTTTCACTTCAGTACTACACGAATAAATTAATTCACGCACAGAATATAAATAACAATTCAATTTTATTAATTCAGCTTGGGTTCAACAAGTATAAAAAAGAAATTCTAAGGCGTAATCCAACATGCCTCTTTTTTATGTGCTATATGCTATATGCTATATATGCTATAGAAGACAAGATATTCTCGGTACGAACGGCGTCTGAAGAGAAAATTGTAGTGACGTCCCTCTGTTTTTACAATATATGCTACATATATAGGAAATTAGGAAAATCTTTGATATTTTAAAAAATTTGGCAACAGATTACTGGAATTGTGTATAAAATGAAAGATTTGAATAGTTTAGATGTTTTTTTTTATAAAGCTTTTACCATAATTAAGTTCAATAAGGCAAAAAGATGTACTTTCAAGTTCAAGTGAAAATGTAAACAGAAACAAAATTAGTGTTTTTATGCCATAAATGTATTAACATAATAATGATTTTGTAGCAGTAAAATATGTAATTAATCTTTTTTCTTTTTTACTGCATTTAACCTGTTTCGCCCCACGGTTGCGTTTTCACAACATGAAATGTGTACTGCCTGTGTACTTAAAGACTTAAAGTGTGTTATGCACATACTTTTCAACATTTTTGAATATGCAACATATTTCCTACTTTTTGGCGAAAAAACTTTTTACAAAAGTATTGGTTAACGGCAAAACAAAATTAAAACATATAACAAGCGTGTTTTTCACGAGTCCTTGAAAATAATTAAAATATTAAGTTAAACTGCAGAGTTTAAGTTAAATTTCTGCATATTCCACTAATATAAATAAGACTTCATATTTCGAGTTCAAATGCAAGTTTGTGTCATTAGCTGAATTCTGTTATTTTATTGTGAATGTTAGATGTTGCGAAAACGCAACCGTGGTACTAAACGCTAACTTTTTTCTCTATGTATATGTCAAAGCGGTACCGTTTTCTTCAAGAAACCGTCACGGAAATCGAAGCCTGAATAGATGAAAAGCAAGATCGTTATTTTACCTCTAGAGGAATATAGTGGAATCAATGAAAAAGAAATGTCGCAAGAAAATGATGGTGAGGGAGGTGTTGTTGATGAGTATATGTTCCCTCAGATGTAGCTGAGAATCTCGAAATAAATGCAGAACATTCCGACTGGATACAAATGACGAAATACCCCTTTCCCATTTGAAAAGCTAGACGTCACGGAAGGAGAAGTAAGCTGGGGGTAATGAATTAATCTTTTTTTTAATTTAATTTAATTTAATTTCAGTCAATAACGAGTTTCAGGAAAGCGAGAAGCTCAACCGTTCATTATTTCATCACACCACTTGATCTTTCTGAAGTGCTTTTAACCGACGGTGTAAACAATCTAATACTAGAGCAAAAAATATATATGCTGCTCAGAAAAGCTACCAATTTGCCCTTACTCTCCCATAAAAGATTTCTTGGAATTTTGATGATATCTGGCCACCATACCATATTGCTCCCCAAAAGAAACTGTACTGGTCTAAACGGCTAACCACAATGTGCAAAAACCCGAGCAATTGCTTTTCATAATAACAACCCACAATAGGAATAAGAAGCCGTTCGTCAAGTTTTAATTCCTTTCGTCAACTTCTGTCTGTACGCTCGCGATCGTACTTTGCATATGCAAATTTGACAGCCTGTGTAAATGCTATACAAATGTTAGTGATGCATAAGGAAGCATTCGTGATATTTTCAAGGCTTGCATATGCAAGGTTATGCACATGTGGTTTAGGCATAGATTTAGATTTAGATTTGTGAAGGGGTGTATAGGCGTGTATAGCTCAGCGCCATTGTTGTCGGTCTCCAAGAACCACTTGGAATGGTCTTACAAAATCCACTCTGGGTGTGATTATATCAGATATTGTCGTCACTTGCTCGAAGCATATCTGTTTTAAGATACTTAAATGACCAACCAGATCGCCTGGCTTTAACTGTTTCTCCGTTTGTACTCTTATAGCACTGGAGATCGCTTCCTTTTTCACCTGCAAATGCAGGAGTGCAAGGTTTAATAAGGCTTCCATGGCTGCTGTAGGACAGGTTCTCATGGCACCAGTTATTCCTAGACAGGCAAGCCGCTGGGTTTTTCGGAGCAGAGCGTCAGCCGTCTTTTGATTAGTTTTTGGCCACCATGCGAGGGCCGCATAGGTGACCATGGGTCTAACAACCGTGGTATACGTCCAGTACATCACTTTTGGCTTCAGACCCCATGCTCTGCCAATGAAGCGACGACACGTGTAGAGAGATCGCATCGCTCTATCCATCACTCTGGACAGATGCGAATTCCAGGTAAGTTTCTTATCTAGGGTTATCCCCAGATATTTGACTTCGTCTGAAAATATCAATTCCGTATTATCAAGAAGAGGAGCCGTTAGTGAAAGCTTCGATCTTCTTGTGAACGGAACGATTACCGTTTTGTTGGGTTTTATGCTAAGGCCTTTGTTTAAACACCAAGTGCGGACTTTGGTGAGGGCTATTTGTTTAGGCATAACACTCCTGCCTTTGATTTTAAAGTAATTAGAAACGCGTTGACCAGGAATATGTATTACAACATAGAGTCTGTTCAGAGCAACACGCTATAGTGACTATAGTCACTTTTTGCGTTCTGAGCAGCCAAAAAGTAACTCCCCCCCCCACGCTTTTGACAGAAAAATGTGTTCAGAGCGGACGCTATAGTCCCTATTGAAGTCACTTTTCTTGATAGCACTCGGGACTGCTATCAAAATAGTCACTTTCGTGTTTGAATGTGTGAAATGTCAAAGACATTTAAAATTGGAAGTAAACAAAACTAAAATGACCGAAAAGAAGAAAATTATTTCATTGTTGTTTAGCAGAAATGAGGAATTAAAAAATCGTTTAAATATTGCCGGAGCTACTGTTTTAAATACCGTAAATAAAATCTAATTTATTTTCTTTTTATGAAGACATATTAATATTTAATAATATGACAGCGCTTTTATGAGGATTTCGATGGAGATGAACAAATGGAAGAGAAAATATTATGCTTAAAGAGTAGAATCAAGGACATTCCGATGAACAGATCTAAGTAGATACTACATAGAAAGAGTGGTAAATAGACTTACGACTTCTGCGTTTCAATAGAATTTTAGAATGAATATTGAGGCGTATGAAGTTTTGCTGAAATTAATCACCACGGCTTATAGGGAAATGTACCCAAATCTTGTATATAATCTATCGATAAGTAGCTTTTGTCTGTTATATGAACTTTAGCGAATCAAGAAGCATTTCTGTAAAATAAATAAATAATAATCAGAACTACGAGGGAACTGTAGAAGGTCATAAAGTACGCGATGACATGAACTTTGGGATATGCCGCGTGGAAGAATTGATTAGAATTTAATTGTTAATAACTCTTTAAATTCAAAGTAAAATTTTATTATCAAACACAACGATTTCAGTATTTTATTTTTAAATTACAGATTAATTGCACAGCTTATAATTGCTTTGTCGTTTCCACGTTCGACAGCTTCCTCTATTTCCTCTATTACCTCTCCAACAATAGGGACTCTTCCTATAAAATATTTTACATAAAAATACTGAAAAGAATTTATTTCTTATATATATTAATTACCTGATGACATTCCACTAAACAAATATATTTGCCCATAATTTCCGACAGCTAAACTACTTTCTTTCTCCATTTTAAGTTACGTATTTTCACTAAAATGTCAAACACATTAGAAATTAGAAATAAGTAAATAAAACTAAAATGGATGTAAAGAAGAAAATTATTTTATTGCTGTTTATAGTTTTAATTTGTTGAAGTCCCAATTTACAAATTTAATTGAGAAAAAACTGAGTTTGTTTTCTGACCGCTTTTTTTCGCTATTTCTCGTTCAGAGCAACCAAGTTGCTTTTTTACGCTATTGTCAAATTCACAGAGTCACTTCAAAACGCTTTCGAAGTCACTATAGCGTGTTGCTCTAAGCAGACTTATAGATTCAAATATGAAATTCCCCAATAATAACCCCATAGACCGTTATGATAAATTTTATAAAGTGAGAGTTTCGATAGATGAATCTATGTGACCCTAATACCCTAGGCAGACGGGCAAAATCAATGATCATTCGCGTAATTGAATTTTTCAAAAATCGGTTTACCATTGAATTTTAATTTTAATTATTAAAAATGTGCTGTCAATTACATACAAAAATTGACAGGACTTTCGTTTTAATCAACAAAACCTTGGGTAACTTGATTTTTGAAAAAATCAATTACGAATCATTGATTTTGTCCGTCTGCCTAGGGTATTATTACATGGTCGACATAGTGCCAAATGTTCATAATTGTGAAACTTTTTCACTTTGGATATAAGCTTTAACGATTCACTCGATTCAGAGCCAACGAATTTTTGTTTTTTAACTGGTTGATTTTTTTGTTTGCTCTTTTGCTCTCGTCACAGGCTGACTACTTTGACCCGCCGTTTTCTTTCGTTCACCAATTTCGGACAAAATTTCGCTAAAGAAACTTCTAACGTCCGTTCACATTGGTTCTGTTTTGTAACGTGTTTATTATTTCGGAGAAGTTTATCCGACGAATACTAGCGTATCCATAAAAGGTCGGTCAGCTTTATTCTGTTATCAAGTTTATTATTATTTCTAATCCTTTTTCTATATATGTATATGTTTATTTATGTTTAGTGGGAGCCGGATCGAATTTTAAGATACCGTATTTTTTCGAATCAAATATTGTACCACTGATGTTTGAGGAATGCCATGATTGATAGTGACGAAAGTTATCTATTCAAATTTGAAATTGGTATTATGAAAAACTACAAATTATCATTATTAACAAAACGAAATATACCTATACATGTAAATTATTTGCTTAAAGAAAGCTACTAACATATATATATAGAAATATAAACGGGAAACGTATTTAAACGTATTTAAAGAAAACTAATAATATACGAGTTAAGTTTTGTTTGCTATTCAGGTAAGTATAATTATGGTTCATTTACGTGTTGAAGATGTGTACGTATTAACGTGCTTTTTTTTTTTTTTATTAAGCCAAGCTCAGGGGATACCCTATGATGCAAAGCACAGCATGGCAGGAAGGAGATAGGGCAAAGATTAGGGGATATGAGGAGAGTGGCGGAGGTGCCGATGTATGTCGCCCTTAAACTTCCGCAGATTGTATGCCGGAGGAAAAACAGAAGATGGTAAGCTGTTCCACATTCGCACTGTTCGGGATAAAAAAAATCACGGAATTTGACTGTACGGCCGAAAGTAATTTGAAGGGTTAAAGGATGTGCGCGGTTTGCAGTGCGAGTATTACGTGCAGGAATCATTCTACAAGGGATTAGACTAGATATTTCATCAGAACATTGACCATGTCTATAGCGATAAAGGAGCGAAAGGCATCCAACATTGCGGCAGTGCTCGAGTGAGTCGATATGACAAGTTATTGCCAAATCGCCTATGAGCATGAAGGCTCTCTTTTGGACAATATCCAATGAAGCTAAGGCTGTGCGACCAGCCCCGGCCCATACATGGGAGTTGTATTCCATTCTAGGTCTAATGTAGGACTTGTAGAGCAGCGCTAGATTTGAAATATTTCTTACACCTTTTCAGAAATCCAAGACATTTCGATGCTTCTTTGGCAACAGAGAAGATGTGATCTGTCCAGTTTAACTTACTGGAAAGATTAATGCTAAGAATGCTTAGTGATGGTGAATTAGAAATTAATGCTCCATCAAAAGAAATGGGTGTGGTTAAGATATGATCTTGTTTTAATGAGATGAGACAGCTTTGGGTCTTAGATGCATTGAATTCGACGCGATTCGCTTTGCCCCAAGCGAGGATATTGTTGAGATCGTTATTCAATGATCTAGTCATGCAATCTCGTTTAACACATGCGGCATTCCCCCTGGATTCCGCAAGAGTGTCAAAGGAGTAAGCGAAATCAAGAGTACTGTCATCTGCGAAACTATGGATGGGATTGAAAGTAAGGGAAAGCAGATCATTAATGAAAATTAAAAAGAGAGTTGGAGAGATAACAGAGCCTTGAGGCATACCGGCATTTATGGGATGCGGTTCAGATGTAACGCCATCTAATACAACACGTATTTGGCGACTAGATAGGAAACTTTCAATCCATAATAGAAGAGGAGGGGAGAGACTAAGTGCTTTAAGTTTGGCTAAAAGGGCTGGATGCCAGACTCTATCAAAGGCTTTTGAAATATCTAGGGCAACGATTTTAAACCCACCAAAATTGTGAAGACTACGGTTCCAACGTTCCGTAAGAAAGGTCAGCAAGTCTCTAGGTGAGCGTCCAGCTCGGAAGCCATATTGGCAAACGTTGATGAGATGGTTAGTTTCTAGATACTTCATTCATTTTGAGTTAATGATAGATTCAAAAACCTAGAATCGAAGTGATCGCAATTGGTCGATAATTTGAGGGATCGCTACCTTCTCCTTTCTTGGGAATTGGCTGAACATGAGCTAGCTTCCAAGCAGTTGGAAATTTTCCTGTCGAATAAGACAAGTAGAATAGTTTGCGCAGAGGTTTAGCCAAGGATGAGGCACAGCTTTTAATTAACAGAGGCGAAAAACCATCAGGCCCTGCGGCTTTGGAGATGTTGATCCGCTTAAGGACCCTGAACACATCCCTCGTACGAACGTGAATTGGCTCTTGCCCACATTCACACGGGCGATGCAAAACAGGTGTTTGTGAAGTTGGTGGAAGACGAGAATTTGAAGCGAATCTAGCAGCTAAAATATTAGCTTTATCCAGGGAGTCAACAATCACGTCACCATTATTAAGATGTGAAGGTATAGAGGAACTGGTGAAGTTGTTCCTGATGGTTTTGACCAGGGACCAGAAGCCTTTGATACTTTTGCGGATTGCCAAGATTCGTTGTCTAATATTCTGGTCAAAAAGAAATTTTTCTCTCTGGATAATGGACTTGCAGGTGTTCCGTGCAGTCTTGTAGACTTCTTTCATTTCCGGACATGGATGCAATTGATAGGCGCGAAAAGCAGACTCTTTCGCTTTTATAGCTTGGTTGTACTTATCGTTAAACCAGGAGCGATCATGCTGTTGTTGAGATCTGCTGTAATAATACGGAATGTATTCACGCATGCCAAGATTTAGTATGTTACTAAATTCTAATGTGCATTCATCAACATCCCTCAAAGCAAAACAGACCGACCAATCAATTTCTTTAAGATACTTATTGAGACTTTCCCAATCAGCATTCTTATAGTGCCAGAGAAGCCTACTTGTAGGTGGAGCAGTTGGGCGGCACAGGTTTGAGGTGATAAATTGAGCCGTGAATAAACAATGGTCTGAGGGGAACCGACTGAGATGGAATATTTTTCCGGATGAGATGTAAAAAACAAGTCGAGTAAATTAGCTTTATCTCCAGCTGTATCGGGAATTCGCGTTGATGCATCCACTAGCTGTTGTAAATTAAATGATTCACAGAAGAGTTCAACGGAACGGCCCGCAGGACTTGTGGTAGAAGAATGTCTGAGCCACGGTATATTATGAACATTAAAATCACCTGCCAGGACGATTTCGGAAGAGGGGGAGACACAAAGCAAATGATCAATATTGTTGGAGATATTGTCAAATACGGATACCGTGTCGTCATCAGACATATTTGGGCTTCGATAAAGGAAACAGAAGTATATGATGTGCTTGTGAACCTAATCCAGATATAGTTAAACTCTGGATTGGCAGAAGGAAAATCTTGAAGAATGGCAAAGGCCACATCATTTCGAATATATACTGCGATCCCTCTATGCTGAGAAAAAAAAGCACGAAGCTGTAACCAGGGACGTGATACTGATTAATATCAGCATCAGAAACGACCTTGGATTCACTTAGAGCAAGAATTGCCGAATTTTTTGAGTTAAGGTTAACAATAGCGTTATGCCTACTGCTGCTTTCAATACCCCAGACCGTGCAGTTCAATGACCACAGCTGGGTGCACCCGGATTGCTGATCAGTGAAAAGTGCTAATGCATTTGCACTGATCACAAATGAAGAGAAGGAAAGGAAACGTTACCGTGCTGCTGTCTTATAGAATGTTGATAAGGCATAGAAGAGCCCTTCACTTGGCGGATAAAATTTATTTTGGTTATTTACTAATTTAACGGTCGCGTCGGAATTTAAATAATTATTGTAATTGATTAGATTGAAAATGTTTAGCACAACACTATCACTTGTCTTAAATTAATTGATTGGATATGTTAGCTTGATTTATTTGATCTACAACACGAGGCAACGTCCGATCGGATTGACTCCACGCTTACTCCTGTTTGTATTGTTCTGAATTGTCGTGTTTAAGGTGATACATGAAGATATCCCAGCAAACATTACGATACGATATCGAATCGAACACGATTCGTTAAGGTGAACTAAGACTTCAATCTCGAAGTCGTTTTCGATTAGATATCAATCCGAAAAAGAAAAAAAGGAATGCTATATCGAATCGTAAAACCGATTCGATTACGAGTCGCTTTATCGTAATTATCTCGAACTTTTTGAATGTATTTTGGTTGCATATAATAGCCTTATATACTCGAGTTTTCTTTGAAAAAATGAATCGATATCGAAACGGGTCAACGAGTTATTATTACCTTAGACAGAATATCTTCATAATGATTTCATTTATCATTTTCTTGAAGTAAAATTAAAGGAAATTGTTGTCGTTGACGGAGATAGCATGATTTTTGCTGACAATAATAACACCATTTAACCTCTGACAACACCACCCACTATCGCCGAGAGTCAGTCGCAGAAATGAAAAAAATTTCTGAAATGCGCATGAATTTCGCAACGGAATAAATTCTCGGAACTTACAATTTCTACTTGACTCTTCAGAGTAGGTAAAACTTCGACTAAAATGAATTAAAATGAAAAATTATCGAAATTCAGATCAGAAAATTGTTTTAAGTCAAAACTTCAGGTTTATCTTGGAGAAGCTAAGTATTTTCAAATTTTATTTACTTCCGAAACTATTTCTTTCCTACTCTTTACATCTTCGACAATTCTTCGCAAATGCAAAACTTCGAGAAATTGTTTGCTGCGGTGTTTGATCTGTTTTTACTATACTGCGTGGCGCTTGTGTGTGTTTAGTGGATGTATGAACCCAGTGTATACCTTCTACAGGGTGTTTCCTCAATGGTGGTCCATACAGCGGGAGGGATTGTACTCACCTAGGCAAACAAAAAATTGTATGGCAGGGGGGGGAGGGATATCGACCGTTTCGCAGTAACAGGGTGATTAAGAAATTATGCTAGGCTTTCCAAAAACACCATTTGGTTGTTTCTGGAATATAGATAGGCTTCAGCCAACTCCTCTTTGGGAATATTGACTCACTCACTCTCTTAGTGCATGCCGCTTTGAATTTTATTTGCAAGCAATTTCTTCCACTGTGGTCTGCTACTTATTAAAATATAAAATATTTATTTTAATTGTGTCACGGAAGAACTCTCTCGTCAGACACCTTTGAATATTTCCTTTGGCCATTCGGCTTGGTTCACGTCTAAGTGATATAGTAAAGCCTTGACCGTGTCTGGCATGTTTTGGGGCCATCTTTTCCTGTCTGACTTTGTGCTAAGCTAGTATTGTGCTCTTCTGTTGTTTTATTTTATCTTTTTTATGTTTATTATTTTTCTTTTCAGATGCTCTTTACCCTTCATGAGTAGGATCAATAAGTTTATTTACTCGTACTGATCTCTGCGAGGAGATCGATGATAACATACTGACTGTCGACTGAGCAACAACATAGAAAGTGAACTATTTTGGTATTTATTTTATGTTATATTTGTATTATAATGTACTTGAATAAGTTCTGGCTGATTATTCGTGAAAATGAATGCTTTATTTAAAACAGTTAGTAAATAACATATCCATGTCCATGTATTGTCGATCGCTAGCCACCTTTCTGGCAGTATATGACTTCCACGTTGGAAAAACGACACGTCTTTTGATGCTATCCAAGAATCGAAACATTTGTGGACATCTTCATAAGAATGGAAGTGCTGTACAGCCAGGCTAGGATTCATCGAACGAAACAGGAGATAATCGGAAGAGCAATGTCTGATGAATACGGCGGGCGGCATATAGGACTTCTCATTTGAGCATTTCTAAGTACGTTTTAAATGGTTGTGCATCATGAGGCCGAGCATTTTCAATCTGAAAAATCACTTTGTTGTGTATCTCCTCATATTGCGGCCGTTTTGCCTTCAATACTCAACTTAAATGCATCAATCGTAGTCGGTAGCGATCTCCCGTAATGGTTTCATCGGGTTTGCAGCTCATAATTCACTACATCCAGCTGGTCTCACCAAATACAGAGCTTCAGCTTAGATATTCGGCTTTACCTCCGATGTTGACGCATGGCAGGGCTCACTGCACGATTTTCTGCGCTTGCGGTTATCTGGAGATGAAAAGTAGATACACTAACTTTTTACGATATGATTCAAAAAACCTTTCCTTTTTTGATGTTGGAGCAGCTGCTCGAACGTGAAACAACTCCGCTCGACGTATCTCGGCTTCAATTCGTATGGCACATAATTTACCTGCCTTGGAATCATTCCTATTGCTCTAAAACGGTCGGAAATGTGCTCATCTCGCGTCTGACGTGGGTTTTCATTGAGTAATGCCTCTAATTCTCCATCTTCAAACTTTTTTGTCTCGCCAGAGAGTTCTTTATCTTCAACACCTCAATCATTATTTTTGAAGTATATAAATCAATTTCTGCATTTTGTTTCCGGCAGAGCATGGTTGATGTAAGTCTCCCGAAGAATTCTATGTACTTCAGCTTCAGAATTCTCTTGAAAAAAGTGCGGCAGTAAAATTCCTCGCAAATAATCTTATTTTGGGACCAAATACGACCATTATTGGAAAATATGCTCTTTACGCTTTGGGGGCATGGCGGGCATGACATAATACTCTCATTTCGAGCCTAATGGTTGAGTTTCACGAGAAAGTTGGCCGTAGTATTGTCAGATCTAAAAAGACTAAAATAACGCTGTCTATCGGGAAACAACCAGAGTTTATTCAAATACTTAATATTTATTTATTATTGTTATATTATTTACCTCTTCAGGGACGAATATTTTAAAGGTATTTAACCAAGCAAGAAAGTAACCAGGTATCTCATGACCATACAGGTTTAGAGGGACTATTATTTTTTGGATATTGTGGTCCTTGGAGCTTAATCTTCTCAGATGAGTAAGTAAATAAAACGAATTATTTTATAACTTTAAATTATTAAAAAAATTTAGGGATATTTGACATCCACTTTATAGTAAAATGTAATAATTTCCACCACCCTCGCACCGTGTTCAAAATGATTTATGTTTTTATTTTGTTGTATTGAATGCATTTACATTCAAACCTATAAAGAAAGTTGGAGAAATACTGCGTATGTATGCATGAAATGTGCTCCTGCATTCAGGGCACACGGGATCCTTACATCTTACACACAAGTATCATTTTTTTATAATTTTTATATAGCAGCATCTTGTTTTTGTTGCTGAGATATTTTATAGTGAATAGTTATTCTACCTATATTGATTTGTTCGCTTATAATAACTTTAGTTCAAAGAAAACCAAATGTACATATATGTGCCAGTATCCTTGAGGAGATTAAATTGTCTTTTAATAATTTTCACCTAATTTCTTTTCTTACCAGAGCCTCTGCTGTGATGACGGCAAAAGTAAGTCAACTGATCCACGCTCTGGAGCAACTGCAGGACGTAAGCTACGAAGACCCCGCCGCCGCACGAAGGCACAACGCCAACGCCGACGCTGCCATTCGGCTGATATTCCACATTGGACGAGAACAAATTGCGTTCACCGACGAACAAAAAGCAGCGGTGGCCAAAAACCTTCCCGGAGCCTTAAGACATTTACAACTCGACATCGAAAGAGACGGGTTTGAGTATAGGAGACGACTGAACACTATTATCTTGAAAAAGAGATCCGCATTACAATTCCTGGTTGACAAATACGGAAGTATCTCCATCCCGTCCCGACCCCAGAAGTTGTCTGATATATTCGAGCAAAGGAACTTGAAGGAAACTATCGAAATCCTGGACAAGATCATCGACGAATTTCGCAACGATTCTGACTCAGACGACTCAGACCACAGCGCACATTCCAATCGTGATTTTCCAGGAATACCATCCACACACTACTGGTGGTCTTAAAGATGTGGAATTTTTTGGATTCTATCCCCGTTGTGGGGCATGTAAAAGGTGTAGTCCATTACGCAACAGGAAATCCAGAAGCGGGCGACAGAGCAATGAAAGAATCGACACGGTCGACTGTGGTGATGGGAGCTGGAGCCGTGGGCTTCGCTGCTGGACCTATGGGCTCAGCCGCGCTAGGTGTGGCCGCCGGTGCCGCATGGGACTCCGTAGAGACCGCAGCCACCGGCCAAGCGAGTGGCGTTATCAAAGGGTTCGAGAGCATTGCTGAAACTGCTTCCAAAGGTGAGGTACCCCTAACTGAAGTTTTGCTGACAACGCTAACTGTTACCGGAGATGTTGTTGGTGGATTGGGTGGGGGAAGTTTGGCAAGTACTGTTGTAAACGCAACCGAACAAGTTGCCGTAAATACGGTTGGAAAATCTGTCAGCCAGTCGGTTGGCAAATCAGTGGGCAAATCTGTTGGGAGGTCGGCTGGTGAAAATATAATCAAATCGGCGAGTGTGCCTGTCGGGGAAACGTTTGGAAAAGCTGCTGCCCAGTCTGTTGGAAAATCAGTCACGAAAAGTGTGGCTAAGGAAGCCACGAAAAAAGTGATCATAGAAGAAGTAACGCTTACAGTAATAGATCAAACTTCATGTGCAGTTTTGAAAAAAGCAGCAAACGTTCTACATGATGAAAAACAGCAACACCAGAAAGGTTCCGGGGGTTCAGGTTCAGGAAGCTCTTCAACCGGAACCAGCGCCTCTTCATCCGGAACCGGTGCCTCTTCAGCCGGAACCGGTGCCTCCTCATCCGGAACCGGTGGTACCTCTTCAGGCACTGGGACCGGCGGGAGTGGGCAGAAGCCACCAAGAAATAATCCAAACCAAACCAGACATTCACAGCAGACACCATCAGATGACATGGAGGAATTTCTTACCGCATTTGGGGTACAATCACTGGATCAAATTAGTATTCGGGGTCAAGCCATCTTCAAAAAATTGATAAAGAGCGAAAGGAATAGGCTTAAAAGAATCTTAAAAGCAATAAGAAAAAAAGGTATCAACCTTAAAAGAATGATAAAAACCATATTGAACATATTTGAAACTGTGGAATTAAAAGACGTAACGTTTTTCAATTTCATAAGTTTAATTGAATTTATACTGCAGTATATTGCCGAACGGATGGCTCGCTACAACGAGTTGGGCCGTAGAAATGAGTTCACAGAGATTGTTGGTGCACTGTTTCTACCGCATGACTACACGATTGTAAACGTTTTTCAAGAAATACGAACTCAAATGGAGACCCGTAGGATACGTATCAACTTTAGAGATATCTTTGCTGCCGTTTATCACTACTTTAAACACAGAATTGTGGGCGCACACGAATTGAGCGTAACCGAATATTACGATTTAATAGAGGAAAATTTACATATAATTATGAATACACAAGAGTATAGAGATTTAGTAAGAAATGGGAATTCCGGATTGACTTTTGAAAGATATTACGCACGATACGGGAGAAGGTTGGTCATAGGAATAAGCGTCATAGTAACAAGCGTTGTCACAGACGTAATCGAGTTTTTGAGTACGTCCTACTTTGAGGACGATAGCCGTGAAGGTGACAAAGACGGCGACATATATATAAATGGTGAACCCTACCAACCACCACCATAAATCTTAGTTGTGGGTCCCCATGAGACCAGTGGAAGTGACGTGCCGGGCGAATAGAATCAGAATAGCCACACCGGTCTCACCTGATAATATACTAAATGGTCAAAATATGGAAAATTCAACTGGATAAAAATACAGAGCCACTTTTAAAATTAATAGATTTTAAGTGAAAACAAATGCAAAGATTTTAAACTTCTGTATATATAATTGAACGCCAAATGCATTTATCATTTATACTGTTAGATAATAATATATTTTTATAAATGATTATATATATTACAATACAATGGTGAATTTACTTTACAAGCTTAAAAATTTAATATTTTTTAAACACACCTTTTTTTTCTGCTAAATATAACTTTTCATATAATTATTCATCACGGACAATAAAAATCATAAACTTTTTTGATGTTACTTGTAACTTATCTATGAAATTATCCTTTTCCAAACCCCTCAATAAAATTAAGCCACATACTTACAGCAGGTCCTTGATTAAAGCAAAAATATAAGTTTCTAAAAACGGGAGGCTTTATCAGATAATAAAAACTGAACAGAATCACAAGGTTTTATGTCTTGTTCAAACATTTTGTCTGCAGAGCTTATAGGATTCAAAACCTCGATATCATCATCAAAAGATCTAAATACATTAAGATCTTCAAAACGGTATACATCCTCAGGTAGAGGACATATATTATCATCCTAAAAACCATTTAAGTCCTCAGTCGATACAAATCCATCAACATCGCAATTATGGATATGGCTATAAAGAAGATTTGTATCACTATCGGTTATTGGGCTTAGACTAGACATAGAGGAAACAAATCTATAGAGACCGAAAATATCTTGGCGGAAATTCGCACATAATTTGTCCCGAAGAGCCGAATATAACAGCGCCACATTTTAGAGACTAAACTCAAGAAAATTTATTGGCTTGGCTTAGCATGATTACCTCCATCTACAAGCCGATCTCTAAATTGGTTCCCTATGCACATGCATTCTTACACGAAGCTTTGAAAGTTTTTAGTATAAGAGAAATACTTGTATTGTGTGAAGGAAAATGTATTTCATTAACCATTTTTCTATTGAGAATATGTTTGCCATGCAACAATACTAAAAATCAGCTAAGTGCGAGTCGGACTCGCCCACGAAGGGTTCCGTACCATCGTACAAAATTTAACACTATGTATTTTTTATTTAGTTTTTCAAATGAGAGTAGGCGTCATTTGAAAAAAAAAATGCCTACTTATGATAATAATAATGAATGAGAATAAAACGAGGAAAACAACGCCGAAAAATCACGTTTCTTGTATGGGGGCCCCTTTAATTTTTAATTTTACTTTTTTTTATTATTTGTTGTTATATCGCCAATAGAAGAACACAGTCTGTGAAAATTTCAACTGTCTACCTATTACGGTTCATGAGATACAACCTGGTGACGGACGGACAGCGAAGTCTGAGTAATAGGGTTCTCGTTGTTACCCTTTGGGTACGAAACCCTAAAAAGTGTTGCTGCAAATTTGTACTTAGACTAGAGAAAGAGCGAAGTTGCTGTAAAAAATAGCAAAATATAGTGATAAATAATAAATAGTAAAATATTGAAATTCTCTCAAAACGAAAAAAAAACAGAAAATAATAGTGATTGAGTCACATATATTTGGTGAAAGTGTGAAACTATTAGTGAAAAATAGTAATAAATGGGAAAATATTAAAATTCTGACAGAAGCGGAATAATTAAAAAGAAAAGAAATAAAGAGTTAAATGATGACATTTCTTCTGTCAAAATTATATACGTGGTTGTCCACTTTTGTAAGGATAGAATTGGAAATAAGTTTGGTTTGTTAATATTTTGATAAATCTGAGTATAAAATAACTTTCAAAATTGTTAATAATAAAAAATATTTATTATTTAACAGTTTTTTTAAAAGCATTAAGACGTAAGTGTAGTAATTTTCAGTTTTAATGGAATTGTATTTCTGCTACGGACTTGATGGTTACCAAAACTAGTTTTGTTTTATTGGTATATTATTAACAATGAATCTTTTTTTCTAGTATGGCTATAACTTGTTACGTAAAGGGTTGTTCTTCAAGGACTGGACGCGACAACGTAAATTTTTACAGGTTTCCAGGAGTATCAAACAAGCACAATTTAAAGGAACTTTCGGAAAAAAAGAGTTCGACTTTGGCTGTCAACTGTATAGATATTACTTGGATAAATACTATAGGTTTAGGATACAAAATTTGAGGAATACGTATATTTAAATTTAGTTTATAATATATTTATGTTCACTAATTTGATTGTAATAAAAATATAATTAGATTTGAGTGTTTCCTTTACTCCCTTCCAGTAAGTTTTAAAATTCGTGATAAGGTTTATTTATCATAAAAGAAATTTTTGAGAGAGCATATCGTAATACGTTCCATGTAATATTTGCTTAGCTTGCATTGTTTTAATGAACGACGAGCTTTAACTAGTTCATATATTTATTTGCACTTTTATTATTAAAATTTTTAATCACATATTTCAGTCGAGTATTATCACAATACTTAAATACAACAATATAAATAACGAAAACATAAAATTCATTCATGTTGGTCAACAACCATTAGAGGCTTTTCGTTCAGTCGTTGTGAATGTTTTACCTGTTTCATAAGGAATATAAAATAGCTTTTATGAAATATTTTCTAGTAAAGCTTAAAATTTGTAAAATACTTTTCCAATTACAATGGATCCGTTGGTAATTTTCCTGCAGCTTATTTCCTGGATCCATCCGCTTTGGTAAAATTTACAGGCTTCAGGAGACCTATATGAACGAAAAGCCTCCTTTGTATAGCTGCTTTCTCGGTTTATCAAATAATTTGCGACATCAAAGTATCTCAAAAAATGTAAGATTTAAATTAGTTATTTTTTAATAAAAAAACAAAAAAAATACAATCGATCTACTTTTTTCTATTAAAATATTGAATTATTATAAAAATATCAACAACATTACTATTAATTATAATGTCTTATCCAACATTTGAAGGCAAAGTATCTTTACACCGCTTTGTTTCCAATTTATATGGATCCAAGCCATCACAACATTCATTCATTTTTCGTCTATGCCTACTACTAGTATCACAATCCATCCTGCAATATATAATTTTAATATTATTTATAAATTTAGTAGGAAATTTATAACAAAATTGCTCACACTTAGATATTTCACCGGCAGCTTGTGGACAACCAAAACAAATAGTTGTCATTTTGACGTTAAACTCTATATAGTGATTGTGTTGTGTCACATACATTCAGTCAGTCGGTGACTACTTGACTTCTTCAAGCAAAGTAGTTTTAGTGAAAAAGGAAGAAAAAAGATAGAAAAGACATTAATATCTATTAATAATTTTAAAATTAAAATATTGAACGTCTCAAACACGCTAAATTTAAATACAAAAGTGTAAAAGCAGTAAAGTATTGTTGTGCAAGTTTTTCAATGGGATACTTTCCTTCTCTATGAAAGAACATCCAAAAGCTAATAAAATCTTACTAGGACACGATTGACTCTGGCGACGCAACTTCGCTAGCGTTAGCAACACTAACAAACAGCGACATAAGTGACAGCGACATAAGTGACAGCGACTACTCATTGTGTAGTGCCGCGTCCTGTAAAAGGAAGATGCCATTGCAAAAAAGTAATAATCCAGACAATAAGAGCAAAATGCAAGCATCCTTAACCCACAGTATAATGAAAGTAGTACAATGAGCTGTTGTATGAATTTAAAAATATTTCTTATAAATTGGATTTAGCTATGCTTAACAAAGGTAATACAAATAATGATTTTTAGATTTATGATGATATTAAATACTATCACATGAATACTGATACATTCCAAAGCCAAGTACCAATACTAGTTACACAGATTTCACGTGATAACTATTCTGTAATGATAACGGAAAGCCAGGACACGACTCAAACAAACTTTAACCCAACTGAACAACAACAAAAACAACGTAACTAAACAAATGAGATATAACAAAGAAAAATTAAAGCAAGCAAAATACAACCAATTGTCTGTTACAACATTGAAGAATACACAGTTAACCTAAAAAACGTCCTTGGACATAGTAAATTCCTTTTTAAGAAAATAAAGAAGAATATTTTCTTAGATTTTAACAAAATTAATAAATTTTTTGTTCAAACAAACAGTAAAAGCCTACCATTTTACACCAAAAGAAGAAAAGCCACACATTCAGTCCTTATCAAAGGACTCGACAGTAGCTTAGGTCAAGATGACATTCATCAAGCACTCCTAAAACAAAAATTAAATAATAATATAATAAAAATATTCCAATTAAAAAATCCAACTAACTGGGTAGTATAGCTACACCACCCTAATGACATTTTCAATTCAATTTCAATAATGATGATGCCTCTGAGTGGCCCTCAGATAACATCTAAATTACTGGGGGCGGCAGGTCGCCCGTGGATAATCTGTGTATCCACAACAGGGTGTCCCTTCAGTGGGTTCCTGGTCAAATGGGAATCATGGGAAATTAGAGGGGTGTTGTTTTAACTTGGTCTGGCTCTAGTTCTCCCTTCATTTGACCGGAACCGACCGTACGCGTTGCCATCTCGATTATCGGGTTTCAATTTCAATTTCAATTTTATTAGTTATGACTGAAGCACAAGTGAGTTATAAAAACTATTAAATATGTGCCTACTCTAACTAATTAGACAGAATAAAAAATAAATTAAGTCTCTTACATTCTAAGCGAGAGTATTAATTTAAAGAAGAAAATACAACGATCATTAAACGAAGAGAGAGAGAAAAAAAGCATATGTATGTATATGTATAAAAAAGATATAAGAATGCAGAAAAAAATAGCTAAGTAAGTATTATAATATTAAAGATACAGAAAATAAGTACAAGAACAAGAAAGCATTGTTACTAAAAAAAAATAATAATAAAAAAAAAATTACTTAATTTGTTAAACTACAAAAATGTTTAAAACATTCTGACTTGAATCTCCCAATGACTCGAAGTGAACGTATGGTTAGAGGAAGCGAGTTCCAAAGTCTGACACCATAGACGAAGAAAGATCGAGAACTAATCGAGAGTCTATGATGGGGAGTTTTCAACAAAAGCGTTCTTTCAGAATGCAAAAACTTAAGCCGACTGCCAAGGTAATCCGGGTACTGCAAGTTAAGGATCTTAAATATCACAAAGCAAATACGGAATTTCAGATAATTATCCAAAGTGCAACCAAGAATTTTCATTGAGTACTGCGAAATATGTTCAAATTTTCTAATGCTAAAGACATACCGAGCACATGAGTTAAATGCGACATTTAATTTTCTACGACTCGAGTAATCTAAGTGACAATATACAACGTCAGCATAGTTGATAATCGGTAGTAGTAAGCATTTCACAAGTCGAACACGTATAGTTTGTGGCGTATATGCAGAGTGACGCCAGAATGCCTTTAGTCCACCATAGATCTTACCTACAACACCATCGATATGGTCACTCCAAGATAACCGATTATTGAAGATTAAGCCAAGATTCCGAGCATTAGTTGAAAACGGTATAATCATATTATTTATAATAACTGGTGGAAGGTCAGTATAGGTTAAATTGAGATAATAAATGAGCATAGCCTGAGATTTGGATGGGTTGAGTCTGAGCTTGTTAAGTTCAGCCCACCTACTTATGCATAGAAGATCTTTGTTTAGTTCAGTAATTGCGCGTGGGATATCATTGATGGGAGCAGATATATAAAGTTGTACATCATCGGCATATAACTGCAGTGAACATTTATTAATGTAATTTTCCAGATCATTTACGTATAGACTGAAGAGAAGAGGACCTAAGATAGATCCTTGTGGCACTCCTGAATAGAGAGAACAGAGCTTGGAAGATTTCGAGTTACAAACAACTAATTGCTTCCTATTAGTTAAGTAATCATAGATGAGTTTAGCCGGAGGACCAGCAAAACCAAATTCTACAACCAGCTTATTATATAATAATTTAAAATCGACAGAGTCAAATGCTTTCGAAAAATCAAGTAGGGTAAGGAGAGTTACTTCTTTATTTTCCATACTACATCTTATCGTATCTGTGAGGAGTAGTAACGATGAAGTTGTGCTGTGTTTGGCTCTGAAACCAGACTGGATAGAACTGATCAAGTTATTAATATTAGCATAGTCGATGATTTGTTTGTATAAGACTTTTTCAAATACTTTGGATAATATTGGAAGAATGGTAATAGGTCTATAATCTTCAGGGGACGATGCTTTGGATTTCTTTCTAATAGGAACAACAAGCCCTATTTTCCAAGCTGAAGGGAAAGAAGCAGTAGTGATAGCAGTATTAAATATATGTTTAATATGATTAATTAAGGATGGCAATAATAGTTTCAGGAAACGCATTTCAATACCATCAGAGCCTGTAGCATTTGATTTAATAGATTTAAAGGCATTCAGAAGCTCAGTGGTACAAATATCCCAAAAAGAGAAATTATTTGTAGCATTAGGAATAGGGAGATCGGAAGTATCTACTACCACTGAGGTTGAGCCCGAGGTAAAGTATTTATTAAGCAAGTCAGGATCAGCTACACATTCCTCGCTGCCTCTAATGATATTAAGCTTACGAATGTTATTCCAAAGTTCGCGAGAAGGTAAACTTGGATCAAGCCTTTTAGAGTAGAAATTAATTTTAGCCTTCCTAATTAAAGCACAAGTATTATTTCTAAGGGTCCGATAATTGTTCCATAGGAATTCACCACGGAACCTTTTCCATAGTTTATAGGCAAAATTTCGTTCACGAATAGAAGTTTTTATTTCATCATTGATCCAATTGCACTCAGAACGGCATTTTATCGTTTTCAGCGGAACAAACTCGTTGAACAATCTCATAAATGTCCTATTAAAGAAAGCCACTTGATTGTCGATATCACTTGTAGCATAAAGACATGACCAATCAATCAGAGAGGCAGCAGACGTTAAAGCATCTAAATCAATGGCATTATGTGCTCGGTAAAAAAAATTTTGAAGGACTTCTATATCTAACAACATCTATATTAAAAGAAACAATAACTCCAGAATGATCCGAAATTCCGGGGACGTCGAACGTTAGCTGATCACGCACAAGATCGCCTCTATCAGTGATGAAAAGATCCAGAAGGGATTCACCACTACGAAAAACACGAGTTGGCAAAGAATTTACTACACTGAGATAGAACAGTTTTTAGAAAAGTTACAAAGTTGCGCCTTGAACAACTATCTGACAACATATTAATATTAAAGTCACCCGATATTATATTAATAGAATAAGATCCACTGAATTGGATTATAGCATCATAAAAACTATTAAGCGAGCTAACCGAAGGAGGTTTATATACACAACCTAATAGTACTTTAGCACTTGCCGTTTTAACCTCAATAAACAGGCATTCGATACTTAGTGATTCATTGGCAGTCTCTAAGATTACTCTGGCCTTGTATTTGCTATTTAAGTAGATCGCCACTCCACCACCAGCAGAGTACTTTCTGTCGCTTCGGAACAGTGAAAAGCCGGGAATCATAACTTCATAATTATGAATACAAGGATGAAGCCATGACTCCGATATGCATAATGCGTCTAATTTACAATTATTAAAAATGTACCTCAGCTCATCATAAGACGATCTTACACTCCGGGCATTGAGATGACAGACATTTAACAATGCAGAATTCTTATTTGTGTAGTCCACGACCAATCTTCCCTCATCCATGCTGTCAGACAATAAATTATTACGTGAAGTGTTCATCACAAGGATCACTAGGAACTCCAAGCCAGAAGATTACATAATGTAGCAACAATCATAGAAGAAGATGAAAATAGAAGAAGATGAAGTTTTACTAAAAAATAATGATAGAAAAAAAAATTAGCATAAAATTCAAATACAAAAAATAAAAAAAAAGATTCAAAATCCATTCTATAGTTACAATCAGCGCTCTACGAAAGCATCACTAAGAAGAATTAACCATGATACTATCTGCTATATTTGCATCCAATAAAAGTTTGCTCAGTTGTATATTAGTAGTAATTTTAACTGCATTGTACTGCTGTAAATCACCCAACTGACGTATGTACACGGCTCCGTTATGCGTGAAGACTGCTGCAATTTTACCACTGCGTTTAATCTCCATCGCTAACTTAAAAATCTTATGTTAAACTTTCATGCACAAAGATTCCGCTGCTTCCAGATAGACCAACATCTTTTAACTTAGGTTTTTTCTTACGGATAGCGCCAATAAATCGAAACTTGTCAGAGGTACTCCGGAATTTAATCACTATAGCTGAAGGCTTAACAGATTTAGATGACGATTGTTTATTTTTTACCCTAAACACTGTAATGATATTAGGTGCCGGCAAATCAGAAACAGTAGCGTGTCTGTGGATAATTTCAGTGACGTTTTCCTGAGGCAAAACTGGAACACCCAAAAGAAATGCATCGGCAGACCTTGTTGATTGCTCAATTTTATCGACGCGAGCTTCGAGTGACAGAATTCTGGCTTGAAGCGAAGAGACTTCAGCATTCAATTCTTTTAAACTGGTAGAAAAACTGAGTTTTTATTCATTGATTTCACCAACAAATCTCTGCTCCATCTCTGTAAATTTGTTATCCAAATGCTGCTTCATTGATTCAACACACTTATCCAATTCTTCACAGGTAACGGAATTATCAGATGCAGAGTTACGCGTTGCTCGAGGCATAATCTCAGCTTAATTTAGTTAATAGCTTTGTTTAAATGGAAAAAATAGCAATTTGCAATAAAACTGCGGTAACACGATATGAACTATTAACAAAGGAAATTACAGCGCGTTTAGGAAAACAAGAACTGTTCTTTTTCTAGCAAAAATTTCGCGGAGCTAAATGAAACACGTCTACTCGACTGAAAGACTCATGACTCAAACCGGACGTTCGTATGGAACTTGCAGGTGTACACAACTTTTTCTTGATGGGCCTAATAAGAATTTCTCTGATTTTCTCTTGGGGCTTGGAAGAAAGCAATGCAGAACTCTGATTTGTATCATCACCGGCCACAGCTCCCTTCACACTCATCTAACAAGGATGGGAGTTGTTGACAGCCCTGAGTATCTGTCCTGCCTGGACAAGCTCTGCTTGAGACAACCGAACACTTTCTGTGTGCTTGTCCTATCTGTGGATGAACAAAAAAACTTGCCTCACCAAGACCTCATGCACTTCATTAAGAGGACAGGAAGGTTTGGGTGGGAGGGTTTCTAGCAGGTGAAACAATGAACCGCCTTGACCTCCGTGCTCGGGATCTATCGCTCCTTACCTATTATATTATATATTTAAAAAAAAAAACACAAAAAACATGCATAATAACTTAAAATAAGAGGAAAGCAAAAAAATTTAACTAACACAAAAGTTATATAAATAACAAAAACAGTAAGTATGCACAACCAAAGTGAAAATTTTATTTAACATAATCTTGTATACAGAACTTTTTAAAAATTGTAATAATTTTACAACTTTACTTCAAGCTATCATTTTATTTTTCCTTATATCTATTCCCTGCATATCATTTGTTACTAGCAAGTTAACCCCGCTACGATCGTGAAAAATATTCAATGTGCACCAAAAATTTTGTACGCGGTGCACCTAAAGAAGTTTTCAATTCAACAAACTTGTATTTCCTTCCCTGAGTTGTAAATATTCTAAAACTTCTTATACAGATCTTTTGCCATATTGAGACTTTCAAATTTTTGGTAAAAAGGTTTTTCTTAATATTTGGTTGCCCCAGAACTTAAATGTTCAATCGACCATGAAATCAGTTTTAAGAAAACCGATTTTTTAAGTTTGACTTTGAAAATTTGTATATATTTAATATAACATATTTTTCCAGTTTTTCGACGCCGATACTTTTTATTACAAAGTTTTGTTTTAACTAAACGTTAATCGTGTATGATTCAGTCAGATTTATTATATCCTGCATATAGAACAATAATATATTAAAACGAAATAAGTTTGTTCTAAATGTGGATATGGAATATAAACTGTACGTAAAGAACAAATTTAATCTGCGGTATTATTCTATGTTATAGAGCAAACGATTTCTGAAATACTTAATTTAAATATGTGTTTTTCTTCTAATTCGTATAGTAAAAGGGAAATAATATAGTTAAACAAATTTATTCTAATATTTCCTTTATTTTAATAAATACAGAAAACTCATGTAAACACAAAAACAGTTCAATAAATATAAAATTAATATAATAAACTATAACACAACTTTTATGAATGTGTTTCCTTTTCAATTTTCCTTAACATTAATGTTATTTTTTTAATATTTAGGTATTTAGTAAAAATTTCGGAACATATATATTTTTTAGTTAATTTTTGATGCAAATTTTTTTGAAAAATTTCTTATTTTTAGGGTTCCATACCCAATGGGTAACAACGGGAACCCTATTGCTAAGGTTTCGCTGTCCGTCCGTCCGTCACCAGGTTGTATCTCATTAACCGTAATAGGTAGACAGTTGAAATTTTCACAGACTGTGAGACTATGTATTTTTATTGCCGCTATAACAACAAATAATAAAAAAAAAACAAATTAAAAATAAAGGTGGCCCCCATACAAGAAACGTGATTTTTTCTTCGTTTTATTCTCATTCATTATTATTATCATAAGTAGGCTTTTTTATGTTTTGTTTCAAATGACAGCATTATTTTTTCACATGACGCCTACTCTCATTTGAAAAAAGAAATAAAAAGTACAAAGTGTTAAATTTTGAAGGATGGTACGGAACCCTTCGTGCGCGAGTCCGACTCGCACTTGGCCGGTTATTTTAAGTATTATTAAAATTGATTTCAAATTTTTTAATTTTTCTTTTGAAATCTCAGCAAACTTTTTCCACTGTTCCACTTCTGATAGATTTTGCACTTTATGAAGATATAATGCTAAGTTTTCGGTAACTATCCTCAACTAACAACATTTTAATCAGTGTGATTTATTTTGTACATACTTTAAAATGATTGAACCTTGTACAAAATTTGTTTTAAGTTTTGTTAAGTTACAAATTCGGAAGTTGCTCCAGTTTTAGTTATTGTAATTATATAAGTCGATTGGTGTTAATTGCAAAATTTTAAGTGAAATATTGTTGTAATTTGAACCTCTCAAAGTTTTAATTAAACGTATCGTGCCCTACCTCAGAATTTTTTGTGCATATATTATGCTGTAAATTGCATCTAATCCTTGAACTCTGGAATGTGCTACTTCAGAAAACTTTTTACGTTTTTGTTAGAATAGATTGGTTTTCTTACAGAAATTTCGTTACTGAATCATACTCTAAGTCCGTGAGAATAGAAGAATCAAAAACTTCCTTTAAGACGTTAAGATATTAAAAAGTGTTACTTGTAATTACTATAAAAAATTATTTCAGAAAATGTTACTCTAATAATTCCTGAACTGGAACTGGAGAGAACTCCTACAGTTTCCAATAAAATAGTTGGTCCATATTAACTAAAACCGCAATAACAAACAAAAACAAAACGGAAACAATCAATAATATATACTTACCTTTTTGAGCCATCACTGCAAAACTTCTTACTCTTAGATGCTATCTACACGATAACTGAGAACTTTTCCTTGCTCTCTTTTATAGTAGGTATATATAACACAAAATTGCTATGGATATAGAACACATAAGCACATCAACTTCAGTTTGAATATAGAACATAAAATACAGAAATTGTGGATATATGACATATAACTCGAACTGAATAGTTTTGTTTTTGTTCTACATCATTTCGGAACAAATAACTACTAAATATGATGTTAATTTTTGACCCTTAGAACAAATCAGGAATATTGTTTCTAAAAAACTATGCCAAATAGAACAAATATGGCAGCACTAATCAAAAGAGCGCAGTCAAATTCTCACAACTAAATTTCACAAAAATTGCTGTATAGAACACTTAAATTCTGGGACGACGTTGTTGAAAATAAAACTGTCACTACATGCCAAAGTAATGAAATTTTTGGTATTTTGCCTCCTATTAGAAAATTGCTTCCAAAATTTCCAAGATTTACCAATTTTCATCATTGTAATTTCCAATTAAATAATACCTATATTTTGGAAAAAATATATTTTTTTGAAAATTTTCGTTTTTAATTTAATTTTTTCGTATGTATCTTTACGAGAAAAATTATTAAATATTTGGAAATTGCTTTTCGCCAGTGAAAGAGTTCTTTTTAAAATTTACTTTCACATGATGCGAATTTCTCGGTAATCAACCTTTACTTTCGGTTGTGGGTGGTTACGAAATACCCAGCTTCAAAATCTCGATTTCGAAATACCCAATACCTGAGTGACCAATTTCAAAATTCTCAACTGGAGACCCAACATTTTATTAATTTCTTGGCACGGTCTCAATTACCCAGTATAAAATACACAAATAAAAAAAATTGCAAAATACACAAATTCAAAATTCCCAATTTTAAGATCCGTAATTCTAAAAATCTTAATATTAAAATCCCAAATCTTAAAATCCCGAAGAAAAATCCGCAAATGGATGACTTTGTACCTAGAAAAAAATGATCAATTTAAAAGTTTTCTTCATTTTTTTATTAACATTATTAGTAAGATCACCAGAAAAAATTATTACTGACTGTTTGATTTGATATTTCATGTGGGACGAATTTTTTTGTTAGGGGTGTGACAATAAACTTAATTTAGACCTCGATTTTATCTTATTCATATTGCATGTTCAGAACATTCCTAATTCCCAATTTAAAACACGAACCTATATTAACATCTTCGGCTCTTAAATTGGGAATTGTGAAATTGAGCATTTCAAAATAGGGATTTTAAAGTTATGGTTCAAGGATAATGCACAACAAGTTACATAAATCTTTTCATAAATCTTTTCAGAATGTACATCTAAAAAGTTAAATAGTCCTACCAGGAAATGCTACTAAGAAGACGAAAGGAAAGAGAAAAACAAAACAGCAAAATAAAATAAAAGAAAGATAAAGAAAAAGAAAAAGAAAAATTAGATTAAATGATAATGAAATACAAAAATTAAGAAAAAAATTCAAAACTGGGAAATACATTATAAAAAACAAATAAATAAAAATAAAATAAATACTAACCTATATTAGTTACTGCTATACTGACTAACAAACCTAAATACACTACAGATTTCTCTAGCTCATCGGACGTATGCCTAATTCTCATTTAATAAATAATTGAAAAGGGTGCCTCTTAAACATGCTGGTTGACCCCATGCGTTGCAAATTCACAGGAAGAGAATTCTACTTGCGAGTTATATGAGCAAAGTAGGAACGTTGGCCCAATACTGTACGGTAGTCGGGAATCAAAATATCCTCATGTCTCGTGGAACGCAAGAATCTGATACCATTGCAGAGATAAGCAGGCTGATTGGTATAAACTAGCCTATAAAGGAAAACTAATGCTTTATGACGAAGTCCGCCATACACTTTTCCCAACACGCTATTTACATAATCACAGCAGCTCATCCGACAGCTTAGTATTATACCAAGATTCCTTATACACTTTAAATGGAGTAGCGTGATATTTCCAAGAACAATAGGAGAGACATTTGAAGGATGCAAACCTCTTCGGTGTACTAGCACATAATTAGACTTTTTAGCGCTCAATGCAAGGTCGTTTAATGCTGACCACTCATCTATCCGCTCAAGTCCACTATTGACCTTGACAATGCAATCCTCAGACAAGCCAATAGGACAGCTCATAAAGATCTGCACGTCATCCGCATATAAATGTAATTAGCATGACTTATGACATCTGGTAAGTCATTAAAGGCTGAATAGCAGCGATCCTAGAATAGAGCCTTGGGGGATTCCACATGTCAAATTTATTACATTAGAAGGGCAATTATTTATTTTCAGTTGCTGTGTTTGTCTACACAAAAAGCTGTTAATAACTGAAAGTGCAGATAAGGCGAAGTTAAAATTCGAAGCTAATTTTTGCAATAATTTACTGTGATTGACACTGTCAAAAGCTTTAGAAAAGTCCAAATAGCACCAGAATTCCCATATCATTCCTATCAAGAGCTTCACGAATATCAGTGGTAACTTTCAGTAAAACTGTTTCGCAGCTGTGTTTGCGACGAAAGTCAGATTGACAACCAGATAATAACGAACGTTGTCCAGATACTCAAACATCTGGATTGATATGATCTTCTCCAGGGCTTTCGCCAGAAAATATAATATGTAGGCTGATAGGTCTGAAGTCAGACATGTTACTTGGGGAGGTATATTGAGCAATAGCTAAAACAACTGCCCTTTTTCACTTTGCTGGAAACTGTAGTTAAAGCAATGTTAAAGATGTGCTTGACAGCAAGTAAAATAGCAGGCAAAAGTAATTTCACGAAAAGTGGAGGGATGTTATCCGGCCTGCTAGCGTTCGAACTGATCGAATTAATGGCATTACAAACTTCTAACGAATCTACGCAGCGGAAGCTGAAACCATCACCTAATGGTGATTGAGGAGTTGCATGCGAAAAGTCAGATGCAGTTGGGAATACTACTGCTGAAGACGAAGTGAAATGCTCATTTAGATCATTTGGATCAAAATCACAGGTTGGGGCATGTTTACCATGAATGATCAAGCATTTTAAATTAGACCAACATTTTTTTGAAGTGAGACTAGGGTTAAGCTTGTGACCCAAATAAAAACGCTTTGCAGACCGTACTTTACAAGTTACCAAATTTCTAATTGGTTTATACTGTCGCTTGGCAAGCTGACTTCTAGAGTATTTATAAAGAAACTCACGTTCTGCTATAAGTATACTAATTTCTTCAGTCTTCCGCATTTTTGTCAAATTTTAATTTTTGGTACGCGCCAAGATTGACATTTGTAATATCGAAGTGGTTTGTTGGAGTGAAACAATATGGAAAATTTTGATACAACAAATATCATCGAAGTAATGAAAAGAAAACATGTCTTATAGGATTTATGGCATCCCGTATGTAAAACTTTAAAAAGAAATCCAGAAGTAAGGAATAAAAAATTAAATATCAAACTAGTTTTGACAGAACTAAGCCTGCTGCAGCATTTATTCACACTCAAGTACAAGGTAAGCGGCAGAGTATACGCCAGCACCAGCGACAGCACCAGAACCAGCTCCAAGCACCGGCACCATATTCTGTTCCAGCCTTAAATCATTTCTGCCTTGCTCTGGTAAAAGATAGAAAGTTGGGTGTGTGCCTGAACATTAGGAACATTTTCTGTTAATAACAACATTTCTTAGCTACAATTTTTTTCGGAGGTAACTAAATTGGTAACCAGAAATGTTGATAGGGTTTCCACTTTTCTGATATGCGTTCTTCATCTGTATATTCACTTACCTGTGAAAATATGAAGATACTTGTTTTTATAAGTATTTTGAATATGCCGTTGCTTTAGTAAATGTATTTCTTTTAAATAATAACTGAATAGGAATCCTCAAAGTTATCATGTAAATTTGTATAAATAGTAAAAAAAAATTATTCTTTGCTTTTTATTTTTATAACGAAACTCTTCTTCCCTCCCACTATCGTTGTAATTGACAGCATTTTGTTTTTCAAAATATTCGTAATTGGTACGAACTTTTTGTTCGTTCACAAATATTTTCTTCATACAACAAATTTTTGTGAATTTAGATAAAATATTTTGTGGGAGAGAAAATTTTTTTTTGTTATAATGACTAATGACACAAAACGCAGTTGAAGATAAAATTTGTTAATTTTCCAAAGAATTATTGCTTTTTGAAAACAAATTTTTTGTTGCTTTACAATTTTCTAGTTTTGTTAATCTTAAAGGCGGCACGGCACGATTACACATTGCAACTTTTACTGCAGCGCAGTATAAAAAGCTGCGATACTCGAGGGTTGCAATGTGTAAGCAACACCTCTGAAACCCAAAAAGTTACGCCTGCAGCTCGTTTCGTGTTGCCGCAGTCTCGGAAATAGCAAGGTGTAAACATCTAAAGATAAGGTTGCAGGCGAAGTATAAAAATATTAGTTTCGTTGAAATTTTTTATTTTGTACACGGACATTAAAAAAAAAAGTAAAATTAAGTTCGAAAATGAGACAAATCGGGCAACTCCTTCGTAGGGTTGCCATACAAAAATTTGGTTTTCCACGATCTATTTGGACACTACGTAAGAACAAGTCGACATAGAAAGCTGAAATTTGGTACATTATGTTTTTATAGTAATAGCAAATAAAATATCTAAAATGGACTAAATCGGGCAACCCCTTCTTGGTGTTGCCATATATAAATTTAGGCTTTTTACATCTACTTTGAAAACGATCAGTCCTAGACATTTTTATTGTACTAAAAATTGCTTCAGAATAAGAAATCCTATAAAATTTCGTTATAATCATTTTTTCTGTCCGACGAGCCGTTCTAGAAATATATGCGAGAAACCAATGCATAAAATCAAAATTGCTCGAAATTTCATACGTGCATTCATCTAGGGTATCATAAGAATTGGTCTTAGACCAATACTAGCTTTTTCACTTGTTTATAGATAAAAATGTCACAAGAATATGTGAACAAAGAAAGTGTGACAAAATTGCATGATGACTAAAAATATTTTTCCCACACAAATAATCGAAGGGAAAAGCATTGAAAACGCTGTCCGTCGTGCTATTAACCAACAGTTTGCAATCGGCATTCAAAAGAAAATAAATTGCTCTGGCAAAAATATGGGTAAATTCATATCATTAATTCCTCTTATAATTCCTGTTTTAATTGTTTTTATTTTTCTGTTTTCAGATATAGTAAAAAATATCCGCAATAAAGATATTGCTGAGGACGCTAGATTTGATAAAATTGTAAATTTTCATAAATAAATAATTTTTTTTTTTTAATTGGTGTATTTCTTTACATCTTTCAATACCTATTATTACAGTTTGACAAAATGCCGACATTTAAATGCAACAAATATTAGTGAATCAAATTTCACAGAATTTATTAACATTACTGTAACAATTTTAAATATTGTTTATGTGACAATTGGCATCAACCCTGACCACATATTTGTCACATAATTTTGTCGATAAACGACAAAAATTTGTCGTTTTTTTGTCGCTTGTATGTCATATCTGGCTACCCGGGGTACCATTACAAAACCTATTTAACAAAATAAGGTGTAAAAATTACACTTTTTTTTTCAAGTAACAATATGCACAGCTCAATTTTTGAACTTCAAAAATTTTCACTTTTAACAAATATTTTTGTATTTCTATAAATTTTATTTGTTATTTCAAAGTGGTAACTAAAACGGTTTCATTTATTTTACCCACATTTTTGTCGGACTAATGATGACAAATCATTTATTACTAAAACAAGTCTTTTTGTGATATTTACGTTGATTTTTCTTTCAGTGACTAAGCTTTATTTGCAATTGCGTAACGAACTAGTAACAAAAAAGAAAAAAATATGGGGGAGAGCTTGTTCTCTTTGACAGAATTAATTTTTTGTGTTATCTTGTAGTGAATAAATGTGCGTAAGAATGATCTGTAAGAATTTATTACACGAATTAGATTATAAGCCATCATTGCTAGCTCATTCCATACATACACAGTTCAATTGTGAATGAAAATATTTTGTACAGATTATAATATGAGTAATCCTTGTTGGTTGCTCTTTGGATTAATATAAGACTAAGACTAACTCCCAACTATTTTTAGTATAGTACAAGTTCAAGTACTTATGTCTGTACAACCACTTGACGAAAACAGATTAAACAAATTGCTACAATTTACAATGTGTCTGGGAGTGCTGCTTTTTAGCTCATTATAAATCTAGCATAGCTACCTTGCACTTGTAAAGCTGAATCCGATGAGTTCTATGGTTTCATTTTCTAGCCTGCAAAGCTTAGCTGATGAAAGTGATAATAATGCCTACTATGTATAGGTAGCCGTCGTCAACACACTTAAAATATTTTTAATAGGGGAAATCAATGAAAGAACAACGCTTAAGAGGCAAAATTTACTAACGATATACGTATATGTATGCAGACGTCAGGGTCAGTCAAGGTCAGACTGAGACAGTCCAGTCTGCCTCTTCAGCTCAGCGTCAAACCTCAAGCTCGGACATTAGTCGTATCATTGGATGTGAGTTTTACTGTGTATAGGTAGTGTTTGTACAGCCTCAACTGAATGTGAAGCGAAAACTATTGTCATTCAAATAGAACGTATTTTTTTCTTTTCATGGAGTGATTTTCTTAATCTTGAAAAAAGTTGTGTATAAAACACCTTCAGGTAATATAAAAATATTCAGTTTCGCGATTGATACGGAACGGTGTGGGTACATTAAGTACTTAGTAAAAACTTTCATAAAAATGGACCGCTGGAAGAATAAAGTAGCGGTTGTGACCGGTGCAAGTTCAGGTATTGGTGCTGCTACTGTAAAAGATCTTGTGAAAGCCGGAATGATTGTGGTTGGCTTAGCCAGAAGAGAAGAAAGAATTCGTGAAATTCGTGATAATCTTCCAAAAGAATTACAATCTCGTTTGCATCCGTTAAAATGTGATGTTTCAAAAGAAGATCAAGTTAAGAATGCTTTCACATGGATTGATAAAAACTTGGGAGGACCTGATGTGCTAGTGAATAACGCTGGAATCGTTCGAGTAGCTGAATTAGTTAAACCGGGTAATACAAAAGAGATGAAAGAAATTATAGACACTAATGTTATGGGTGTTATGTACTGCACACGAGAAGCTTTCAATTCGATGAAAAATCGAAAAGTTAATGGACACATAATCATTATTAACAGTGTTTTAGGACATCAAGTTCCAAATTTGGGCAATGATTTACCCTCACTTAATATTTATCCTGCATCAAAACATGCTATCACAGCGATGACGGAAACTTATCGACAAGAATTTCTAAGGGCCGGAACTAATATTAAAATTACAGTAAGTCATACAGACCGAACTGTAGAATTTGATTGTGTAAAAGCAAATTTTTTACAGAGTATAAGTCCTGGAGCAGTTTTGACTGAGATCGTTCCAGTTGAGCTCGATGAAGCTGTTAAAGCATATTTTCCATTTTTGAAAGCTGAAGATGTCTCTGATGCAATTCTGTACGTAATAGGAACCCCGCCCCATGTACAGGTAAATTTCAAAGTTTCTGTATTTCTTTGCTCGTAAATATTTACCTATTTAACTTTTATATATAGATTCATGAACTGACTATCAAACCTATGGGAGAGAAATTCTAATTTCTTGTACAATTTGTTTTTTCATATAAAATTCTAAAACTGTTTTATACCTACCTATTTACCTACATATAATTTTTTCATTCATAATATTGTGATGGAAATGAATAAAGGTCATATGTTTTTTTTGGAAATTTAAATAAAGTAAATGAAAAGAGGTAAATCGTCATGAAAACCGGTTATTGCATAAAAAATTCGCAGGCTGCCGATGGAATAGAATATTTTTCATGCTTTATGTAGTCGCTATTTAAAGAACGCAATATTTTTGAAAGACCACTGTCAAGGTCATTCTTGAATTATGAAGCAATTGGGAAAAGTCTTTTGGTGTTTGTTTGTTTTCAGTTTAGGATACTTACACCTTGTTTCAAAATGACATTTACAAAATTAATGGAAATAGTAGCTCCAGAACTTTTTTTTTTGTTCCTAGAATTTTAAAGAATTCTGGCTTATACACAGGGCCGGATTAAGGTCCTCAGATGCACTGAAACGAATTTGGTGTCCCCATTTTATAATTTTAAAAATATTAAAAAATTAGTTGGCTCTGATGGCAAATTAAAGAGAGGAAATTACACACCGAAAATTTGTTTGGGTTTAATATGGATTCTCTTACAGAGTAGAACACTGAGTCAGTACGTTTACATGCATACTTGAGTACTTGACGTGAAACATAAAATTCATTCATGTTGGTCAACAACCATTAGAGGCTTTTCGTTCAGTCGTTGTGAATGTTTTACCTGTTTCATAAGGAATATAAAATAGCTTTTATGAAATATTTTCTAGTAAAGCTTAAAATTTGTAAAATACTTTTCCAATTACAATGGATCCGTTGGTAATTTTCCTGCAGCTTATTTCCTGGATCCATCCGCTTTGGTAAAATTTACAGGCTTCAGGAGACCTATATGAACGAAAAGCCTCCTTTGTATAGCTGCTTTCTCGGTTTATCAAATAATTTGCGACATCAAAGTATCTCAAAAAATGTAAGATTTAAATTAGTTATTTTTTAATAAAAAAACAAAAAAAATACAATCGATCTACTTTTTTCTATTAAAATATTGAATTATTATAAAAATATCAACAACATTACTATTAATTATAATGTCTTATCCAACATTTGAAGGCAAAGTATCTTTACACCGCTTTGTTTCCAATTTATATGGATCCAAGCCATCACAACATTCATTCATTTTTCGTCTATGCCTACTACTAGTATCACAATCCATCCTGCAATATATAATTTTAATATTATTTATAAATTTAGTAGGAAATTTATAACAAAATTGCTCACACTTAGATATTTCACCGGCAGCTTGTGGACAACCAAAACAAATAGTTGTCATTTTGACGTTAAACTCTATATAGTGATTGTGTTGTGTCACATACATTCAGTCAGTCGGTGACTACTTGACTTCTTCAAGCAAAGTAGTTTTAGTGAAAAAGGAAGAAAAAAGATAGAAAAGACATTAATATCTATTAATAATTTTAAAATTAAAATATTGAACGTCTCAAACACGCTAAATTTAAATACAAAAGTGTAAAAGCAGTAAAGTATTGTTGTGCAAGTTTTTCAATGGGATACTTTCCTTCTCTATGAAAGAACATCCAAAAGCTAATAAAATCTTACTAGGACACGATTGACTCTGGCGACGCAACTTCGCTAGCGTTAGCAACACTAACAAACAGCGACATAAGTGACAGCGACATAAGTGACAGCGACTACTCATTGTGTAGTGCCGCGTCCTGTAAAAGGAAGATGCCATTGCAAAAAAGTAATAATCCAGACAATAAGAGCAAAATGCAAGCATCCTTAACCCACAGTATAATGAAAGTAGTACAATGAGCTGTTGTATGAATTTAAAAATATTTCTTATAAATTGGATTTAGCTATGCTTAACAAAGGTAATACAAATAATGATTTTTAGATTTATGATGATATTAAATACTATCACATGAATACTGATACATTCCAAAGCCAAGTACCAATACTAGTTACACAGATTTCACGTGATAACTATTCTGTAATGATAACGGAAAGCCAGGACACGACTCAAACAAACTTTAACCCAACTGAACAACAACAAAAACAACGTAACTAAACAAATGAGATATAACAAAGAAAAATTAAAGCAAGCAAAATACAACCAATTGTCTGTTACAACATTGAAGAATACACAGTTAACCTAAAAAACGTCCTTGGACATAGTAAATTCCTTTTTAAGAAAATAAAGAAGAATATTTTCTTAGATTTTAACAAAATTAATAAATTTTTTGTTCAAACAAACAGTAAAAGCCTACCATTTTACACCAAAAGAAGAAAAGCCACACATTCAGTCCTTATCAAAGGACTCGACAGTAGCTTAGGTCAAGATGACATTCATCAAGCACTCCTAAAACAAAAATTAAATAATAATATAATAAAAATATTCCAATTAAAAAATCCAACTAACTGGGTAGTATAGCTACACCACCCTAATGACATTTTCAATTCAATTTCAATAATGATGATGCCTCTGAGTGGCCCTCAGATAACATCTAAATTACTGGGGGCGGCAGGTCGCCCGTGGATAATCTGTGTATCCACAACAGGGTGTCCCTTCAGTGGGTTCCTGGTCAAATGGGAATCATGGGAAATTAGAGGGGTGTTGTTTTAACTTGGTCTGGCTCTAGTTCTCCCTTCATTTGACCGGAACCGACCGTACGCGTTGCCATCTCGATTATCGGGTTTCAATTTCAATTTCAATTTTATTAGTTATGACTGAAGCACAAGTGAGTTATAAAAACTATTAAATATGTGCCTACTCTAACTAATTAGACAGAATAAAAAATAAATTAAGTCTCTTACATTCTAAGCGAGAGTATTAATTTAAAGAAGAAAATACAACGATCATTAAACGAAGAGAGAGAGAAAAAAAGCATATGTATGTATATGTATAAAAAAGATATAAGAATGCAGAAAAAAATAGCTAAGTAAGTATTATAATATTAAAGATACAGAAAATAAGTACAAGAACAAGAAAGCATTGTTACTAAAAAAAAATAATAATAAAAAAAAAATTACTTAATTTGTTAAACTACAAAAATGTTTAAAACATTCTGACTTGAATCTCCCAATGACTCGAAGTGAACGTATGGTTAGAGGAAGCGAGTTCCAAAGTCTGACACCATAGACGAAGAAAGATCGAGAACTAATCGAGAGTCTATGATGGGGAGTTTTCAACAAAAGCGTTCTTTCAGAATGCAAAAACTTAAGCCGACTGCCAAGGTAATCCGGGTACTGCAAGTTAAGGATCTTAAATATCACAAAGCAAATACGGAATTTCAGATAATTATCCAAAGTGCAACCAAGAATTTTCATTGAGTACTGCGAAATATGTTCAAATTTTCTAATGCTAAAGACATACCGAGCACATGAGTTAAATGCGACATTTAATTTTCTACGACTCGAGTAATCTAAGTGACAATATACAACGTCAGCATAGTTGATAATCGGTAGTAGTAAGCATTTCACAAGTCGAACACGTATAGTTTGTGGCGTATATGCAGAGTGACGCCAGAATGCCTTTAGTCCACCATAGATCTTACCTACAACACCATCGATATGGTCACTCCAAGATAACCGATTATTGAAGATTAAGCCAAGATTCCGAGCATTAGTTGAAAACGGTATAATCATATTATTTATAATAACTGGTGGAAGGTCAGTATAGGTTAAATTGAGATAATAAATGAGCATAGCCTGAGATTTGGATGGGTTGAGTCTGAGCTTGTTAAGTTCAGCCCACCTACTTATGCATAGAAGATCTTTGTTTAGTTCAGTAATTGCGCGTGGGATATCATTGATGGGAGCAGATATATAAAGTTGTACATCATCGGCATATAACTGCAGTGAACATTTATTAATGTAATTTTCCAGATCATTTACGTATAGACTGAAGAGAAGAGGACCTAAGATAGATCCTTGTGGCACTCCTGAATAGAGAGAACAGAGCTTGGAAGATTTCGAGTTACAAACAACTAATTGCTTCCTATTAGTTAAGTAATCATAGATGAGTTTAGCCGGAGGACCAGCAAAACCAAATTCTACAACCAGCTTATTATATAATAATTTAAAATCGACAGAGTCAAATGCTTTCGAAAAATCAAGTAGGGTAAGGAGAGTTACTTCTTTATTTTCCATACTACATCTTATCGTATCTGTGAGGAGTAGTAACGATGAAGTTGTGCTGTGTTTGGCTCTGAAACCAGACTGGATAGAACTGATCAAGTTATTAATATTAGCATAGTCGATGATTTGTTTGTATAAGACTTTTTCAAATACTTTGGATAATATTGGAAGAATGGTAATAGGTCTATAATCTTCAGGGGACGATGCTTTGGATTTCTTTCTAATAGGAACAACAAGCCCTATTTTCCAAGCTGAAGGGAAAGAAGCAGTAGTGATAGCAGTATTAAATATATGTTTAATATGATTAATTAAGGATGGCAATAATAGTTTCAGGAAACGCATTTCAATACCATCAGAGCCTGTAGCATTTGATTTAATAGATTTAAAGGCATTCAGAAGCTCAGTGGTACAAATATCCCAAAAAGAGAAATTATTTGTAGCATTAGGAATAGGGAGATCGGAAGTATCTACTACCACTGAGGTTGAGCCCGAGGTAAAGTATTTATTAAGCAAGTCAGGATCAGCTACACATTCCTCGCTGCCTCTAATGATATTAAGCTTACGAATGTTATTCCAAAGTTCGCGAGAAGGTAAACTTGGATCAAGCCTTTTAGAGTAGAAATTAATTTTAGCCTTCCTAATTAAAGCACAAGTATTATTTCTAAGGGTCCGATAATTGTTCCATAGGAATTCACCACGGAACCTTTTCCATAGTTTATAGGCAAAATTTCGTTCACGAATAGAAGTTTTTATTTCATCATTGATCCAATTGCACTCAGAACGGCATTTTATCGTTTTCAGCGGAACAAACTCGTTGAACAATCTCATAAATGTCCTATTAAAGAAAGCCACTTGATTGTCGATATCACTTGTAGCATAAAGACATGACCAATCAATCAGAGAGGCAGCAGACGTTAAAGCATCTAAATCAATGGCATTATGTGCTCGGTAAAAAAAATTTTGAAGGACTTCTATATCTAACAACATCTATATTAAAAGAAACAATAACTCCAGAATGATCCGAAATTCCGGGGACGTCGAACGTTAGCTGATCACGCACAAGATCGCCTCTATCAGTGATGAAAAGATCCAGAAGGGATTCACCACTACGAAAAACACGAGTTGGCAAAGAATTTACTACACTGAGATAGAACAGTTTTTAGAAAAGTTACAAAGTTGCGCCTTGAACAACTATCTGACAACATATTAATATTAAAGTCACCCGATATTATATTAATAGAATAAGATCCACTGAATTGGATTATAGCATCATAAAAACTATTAAGCGAGCTAACCGAAGGAGGTTTATATACACAACCTAATAGTACTTTAGCACTTGCCGTTTTAACCTCAATAAACAGGCATTCGATACTTAGTGATTCATTGGCAGTCTCTAAGATTACTCTGGCCTTGTATTTGCTATTTAAGTAGATCGCCACTCCACCACCAGCAGAGTACTTTCTGTCGCTTCGGAACAGTGAAAAGCCGGGAATCATAACTTCATAATTATGAATACAAGGATGAAGCCATGACTCCGATATGCATAATGCGTCTAATTTACAATTATTAAAAATGTACCTCAGCTCATCATAAGACGATCTTACACTCCGGGCATTGAGATGACAGACATTTAACAATGCAGAATTCTTATTTGTGTAGTCCACGACCAATCTTCCCTCATCCATGCTGTCAGACAATAAATTATTACGTGAAGTGTTCATCACAAGGATCACTAGGAACTCCAAGCCAGAAGATTACATAATGTAGCAACAATCATAGAAGAAGATGAAAATAGAAGAAGATGAAGTTTTACTAAAAAATAATGATAGAAAAAAAAATTAGCATAAAATTCAAATACAAAAAATAAAAAAAAAGATTCAAAATCCATTCTATAGTTACAATCAGCGCTCTACGAAAGCATCACTAAGAAGAATTAACCATGATACTATCTGCTATATTTGCATCCAATAAAAGTTTGCTCAGTTGTATATTAGTAGTAATTTTAACTGCATTGTACTGCTGTAAATCACCCAACTGACGTATGTACACGGCTCCGTTATGCGTGAAGACTGCTGCAATTTTACCACTGCGTTTAATCTCCATCGCTAACTTAAAAATCTTATGTTAAACTTTCATGCACAAAGATTCCGCTGCTTCCAGATAGACCAACATCTTTTAACTTAGGTTTTTTCTTACGGATAGCGCCAATAAATCGAAACTTGTCAGAGGTACTCCGGAATTTAATCACTATAGCTGAAGGCTTAACAGATTTAGATGACGATTGTTTATTTTTTACCCTAAACACTGTAATGATATTAGGTGCCGGCAAATCAGAAACAGTAGCGTGTCTGTGGATAATTTCAGTGACGTTTTCCTGAGGCAAAACTGGAACACCCAAAAGAAATGCATCGGCAGACCTTGTTGATTGCTCAATTTTATCGACGCGAGCTTCGAGTGACAGAATTCTGGCTTGAAGCGAAGAGACTTCAGCATTCAATTCTTTTAAACTGGTAGAAAAACTGAGTTTTTATTCATTGATTTCACCAACAAATCTCTGCTCCATCTCTGTAAATTTGTTATCCAAATGCTGCTTCATTGATTCAACACACTTATCCAATTCTTCACAGGTAACGGAATTATCAGATGCAGAGTTACGCGTTGCTCGAGGCATAATCTCAGCTTAATTTAGTTAATAGCTTTGTTTAAATGGAAAAAATAGCAATTTGCAATAAAACTGCGGTAACACGATATGAACTATTAACAAAGGAAATTACAGCGCGTTTAGGAAAACAAGAACTGTTCTTTTTCTAGCAAAAATTTCGCGGAGCTAAATGAAACACGTCTACTCGACTGAAAGACTCATGACTCAAACCGGACGTTCGTATGGAACTTGCAGGTGTACACAACTTTTTCTTGATGGGCCTAATAAGAATTTCTCTGATTTTCTCTTGGGGCTTGGAAGAAAGCAATGCAGAACTCTGATTTGTATCATCACCGGCCACAGCTCCCTTCACACTCATCTAACAAGGATGGGAGTTGTTGACAGCCCTGAGTATCTGTCCTGCCTGGACAAGCTCTGCTTGAGACAACCGAACACTTTCTGTGTGCTTGTCCTATCTGTGGATGAACAAAAAAACTTGCCTCACCAAGACCTCATGCACTTCATTAAGAGGACAGGAAGGTTTGGGTGGGAGGGTTTCTAGCAGGTGAAACAATGAACCGCCTTGACCTCCGTGCTCGGGATCTATCGCTCCTTACCTATTATATTATATATTTAAAAAAAAAAACACAAAAAACATGCATAATAACTTAAAATAAGAGGAAAGCAAAAAAATTTAACTAACACAAAAGTTATATAAATAACAAAAACAGTAAGTATGCACAACCAAAGTGAAAATTTTATTTAACATAATCTTGTATACAGAACTTTTTAAAAATTGTAATAATTTTACAACTTTACTTCAAGCTATCATTTTATTTTTCCTTATATCTATTCCCTGCATATCATTTGTTACTAGCAAGTTAACCCCGCTACGATCGTGAAAAATATTCAATGTGCACCAAAAATTTTGTACGCGGTGCACCTAAAGAAGTTTTCAATTCAACAAACTTGTATTTCCTTCCCTGAGTTGTAAATATTCTAAAACTTCTTATACAGATCTTTTGCCATATTGAGACTTTCAAATTTTTGGTAAAAAGGTTTTTCTTAATATTTGGTTGCCCCAGAACTTAAATGTTCAATCGACCATGAAATCAGTTTTAAGAAAACCGATTTTTTAAGTTTGACTTTGAAAATTTGTATATATTTAATATAACATATTTTTCCAGTTTTTCGACGCCGATACTTTTTATTACAAAGTTTTGTTTTAACTAAACGTTAATCGTGTATGATTCAGTCAGATTTATTATATCCTGCATATAGAACAATAATATATTAAAACGAAATAAGTTTGTTCTAAATGTGGATATGGAATATAAACTGTACGTAAAGAACAAATTTAATCTGCGGTATTATTCTATGTTATAGAGCAAACGATTTCTGAAATACTTAATTTAAATATGTGTTTTTCTTCTAATTCGTATAGTAAAAGGGAAATAATATAGTTAAACAAATTTATTCTAATATTTCCTTTATTTTAATAAATACAGAAAACTCATGTAAACACAAAAACAGTTCAATAAATATAAAATTAATATAATAAACTATAACACAACTTTTATGAATGTGTTTCCTTTTCAATTTTCCTTAACATTAATGTTATTTTTTTAATATTTAGGTATTTAGTAAAAATTTCGGAACATATATATTTTTTAGTTAATTTTTGATGCAAATTTTTTTGAAAAATTTCTTATTTTTAGGGTTCCATACCCAATGGGTAACAACGGGAACCCTATTGCTAAGGTTTCGCTGTCCGTCCGTCCGTCACCAGGTTGTATCTCATTAACCGTAATAGGTAGACAGTTGAAATTTTCACAGACTGTGAGACTATGTATTTTTATTGCCGCTATAACAACAAATAATAAAAAAAAAACAAATTAAAAATAAAGGTGGCCCCCATACAAGAAACGTGATTTTTTCTTCGTTTTATTCTCATTCATTATTATTATCATAAGTAGGCTTTTTTATGTTTTGTTTCAAATGACAGCATTATTTTTTCACATGACGCCTACTCTCATTTGAAAAAAGAAATAAAAAGTACAAAGTGTTAAATTTTGAAGGATGGTACGGAACCCTTCGTGCGCGAGTCCGACTCGCACTTGGCCGGTTATTTTAAGTATTATTAAAATTGATTTCAAATTTTTTAATTTTTCTTTTGAAATCTCAGCAAACTTTTTCCACTGTTCCACTTCTGATAGATTTTGCACTTTATGAAGATATAATGCTAAGTTTTCGGTAACTATCCTCAACTAACAACATTTTAATCAGTGTGATTTATTTTGTACATACTTTAAAATGATTGAACCTTGTACAAAATTTGTTTTAAGTTTTGTTAAGTTACAAATTCGGAAGTTGCTCCAGTTTTAGTTATTGTAATTATATAAGTCGATTGGTGTTAATTGCAAAATTTTAAGTGAAATATTGTTGTAATTTGAACCTCTCAAAGTTTTAATTAAACGTATCGTGCCCTACCTCAGAATTTTTTGTGCATATATTATGCTGTAAATTGCATCTAATCCTTGAACTCTGGAATGTGCTACTTCAGAAAACTTTTTACGTTTTTGTTAGAATAGATTGGTTTTCTTACAGAAATTTCGTTACTGAATCATACTCTAAGTCCGTGAGAATAGAAGAATCAAAAACTTCCTTTAAGACGTTAAGATATTAAAAAGTGTTACTTGTAATTACTATAAAAAATTATTTCAGAAAATGTTACTCTAATAATTCCTGAACTGGAACTGGAGAGAACTCCTACAGTTTCCAATAAAATAGTTGGTCCATATTAACTAAAACCGCAATAACAAACAAAAACAAAACGGAAACAATCAATAATATATACTTACCTTTTTGAGCCATCACTGCAAAACTTCTTACTCTTAGATGCTATCTACACGATAACTGAGAACTTTTCCTTGCTCTCTTTTATAGTAGGTATATATAACACAAAATTGCTATGGATATAGAACACATAAGCACATCAACTTCAGTTTGAATATAGAACATAAAATACAGAAATTGTGGATATATGACATATAACTCGAACTGAATAGTTTTGTTTTTGTTCTACATCATTTCGGAACAAATAACTACTAAATATGATGTTAATTTTTGACCCTTAGAACAAATCAGGAATATTGTTTCTAAAAAACTATGCCAAATAGAACAAATATGGCAGCACTAATCAAAAGAGCGCAGTCAAATTCTCACAACTAAATTTCACAAAAATTGCTGTATAGAACACTTAAATTCTGGGACGACGTTGTTGAAAATAAAACTGTCACTACATGCCAAAGTAATGAAATTTTTGGTATTTTGCCTCCTATTAGAAAATTGCTTCCAAAATTTCCAAGATTTACCAATTTTCATCATTGTAATTTCCAATTAAATAATACCTATATTTTGGAAAAAATATATTTTTTTGAAAATTTTCGTTTTTAATTTAATTTTTTCGTATGTATCTTTACGAGAAAAATTATTAAATATTTGGAAATTGCTTTTCGCCAGTGAAAGAGTTCTTTTTAAAATTTACTTTCACATGATGCGAATTTCTCGGTAATCAACCTTTACTTTCGGTTGTGGGTGGTTACGAAATACCCAGCTTCAAAATCTCGATTTCGAAATACCCAATACCTGAGTGACCAATTTCAAAATTCTCAACTGGAGACCCAACATTTTATTAATTTCTTGGCACGGTCTCAATTACCCAGTATAAAATACACAAATAAAAAAAATTGCAAAATACACAAATTCAAAATTCCCAATTTTAAGATCCGTAATTCTAAAAATCTTAATATTAAAATCCCAAATCTTAAAATCCCGAAGAAAAATCCGCAAATGGATGACTTTGTACCTAGAAAAAAATGATCAATTTAAAAGTTTTCTTCATTTTTTTATTAACATTATTAGTAAGATCACCAGAAAAAATTATTACTGACTGTTTGATTTGATATTTCATGTGGGACGAATTTTTTTGTTAGGGGTGTGACAATAAACTTAATTTAGACCTCGATTTTATCTTATTCATATTGCATGTTCAGAACATTCCTAATTCCCAATTTAAAACACGAACCTATATTAACATCTTCGGCTCTTAAATTGGGAATTGTGAAATTGAGCATTTCAAAATAGGGATTTTAAAGTTATGGTTCAAGGATAATGCACAACAAGTTACATAAATCTTTTCATAAATCTTTTCAGAATGTACATCTAAAAAGTTAAATAGTCCTACCAGGAAATGCTACTAAGAAGACGAAAGGAAAGAGAAAAACAAAACAGCAAAATAAAATAAAAGAAAGATAAAGAAAAAGAAAAAGAAAAATTAGATTAAATGATAATGAAATACAAAAATTAAGAAAAAAATTCAAAACTGGGAAATACATTATAAAAAACAAATAAATAAAAATAAAATAAATACTAACCTATATTAGTTACTGCTATACTGACTAACAAACCTAAATACACTACAGATTTCTCTAGCTCATCGGACGTATGCCTAATTCTCATTTAATAAATAATTGAAAAGGGTGCCTCTTAAACATGCTGGTTGACCCCATGCGTTGCAAATTCACAGGAAGAGAATTCTACTTGCGAGTTATATGAGCAAAGTAGGAACGTTGGCCCAATACTGTACGGTAGTCGGGAATCAAAATATCCTCATGTCTCGTGGAACGCAAGAATCTGATACCATTGCAGAGATAAGCAGGCTGATTGGTATAAACTAGCCTATAAAGGAAAACTAATGCTTTATGACGAAGTCCGCCATACACTTTTCCCAACACGCTATTTACATAATCACAGCAGCTCATCCGACAGCTTAGTATTATACCAAGATTCCTTATACACTTTAAATGGAGTAGCGTGATATTTCCAAGAACAATAGGAGAGACATTTGAAGGATGCAAACCTCTTCGGTGTACTAGCACATAATTAGACTTTTTAGCGCTCAATGCAAGGTCGTTTAATGCTGACCACTCATCTATCCGCTCAAGTCCACTATTGACCTTGACAATGCAATCCTCAGACAAGCCAATAGGACAGCTCATAAAGATCTGCACGTCATCCGCATATAAATGTAATTAGCATGACTTATGACATCTGGTAAGTCATTAAAGGCTGAATAGCAGCGATCCTAGAATAGAGCCTTGGGGGATTCCACATGTCAAATTTATTACATTAGAAGGGCAATTATTTATTTTCAGTTGCTGTGTTTGTCTACACAAAAAGCTGTTAATAACTGAAAGTGCAGATAAGGCGAAGTTAAAATTCGAAGCTAATTTTTGCAATAATTTACTGTGATTGACACTGTCAAAAGCTTTAGAAAAGTCCAAATAGCACCAGAATTCCCATATCATTCCTATCAAGAGCTTCACGAATATCAGTGGTAACTTTCAGTAAAACTGTTTCGCAGCTGTGTTTGCGACGAAAGTCAGATTGACAACCAGATAATAACGAACGTTGTCCAGATACTCAAACATCTGGATTGATATGATCTTCTCCAGGGCTTTCGCCAGAAAATATAATATGTAGGCTGATAGGTCTGAAGTCAGACATGTTACTTGGGGAGGTATATTGAGCAATAGCTAAAACAACTGCCCTTTTTCACTTTGCTGGAAACTGTAGTTAAAGCAATGTTAAAGATGTGCTTGACAGCAAGTAAAATAGCAGGCAAAAGTAATTTCACGAAAAGTGGAGGGATGTTATCCGGCCTGCTAGCGTTCGAACTGATCGAATTAATGGCATTACAAACTTCTAACGAATCTACGCAGCGGAAGCTGAAACCATCACCTAATGGTGATTGAGGAGTTGCATGCGAAAAGTCAGATGCAGTTGGGAATACTACTGCTGAAGACGAAGTGAAATGCTCATTTAGATCATTTGGATCAAAATCACAGGTTGGGGCATGTTTACCATGAATGATCAAGCATTTTAAATTAGACCAACATTTTTTTGAAGTGAGACTAGGGTTAAGCTTGTGACCCAAATAAAAACGCTTTGCAGACCGTACTTTACAAGTTACCAAATTTCTAATTGGTTTATACTGTCGCTTGGCAAGCTGACTTCTAGAGTATTTATAAAGAAACTCACGTTCTGCTATAAGTATACTAATTTCTTCAGTCTTCCGCATTTTTGTCAAATTTTAATTTTTGGTACGCGCCAAGATTGACATTTGTAATATCGAAGTGGTTTGTTGGAGTGAAACAATATGGAAAATTTTGATACAACAAATATCATCGAAGTAATGAAAAGAAAACATGTCTTATAGGATTTATGGCATCCCGTATGTAAAACTTTAAAAAGAAATCCAGAAGTAAGGAATAAAAAATTAAATATCAAACTAGTTTTGACAGAACTAAGCCTGCTGCAGCATTTATTCACACTCAAGTACAAGGTAAGCGGCAGAGTATACGCCAGCACCAGCGACAGCACCAGAACCAGCTCCAAGCACCGGCACCATATTCTGTTCCAGCCTTAAATCATTTCTGCCTTGCTCTGGTAAAAGATAGAAAGTTGGGTGTGTGCCTGAACATTAGGAACATTTTCTGTTAATAACAACATTTCTTAGCTACAATTTTTTTCGGAGGTAACTAAATTGGTAACCAGAAATGTTGATAGGGTTTCCACTTTTCTGATATGCGTTCTTCATCTGTATATTCACTTACCTGTGAAAATATGAAGATACTTGTTTTTATAAGTATTTTGAATATGCCGTTGCTTTAGTAAATGTATTTCTTTTAAATAATAACTGAATAGGAATCCTCAAAGTTATCATGTAAATTTGTATAAATAGTAAAAAAAAATTATTCTTTGCTTTTTATTTTTATAACGAAACTCTTCTTCCCTCCCACTATCGTTGTAATTGACAGCATTTTGTTTTTCAAAATATTCGTAATTGGTACGAACTTTTTGTTCGTTCACAAATATTTTCTTCATACAACAAATTTTTGTGAATTTAGATAAAATATTTTGTGGGAGAGAAAATTTTTTTTTGTTATAATGACTAATGACACAAAACGCAGTTGAAGATAAAATTTGTTAATTTTCCAAAGAATTATTGCTTTTTGAAAACAAATTTTTTGTTGCTTTACAATTTTCTAGTTTTGTTAATCTTAAAGGCGGCACGGCACGATTACACATTGCAACTTTTACTGCAGCGCAGTATAAAAAGCTGCGATACTCGAGGGTTGCAATGTGTAAGCAACACCTCTGAAACCCAAAAAGTTACGCCTGCAGCTCGTTTCGTGTTGCCGCAGTCTCGGAAATAGCAAGGTGTAAACATCTAAAGATAAGGTTGCAGGCGAAGTATAAAAATATTAGTTTCGTTGAAATTTTTTATTTTGTACACGGACATTAAAAAAAAAAGTAAAATTAAGTTCGAAAATGAGACAAATCGGGCAACTCCTTCGTAGGGTTGCCATACAAAAATTTGGTTTTCCACGATCTATTTGGACACTACGTAAGAACAAGTCGACATAGAAAGCTGAAATTTGGTACATTATGTTTTTATAGTAATAGCAAATAAAATATCTAAAATGGACTAAATCGGGCAACCCCTTCTTGGTGTTGCCATATATAAATTTAGGCTTTTTACATCTACTTTGAAAACGATCAGTCCTAGACATTTTTATTGTACTAAAAATTGCTTCAGAATAAGAAATCCTATAAAATTTCGTTATAATCATTTTTTCTGTCCGACGAGCCGTTCTAGAAATATATGCGAGAAACCAATGCATAAAATCAAAATTGCTCGAAATTTCATACGTGCATTCATCTAGGGTATCATAAGAATTGGTCTTAGACCAATACTAGCTTTTTCACTTGTTTATAGATAAAAATGTCACAAGAATATGTGAACAAAGAAAGTGTGACAAAATTGCATGATGACTAAAAATATTTTTCCCACACAAATAATCGAAGGGAAAAGCATTGAAAACGCTGTCCGTCGTGCTATTAACCAACAGTTTGCAATCGGCATTCAAAAGAAAATAAATTGCTCTGGCAAAAATATGGGTAAATTCATATCATTAATTCCTCTTATAATTCCTGTTTTAATTGTTTTTATTTTTCTGTTTTCAGATATAGTAAAAAATATCCGCAATAAAGATATTGCTGAGGACGCTAGATTTGATAAAATTGTAAATTTTCATAAATAAATAATTTTTTTTTTTTAATTGGTGTATTTCTTTACATCTTTCAATACCTATTATTACAGTTTGACAAAATGCCGACATTTAAATGCAACAAATATTAGTGAATCAAATTTCACAGAATTTATTAACATTACTGTAACAATTTTAAATATTGTTTATGTGACAATTGGCATCAACCCTGACCACATATTTGTCACATAATTTTGTCGATAAACGACAAAAATTTGTCGTTTTTTTGTCGCTTGTATGTCATATCTGGCTACCCGGGGTACCATTACAAAACCTATTTAACAAAATAAGGTGTAAAAATTACACTTTTTTTTTCAAGTAACAATATGCACAGCTCAATTTTTGAACTTCAAAAATTTTCACTTTTAACAAATATTTTTGTATTTCTATAAATTTTATTTGTTATTTCAAAGTGGTAACTAAAACGGTTTCATTTATTTTACCCACATTTTTGTCGGACTAATGATGACAAATCATTTATTACTAAAACAAGTCTTTTTGTGATATTTACGTTGATTTTTCTTTCAGTGACTAAGCTTTATTTGCAATTGCGTAACGAACTAGTAACAAAAAAGAAAAAAATATGGGGGAGAGCTTGTTCTCTTTGACAGAATTAATTTTTTGTGTTATCTTGTAGTGAATAAATGTGCGTAAGAATGATCTGTAAGAATTTATTACACGAATTAGATTATAAGCCATCATTGCTAGCTCATTCCATACATACACAGTTCAATTGTGAATGAAAATATTTTGTACAGATTATAATATGAGTAATCCTTGTTGGTTGCTCTTTGGATTAATATAAGACTAAGACTAACTCCCAACTATTTTTAGTATAGTACAAGTTCAAGTACTTATGTCTGTACAACCACTTGACGAAAACAGATTAAACAAATTGCTACAATTTACAATGTGTCTGGGAGTGCTGCTTTTTAGCTCATTATAAATCTAGCATAGCTACCTTGCACTTGTAAAGCTGAATCCGATGAGTTCTATGGTTTCATTTTCTAGCCTGCAAAGCTTAGCTGATGAAAGTGATAATAATGCCTACTATGTATAGGTAGCCGTCGTCAACACACTTAAAATATTTTTAATAGGGGAAATCAATGAAAGAACAACGCTTAAGAGGCAAAATTTACTAACGATATACGTATATGTATGCAGACGTCAGGGTCAGTCAAGGTCAGACTGAGACAGTCCAGTCTGCCTCTTCAGCTCAGCGTCAAACCTCAAGCTCGGACATTAGTCGTATCATTGGATGTGAGTTTTACTGTGTATAGGTAGTGTTTGTACAGCCTCAACTGAATGTGAAGCGAAAACTATTGTCATTCAAATAGAACGTATTTTTTTCTTTTCATGGAGTGATTTTCTTAATCTTGAAAAAAGTTGTGTATAAAACACCTTCAGGTAATATAAAAATATTCAGTTTCGCGATTGATACGGAACGGTGTGGGTACATTAAGTACTTAGTAAAAACTTTCATAAAAATGGACCGCTGGAAGAATAAAGTAGCGGTTGTGACCGGTGCAAGTTCAGGTATTGGTGCTGCTACTGTAAAAGATCTTGTGAAAGCCGGAATGATTGTGGTTGGCTTAGCCAGAAGAGAAGAAAGAATTCGTGAAATTCGTGATAATCTTCCAAAAGAATTACAATCTCGTTTGCATCCGTTAAAATGTGATGTTTCAAAAGAAGATCAAGTTAAGAATGCTTTCACATGGATTGATAAAAACTTGGGAGGACCTGATGTGCTAGTGAATAACGCTGGAATCGTTCGAGTAGCTGAATTAGTTAAACCGGGTAATACAAAAGAGATGAAAGAAATTATAGACACTAATGTTATGGGTGTTATGTACTGCACACGAGAAGCTTTCAATTCGATGAAAAATCGAAAAGTTAATGGACACATAATCATTATTAACAGTGTTTTAGGACATCAAGTTCCAAATTTGGGCAATGATTTACCCTCACTTAATATTTATCCTGCATCAAAACATGCTATCACAGCGATGACGGAAACTTATCGACAAGAATTTCTAAGGGCCGGAACTAATATTAAAATTACAGTAAGTCATACAGACCGAACTGTAGAATTTGATTGTGTAAAAGCAAATTTTTTACAGAGTATAAGTCCTGGAGCAGTTTTGACTGAGATCGTTCCAGTTGAGCTCGATGAAGCTGTTAAAGCATATTTTCCATTTTTGAAAGCTGAAGATGTCTCTGATGCAATTCTGTACGTAATAGGAACCCCGCCCCATGTACAGGTAAATTTCAAAGTTTCTGTATTTCTTTGCTCGTAAATATTTACCTATTTAACTTTTATATATAGATTCATGAACTGACTATCAAACCTATGGGAGAGAAATTCTAATTTCTTGTACAATTTGTTTTTTCATATAAAATTCTAAAACTGTTTTATACCTACCTATTTACCTACATATAATTTTTTCATTCATAATATTGTGATGGAAATGAATAAAGGTCATATGTTTTTTTTGGAAATTTAAATAAAGTAAATGAAAAGAGGTAAATCGTCATGAAAACCGGTTATTGCATAAAAAATTCGCAGGCTGCCGATGGAATAGAATATTTTTCATGCTTTATGTAGTCGCTATTTAAAGAACGCAATATTTTTGAAAGACCACTGTCAAGGTCATTCTTGAATTATGAAGCAATTGGGAAAAGTCTTTTGGTGTTTGTTTGTTTTCAGTTTAGGATACTTACACCTTGTTTCAAAATGACATTTACAAAATTAATGGAAATAGTAGCTCCAGAACTTTTTTTTTTGTTCCTAGAATTTTAAAGAATTCTGGCTTATACACAGGGCCGGATTAAGGTCCTCAGATGCACTGAAACGAATTTGGTGTCCCCATTTTATAATTTTAAAAATATTAAAAAATTAGTTGGCTCTGATGGCAAATTAAAGAGAGGAAATTACACACCGAAAATTTGTTTGGGTTTAATATGGATTCTCTTACAGAGTAGAACACTGAGTCAGTACGTTTACATGCATACTTGAGTACTTGACGTGAAATCTACTTGAAACTCAAGTAGCGTTTTCGTTTGAATTAATTCCAAATTTTCTTGAAAGTTACTTGAAGTGACATTTTACCTTTGACAGCTCTGCATTAGGTTCTGTACATAAGAACATAATTTTTAGATATTTTGAGAAAAGTGCTTTTTTAAATAAAAAACTAATTATATTTAGGTGTGTATATGTGAATATTTATAAAAAAATATTGAATTGAAATGGATAATAAAAAGCATACCTACGAAGTTAATCGATAATAAAGTTATACCTGCATATATAATTGGCGACCCGGCCTCTCCATTACTACCTTGGTTAATTAAAGGCTACTGTGGTTTAAAATCTCCCGAGGAAGAATCTTTAAATGTTTACCTAAGCAAGGCAAGAATTGTAATTGAAATCGCCTTTGGAAGATTAAAGGCAAGGTGGAGAATACTGCAAAAGCGCATAGATATCAACGTAAATTTTGTGCCAAAAATAGTTGCAACGTGTTGTATACTTCATAATATTTTGGAACGCAGAAAAGTGCAATTTAATGAACACTGGGTTTTGGGTGTTAATGAAGCTGAAGGAATTTTTCCCCAACCCGAAGGACAAGATCCATCTTTAACTTTTGGAGGCGAAGAAATACGCAATCACCTTAGAATATACATGGCAAGCCGATATCCACTCCTTAAAAGTAATAATAGTTATATGAGCATGCATGAAATGAAAATAATTTAACACATTACTTGTTATTAAAGGTATTAAAATAATAACTGCAAAATTTAAATAACGTTTTTATTGAGTTCAAGTCTTGGCAGTCTCCTTGTGTTTTTCTAATACATTATTACATATTTATCACAAAAAGTTGTTGGTACACTTACATACTATAAAAAAAATAAAAAGCCCTTTAAAAATGTGGACTTACGAACTACAAACATAAATATAATAAGCTCGAGATCAAAATAATGTTTCCATTGAGATCAAATCTGACCTTCTGCTTATGTTTTCTGCTAGATGGAATGGCATCCCACTCTCTACAAAATTCAGTTTCTTCGTTTTCTTCTATAATTAAACGCTTATCTTTAAAAAAAAATTACTTAAATGAAGACAATTTATATTACCTGTTAATGTGTTATTCCTAGAGGTATCTATCCCTTCGTTGAACATTCTTGCAGAAGGCCGACAGCCCAGCATTTCATCGAGATCATCGTAAAAGATGCACGTTTCCCTTTTTGCTCCGCTCTTATTGTTTTGTTTTTAGTAGTAATATAGTCGCATTTTAAATTTCTCCACTTCACTTCAATTTGCCTAGCACTTTTGTCTGGGAAACCGTTTGCCTGCATTTCATTTTTAATCACATTTCGCTGTTTCTGTATTTTTTGTCGTCAAAATGCTTTAGCAATTCTTTTCTTTCATAACTCCCAATAGGGCCAGAGTCTCCTCATAGCACCAAACATTTCTCTTAGCCATTTTAAGTAAAAAGATAACATTAAATAAAGCCAAGCAAAAATCACAAACTGAATTGTCACTTATCTTCTTCTTATTCCTCTTTGCTTCATATCTCGCAGCCATGAAAAAAGTTCAAGTACTGAAGTTGCGTTTACATGCATTTTTTCAACAAAATTTTCTGATTTACTTGACTGAAGTATACTTGAAGTCAAGGCGGGTTTACATGATATTTTGATTACTTCATCTCTACTTGAAGTATACTTAAAGTATGCATGTAAACGTACTGACTGTCACACAGTATATTGTTACGTGCGATAGAAAGAGACAACTGGTGACATCTACTGGCAATGGAGAGTAAACGACTTCAGGTTCGGAGAATCGATTATGGAATCGACAGGAAGGCTCAGGAATAAGAATGAATAGAACAGTCAAGAAGCTTTTGGAATAGAACACTCCAGAATAATCCGGAGAGTTTCTAGGGTATAAATATAACAGTTGTCACCGCCAAGAAAAGAGTCTTGTCTGAGACGTTGCAGTGTTAACAAGTGAAAGAGAAGCGAAAGTGTTGTAATTGGATTGCGACAATTGGAAGTACAGTATTAGCGATAATTAAAGTTGAGTTGATTAATTGAAGGTTTATGAATTTTGTAAGATTAGAGTGAAATAAAGAACTTGTATATTAATTATTTAATTATGTGTTTTAAATAACGAACCAAAGGCCACGCTTGCAACAATATTTATACAGTAGCCCAGCTTAGAACAAACTACTGAAAAGTGAATTTTAGAAAATTAATTTTTCCCGCGGACGGGAATCGAATCTACACTTGTTAGAATCGGTCAAGGATGGAGAAAGAAGAATTTTAAGAACTTTTATTTTTAATGATTCTAAATCAAATTTATAAATACAAGAAGAAAAAACAACCGCCTCTGCGACGATGAAAACACACAAATAAATTAATAAAAATTTAATATACAATTTATTTGTGCGCTTTCATCGTTACTGGTTAATGCCAGCTGAAAGCAAACGTGGCTTAGTAGGCTAGTTACAAATTTGATAAATGCAAGAGGGAAAATCATCTGTCTCGTTAGCTCAGTGGTAAGAGCAGTCGCCCGGCAAGCGAAAGGTCCCGGTTTCAAACCCCGGACGAGGCGGTTTTTTTTCTTCTTGTATTTATAAATTTGATGAATCGTTAAAAATAAAAGTTCTTTGAATTTTAGAATTTTAATTACAAAAAAAAAAAATTCTCCCATAAGAGGGAACTATTAAGTATGATATGGATGTAAATGAACGAACAGTAGCTATAGTTGCACAATAGTTGGGAGAAGCATGAGTTTTATGTAAGTACACATCTCAGCACCAGTCTGCAAATGTATTGTTCCATTACCAAACAGCTGTTTGATTACAAAGTGGTGTTCGTTCCATGGACAGTGTAACAGGCAAAATGGCTGTAATAATGTTTGTGACAGTTTGATAGTTCTACCAAGCCGAATGACATGGAAAGTGGAATAAATTGTTTTTAGCTTCTTTTTTTCTTGCAGAAATAGTTTTGATTGCCATTTTGTCCCTTTTCCTCTGGTACAAGTTTGTGCATGCTTTAAGTTCTGTTTTTTCCACTTTAGATTTACATAGGAACCTTTGTATTAGAAATTGTCTAGTGTGTTAGTTAAAACGGTTGAAAGAGAAAGTATAATCTCTTTATATAAGCCGCTTGACAGTTTTGACAGAGCTGGTCTACAGGACTGTCATTAAATAAGGAAATTTTTTAATACCGATTTCCATTGATCACGTTTTCTAGCAGAAGTGTTACACTTTTCTTGTAGTGTTACACCAAAATTGTTCCATTGACCTGCACTGCTAGAAATGGTGTACGTCAAAACGCCTGTGGTGCTACACTCGAATAATCGGCGGTGTTACACCGGAATACGCACACATCTATCTGAGAAATGTCACAACTGAATGTCATTGAGCATCACATATAAATCTTCAACTACTGCTCTACCAAATTCATCCGCAATCACGCCAAAATCTTTTAAATTACAATTTTCATAATTTTTACGTTATTCGCGATATTATTGTTCCCAGAAAATTTCAATCTGACAAATTACACGGATGAGAGCTACTATTACATTCTCATCGCGTCAAAAGTTGTTCCATTGAACTTGTTTTTCATTGATTGACGTGCACTTTTCTTAAAATATCAATGGAAATCGACATAAGTTTTTGTAGAAATAGAAGCAAACATTTTCAGATGCCCTATAGAATTCGTTCGATTGAACGGGGTTGTGTCCCGAGAGCATACCCTGATATTTAAACGATAACGACATTAGTTAACTGCTGAATATAATTATACTGTAATATAAAACTACGTCTTGTGTGATGTTCATAGCTACCTGTAGTAATAGTTGCATACTGCGCACAGAACCAAAAGTTCAAGTGGTGTTGCGAAAAGGATGAACGCAGTGTCTAGTCTAACGGCTCTGGTATTCGCATTAATCCCGGCTTTTCGATGACGTCTTACTAGAATAGCAATAAAATTGTCAGTATTACCAAAGAGTTATGGTTAACCATTATAAAATTCAAAGCATGCGTTTATGTATCAGATGAGCCTGAACCAACCAACAATGATATTGTCACAAGAACAAAAAAGAAAATTTTGTTTTTAACGCAAGTAAAAGAGATTACTCGTTGAAAGGAACACAACAATGTTGTAAGTAACAATTCAAATGAGGAAAAAAACTGAATTTTTTTTTTTTTTATATTAAGCTGATGAAAGTGTAATCAACTAATTTCATGATAAATGGGACTTTTTAGCAGACAAACCTATGATTTCTCTCTAGGTATTATGTGCTCGTTGTCCTAACATAAGAAAGCATCTGGTTTATTTTTCGCTTTAATTATGCATACTGGGACTAAAATTATTAGACAGTAAAGGCCAAAACACAGAGAGAGCGACACAACAATGTTGGCAACTTAGTTGGCAACAATATCGCATTTAAAACACAACGCGGCTGGACAAATGTTTTTGGCAGCAGTCACTGTTTTATTTATTGTAAAAGAAATGAAAACAAAGAAAGAACTAAGAAAAATCTTTAGTATAACTTATGCGGCTTTCTTAAAATTGTAAAAGCATAAAGAAAAAGCTAAAAAAAAGAAGATGAGATTGCCATACAAGGGATGACCTGAGCTGACCTGAAGCCTGAGACAATAAAAGATACCGGCTGTCGTCGAGTTTTTCGTCAGTGTATCTTTTTATAACCAAGTGTGATATGGTTATTGTTATTGTATTATGAGTTTTATTATTTTATTTATTTTTTCTTAACTTTCTTTTTAAAGAATAAAGCATTTCTGTATATATTTAACTTTTCTTACTTTTTTTTAAAAAACAAAGACTTTCCCTCAATAATATTTACCTTTTTCCCGTTTCAAATTTAAAACTATGCATCATAATGTAAGTAAGAATCTTAAGAATCTGATGTGTATAAAAATCTTAAAATTTGTTTTTTCACGAATTTTTGTTTAATGATAAATAAATATGTATTGTGGAAATTTTCTGTATTCTGTGTAGTTTTCTTGAATCAAAGTAAGAACTTCAATAATTTTTGTGGTGGGCATAGGGTTTTAAAGTTATTAATACTTACCACTAACTTTCTGAATATGCAAAAAAATATTGTTCGGTGTGACGAAATTGTTAATCTTGATCAATTATTATATCATTAGATAGTCAGAAAAACGAAGGTAATCAGAGGTACTTTAAAATTCTTAATTTTCTTGAGCAACGGCAGTTTTGGCATCATAAGGAATGAATGAATTGAATTGAATTGGATTAAGTTTCTAAAATTGTCGACGATGAATGCGTTATAATTTCGTAAGTAAATGAGCAAAATAGTTAATATCCTGAGGTCAGAATACGTAAACCATTGTATTTCGTTTTATTATAAATTTAGCCGTTTTAGCCAGAATAAAGTCACCACTTTCACATCCCAGCTAGAAAGGCGAAATACATGAAATAATGCTTGGTCTAATATGAATCCTTCCTACATACCTACCTTATATGAATATATTTTAATGGAAAATTGTTTGAATACGTGCACTTTAACACTGTACCTACGCGTAGAGGATCTTCGAATAACGAATATTTGTATTTTATTGAATATTATGGAAAAACTCTGTTTTCTTTAGAGTTTTTATTAATTTTATTTTATTTATATTTTTATATTTTTTTTCATGGGTGTAATGCATTTAATCTTCTACAAGATTTGTCTTAACTAATAAAAACCATTTACGTATTAAAAATTAATGTTAAAGAACACAACTTTTGTTTTAGCTTGAAATATTACTATAAGTTATCAAGCTAATATTATATTATATATATTATTGCAATAAATAATTTCCTTTTATATGTAAGTATTTTTCTTAATTTGTGGCAGTACCAATCGCTCGCGACATAAAAACCATATTTTTTGCTGGCTTCACTTTTTGTGGGCTGTCATCAGTCTATATTATTGAAGTCTGTGGCTTCTACAGATAGAGAAGTAAGGGCCGGTTTCACAGTGCAGGCTTAAGCCAGAGCTTAGCTAAGCGACGGGTGTGGTTTAAGCCCAGAACTTAGGCCTACTCGGTTTTACAGTACTCAGTACGCAGATGAAAAGTGTTAAGTTGTCAGTACTGCCGTAATTGTGAATCCTGATGAAGAAGAAGACATCAAAATAAAATATTGTTATCACTCGTTTGTTTAAACTGTGAGCAGTTTTTACCAATCAGTCGGGTTTTTTATTTGCGAGTGTATCAGATCCAAAATCATCATAGCCGAATGTTTTGACAGTCGGAGCCGAGAATAAAAAATAACGTCATCCCATTTCTCGAAATGTTGCGTTGCGGGCGCCTTCTTATAATTATTTCACGGGTCACACTGCGATATTATACATATTATACATTTCTTCGTCGCTTATATATTCTGCATCAGATAAATAACTTATTCGTGTCTTAAATTGTTTCGTTTCTTCGTAAAACGTCAAATAGAATGCTGACACTAGCTGCGAGACAGTACTAAAAGCTGCTAACTAGATAGCTATTTTTCGCTTGGAAAATTTCAATTAAGTTTTAAAGTATAACTTTTGAAATATGCACGTTCGTTTAATAACAAAAATTATAATATTTAGGCAAAATATATATTTAACAATAATTTCCTGTGTTTCACAGCAACATCTGAAGCTTAAGCCTTCGACATGACGGGCTTAAGTTAAGCTTGCATTAAGCCAGTAATATCACTTAAGCCTTAACTGAGAAACCTAAATATTTATTAAGCCATCGCTGTGGCTTAAACCTTGACTGTGAAACCGGCAATAAGACTTTAATTATTGACCAGTTTAAAATTTTGTTTAAAACTGATTATCGTTTGTACCGCGTAAAAGAAAACAACAAGTAAAAATAGGTTTTTAGGTGCGATTAAATAGCCTCATTTGAAAAGTAGGTTAAAAGCGGCTATCGCATATATACATGCATATAGACAGATACTGCTTTAAAAGGAAAAAAGTAAGAGGAATTGGCATACCACATAGATACGTACAAAGTTTTGGTGTCACTACAATTTCGATTACCGACTGGAAGAGAAGTTATAATGACCTTAAGTATATGCATGTGTATGTATGTTCAGCCTTGAAGAAGGAAGATAAGGCATCGCGTCGGCTAGATACATGCAGTCATTGCGCTTTAAGTATTATGAACTTGGGTCTTGGTTTGATCCCCGCCTCACGAATTATTAGTGTTAGTTCTTTTGCTATTTCTTAAGGATTTATTTGACTTATACAGTAAAATTTGAAACGGGCACGACGTGTCATTAGCTTTTAGAATACTATCAATTTCTATTAGTAATAATTCTGAGGAGCAAGGTGAGTATAAGGCGCTTAATTACGTTAACGCCACATCAGGGGAGGAATTTTCCCAAGACCGTCCGTACGTGATGAAGAGTCACATCCTGCCCGATGTGTTCCTGCACAGGCAGCTGGTAGGCATCCCCTGGGGTGATGCTGCTTGCCTGACTGAATACGGCAGATCTAGAGAGGAAAACTCGATAAAACCCGCAATCCCAGGTGTAAACAATCGTGCCTATGGGATGCATGGCACTGCGTGAGTGTGTCTTATAACGATGGACTCCGGATGCGAGGCGACCTCCGATTTCAAACCTAGCCTTATCTCGGCATGCCGGCTCTGCTGAGATGGACCAACCTTTCCGAGCATACTCGTGGGAACAAAATTGAAAATTCCATAAATTCTGAGGGAGGTGCACCTCTAGATGTACCAAAAAACCCAATCCGGGGTTCTTAGCGACCCCTACAACATCCAGGACATTACAAGTCCTTCATCTGATGGTGATGTGATGGATACACTCCCCCTAGACGAGGAGGACCTTCTTAGGTCTCCAGAACATAGCCAACAGGACAGCGGGAACACTGAAGTTCCCATTTGCAAAGAGCGCAAGCCAAAGCTCTCTGGCGCGGCCAAAAAAAGGTTTAAATGGCTTTTAAAACACGGTCACACAGAAGCAGAGGCTAGAAGGATTACTGCACTTCAGATAGATCAGCGGAATGAGGAGAGTCTAAAAAAACGGACTCGCTCTGACGACTCTTCTCCTAAAGTGGAGCAACCTAGTGCTAAACGCAGCAAGGCAGCAACGGAGAATCCTTCAAAGAAGCACGTCTCCTTGCCTTCACGTAAGCAGTCTTCCTATAAAGAGGTTGCAGAGAGCATTCGGGTGGGTATTCTTCCCGTCGGTTATCCTGAGGTGGCACTCAACGCGGATCAATTGAAGTCCGTACAGGGTGCTATCTTGAGAGAAATCGCGGCAAGAAAGCAAAGCCCCCTAAAACGAAGATTCCTGGCCTCAACATTTAGACCAGGGTGGCTGGTTCTTAACTGCGCCAATCAAGACACCGTGACGTGGCTGAAAGGTGTAGTTGCGGAGCTAAAGCCCTGGGAAGGAGCCAATCTTGTGATCGTCGAGGAAAGTGAAATTCTTCGCCCACAAGTCCTCGTGGGATACTTTCCAAACAGCGCTGAGGACCCTACGGATTTGATTCTCGATTACATCGAGGATCAGAACTCGGGGTTAAACGTGTCTGAATGGATAGTGTTGCGCAGAGTACAAAAACACTCAGTCACAGAGCTGACACTCTCCGTGGACCATGTGTCAATGGAAGAGCTAAAGAAGGCTCAATTCGCAATTGGGTTTAAGTTCGGGTCTGTCCAACTGAGACCCAAGGGTGAAACAGTAAAGGCTGTGTCGGAGGCTGAGGATGGCCCAAGTCAGATTAAAACTCTGGCTGATGGTCCTCAGCCTTCGACATCAGGAGTCAGCAGGCCTAAACTTCTGGTCAAGGCAAAGGCGGGCCCTGGTAAAGCAGCAGGAACTGCAGAACCCAAGTCGGGGACTTCCGAAAAGAAGTCTACAAAGACTAAGAAGAAGCCCCCTCCTGTCTGTGCCAAGCCCGGCAAAAGCAAAGGTCATATGGGATCCACCACCAAGGCTGACAGCGGCCATAAAAAGCCATCTTAGTCACGGCCAATGATCACCTAAGTTGCCTTCAGATAAATCTCCATCATGCTAAAGCGACATCAGACGTGCTTAGCAGGAGATTTATCTCGGAGAATCTTAGTTTGATAAGGTTGATAAGGTTCTCCACTACTCCCCTGGAGCATCCTGCGAATTAATCCAGCCGGAATTCACAGCAACTCTCACAGTCATCAGCTCCGATCACCAATTATTATAAAGAAACCAGTAATAATAATGGAATTTGGCAAAAAGAAATTTGGAGTTTGTACAGGCAGCGGTAATTGATTAAAATTTATTACCTAAGAAAAGAAAGAATGAAAAAAAAACGGAAAAGTAATCAAAATAGCAAGATCTTCCTGACATTGTCGTAGAAACTTAGAGGAGATTATAAGAGGAAGTGGATGCTTCCATTTCAGTCTAATTATTAGCCATTGTCTTGATATAGATACTAATTACAAAGAAGCTATGCCATCTCATCGACTTTATGGCTTAATTATAACTGAACTATCAGCGAGATAGTTGCAATCATCAGACTATATGCCCTACTATGTAGAAGCTGGCACTTCATGTTGAAATTAGCATAGACTTTAAATTTTCATAGTTTTAAGAAAAATTAAATGAACGTAGGGTAATAGAGTGATCGCCCACACCGAGCAGTTGTCGGCTTGTGATTTTTATTAAGTATTGTTTTGATTGGATTTGAATTCAGTATACCACTCAAGTATTTTGTTGTGATTTTTCTGGTATACTAATGACGGGCACAAGCTGTGATGGGTTGGTGCATAGGGCTACGAAGCAGATGAGTTTGGCTTACCCGGAGTGTTTTCTAAGTGAATTCTCAGAGTGTTTTATTTCGTATTATTAAATCTTAGAATCCATGGGATTCTAGTCCAAGGAGGCTGTGAATCGGATGGCATGTATTACCAACAAGTTACAGTAAATATTAGGTTAAATTAAAATAAGGAATTTAATTCAAATATTTGAAGATCTTACACGCACCCGAAAGTAAATTACAGTAAATGTTATATTAAATTAAAGTAAGGAATTCACATTTTACGTAAATTTTTATACGACCTTCTGAGAAAATTTTGAAGAAGAAGGAATAATGAAGAATTTTGATAGACCAAAGTAAAGAATCAGTACAGGGCAACCTACATCGAATTAACCATAAAAAAAAAATATATAGAAAAAGTTTGATCTTCCCATACAAATACTTACCGGGTGCTGGAGCGCTTCGACATGTCGGAGGAATTTGTGGCCGTGAGTACTTGTGTTTTCTATTAAGTTCAATTTTTTTCACTTTATACAATTCATCTTTTGCCTCTGGGTTGCTTCCAATTATTGTTGGTACATATAGATATAATTTAATTAGGATGATTAGTAGTGCTGATTCTTGATCGCTGTAATACCTACTTTTAGCGCTGACTGAGGCTCATAGTTAAGCATCGGTTTAAGCAGATAATGTAGTGCACGAAGCACAGTAGTCTTAAGTGTATACTGGTACTGAAATGTGTAAATACAGTTAAGGGTTTATCAATGGAAGTTTCTCTCTTTTCCCTCAATCTCCCGGAGCCCCTATTGTGATGAAGGTCGACTAGGTTCGCTACTTCTCTCCTATTTACAGATCAACAAGGGCCACTATACAACATGACTGCTGCCCTCAGTATCGTTGGGTGGATATGGGGCAATGCAGCGGAAGGCAGAATATCTGCGCCTTCACTAAGGTAAGGGTAAGTGGTGTAATGGTCCCTTCAGGACCGAATGTGTGCTTTTTTTTATATTTTTGCTTGAAGGCACGAAATTTCTTTTGTATATGACTCGTGGCACAGCGGCAGGTTTTCGTGGAACCTCCCCAGACTCTCCGCCAATAGCCGAGGCTTAGCGTGCCGCCCTGCAGACAACGCTGTCTACCGAGTGATCTGTCAGCTCATGCTGGCAGTCTGGACTTCACGTCCAAGCCAATCGCTCTGACATAGTTTCATAACACGGCATGACAAACTTAGTATATATACCATATGACTACATCATTTACGGCATAAAAAGAAGCAAGTGATCTTATAGTGCCTTAACGGCTATTTATAGCGAATATTTTATTAAATAGAATATCGTTCTGGTCTTATCGTCATTTGGTTATAAAAAATCGTATAGGTTTTCTTCAAATATATTTTCGCACCATATTTTTCAGTTTGTCAAGCAGATGATCTATAAAATTTAAATTCCTTGATGAACTCTGCTTTGCCTATTGTTTTACATGGTCATCTTACAAAAACTGTACCGCCTAAATCACGAATCACGACTTTCATGAAAAATAATGTTTTGAAAATCTGATCAAATGTTTCTAGTTTTATGCATGACTTCTCTAATTAACTAAACTGCTCGTACGTATATATAGAGAAGTAATATTAAAACTATTGGTATTTGAAAAATCAAACGAAAATTATAAACCAATAAAACAATTAAAGCATAATTAATTTATTTTTTTAATTAACCCATAAAACTCCCTGGCAAAGAAGCGAAAACTCAACTGAACAAAAGTATTAGCGCGCCACATCTCATAGCAGACAGCTGTTATAATTTGGTGAGGAAAGAAAAAAAAAAGGAATAAATAACACACACAACTTCCAAATTTTAAATTAATTATTTTCGAACAACTTAGATCTCACAATTAAATCAAAAACTTAATTTGAATCTCTCTGCTATTTTGTTTTGAGGTGCGCGGGCCACGATAACTTCTATTCGACTCCACTCGTATCTGGGGGCCTATTCTTGAATAACGACGGCACATTCCGTATTCGTTATACTGTCAAAACCATTCGGAATCGACACATGTGGTATTCTTGAAAAACTAAAATAATTTAGTTTTTAGAGAAAAACCCGAAACTGAAATTTGGTAAACACGATAACTCTTTCAGTTCAAAAGAGGCCACGGAATTGTGGCAAAAGCTGGCATCAGTATTAAATTCCATACCCGGAGCGCAAAAGGACTGGAAAAGTTGGAGAAAGGTATATACATAAATTCATATGAATTTTTTTATGATATTATATTAAAAAAAATGCTAATAGAAAATTTCCAGAGTTGGCAGGATTTAAAATGTATGGTGAAAGGAAAATCTGCGGTAGCAAAAAAACATTTGCATGGCACTGGTGAAGGTCCTTCCCGCGAAATTTTTCCTATCCAGCGATGAATTAAGGCTGCAGGAATTGATTAACGATCGACGTAATTCATTTTTCATGGATTCTTCAACAATTTCAGAAGCAAACAATAATGACATTTCACTGAAGCTAGCCATTTTTTACAAATTATATTTTAAAACATCAAACAGTTGACAATATTCAATTTCTAAATTGACAGATTTAATCTTACCACACTCGTTATGTTGAAAAACTTTTTCACCACTTCGACTTTATAACGATGAGGTTCAAGAATACGAACGGGGCATTCGATTCGTTATCAACCATTCGTTATACTTATAACGAATTCGTAAAAACCATTCGTAATTCTAGAATAGACCCCTTGGTCTTCATTAAGAAGCAACAGCGCAAAACGAAAACGCTTGATTCGCAAAAATGGGCGACTCAAGAGTTATATGTTGCGGTCTGGCTCGCAATACAAATATTTGGCAAAAATTGAAATATGACAATTTCCACCAACGTGACCAAAGTGGTGGAAAATGTGACTAAAGTGCATACGTAATGATTTATTTATTGTATATTTAAATTATTACCGAATATTTGTATTGTTGGGGATCGCCTGATTCACAACATCCCTCCCTCATTTTAAAAAAAAGAAAATTGAATTTCTGAAGTTTTCGACAAAAAAAATGTTTTCAAAGCGAGCGCACTTCAAATATGATTTAAACAAATTTAAATTATTTAGTTTATTAATAATTTCATTTATATATTTCTTTTATGCAATAAGGATAATATAACCATTCGTTCATTCATAAACAATCTAAAAATATATTTCTTTTATTTTATTTATTTTTTTGAGGACAGCCCGTCCCTATAACTCGTACACGAATTTGTCTGTCTGTATATTTCTTTTTTACTATTTTCGACATTCTCGACATTTTCGTCATCCCAGCGAGCTGAAATTTGGCACACAAGTTCATGCCGCATGAAAATTGAATCTATCAACCTATCTATGAACCGGAAATTTCCATGGAAAATCCGGAAAATCGGGAAAAATCATTTGAAAATTTGGTACAAATTTGATTAGTGATAAATCCGTTTCAGGAAAAATGCAGTTTTCCGATTTTTCCGAAAAAAAATTCCGGAATTTTCCGACTTTTCCGGAAAATTTTCCGGCAAAAAGGTGGCCTCAATTATGCAGGATCAAGTTCCCTATCAACTGGCATCATTACTTTCTCTCCGACATTGGTGAAAACTTACAGAAAAAATCATGTAAAACGCTTTTCCGGAATTTTTCCGACTAAGGAAGCGTTTGAGCGTTTTGCAACCTAAGACAAATTGTAGAGCGAAATGAGTTGCATAAAGTTGCTTTTGTGGAAAATTCCATGGAAAACCCGGAAAAGCGGGAAAATCATAGGAAAAATTTTCTTAGCTATGATTAGTGATAAATATGTTTCAGGAAAAGTGCAGAATTTTCCAATTTTTCTAAGTTTTATAAGCTCTGCGGAATCATTTTTTCCGTCCTACTGGCATCAATACTTTCTCTTCAACAATCATGAAAACTTGCATGAAAAATCCAGGAAAATTCATGTAAATTTTTAAAAAAAATTTCATTGTAATAGGAAAAGTCTGTGGAAAACATGGAAAATCGGAAAAATTCACGTTATATGGGATCAAGTTGGAATACAGCTAAAAAGCGCTGTTTAAAATATAATTTGAATTTCAGAAAACCGTTGCAGTACTTCAACGATTTGATACTCGAAAAATTTTGTTTTCGGATTGGCACCAAACATGCACCAACAAGGCAGAAAATAAAATAAGTAAAAAACGAGTTGTCAAACAAAACTGAGGCCAAGCCGCATGAAAAAGTAGAAAATAAACTTTTCTTCACACACAGAGGTGGACTCAGATTTTATTCGCTGACTATCACCGATATATTCCAGTATGATCAATCAGAGGTAATAAGTGATTTGATTCATGAAGAGAAAGAATATTCAAGAGAAATGTCCCAATCAAAAAATCTGAGTCCACCTCTGTGTGTGAAGAAAAGTTTATTTTCTACTTTTTCATGCGGCTTGGCCTCAGTTTTGTTTGAAAACTCGTTTTTTACTTATTGTTTTTTTTTTTTTAATGTATAATCAAAGAAAATAATTAAAAAAGCAATATATTCAAAGTATTAATTTTTATCCCACATCTTTTTTTTTCGTAATTATTACTTTTTTTAATATGAGAAAATTATTATAGAACTAAAAAAAATTTTTTTTTTAACATAAAATATTACTACAAGTTTTGTTTGTCTTTACTTTTCTTTTTCATATTTTTATTCTTATTTACCTCATCTTTATATTAAATTTAAAATGAAATAGCTATATATTTGATAGAAGAAATAAAAGAGCGTAAACTTAGTATTTTATATGTGTTTGACATGCATATAAGTAAGTAGTGCAGTAACCTTTTTTTTTGTTTTTAAACTTTTAGTGTGAGTTTAGTCGACTTGGTCTGACTTTTGTCATCATTCATTTCAACATTTTCTTCGTGGTCTTGTATCTTTTTTTAAAACGAATGTTTTCGGGACAATTTATGCCATGTAAAAAGTTTGTACAATGTAAAAGCAAGTACAGTGCAGTCTCGATTTTCGCAACTCTCGATTTTTGCAACCTTTGCCTTGGTTTCGTTATTATTCGATTTTTGCAACAACAAATTTTTTTATCTCGATTTTTACAACTATTTGCAAATTTCTTGTTAAATTTTAAAAAGAACCCCTATGATTGCAAATTGTATGGTACATATTCATACACAGAAGCTCCACCCGCGATCTTCGTCCATGAAACTATCTAGTTCCAATAAGTCAGTTGGAGCTGTTGTTCAAATTAGGCTGATGTAATATTTTCCGTAATTTCAGTAGTTTGAGTAAATGAAATTCAGTTTCAATATAGAATGCCTGACACAGTTTTATTGAATCTCAAAACTGAATTTAAGATTGTCCATTGGCACAGAGGTAGAAGACCTACTTAGGGTTATTAGTCTAAAAATTTAATATTTTGTTGTTAGTAAAATGAACCTTAAATTTAAGAGATTACCAGACGCACTCCTTTTTTCTATACCCGAAATGAATTTTCTTAAAAATCGGAAAATGTGCTTGCATTCATAATTCACAAGCTTTACCGAAAATAGCAAACTAAAAAAAAACATATTAAACTGAAATACAGTAAACTGAAAAATTGGAAACGCTCTCTGATTTTTTTCAGCAAAACTGAATTTCAGAAAACTGTGACATGGCCCATTTATTGCGTGTATGAAATTCAGTAAACTGAAATTACGGAAATACGACATCACCTATACTCTAGGCAGAGGAACAAAATCAATTATCATTTATTCGTAATTAAATTTTTTTAAATCTAGTTACGCAAGATTTTGTGAATTTTTAAAAATCACTTTACCTTTGAATTTGAATTTGAATTATTCAAAATGTGCTGTCAATTACATATAAAAATTGACAGATCATTCATTTTGATTCGTAAAATCTTGGGTAACTAGATTTTTGAAAAATTTAAATACGAATGAATGATCATTGATTGTGTTTGTCTGCCTAGAGTATAAAACACATTTCGCAATCGCAGTCGCATTCGCTATTACGTCGATGTACGTTAGATTTTAGTAAAAGTTTGTGAGAGTGAACGCATTTTCTATAATTAAAGTTAGTTTTAAAACTTTAAATTGTTTTCGGTTTTGGTTAGTTGTCAAAAATGTCTTTCATTGTTTTTGACTGATAAGATTGAAAGTTAATTGAGCAATGCCGAAAATCACGAATAAAACATGACTTGTTCGTCAAAAGAGACTCACTATACAAGAAAAAAGTGAAATTCTTAAGAAGCGCATCTATCAAGAAAATTTCCCATGAGTATTGTGTCAACAAATCAACTGTATGCAGGATCAAACAATTGGAAGGAAATTTGAAAAGTTTTGTTGGTCAATCCGAATCAGGACCTGGAAATAGAAAAAACATAAAACTTTCTGAATCTCCTCCAATGGAAAAGGCTCTGCATAAATGGTTTTTGAAGAAAAGAGCAGTTCACATTCCAATTTCAAGTCATATTTTGTGTGAAAAAGCAAAATATCTGCATAACAAAATTAAAGAAAGACCAGAAGAATTCCGTGCAAGTACAGGTTGGCTCTCAAATTTCAAAAAGCGGTGTGGAGTTCGATTTTTAAAGACATGCGGCGAGAAAGTTTCAAATTCGTCTGAACTTGTTCAACCGTTTTTATTGAAGTTTGAGAAAAGGAGGGATGAAAAAGATTTTAGTACTGGGGGGTGATTCTGATCTCTTTGTCATAGCTTAGGCGTATATTTTTATCACATATTTTGACATTTCACCTCAAATTTGTCGTACTTTTATATTCACCATAGTTCACTTTGATTTATCCTTTTCATTAACCACAAAATAAACTAAAATGAATTTGCAGTGAATAAACGTCAGAATACAGGCCTAAAAGTACGACAAATTAGTCAACTGCTCCAGAGGTTGTGACAAAGATTTTAAACCATGATAAGTGAATATTAAAATAAGCTGGTAAATTTAGTAAATTGCTAAATTAAATTGCTTTTTTATTAGATTGCCTAATTAAGTTGCTTATTTAATAAATTGTTAAGTTGTTGAAAGAGATTCAAATACATCATTAATAATTACTTTTGCAGAAACTAAATATAGGTACAAAAATATACCAAAAATAAAACAGAATCTTAATTATCTCAGAATGCAACTATCATATACAATTTTTGTCCGCGATTGAAGGTAAGATCCCGCCTTTTGGCTCGAAAGAAGGAAGAAAGGAGATTATGGAGGAAGTGATATGCAAGGAGATATAAAAAAATAGTAATAACTGGAAACTTTTGTGATGAATAGGCCATCCCCATCGAACACACATATTCTTCATGCAGTATGCAAACTCTTCTACTAGTTGCGTTTCGAAAACATAAACTACAAGAACTAGATATCGCTTTCTTTTGCAAACGCTTGCCATATTTCCCGCTGGGATATCCTAATTTAAGGTCTCTACACATGCTCAAGAAAATCTTGCGACTTATGCATGGTCCAGTCGTTTGATTTACATGAGTGTGTGTAACGGCCTTTACAGTTATCTTTTTTGTTGTTTACCTTTTAAATGGTTTTTTAATTTTAATTTAGTAAATGAATTTATTTTCACTTAATATGTAGACAAAATATAATCGAATGAATAGAATGCAATATGAAGTGTTGTTGGAAAACATAAAGACACACTTTTTATTTCTACATGGCCGGCACCCCTGCATTACAGGTGCTCAAACAAAAGCCGAAATATGTGGACAAATAAGAGAGGAATGCAATGCATTGGGGACCGAAAAACAGCAAAAGGATTCAGCGGGATGGCAGCGCGTAAGTTTAGTTACGGTGGAACTTCTCTATAATGAAGTCGCTTCTGCCAACAACGTTCCTTCGTTATAGAGAAATTTCATGAAATTAAAAAACAAATGTATCCAAAAACATGTACATATGTCTGTAAATTACCTATTTGCCTCTATTATTCTTCAGGGAAATAGTGTGTTATTTTTGTTTGCTTTCGGGGAAATTCTTTCAAATTGTTTTAACAACTTAGCAGTGGATGGCTATTCCAGAGAAACGTTGATATTGTAATCGAAAAGTTTGCATCACTGTCAAAAATATTTTCATTCATTCATTTCATAGCCCTTATACCCTTCAGTATATCTTAATGGTGCTAAAGAAATTTCATTTTCGTCATCAGTGGCATCATATTTACTTCAAATGTACTAAGTTGGTGATACTAATTGCTAACCACCGTTTATAATTAATTCCGATTATCTATTCGTTTAGTCGTGGAATGATATTAGGAGTAAGTTGAAAGAAAAATTAAAAAAGAAAAGAAATTATATGAACCGGACAGGAGGGGGCCCTCCTAGTAACATAATTTTTACTGAAGCTGCACTAACCATCATAGAGATGTGCAATTTAGAGAGTTTGGACGGCCTAAGTAATGTTCAAGAAGGAGGTATGCCAGTTCCTGAAATACCACCACTTTCCTTTCCGTCGGTAAGCTTTACAATTTAAAATTATGCCATTTTAATTACCATAACTTTCAGACATCGAGGACAACATTTGAAGAATGGGATGCCGTTATATTAGAAAAGGCGATAAGTTCACCCAAGTCCCTTTCACCAACAGCACCTGAGTCGTCGCGATTGATAGCTTCACCAGCTGCATCTATCGAGCGGCTTCCATCGTCCTGTCGTCCTTTTCCAAGGAGACAGAGATCAAATCCTCCTTATAAAAGACTGATCGTATCAGAGTCCCCGCACTCTACTAGGAGATGTGTTACAAGAAAAATGGTTTGTATATTTATAATATCTTCATTGTGCATATTACTCTATCTCTACACATTGCTTTCACAAAACAGCGTGAGGTCCTTAGAGCTACAAAATGAGGCCCTTAAGGAAATGAAGCAGCAAACGAAAATTTTGCACCGTATTGAACGTTCCATGGAGCAACAGTCTCATGTATTAAATAGGTTGGTGGAACTGCAGAGGGGCCGAAATAACACACACTAAAATATGTATGTAGGTATATACAATAAATAAATAAAATAAAAAATTAGGAAAAGTTTCTTTTAATATAAAACAATTATAACTAAGGAATTTGTTCAGTATTATTGGCAACTGAAAGTGTTGCTGCTGCTTGTACTACTCTCGCTCCAACTTCTTTACCAGCATTTAAGTAAACATCCGCTCTGCTGAATGTTGGATGCATAGTAGCGTCACGAACTGGAGGAACCGATGAAACTGCATCAATGGTGGAGTAATCTGCAGACAAAAAATATATCTATAATTTTATTTTAAATCAATAATTGCAACTGGTACCGAAAACGATTCTTCCACACTCCATTAACTCTTTCTGCCATACTTTGAATTTTCTTCTGCTGCATTAGTTGGATGGGTTATGGGAGTAAGTAACCAAGGCTGCAGAGGATATCCTGAATCACCTAAGTACAAAGTTTAATGTCTGTTGTTATGCTTATAATATTTATTAGCTTATTCAAATTACCTAACATCCAACATTGTTGTTCCCTAGATGAAGCTGTCATGGGTGGAACCACAATATCTCGCATTAATATTACGGATTAACATTTTATTGTCACAAATCTGAAATTTAATTCAATTTATTACAAAATAAATTAGTAAATAATAAGTTATACTGACTATTTGAGTGTTTATTGTATGGTATCCTTTTCGGCAGACGTATGCGAATTCCACTTCTTTTTGTAAGGCACTAACTGCTATTTGTGTGCAGTCAATTAGACCAATTACACCCAGAAGTCCTTGGTTTTCAAATCTTAAATAAATTTTTCTTAGTAAAACCTCTTGTTTTTCATCTTCGGATACAGGAAAACATATCTACTTCGCCATTTTTTTATTACAAAGATCTGTAATGTCGCGTATGGCATTAGAAACGGAGGACTGGCTTAGATGCGTTATTTTTTTTAACGCTTCTTTAGTAGCTACCTGTTGCATAAAAATTAAGCGCTACTAGGCACTAAAATAAAATAATAAAGTTTATACAAAGACAAAAATTGTAATTATTGCTCTTTTTTATTACCTTCAAATGAAATGGTATTTTCTTTGGATCCTCATCTACTACGTAAATTTCCTCCAATTCCTCTATTAAAGCTATTGCAAGCTCCTGGTTGAGACGAAAGTGCGATATGCAACTGAAAAAGCATTATTTCCGCTTTAATATTTATATTTATATTGTACGATATCTTACTTACGCGGGAGTGCTCATATGAAAGGGGTTATCTCTTTCCCTTAACTGCCTCCATAAAATGTATGCTCCCATACGATTTTCGAAAGCTACATGCGAGTTCAGCGAAATCATTACTTGCTCTATTTAAAAATAGTTCTACAAAGCCGAATTAATTTGTAACCAATTGTAAATATGTTAATCGAGTTTGAGGTGAATAATTTGCAAATTTATTTAGCTCGCCATGTAAATTAATTTAAACGGAAAACAAGATAAGGATTACTATACTATCGTATGCGGGAGCCAGCCTTTCGATTGCCACAGATATTACTTAAAAGTGGATATTTTCTTTGAAAGTGGGCATCTAACACAAATAAATGTAAAACTTGTTTATTATAATGTTAACCATTTTTTATATATATTAATACAACTTACAATGAGTAAATTTATCTTTAGAAGTCAACACTTATAAAAACTTCACTGAACTATCGAAATAATAATTATTTTAAAGTGTCAGCTTCAGTTCATTTTGCATTCACACCAGTCTGGCTGGGATGGATTACATCATAATATAAGTTCATTTCTTTAGGCGTATATTCTGACATTAAAGTACGACAAAAGATCAGAATCACCCCCCAGATCAAATTTACAATGCGGACGAATCCGGCCTTTTTTTGGGAACTTTTCTCCTAAAAAACATTGGTAGATTTTCGTGAAACTTCTGCACCAGGAAGAAAAACTTCAAAACAGAGAATAACATTTTTGGCATGTACAAATACTAGCGGTGAGCACAAATTAAAGCAAAAAAACCAAGAGCCTCGAAAAATATGACTGATTTACCTGTTACGTACAACGGTAATAAAAATGCTTGGATGACCTTAGTTCTTTTTAATGAATGGTTAAAGAATAATTTCGCAAAAGAGGTGAGTACGAATTTAATAATTTTCACTGACGATTGCCTAGAATATGAGGTTTTTCCTTTTCTAGGTTTTGTCATACCTCCAATCCAAAAATTTGTCAAAAAAAGTTTTGCTTTTACTTGACAATGCTCCTTGTCACAAAAAAAAACTCGAAAATCGATGTAAATGGATTATGTATAGCAATAATGTGTGACAAAAAAAAAGCTTATTGAGTCATTTGATTGGTTTCAGTAATTATGAGGATTCCCTGAAAAATTTGAATTTAAAACAGGCAATTTGTTTCCTCACTAGCGCATGGAAAGATTTGAATCCGATCGTTGTGGCCAAATGTTGGAAAATGTTTTTGAAAATCTCAACTGATAACTGGGACGAGGAAGACAACATACCACTAATTGAAATCCGCAATCAAATTCTTTTGGAAAGATCTGATATAACAACAATGTTAAACCAATTTTTTCCAAATCAGAGCCTTGGCAGAAATGATATCGCCGAATAGATTTCAGAGAACTTCCAAAACGAACTTCCTCAAAATGCTTTCGCTGAAAGTGGCGACAGCGACGACACAGATGACGAACTTTTTGAAATTATACATCATACACCAAAAATAAAACTGGAAGATGCAATTAAGTGCTTCACAACATGTTTTGAACGATTCTTCAGTCGAGGATATGATGCACCTTCAACAAATGCGTGAAAGAGCTGTGTCAAAGCTACTGAATGCGAGGATACAGCTAAAAATATTTGAATATTTTTTTAAAAAATAAAATTTATTTTCATTTTCTTCTTTGGCTGAAGCTTGTTCATTTTTCATCTTATTTTCTCATTTTTTCATCTTTAAAAGTTTAAATAAATATTAATAGTAATATGGGAAGTTGTTTTTATGTGCATAAGATACATCTTTAGTAAAAAATAGTACATTATCCTTTTGTTCGATTCCTGCGACCTTTTCGATTTTTACCATGTTTTTATTAGTTGCAAAAATCGAGACTGCACTGTATTAGCAAGAGTAAGAATATAGCCCTAGGGAATAGTGGTGGACGTGATGAGTATTTATATCGTTTTCGGGAATTTCCAATTTGTCTTGGTCCTCATTGCTGGATGAATACTTAAGTACGGCGGTTTGTGATTGATCAGGATAAGCTGACCTCACACAAAAATTCAAAAGATGTTGTGTAATATTAAATGATGGAATAAATAAGTTCGGTTCCATGATTTCCTTTACATTATTAGCTTGTGTAGTAAATTCTTTGCTGCGTAGATAACATTCACTAGGGATATGAAGAATGCCAGTATTTTTTAAATCAAAGGATTAATTTTGTCTTTACAAAAAAGTTCTAGACATTATTATATACAGGGTGTCCCGTAAGTCGACGTCAAGCCGGAATCGGGTGATAGACCAAATCATAACAGTTACCAAAAAAAATCTAAGTCATGTATTTTTCAAATTATAGACAGTTCTTTTGTTTTGGAGAAAATGTACACCCTGTGATGGGTTTTTAGCTCCTGTTGCTACAAATCTCTACTTTTTTTCAATTTTATTTTTCTTATATAATCCCGAATAGTGCTTATGTAACCTGTTGCTTTAAATTCTAAGCCAACTGGTCCAGCTTGGAAGAAAATGTCACATTTTGCCGAACCAACAATATAAAATTAATAATTCACCCAACTTTAACTGACTGTAATGAAAAAAAAATGTACTACGCCAGTTTGGCTAGTAACTTTAAAAGTTGACGCATTTAATAAGGATTCTAAAATGGTATAACACTTGCTACATTATTTCTCAGATTACGGAAAAAAATTCTTTTCTTCAAGAAACCCAGTTTCGGAAAATTTCTTTTTACCTACTAAAAATGATTCTAGGGTACCCAAAGCTTGCGTAAGACCATAACTTTAAGATTCTAGTTTGAGTGTGATGGAGAGTGTGATGAAGTGTGAGTGAGACAGATAGTGACGCTTTCAAGTTAGAGATCTTAACTTTTTGTTGAATTTAGGACAAATTTTCCTTAAGTGCACCAATTATTTGGATGCTAAGATTTATTATTTACAAAAGATGTTTAAACTGCCTTCCTTCAGCTGCAATACAAGTTCGACATCTTCTTAAGCAGGATCGGGCTATCAGACGGGCAAATCTTCCTGTTGACAAATTCAACTGCTTCCGTAATTCTGGAGCTTATATTTTTGTAAAATTCGGTGAGCTAACTTTTAGACACTCCTGTGCTTTCCTGGATTGCACGTACCAAAGTTCTTGGGACTACGTCCTCGTAAGGCAAGGAACTCTTCCTTCACCATGTACTTGGTTGGAAGTCGGCCCTCTGTGGAGAGTAGACGATACACATTTGTAAAAACTCAATTATTTGACGAGCTAGCGTCACTATCTTGCTCACTCACATTTCATGCAATGACTCTCCGTCTCACTCAAACTAGAATCTTAAAGTTACGGTCTTATGGCAAGTTTTGGGTACACTAGAATCATTTTTAGTAGGTGAAAATTGTTTTTTCGATACTGGGTTTCCTGAAGAAAAAATTTTTTTTTCCGTAATCTAAGAAATATTGTAGCAAGTTTTATACCATTTTAGAGTCCTCATTAAACGCACCATCTTTTAATGTTACTTGCTAAAATAGTGTAGTACATTTTTTTTTTACAGTACAGTCGGTTAAAGTTGGGTAATGTAATTATTTTGAATGCAATGTTGGCCAAAAATCTAACTTTTTATTTGAAACTGAGGCAGTTATGCCTTAACTTTTAACTGTAATTTACAGAAGGGTTATTCATGGTTACATCACAGAAAAAAACTGACGAAAAGTTAATATTTGCAGTCACAGGACTTGAAAGATCATCACAGGGTGTCAGTTTTTAAGATTTTTTTTGAATCCTTATAATTTGAAAAATACATGACCAAGATTATTTTCCATATTTTTCTGATAACTGTTACGACTTGGTGTATTGCCCGATTCCAGCTTGACGTTGATATCTATCTGGGACACCCTGTATAAATATATTATATCTTTATCGATGGAGAATAACCAATTATTGGCAGTAGCTAATTGAATCCAGAAGGAATTGAGTTTAGTTAATTTGATAGTGGAGGGTTTTCTCGTCTGAGTAGGCTCATTTCACACAGATGATTCCTAGAAAGATGATGTAATTGACATAAATATTCCAAATTATTTTCTACATGACAATTTACCAGATCATTTTTGTTAAGACTGTAATAGTTAATGCTCTCGATTATAATCTACTGCTAGAAATTCAGTAGAAGGCTGCATATAATATAATTCGTACTTAGCATTGAGGGGTAAGGGAAAAGTGAGTTCAAAGATTATTCTATTTTTATGTATTGCAGTGCTCATTCTGGCAATTTTGTATATTTTAAGCACATTGGTCTCTCCTGGGGTGGAAGCATGTAAGTTGTTTCAAAGCTTATGATTCAAATTTTTTTGTATTTGGCAGCACATAACTTGTTTCGGCCAAATCGACATGTGTTTCAAAAATGGTGGCAGCATACAAGCTCCGTTTCAAGATCTTTTGACATTTGAAACAAAAAATGTTGGACAATTGTAAAAAAGTAATCGTCCAGCAATAAAGTGAAAATCAAATTTGTTTAAAATGAAAAAGGGCCTCCAGTAAAACAACCACCCGAGTGGCGAAAGGTAAAATTTGTAGCACAAAAATTAAACCCGAATTTATTCTATGTGTACTTCTAGACGTGGAGTGATATTAAGTACAAAATTAAAGCGAAGTTAAGGAATAATATTAAAAATATTAAGAGCACTGGTGGAGGACCTTACATAGAAAAAAAGATAAGTGCCTTAGAAGAGGCAATTATTGAGTGTGCTGGTTTAGAAGCCTCTGTGGATGGCATAAAAAGCGCAAAAACGTTCGGCGTTAACGAAGACGAAATTAATATTGCTCAGAACACTCAGCAACACTTGTGAGGACTTATTCGAAGAAGTACAAGAGCAATCCGCCGAGGATTTTGAGAATAGCAAAAATCGAATGAATTGCAATGGAAATAAAAGTAAGAAAAATAAAACGGAAATGACAACCGAAAGGTATGTAAAAGCAACAGAGGAAATAAGTGGGAGTCTATCTAAAATATTGGAGAATCTAACAGAAAATCAAAAAATTCTAAAACGAAAATATGATCTGCAAGATAAGATTTATGGGTTGAAGAAACGGAAATAACATACAACTAACGAAAATAGCAAGGAAAAACGGAAATTAAAAAAGCTGTCATTTTAAATCAAACAAGAGAAAAACCGCTTGAAAAAAATGGAATTGGATGGAGTAACACATTGCAATGAAAATGTTGGTGTTATTTGTTTAGAAAACTGTTTTTGTTTTTTATTAGTTATTAGTGAAGTTTTTTGTTTATTTTTGAAAAAATAAAGAATTATGAATTTTGACTGAGCTTTCGCCTTATATCTTTATCTTCTTTATAAAGTCTCTTATGCTATCTCTTATAATTTGTGCTCGTCGTAATAGATAATTAGTACTAGAGTTATGCTCTTCACAATCAGATGCATGCTCTTTATTGGATATTGTCTGCATGTTATTATCAAAGCTTACATTATAGTCAATGCATAGGTTATGCAAAGCAACGAAAATATTTATAATCGATGTTACGAATTTCGGTTGAAAACGCAGTTTTCTATCTGAGCTCAGACATCTCCATCGTCCTTTTAAAATTCCAATTGTACATTCAATTTTACATCTAGCCTTAGCGTGTATATTATTGAAACGTAGCTCACGACTTCTTACGCCTGCATTCCTATAAGATGTTAGTAGCCATGGCTGTAGTGCATAACCACTATCCCCTGAAACATAATATAGTTAAAACTCTTTTCTAATTTTCACAATTGCTACGTAAAATTCAAGTGCTTGTGTCACCCCCGTCAAATTTTCTGTGGAAATATGTATTTTCGTTGCTTGAAGTCCAAACAGTTGAGTCATGAGCCGCTCCGCCATGAGATACATTAACAGCAATAATTTCGTTAAGATGATTGCAAATCTAGCCAAGTCAAAATACTTTATCATAGAATTTAGTCATGTAAGAGTAAACCTACCAACATGATATTTAAACTATGAAACCCTCTTCGACCAAAGAATATATCCTCGTTCTCCCTTGGCTTAAGGATGGGGATATGTGTGCCATCGACACATCCCACGATTCCTGGAAGTTTAAACTTGCCATAGAAATGTCTCTTACAGTCATCAAATTCTAATTTTATCCAAAGAGGACAAAATTCTTTTTCCAGCAATCGAATCGTTTTTCTAAATACTTTTGAAACAGCCGTTTGCGCCATTGATATACTTTTGTTATTCCCAATGTTCACTTCATATCCTCCGCTAGCAAGCAAATTTAAGGAAGCGCATAATTGAAGGATTGGTGGAATCGCTACTTGGCTCCTACACTCAGGAAACTTTACAGATTCTAGAATCAATACTAAACATTCCTTTTTAATCCTGAAATTTTTGGAGAACCTAAAATAAAATGATTGTAATTTAAGGATATACCAAAGTGTTAGTGTTCTTACTCCTTTTGGGGCAACTCTAAAGGATTGCTGTTATCCCTTAGCCTACGACGTTTTATTATAGCAAATCTGTCATCGTCTTCATCAAAATCATTTTCATTTTGTAAAAATATCATGTCGGAATAATTAAAGAATTAAAATTTTTTACGTTGACTTTGGTTTTGACATTTCTATTACATTCAGTTGGAGAATTCTACGATAAACCAAACTAGTTTCATGCTACATGCTATCATATGTATTTTGAAACGACTTTGACCACAGTTGAATCAAAATGGTTGAAACAACTTACGTGCTTCCACCCCTGGGATTACTGGTAATGATAAAGAGCTAGGTATTTCCATTTGAATTGTTTGTAAAATGATTTCTAACTGATAGGGTGTTACGATGGAGGGATGAGATTTTTCATGTCGGGCATCTGTAACTAAGTCTATAAGGACAGATTGTGTTGACAAGATCCGGAACTGGATCGAAGTGGTGGAGATGGATTCAATTTCCATAACGGCCTCGGTAGTTAAATTAGAATCCGAGAGACTTTGCAATTTGAATGCAATGGTAACATATTGAGCATTAATTGTAGCGAGTGTCTTATTGAACACATTTACATTTGAATCTAATAGGTAAGTGTTGTTTTTCACTAAATTTTCTAAATGTTTGCCATTTTTACGTAATAGATTTATTTAGTCGTCATAATAATTTGTATCCTCGTCATTTAAGATCCCAAAAAGTGATTTACTTACGACGCCCACTATCTATATTGAATAGACCACGTTTTTGTTGGATACGGTTTTCTAGAAGATTATTTTTTTGAGCTATGTCTGAAGAAATATGGTTAATTTCTGCAACTATATGGTTATACAAATCTGTGTTAAATTCTCATGGCTCTTAAGCATTCCACAAATTTTGTTTAATTGAGTAACATACCATTGTATATATTTTAATTCCGTTCTCAAAGTGTCAAGATCAAAATATGAGACAATTTTCTATTCATTAGAATACAGCTTCACTCCCCCAACTTGTTCGAAGTACATTCCCGGATTGTCGCTTATCGGTGTTACCTTGGCATTCTGAACCGTAGCAACTGCAACCAGGGAGGTGAAATCAAAATGAATATGGTGAATAAAAAAGTACGACAAATTTGAGGTGAAATGTCAAAATATGTGACTAAAATATACGCCTAAGCTACGACAAAGACATCAGAATCACCCCCAGGATTAGAAAAGGTTTCGTATCCATTTTCTGAAGCGAGTGTTTTTACACTTATAAGTTTTATTCGATAAATAGCTTTAGATTATTATTGTGAATAGTTTTATTCTTTTTTCCTAGTTTAATTGTTGTAGTTTGGACAGAATTGATCGTAATAACGTTATAAGGTCCCTCTCATAATGGTGAGAGTTTATTTCTTTTCTGATTCCTTAGTAACACTTTATCTCCTATTTTAAATTGACAGGGTTCAGTTCCTTTATCATAATAAATCTGACACTTTTCCTTTACGGTATTTAGTGAATCTTTGGCTATCTGATACCCGTGCTGTAGCCTTGACCTTAACACATTAACATAGTCTTCGTAGTTATAGCAAACGTGGGGCTCTACTATAAGCAAAGAGGGAATCCTTGCAGGGAGTCCGTAGAGGAGTTCGAAGGGAGTTAAGTTTGTACTACTGTGTGGAGTAGTATTATATGTAAACATTGAGTATGGAATCCATGAATCCCAATTCACAGCATCTCTATCGACATAATGTCGAAGATATTCCACTAATGTACGGTGGCTTCGCTCTAAAGCTCCGTTTGATTGCGAGTGGTACGGTGTAGTTTGCAATTAGTTAATTTTCAATAATTTGCATGTTCCTCGAAATAATTTGTTCAAAAAGTTCGACCCTTGATCTGTGAGAATAAATGCCGGAAGGCCAAATTGATATACTATACCTTTTACAAATGTCTCCGCTATTTTAAGAGCTTCCGCGTTTTTAATGGGGAACACAGCGAAAAATTTGGTTAAGTCGGCTTGGAAAGTTAAGATATAACGATTTCCTTCATAACTAGTATTTAGTGGGCCAACAATATAGAGGGCCACTCGCTCAAAAGGTCTTGAGCTCGTAGTAGTTATTTTCATCTGCAAATGCGATTTCTTCAAAAGCTTGTTCCTTAGACAAGATGGACATTTTCCTATATAATTCTTGATGTCTTGAAACATCGTGGGCCAACTAAAACATTGTTTTAATCGCTTAAACGTACACGATATGCCCTGGTGACCTCCAAGAGGATTATCGTGAAACTCGCGGAGTACGTTATCTATTTCATCTCTGCTAATTAATTTCATTTGCTTTTATTTTTGTTGTTGGAACTGGAAGCAGGTTATCTTCTTCCATTTTTTCATTTGGTGATGGGTAACTACCATTAAGTCATTTTTGCTGTTAATCTGAGTCACGTCTTCTGTAGTATTGTCTATTTTTATGCGGCTTAAAGCAACCGCATTGACATTATATTTTCCTGGTTTATACAATATCTCATACGAATATTCCTCCAGTCGGATTCGCCATCGTATTAATCTAGAAGTAGGACTTTTAAGGCTAAGGAGCCATATAAGCAGTTTGTGATCCGTTATTATCTTGAAGTTTTTCCCATATAGGTAAGGCCTAAATTGTTCCAATGCAAACACAATTGCCAAGAGTTCTTTTTCCGTAGTAGTGTATCTAGTCTCTGCGGGATTTAGGGTTCGACTGCCAAAACATACTGGTTTGTCTGTCCCAATATTGGCTTGGCCACTGGCGTCAGTAGCTACTAAAAACTCAGGGTCGAGCTGAGGATACGCAAGACCAGGTTCAGTTGTCAACTTTTCCTTCAGACAATGAAAAGCTTCATCGCAGAAAGTATCCGACTTAAACGGAGTGTTTTTCTTCAATAAACTCGTCAGCGTCTTCGATATTTTCGCGAAGTTATCAATAAAGAGTCTATAATATCCCGCAAGTCCCAGAAAAGACCTAACATCCTTTTCGCGTTTTGGTGTGGGATATAACGCTATCGATTCTAAATTCTTTGGATCAGACTTCAATCCTTTTTCGCTTACGATATGATCTAGGTATATTAGTTCTTTCCTCAACAAGTTACATTTTTGTCTGGCTGGAGTTTCAGTTTATGTTGGTTAAGACGTTCTAGAACACGTATCAATTTCTCATTGTGATCATATGAATTATAGCCATGAATAACTATGTCATCCATGTATATAAAGCAATGCATTCCTTGGAGGCCTCTCATGACATTATTCATGAGCCCCTCTGAAAAGTGGCAGGAGAGTTCTTTAGACCGAATGGCATTCGGTTCTAGTGAAAATGCCCAAAAGGAGTGCTGAAGTCAGTCTTTTTTATGTTCTTTATTCATAGGTATTTGATGAAATCCCTTCGCTAGATCTAGCGAGCTGAAGTATTTAGACCGACTCAACTGGTCTAATATATCTGATATATTAGGCAGTGGGTACGCATCGCCTACGGTGATTTCATTCAACCTACGGAAATCGACCACAACTCTCCACTGTACATTTCCGGCACTATCGGCCTTCTTTGGGACTAAGAGTAGTGACGAATTCCATGCGCTGTAGCTTGGACTGATAATTCCATCGTTTAGCATTTCTTGAACTTGTTTATCAACTTCAACCTTTTGGCGATCTGGCAGACGATAGGGTTTAACATAAATTGAGGGTCTGTCTAGAGGAGTATGAATTTCGTGCTTTATAGCATCGGTACAGGTAAGAACATCTCCTTTCAAATAAAATAGGTGGTTGTATTTACGCCAAATGATTAGTATAGACTTCTTCTCTTCACTATTGCAGTGATCAAGCTTAAGCAAATCTTCTAATATTTTAGTCTATTGACAACCGGATCTTCCTCGCAATTCATTGTTATGGTCGTAGCGGAATGCATATAGCAGAATGCTACACTGAGACGTACTGCAGCATGTATGCCGGCCTGCAGTCAAACCGACAGCTCGAACGCACCACAAAATCGACGAGCTCTTACTTGGTGATTGAGAAGAAGAAGACAATCGACATCTGTCTTGTCAAACCTTGCAAACGTATAGACGTGAAAAGTGGAGCCCGAACGAAACCAAAAATTTTCCATCGACATCGGCGAGTAAATCAACCCCTCACGTAAGTTCAAAAGAATATTTATCCCTGCTAATAGCATATTTTGAATTGGTAAAAATATTCTCCTCATTAGCACAAGAAAATCCGGAGAAAAGAAAAAGCATCGAAATTCCGGCAGCAGTAAAGTCGCCGCTTTTACGCTGCGAATAACTATATTGGCGATGATATAAAGATTATGCAAGATTTTAAGGTACAAATTATTTTGAAGCCAGTTCCTCGAGGTTATTTAAGTGGAAGTGAAATACACCAAAACAAGCATTTCCTTTTGTATATCAAATGCAAAATCTTAAAAATCACCACCACCACCACGATCTGCATAATAATCAGCTATCGAATCATCTATCTAAAAACTCAATAAATCCACAAACAACAATATTAAATAAAGGAACAATTTTCGAAGCAGCAACGGGTGGCGGTGGTGCATTAGTTGCACCAAAAATTTTATCCGAAAATAATAAGAACAGTCAAAATCATCAATATCAGGAACTCCAGCATCACCAAAAAAAGCGATAATAGTAAACAGAATCACCGCACCAGATTTTGTTCAAACGAATGATATGGTCAGTCTAGCTGGGATTGTTTAAAACTCCAGGAATACTCAAGTAAGATTACTTAGAAGTAGGTTTTTTATCTCAGTGATTAGAGGCTTCAGCACAGAGACCTTTTTATCTTTTCAAAAACGCATCAAAGCCATTGAGTGTTGATTTAAATGTATATTTAAGTTCATCAAACCCTTCTTCGATATTCTAAATAGGGCTTTCTTTTAAGTGGATAGGGTTGGAGAGAACTGTGATCAGTGTCAACAAATTAAATAAGTTCAGGATAGGGATTTTTGAGTCTGTTCATCTGCGTAAAGATTAACATTCGAATGATTGAAAGAGATAAATGATGAACGATGATTATGATATTTAACAAAAAATTTTTAATTCTTTTGGACTGCCCTTAAATTGCGTAGTAAATATTTTTCCTTAAATTATTTTGCAAATTCAATTTAAAATCCTTCATACAGCTAATAATAATTACATAATTGTTGTTTTTTGTTAATTTGAATTTAGATACTTTAAAAAGAAAAGAAAAAAGACAGTTCATGGAAAAATGGTTTACGCTGAAAATTCCATAAAAAGTGAAATCCTCCTATAGAAAGTTCTCCTTATTCAGTATATTATTAGGTAGTTAGTATATAATCTAGTATATACAACTGTGGTAGTAGTAGAAACAATACGATTTACGCTTAGCTTTAAGTAGCCCAAGTACAGATACATAATATTGAAGTAAAAATCAATACAAAGCCATCCCTTAAAATTTACAAATATGTATTGTCATGAATTATTCCTCTAGTTTTATCCTTTTATTACCTTTAATGATTCCGTAAATGTCTAGTAAAGACATGATATACAAAGTTTTTCCTCTGGATCAATTTTTATAAGTTGCTTTAAAAATTTCAATTTTTCCTTTTTGTGCACTATTCCTTCCTTTGTGAACTTCCTTATTTAAAATATACTTTCAAGATGTTCTTTCATTATTAGAATGTACACTCAACTCATAATAATTTCATTAGAATTAACTTTAATTTAACATTTATTTGCTTAGGATGAATCCACGATTATGTATGTATATTTTTTCAAAAATGTCTTGAGCAAGAATTGTAGTCTAGGACTCTCAATTATAACGTAAAAATGAAGTGCTGAACGCTTTTATTTCTCCTTTCACTTTCCTGGAGCCCTCTCACATGAAGGTCGTCTAGGTCCACTACGCTCTCTCTTTTCAGGTCTAAAAGGGATAGTGTTCAATATCGCCCGCAGTATCGCAGGGTGGTTGGGGCAACGGCGATGGAAGGCAGAGCTACTGCGCCTTCCCACGGGATGTAGTTAAGTGATGTAAGGGTCCCTTCAGGACCGAATGTGTGCCGCCGTTTTTTTTCTTGTAAGTAGGCACAAATTTTTTTTGTATGTGGCAGGCGGCAGCAGCAGGTTTTCGTGAAACCTCCCCACACTCTCCGCCAATAGCCGAGGCGAGCTAGCTTGCCGCCCTGCAGTCAACGCTGTCCGCCGAGTGATCTGTCAGCTCATGCTGGTAGTCGGGACTTCACGTCCAAGCCAAATCACTCAACATAGTTCCATAACATCATGACTAAAATACTGTACTTGTCTAGATTATCATACCGGGGTTTTATATCGTTTACATCTAACTCAATATCATTTTCATTATAATTTAGAATTGAAACTTTCGCTATCAAATTCCTTGACCGCACCACTCGATTACCTAAATACACCAGGTTTTACTTCCTTTTTAAAATAAACGAAATCGTCATCATATATTGTGGGCAAATTTACAAGTGTTTCACATCTGGCCGGGACGTTAATTTTATTCATTTTGTAAGCGTTAGTTTTACGGTTTCCTAAAAATCCCTATGGACTCAGGCATACTAACATAAGCCTGTCAGCCAACCCTGTGTTGATGCGGTAGCCCGTCGTTGTGACCGAGAGTGTTTTGAAGCGTCAACATGAGAAGTAGTTGATCAGAGGAACAGTGTAGTTGGCATTGAATAGTGCTCCCAGTGATCATCAGTAGTGAAAGTGGTGAAATAAGAGACTGACCCAAGGCTTCAGGGCAAATCTCGGCATAGGGCACAACGGCGAGTTCTTACCTACAAGTGGCAAGATATGTTTGTTTTAAATAAATATGAAAGATATTACATTTTCAGAAGTGGGATTGAACCTCAAGGCCAGTTACGAGGAAAAGCGAACGAATTTGTTTCTCGGTATCGCTTGTGATCATGCACACTCATATACAGTGGTGTATGGTTATGCACCCAATAGAATACGGGCAGGCAGCCACTGGAGGTTGGTTGGTGCACGAGTACAGGAGAGAGAGGAACTAACGGTTCATTTGAATTCGTTTCAACAAAAGGCGCATTCTGATGTTGAGAATAAAATTCGAAGAAAAATGAACGAGTTCGTTGCTCAATATCGCTCGTGATCCATCGTACTCACTCATATACAGGGCGTGTATTTTTATTCTGCTCAGAGCACTCCGAGCGTTCTGAACACCGATTTCTTGTATCTTTAATTACTTTCAGAGTACTCTGAGCGCTCTGAACGCGTATCTTTATTATTGCTCAGAGTGCTCTAACTGATCGTAAATAAACCTCTGAGCATTTGGAGCACTCCATCATAAATACCAATAGAGCGCAAAAGAATCCTTCCTACTGAAAATGTGCATACTTTTTTAAATTCCATATTTCCTTCCGTTCCTTCACCCCTTACTATTTTTATAACTTTATTATTATTATTTATTTATTTTTATAAAGAATTTTGTATTATCAATAGATATTTCACAAATCATAAGTGTTGCCAATATAAAAAAAAACTACCAGAACACTCAGAGCACTCCGGATTTGTATCTTTTTTTCAGAGTGCTCTGAGCGTTCTAAAAAATCTGTTCGATTTACGGAGCGAAAAAAAGATACACGCCCACAGTGGGGTATGGATCTGCACCCAATGCACCAGCCACTGGAAGTTAGTGTGCGAGCATGAGTGATTTGGGGAACTGTGTGTTCATCAAAATTTGTATTGAGTCACTGACTTAAGTATAGTTCACACAAGCGAAGTTACTGTCCCAAGTAGCCTCGATTTCAGTCCTTACCTCCTCTTGAGATACCCATCAGTTTATTTGCGCCAGTACAAAAACGAGTTCCACTCACTTCAACTTTTTAGCGAAGTGGAACCTGAGAAATAGTCAAATTAAGTGTATTTTCTGCAATCGGTACACGTTTTGATGTGTGTAGTCATTTATAATATCATCTGGCGTGGAACTTGTGAAATGTGAAATATTTATCTTTGAGAGAAATAATGGTTTCAAGTGAAAAGTTACATATTGAAAAGGTCATTAATTGTGCAGCAATGTAATTAAGGGCAATTACGGAGGAAAAATTCTAAGGAAAAAGAAAGTGCAAGTACGTTCCTGGCATATTGATTGCTGAGGAATAATATTTTTGCTTACTAATTATCTTTTAAATTTACGAAACTTCTTACTGAAAACTAAAAAGCACTCCCTTCGTATAAAAGCGCAAGCACAAATGTGTTGACATTTTACAAGCTCCACACCAGCTGATATTATTAAAGACAACTTAAATCAAAAAATGTACCAGTTGCAAAAAATGTACTCAATTTGATTATTTCCCAGGTTCCACTTCGCTAAAAAGTTGAAGTGAGTGGAACTCGTTTTCGTACTGGCGCAAGTAAACTGGTGGGTATGTCAAGAGGAGGAGAGGGACTGAAAACCGACGAGGGCATACTAAAAGAGAAATTTCTTGAGCAGCTGTTCAATACACCCTTATACGCCAGTGTGTAAAAAACAACAGTGAACCACTACATCCTTATTCACCAGTGTGTAAAAAACAATGTGCCTGGTTATTGAAAAATGTAAACATTTCTACTTCACATAAAACATGTATATGAAATGCAATTCTTTCTTTCAAATATTATAATCATTTTTTTATTTTATTTTTTCAAATGATGTCCTATTCTCGTGGGTAATCTGTCTATCGATCAGCTGTTCAAGAAATTTCTCTTGTAGTATGCCCTCGTCGCTGAAAACGAGGCTACTTGGGACAGTAACTTCGCTTGTGTGAACTATAATTTATGCATGCAGCGAAGAATTGAATTCGGAGAAGCCCCCAGTTACTCATGGTAATATTCTAGAATTCTTATTGATATCGTAAAGATTCTGGGAAATTATTGCTGAGTCAAGACTACTGCAGTTTCTGAGGTTCTTGGCTGGGTGACTTGAGAGTCCCTTTTTAAAAATGTTTGTGCTGCATGTCAGATGGTTATGAGTTTCCGTTGGAATGATATTAAAGTAATTAGTGGCAAGTATCGGGCTAAGAGTGAAACTTATTAAATATAGTGGCACGAAGGACAAAAGTGGAATATTAAAAAAAAAAAAAAACTAAACATTTTGGGTGAAAAGTGATCAAATTCAGGGAAGAAAGGTTAGTACAGTTAAAAAATTTAAAAGAAAAAAAACAGTGCATTTAAAACTAATTAGTTAAGTAAGATATTCATGACTTGTTAGCCAACAAGAATTTTATTTTATTTTTCTAAAAAACAAAAGTTGTTGTTTTATTTTTCGTTTTAAGTAGAAATTAGTTTTAATCATTAGTGTTAGCAACAGTATTAAACAGCGTCGATTAAACCCTAATAGAAGTTCGACGGTAACAGTCAATCGCGGAAATAACTGGGTTGATTCCTGAATTTTTCCCTGGAAATCTGAATAGTTTTTCGGCTACTGAATGAGTGGCACATATCGAGAATCTGCGAACAATCTATGGGTAGAACGATTTAACTACGCTCTTGTATGCTTCACTGAGATTGAAGGAATCAGCGAAATGTTGTTACTTAAGCCGTGACTCAGCTGGTGATACTTGGGAAAAGTTTCGGGTTGAATTAATCAGTGGGCTTCCAAGTGGAAGTGACGAATCATCGATTCACGCCAAATTAATGAGCAGAAAGAAAAAAGCAGGGATGATGAAACCGCAATGAAATATATCATATCAGGTTTAGGGGATCGTAATCTTGCTACAGTGCTAACCGCGTCAAGTTATGGAACTCCGGTAGACCTGTTGAATAAAATAAAAACGTATGAAGGTATTGCTGACCAGGAAATAAATGAACCGTGGACTAATAAACAACGAAAAGTCCAGTACGAGTAGACTCAGCCGACCGACTTTCAGCAAGCAGTTTTTGGGAACACAGATGTTCAGAGATAGAAAAAGAGTGGGAGAGCCATTTAAGGGAAGCTGATTCAGATGCGGGAGGTTGGGACATAAATCTAACATGTGCACCCGGGTCCGACGCGTCGCGAATTTTGGAAAAGAAGAGACTATGAAAACTGTAAAAATGTTGACAGAAAAGATGGACGAAAGTTATAAAAATGTATATGCGAGAGGAACTAAATTGAGAGTCTTCATTGATTTGGGAAGCTATTGGTCAACGATCCAGCTATCGGAATGCAGGAAACTGGGATGGGAAATTGACGATAGAAGAAAAATCACGCTTAGACGTTTTAGTGGAGGAGGCTGCAGAACGCTGGGGAATACAAAACAACGCATACAGGTTGATGATGTCGAAGAATTTGTCGAAATTGCAGTAGGAGAAGACCAGATGCAAGACACGCCTATGATAATCGCACAGAATTTTACGAACCGTCCAGGAGTGCGAGTAATAAAAAGTTGGAAGCAGTTGGTAATCTTAAGAGTTCGTGCCAACAGAGATGAAGAATCCCTACCAATGAATGTCAAAACAGATCAGCTGCAACAGATGGCCATTTCAAGAAAACCGATAACATTGGACGACCTTCACATAGGAAAATTCGGCTCTGAGGAAATTAATAAGGATTTATTGAATTTAATTCAACGCTATCGACACTCGTTCGCCTTGGAGATAACGGATCTTGAGAAAACTACCCTAACAGAAATGATGATAGAGTTGAAAGAAAGAAACATCGTTCGATATAAGCCGTACTGTGTGCCGTATCATCAGAAAGAAGCATTAAATCACATTATACGATATAATTGAAAATTCTCAATCAGATTATGCTAGTCCAGCTATGTTGGTTAGGAAGATAGATGATAGTTATTGCAGGCAACTAAACGCTATCACTAAAAGGGAGAATTTTCAACTCCAAATATTGAAGAATCTCTAAACAAAATCGCAGGTGGACGTATATTTATATCCTTAGATTTGATGAGTGGGTATCATCAAATACCAATTCATCCGAATTCAAAGCCGTATACAGCTTTTGTGACCCCGCATGGACATTACCAATTCAACAGAATGCCATTCGGTTTAACAAACACGCCAGCTGTATTCTTGCGACTGATGGATAAGGTACAACAAAAAGTTCAGGATAAACACCTAGTAGTTTACATGGATGATTGCCTGCTTGTTGCAAAATCAATCAAAGAAGCTATGGAACTGTTAAAGAAGGTGTTGGTAGCGATTGAAGAGCCAAATTTAACCCTGAACACGAGGAAGTGCTCGTTTTTTTATGACAAAGTAAGCTTTTTGGGGCACGAAATTGATGCAAATGGAATTCGACCAGAAAATGGTAAGTGTCAAGCGATTCATTTTTATCCTGTTCCAAAAAGAATACGGGAAGTGAGACAATTCTTAGGTTTGACGGGGTATTTTAGACGGTTTATCGAAAGCTATGCCTGTATTGCAGGCCCATTAAACGGATTGCTGAAGAAGGATGTCGATTTCACATGGAAGGAAGAGGAAGGCATATGAACCTAATGCTCATCATGAGGTACACACCGATACTTGTTCAAAAGGTTTAGCGGGCATTTTAGTTCAGTCGTCAATAGACGGAATGAAGCGGCTGGTATCATATTTTAGTAGATCGACAACTAGCATGGAACAGAAGTACCATAGTTACGAACTGGAAGCTCTTGCTGTGGTCTAGAGCCTTGAAAGGTTTAAATATTACCTACTAGGAAAACATTTCAAAGTGGTGACAGACCGCGCATCCTTAAAGGCTACCCAGGCGAAGAAGAATATCATACCCAGAGTCGCACGGTGATGGTTGAAAATACAAGAACATGATTTTGAACTGCAATATAGAGCAGGCAATAGAATGGCGCATGTGGACGCCTTAAGTAGAGTCGCAACAGAAGAGCAGATCGAGCCAGAAAAAAGTCAAGAAGAAGTCATGGTAGTTACGTTAACACAGACAGATTGGGTAGTCACGCTTCAAAGACAATAGAAGACATGAGAAGTATAAGCAAACGGCGATCAATTATGAGCTCAAAAACGAAAAATTATTTTATAAAACTACAGAGATATTGATATTCGTTACACCAAACGGTATTAAATGATATATCGTGAAGACATCCCACGTCGGATTAGGACATTTAGGTCCCGACCATACATTACAACACATCCAGAAAACATATTGATTCCCGAGAATGAAAACTTTCGTGAAGAAATACATCGACAACTGTCTTTCGTGTGCATACAATAAAAGAGGAACGGACGAGAGCCATTTAAAACACAATGCATATAGAACAGAACCAATGCCTTTTCACACCATTCATATGGATCACTTGGGTCTATATCCCAAAAGTAGAAAGGGAAATATTCACTTGATAGGTGCTATCGATGCGTTACTAAGTTTATAATACTAAGGTCCGTGAGAAGTACTACCACAAACTATGTAGTGAAATTATTGGACGAATTATCACAGTTTTTCGGATCGCCCGCAAGAATAGTTACGGATAGGGGTACAGCGCTTACCTCCAAGGCATTCCAGCACTATTGTGAGCAAAATAACATCGTTTATTCCAAAACAGCCGTGCAAACGCTAAGGGCAAACAGTCAAATCGAGCGTTATTTTAGGACAATTTCAACAGCAATTACCGCGACTACGAATAAGAATGATGGTCGAGATTGGGATACCTCGTTAGCGGATATTCAGTGGGGTCTGAACAGTTTACCTCATCGAGTTACGGGTCAAAGTCCGCAAAAGCTCTTGCTGGGTTATGAACCAAAACGAACTCTGCACAATGAGTTAACTGCTGCGCTACATTATGATTTAGAAGAAGACCATGAAAATATTTCGCTACAGGAATTACATCGTCGAAATCGCCATCATATATTGTGGGCAAATTTACAATTGTTTCACATCTGGCCGGGACGTTAATCTTATTCACTTTGTAAGCGTTAGTTTTACGGTTTCCTAAAAATCCCTATGGACTCAGGTATACTAACATCGATCTGCCAGCCAACCCTGTGTTGGTGCGGCAGCCCGTCGTTGGGGCCGAGAGTCTTTTGAAGCTTCAGGCATGAGAAGTAGTTGATCAGAGGAACAGTGTAGTTGGCATTGAGTAGTGCTCCGAGTAATCATCAGTAGTGAAAGTGGTGAAATAAGAGACTGACCCAAGGCTTCAGGGCAAATCTCGGCATAGGACACAACGGCGGGCTCTTACCTACAAGTGGCAAGTTATGTTTGTTTTAAATAAATACGAAAGATATTACAACTTTGTGAACACATGCTGAAATTTCTTTGGGGCCACTTACTTTAATTTTACTAAATTGTTCAGCAGATATTCCGATGGAATCACTATATTTAATACATAATTCTAATTTATTAGTTAAATAATCTATCCTAGCGTTATATCTACTCAAGAAATCGTTTCCAAGTAGGCCGTCATATTTTAAATTGGATCTTTCAGGTATAAAATGATATAAATGTTTACTGTTGTATTTGTTAGCTCTATCAGTTAACTCAAAAGTACCAAGAGCCTGGCCAATAGTTGCAACAGATTCTCCTGATAAAGCCGATATGACACACCTTTGCAAATGTACGCTAGTCATTTAGGGGCACAATATTTGATTTAACTAAACTAATTTCGGCACCTGTATCTATAAGGAATGTAGAGTAAGGCTTTTTGGAAGAAGAAAATGGTAAACACACACTCAATGAATTTTCAAACTTTTTAACATTATAGATAAATTAAAATTGTTATCCTCATCATAAGTTTTTACACCTCGTGGTGTATCTCGACTGTTACCTGCTGCATTCGGTCGCGGGAGGGTCTGCCGGCTGTTCCCACCCGCGCTCTTTCGTTTCCCTTATACTGAGACTCACTTTGATCTTGAACTTGATTGATTTGATTTTCATTAATGTGAGCGTTATGAGCATTTGGAGCGTAGTGAATATTTCAACAGACTGGCTGAGATATTGCCCTATTGCGATGTTCTCGACTGTAAACTTCACTAGCTCTATACGAGTTTTGTGGAGGGGTTTGATTAGATCTTGACTTAGAAATTAATTTCTAAATTATTTCGCCCCATTCTTGCATAACAATTATTAATAGTATGGCTGGGTTTCCTACAGTAAGTACAAACGATATGTTGCACGTCTCTTTTTATCTGTGCTGGTTTGAAATTTGGTACAATATATGTATGTTATTTGTCCTCAGCCAATCTTACGTAGATCTGGCGTAATGGGCACTTACTAGATCTGACCAAAAAATGTATTCGTCGTCTGTATGGGCCGAGTTAAAATTTTTTTTCATTATTGGTAAACATCGGCACTGATTGCTGGACCTAATTAATTCCTTATCACGGGTTCTGAAATAGCTTTACCAGGGGCCGGATTCTATAACACGGAGAATTGTGGAATTTGGGAGATGAGAGTTGATATGACAGTTAATTCTCCACTTGAAATCCTCTAACTTGGCGAATTTGTTTTGAGAATTACCAAATTCTCTACTCCACTTGTTAAAATTCTCCGATGTTTTGCAAGTGGAAAAGTAAGAAGAAGAATTCCCAACTGAGCATTTTGTTGTATTTTGAGAATGTATAGGTAACCTACGAATTTTCAAATTAACCGGTGGGAATTGCAATCTCTTTTTTCGCATTTCTCTCACATTTTCCCTAATTCTCAAACAATGCTCATGAATTGGAAATGGAGAATTAGGGAGTTTAATCGGAGAAAACGAATATTCTCATCTCCCAAATTCGAAAATTTTCCGTAGTTACAGAGTCCCGCCCCAGATATGGTCACCCAAACATGAACTTTCTTCTCAAATTTGAATTTCGGTTTAAATTTCACATTCACAGGAACTTGCTCTTTATTTCTGGTATAATAACCATCATTTCCGCATAAGTCGTTGTTAGAAAAACTAAAATAATTTTCATCGTCCATAACAATCCATTTTTTTCCTGTCAACAGTTCTCGACGTAATTTGTGAAATTTTGTTAGTCTTGTTTCTAACTGCTGCTCTGAATATTTAGGTCTTATTTTCTTTTATAATATTTTACGTTATTTTTGGTTAATATGTGTCGAATGCATCCCCTGGATACGCCAAATTTTAGCCGCCATTTTGCGCTGTGATGTCCCAATCCTGTTCTCCATACATTTTACAATTTTTTTTTTGTCTTTATCGCTTAAGCTGGGCGGTCGACCTGATTTTGACATTTTATTGAATAGCAATCCACTTTCGTAATGCTTCATTATCCTATATCAATATATAGGATAATGAAGCATTACGAAACGTCAACAATTTGACGTTAGAACTTTTTCCGCTTTAAAATGATCCATAACCATTTTTTTCGACTGCTGTCCAAGTAATTTATAAATTCGTCTCCGTAAATCTTCCTTTTTTTCCATAGCAAAAATTTTGACTCATTTATATGTCACTTCATAATAAACACTGACATAACTAACTGTCCTCCGTGAGTAGAAAAATATTTAAAATTTTTGCACTGCGTAGGCTACTGCGCTCGCCGTGAAATTTTTCTCAATACTTTTGGCCAACACATGACATTCAATATATGTGTCACTCTCGCCATAATATATAGAATTTTGTGCTATTATACACTGTCAAAACCCTCGAGAATACTTCACTTGGCTTGCCATGAAATCCATATGTGTGCGTTGGGAGTCCGTTCTCTAAAATGCTCTCTATTGATACTTATGGAAAAGTATCAAGCAATAGCTGTGTTCTTTTGTGTACCTTGTTCTAGAACTCCCATATACTGGAGAGAACAAATTGTTCTGTCGACTGAAGCAAACTATTTGTACTGTTCGCTTCATTTAAATATTTCTATGAAAATGTATGAGGCGTTCTTTTGTGTATCTTTTGTTCTGCTCTGTTTTGTTTACACAAAAGAACACAGCTAATGTGTATTTTCGAAACTTGATCAAACGAAATGTGCCGATAGCTAACAAACAATTGTATGGCAGGGTGGTTCCACATCAACCGTTTGGGACTTACAGGTTGATTAAGAAAAAAAAGCTAGATTTTCACATAACACCCTGTATCTTAAAATGTGTTAACTGTAGCCGTTAAACAATTAATAACTCATAATCTATTCAGGTCACACCGAAATTAGACGATATTTTTTTAAATGACGTGCAAAGGAACAAATTATCGTTGAGAATAGGTTTGAAATAGGTTTGAGAATAGGTTGAGAGCTAATAGCTCTTTTTATAAAAAAAAGTTATGTTAACACCTTTTTATAAAAATAATAGAGGTCAAATTAAAAAAAAGGTAAGAAATCCTAAATTTTTATTTTAGACCCCTATAACTACTGCGACGAGTGGGATACAGAGCTGGTTGAGAAGTCGTTGGAAAAACAATGAAGCTCTGCATACAATGAGCTTTTAACTGTGACCGTACGCCCTGTACTCTTCAAGATGCAGGGTATTATGTAAAAATCTAACTGTTTTTCTTAATCACCCTGTAACTCCGAAACGGTTGATGTGGACCCCCTTTGCCATAAAATTTTTTGTTTGTCTCGGTGTCTAGTATCGACACATTTCGTTTGATCAAGTTTCGAAAATACACATTGTATATGCTATGGAGCCTAATTTACTATCCATACAGAAAAATAATCTTTTAGTAATTTACCGCTATATACCTACTTAATATAATAATAAAATAGTTTTGATTACAAAGTAACCTTACCATTTTACACTCAATAATCTTCAGCTGCGTAATAATTACGTATGGGTATGTATAGCCGGAGTCCGAATCTGTAGGTACACAGTAAAATATTTGCACAATTGTTGCCACAAAGCTTAGGTATTTTTCCTTAAAATTTAGGGAATATTGACTAAATTGTACGGAACATTCCTCTAAATTCTAGGGAATATTCCCTAAATTTTAGCGAAATTCCCTAAATTTCAGGGTATATTTCCTACATTTTACGGAAAAAATACCTAAGCTTTGTGGCAACAATTTTTTAATTTTTTACAGTGTACCTACATTCGATTTGATCAGGCCACGGCGTGCCATGAGGGCACAGCACCATATACAATGATAACTCAGCTGAGAGCTTTTGTTTGAGGAATCGTAGTCATTTGGTTAAGATAATTTTCTTTAAATAATTTTGTTAGGATAGGTATAACAAATTTTATTTTAGTTCGGAAGATAAGAAAACAAGCTTAAGATTATCGGTACACCATTTTTCCGTATGAATTGTAGTTTAAGGCGGAGGAGCTATTCAAATCAAACTCAAGTTTTAAATAAGAAGACTGCAAATATTTCAGAAAGTTAGGCCTCGTTGGGCTCTCATGTGGTAGTGAGGGAGTCTGTTTCATGGCTTGTTAAGTATTCTCGAGGGTTTTAACTAGGCATGTGCAATCTCGTTACTTTTGTTACCCGGTACTCATTCGTTACTTTACGAAAAATATTCGTTACTTTTAATTCGTTACTTTCTAATTCGGTACATTACGTAAAATACTCTTGAAGCATACTCGTACTTTTTAATTAAGCAATCTTTTTTGTGAAAAGGAGTACCTATTTAATTAAATATGAAAACAAAACTACCCAATTAGAGTTCAAGAATTGTAAAATAACAAACAAAACATTTCAGTGGGGAAAAAAATAACATTAATAATAATAGTTTTTAAGAAATATTTTGATTAGCATGGATATTTTGTTGTAACTCATGCTGGATTCTCTGATAGTTTTGGGAAAAGTGAGAATTTTATTTTATAGAAATTATATAGGTACCTACTCCTTTCATCACCTTGGCCAAAACGAAATTTTTGTTTTTCTTAAAAAATTGAGGTAGGGTGACCCGTTGTACGAAAAATTCATTAATATGAATAATTTGAAAGGATTTTGAAGTTACTGAAGATGATTTTACCATACGGGTAATGATTTGCTCTCTCAATTTTTGTTTTTAACTCGTTTTCTCTGTCGCACTAGGGTAATGCATATTTAAGTTCTTTCATTCATGCGAAAATCGCCTGCATATATTTCTTTCTTTGTTCCAAACGAGCAACTTTTCCAGTTTTGTGTTTGTGTGGCTGTTTCCTATAGTCTAGTATATAGTTCGAGTAATATGTGACATTTCCATACAAATTATAGCGCCAGTAAAAGCACAAGCGAAAGTTTTACTGATGATTTTACTAGTGTGTACAGACTTTTCAGATAAAAACTAAAGGTTCCCTTTATGTAAAATAAAATAGACGGCACTATAAATTCTCCACACATTTTACTAAACATTTTAATGCACAAAACCTTATCGAGCTCAGATAAAATAAAATTTTCTTCAAATATTTCACACTAAAATCGCTAGTAAATGTTAATTTGGAGAAAACAAAATAATTCAGTTTTACATTTTGATAAAACAAATTTTAACTTTTAGAAATAGAAAATATCAAAATTTTACCAGTTATTTAATGCTTCGCGCATTAAAATGCCTAGTAAAATGAGTGGAGTATATATAATGCCATCTACTTTATAAAAATGAAACCTTCAAATTTTACCAGTAAACTCTGTATTGCACTAGTAAAATCTTCAGTAAAATTTTGTGTTCCCGATTTTACCAGCTCTAGAATTTGTATGGAAATGACACATTCTATGGCAATTCGCAGTTATTTTTATTGATTGAAGAGTTAAAATTGTTTTGTTAAAATCCAAAAATGACTTACTCTGGTTTCTCCAAATTAACATAGGTACATCAAAATTTTACTAGCGATTTTAATGTAAAATATTTGGAGCTCGCGTTAAATTTTACTTTGCCCAAAGTCGATACTAGGGTTAACTTCTTATTAAGTTAAATTTAGCACCACCACCGCAGTTTATTGTTCACTTCTCACCCCCACTGTCATACTAGTGATGAAAAAAAAAGATTCGGTACCTACTTATGTGAACAACTGGGAAAAATATGTGATTAATCCTGTTTGGTAATCGTATAGGTACCATACTCAATGGCATGAAATGTTATCGAAAACTTTAATCGGGTACCTACGTAGAACGAATTGTAGTTATTTTATTTCCATCGTTACACTGTATTCATATAGGTAATAGAATACCGAATTTACCATGAAATGGAAACTTCGAATCAACTGAATATGAGTACAAGTAACGAATAATTACTTGGGTATGTATTCGGTACCCAGTTTTAAGAGAAGTAACGAATACTTTTGTACCGAATGATTACTACGCGCGCATCTTTAGTTTTAACAGTGTCCATGGCATCTTTATGAACGAACACCACTTTACAATCAAACAGCTGTTTAGTAATAGGGCAATACATTTACAGTACTTTTGCCGAGATGAGTATACTTACATAAAACTAATACTTCTCCCTACCATTGTGCAACTAGCTACGTACTATTTGCCTATTTACTTGCGTATCATACTTAATAGCTCGCTCTTATGGGAGAGATTTTGAGTTTTGTTTTTTTAATAAAATTCCTTTTTAACTCTAAAATTCACTTTTCAGTAATTTGCTTTAAGCTGTTGTACTCTGGTAGAGCTACACCACACAGTCAAATTGTTCGATTGAGACATTTCACACATTTCATCACAAAACCTTCGCTATACTCTGCCCTACGCTGTGATATGCTGTGTTCAATGTGCGGCGGGCCTTAACCTTGGAGCTTGGGGTGGGGGTTTAGTCCTTAATACGCCTGTACAACAATTAAAATGAGAGGAAAAGCTCAGCTCTAAGCTTTCGGTGCTTACAAAACAAAAACAAAAATTCCCTAAAATACCAATGATGTGACGTTACAAAAGTTGAGTTGAAAGGTAGCACAAGAGATTCTGTTGACTCGACGTGTTGTCTCGTGTATATTTTAGATATAGTCTAGTCCTCTTAGTCTTAGTTGACCGTTTGTTTGCTTCATCTCTGTGGGGGAAACTTTTGGTGTTTGATAAAAGGAAAAGGTGTAATATTTTATTGTTACAAGTTGATTCCCTAGTTCATATCATCTGTTGTAAGTAAATGTGATATTCTCAGTAAATAAATTGTTAAAAATTCCCGGTGAAAATAGTATTTGCTTGGTTAATGAGCAATATTGTGCAAAGGGGAGTGGTGTGTTATCATTTATAGGACTTAAGTTGTCGGTCGTGTTTTAAAGCTGATTAACTTGAGAAAAAATCAATATCATTGTGAACCTTTTCATTCACGGAATCTATTTAGATTGCTTATCGTGATCTGTCTATTTTCAATTTGTACAAGTTTCTAGAGTCATCATTTACACATCATCAAATCTAACTGATTGAACGCAGGTAACAACCAAATATGTACTATTATAAATAATTCACCAACTGTTTGGTAAAACAAAAATTTAACTTTTAATTACTTTTTAAGTCAAATAAAGGGGAAGAAAAGCTACTCACAATTCTATCTATTGTAGTACTGTCTCTCAGACAGTTTTAATTTATAATACGAAGGCGAGACAAAGTCTGCCATAAAAGAACTCCTTGAGACATATTTTGGTAATACTAAACTTGTAGAATAACAAATTCAAATAGTACGTATGTATGTAGCCAATTAAAAGACAGATTAATTCTTGTAATGACAATTTAACATTTAAACACAGCGAATTAATTTCTAACCATAACATTGAGAATTTACGAGTAGGTACCAAAACATGTTAAGCAAATTTTGTTAAACTAAATATCAATGCACTCAAAAACTCTTACAAATAATTGACTTGCTGGTTAATTTTAAAATAGAATTAAAATTTTACAATTTTGTAGTGCTAATTAGAAGACATTCTAACATAATTGTGTATAATAAAACTGACATCATCTTTCTTCATCTTTGGTAATTTTCTTAATTTACCATTTACTTTATTTGTTTAGTTATTATTTTATTTTTATTTATTTATTTATCGAATAAGGTATTATTTACAAACATAATCATTGTGCTTACTTATTCAGTATTTATTTATTTATTTTTTAAGTTAATAAGATAAGTACGCAGATAAAAGTCCGCTAAGATACTACTTTAAAAGTTAGTTAAATAAGGAAATTACAAAACACGAAAACAAGAAGCAAAACGAAAATTCAAGCAAAATAATATGTAAATGGAAAATAAAAAGTGAAATTATACATTACAGAAAAAACAAATAATAATAATAAATACTAAACTACTAAAATAACTAAAAACTAGAAAATAAAATTACAAAAGAAGGAAATAAAAATTCAGAGAAAATATTATAGGTAAATCAAAAATAAAAAATTCAAAAAGATATAAAAAAAATAAAGAAGAATAAAATTCTTATCTAGTAGGTACTGTGTAACATAAAATCCAAAATTCAACTCATGCAGTTCATACCTTGTTTTTTTTGTAATTTTAACACATTTGTTTTTTCGTTTTTAATAGACACTGGTAAAGAATCAAGCTATTTTGAGCAAATTTCATTTCATATTTTGAGTAATCTAAAATCATTCATATTCCTAAAACTATATGGCATGCTTAACTTACACCACTAACATCTACTCAAATATTTTTTTTTCTTCATTGCATTTATTGTTAAACTCTAAACTTGTAAGATAAGGCAAATAAGTCCAATACTATTATAATATTACGCAAAAGGGAAAAGAAAAAGTAAAAAAATTGGGTACAAAATTAACCACATTAATTACGATGAAAAGTTTTGTAACAAACTAATTTGAAAGTTACGAGAGAAAGAATTCCAGAGTATAATGGGACTGGACGAAAAATTGGCGCTCACTCGGGAGAAAAATAAATCTTAGCATGATTAACGAACATGTTCTGCTAGATTGGTAGAATACTAGTTTACATTACAAGTTCCTTACTTATCATAAGGTTCCTTAAAAAAATTAATATACGAAATTTTATATAATTGTCAAAAGTACATCCCAAATTCGATTTTGAATACACAGTAATATGATCATATCTTTGCAAAGAAAACACATATAGTACGATCAAATTCGAATATGGGCAATCAGGGGAAATAATTCGTGTAGTTTTGTAAATTGGTGCAGTTATACCATTGTGTTTAGAGTATATAGTGAACGCAAGAATGGAAATCGGCTGTTGGGTACACTGCTCGCTAGAGGCGCCACGTCGCTGTACTATCCGAGACTCAAGCCTATTCACTGTAGTGTGCCCCAGCCAGCTGGCTGACATGCATCTTATTCTATGCAAAGTAGTGATGGGTGAAGCCACCACACAAACACGAAACAGCGCCTATGGTACGGGAAGGCGACAACGAACGAGAAGAATATCCAATAAACAGTGACGCGATGCGCAAATCTAGCTGCACTGCAGCACGAACAAGAACCATAGAGTAAATTTATATCCTCACATTTAATGTGAACAGAGAACTTCTTCGATTCGGTACATCTAGAGCCATCTATTGAGTTGTGAACTCATTGCCTTTGCGTTCACTATATACTCTAAACACAATGGTTATACCTTGCGGTATCCAGATGAACATACTTAAAGTCCTCAAGGTAGTGGGAGTAAAAAATAGACGATTTAAGAAATAAAAACCAAATAGGTTTTAAAATTTTATTTAAAAATAGAAAAAGCAAATCAGTTCGTCTTTATTATGTTACTTGTCATTATTTACATTGAAATCTTCGTCTTCTTCTTCTGTGACATCTACAGGTACACCGCATTTTCCAGTGCAGGCACTTTTGCAGCGATAAAAAATTGAAGTTAGCACGGTGTCAGGAGCTGGAGGATCAGTGGTGGTAATTGGCTCGAGTGTTCCACAGCTCCCCACATCTCAGGAGGCATTTCGTTACCCAGCTAGTCATATTAGGCAAACCCTTTAGTTGGTGGGAAAGAGATCAGCTCTGGACTTGTTGCTGGATTTAACAAAAAGCGAGTATCGATGGCTGTTAAGATCAAGCTGAGTAGTGGGCCAAAAATATCGTTTCTCCTGATTTTGCTATGGCTTCCGATGTTGATGTTAGGTCATAGAAAATGGCTGCTATATCCTTGATTATTGGTTTTTTCTCAAACAGCTTTACAATTGACAGTTTTCCTAACCTGTAAATTGCTGAGGTTGTTGTTTCGCAGCAGCTAAAACTATGTAGGAAAAGAATAGCACAACAAAATGAGAGTTTTTGTAGTTCTTGTGACGAAAATATCTTGGTTTCCACTTTCCCTCCTCCTGGCTAGACAAGGAATATTTGCTTCTCTGGTGGTGATAGAGCCATTAGAAGAACTACTAAATCCACATCTTTCCCAACAACAGCAACCACGGAATGTTTGCGGCTCTTTCAATGGCACTTCTTACCATTGCACAGTCACCATTACTAGGAGCCACTCGTGTTTCGATTCCTTCAGCCTGCATTTTTTCTGTCAGAAGTTCAATGAGTCGGGACTTGTTTTTCGCATTTGATAGGAACTGATCTTGTTGAACAGTGACCTTCATAGCAAGATTAAAATTTATGTCAACAGACGTTTTCGTTGCTAGTCTTCTTCTTTGTTCATCTTCTTCTTTGAACACCACTGAGTAGATTATGTTTTCCATCGTGTCTACTATTACTGAACCTTATTAAACCTTGAATTCCTTCCTTTGATACTTCTACCCTGTCACTAATCCCGTCTTTATCACAAATTGTACATTTATCAGTCATAATGCTTGCATTTTAGAACAGATGCAACAATCAAATTACAATTACTGCAAAACGATGCCAAACAATAAAGCGTGGATACGAGGTAAGCGTTGTAAGCATACTATATGAGTCGGCGGCGGGGCGGGCGGTGAGAACGAGAAACGGCGGTTTTAATTCAACCTCAGTGGTAGCTCCTAAAGTATTGATCGTAGAACAAAAATAAATATGACCAAATTTGTAGGAAATTTTATGTAGAAACTTTGTGAGAAGTAAACATAATGCTATTCGTACAGACATTCGAGATATGAGCAAAAACCTGAAAAAAGGTACCTTAACCCCCTCCCTCCCCTCTACATCCTCAGCAGCCTTGAGGACTTTTAGTATGTTCATCTGGATACCGCAATGTATAACTGTACCAATTTACAAAACTATACACGAATTATTTCCCCTGATTTTATTAATTTCCTAGAACTAATAACGCATTGCAGAATTAAAGGCAACATTGAGTTTACGTGATAAAACAGAGTTTAATTTACAAAATACTTCGCTCCCGTACAATAACAAAGGAATAATAAATGTTTTTACAAGCATGATGCAAGTTTCCAGAGGTATGAAGGGTGCGGATAAAAGCAGTCTACGTAGAGTTGCATACACTTTGCCAACAAGGTTATTAACATGATATATGACCAATTTAAAGTCTTATTAAATATCAAACCCTGGTTTTTTATAGAATCTTTAAAATGTATGATGACATAATCAAGCATCATGTTTGGAAAAAAGGACGTATCTAATTCAGTTCTATAGATAATAATAGCATTAGTTTTGAATACGTTTAATAGGAGGCTATTATCTTGAGTCCATTTAGTTACGAGACCAAGATCTTCAATCATTCGGCATCTTCAATAAGTCCGAGGGGTCTAGAAATATAAAGTTGAACGTATAGTCTGCATATACATAGATGACAATTAAAATTCCGCAACTAATGGAAGATCATTTATGAATTTGGCAAAAAGTAATGGACCAAGAATGGATCCTTGTGGAACTTCACAGTGCACAAGAAGGAAATCGGATGTAGTTTGATTACAAACAACCCTCTGAAAGCGATCACTCAGGCAGGTACGATCAGATCAATTTACATGCAGAACTGGAAAAAAAATAAAAAACCCAAGTTTTTGGATTAATAAGGTATGGTTGACTCGATCGAAAGCCTTTGAAAAGTCGAAAAGGATTAATGCCTTGAGATTATCATTATCTAGGGAGATTCTAATGTCCGTCTGTTATTTTCAATAATGTAGTAATGCAGCTATAGTTAGATCTGAAACCTAACTGTAAATTTGACAATAGATTATTATTCTATATGTAATTAATAATTTGCTTACGCAAAATTTTACCGAAAGCTTTAGCTCAAAATGGAAGAATAGTGTGCGATATTCTACCACACCGACAGTTTTCTTATGAATGGGTATTACTTTAGAAAACTTAAATTGAATCAAGAGTCTCTCTCTCTTGTAGAGTACAATTAACTTTTGTGTTTGCATTTCTTTTATCAAAATAATTTATGTCTTAGTTGGCATTTGATGGAACTTGTTAATAGTATTGGACATATTCAGAAATAAAATACTTTTTCCGTTCCACAAAAATTGAATTTTAAATGATTAATTGAAGTTATGTGACGCGGTTCACCTTATTTAGGCATCCTCAATCACTTGCAAAAACCGATAGTTATCATTTATACATATTTAAATACATAAGTGGTATTACAATGTCTTTTTATGTCAGTACAGGTATTGTCATTTTTATTTCTTTACAAATTTTGTTTTAATTAAAGGACTGTTTTTATAGAAATTTAACTGATCATTAACTTTTTTTTAATTTCTAGAATCTCGTATCTGTCCATATAAATTACGTAATCATTTTACGTTGTTAGTTGATGTACATACCGTGACCTAGGTAATTAAATGTTTACATAAACCCCGATTGCTTCTTGCTGCAGAAACTTGTTTTGAAAATCTGGTTTTTAGTGACGTCTTGGTTTTTCCTATATAAATCGCATAACTTATACCACATATATACCCCACTTTTTTAAATATCCACCACTCTAGGCTTTATTTTATTATTTATTAAAAATTTACCCAGTGTTATATTAGGGAAATATGGCAGTTAAACATTATAGTCTGAGTATTTTATCTGAAACTCCTCCAACATAAAGGTTCTTTTACCAAATCTTACTACTTTTTGGATCATAGGGAATGTTAATCTAAGAGCCGACGTTCTAGATTTTTGTTTGAATAGCTTATAAATGAAACTTTTGGAATAACCATAACAACTTGCTATTTTAAAAATTAAATTAAGTCAACTAATCGATCGATCATAGAATGGAATGCAGAGCTCTTAATGTTATGCTATGAGGATGATTAGAAGAAAATGGAATTACAGTGTCAGTAAAAGTTGGTTTGCGATATATTTCGTAGTAAATTTTTTTATGTTTTATTAATATCGCGATATCTAGAAAGTTTAATTTTCTAGGTACATCCATATTCTAGTGTGAATTTAATATTGTCATCTAATTTATTTAAAATACTATTTAAAAATGTTTACCACTATTTCCGGTACACTCCGTATATTTTCAAACCTTTGTGTTAAGTTTAATGAAGTTATATAATTATACAGGGTGTTGCGTAAATGTCTTTAATCCTTTAAGGGGATGAAAGTAGAGGTCATTTGGGTCAAAAAAGTTTAGATACTTTTATATCGAACTCCGCTTGGTTTTCGAGTAAATCGATAATATCGATTTTCGAGTTTTTTCATACCTTTTCAGAGTAATTTCGTTATAATTTCTATTGTAATTAATGGATTGTGACGTTCAAACCTTTATTTAAAAGAACACATATTGGCCTTTCTAAGAATGCAAAATTAGTTATAATTGTGCATTCAATTATTTAAAAAAAAACACACAGTTTTCTATAGAATTTTTTATTTCACCAAAATTTTTGTCGCGCTTCAGTGTACATTTATTCGAAATATCACCATTCACGAACTTGGCAAAACTATGAAAAAATTTGCGCATTATGTCCCCTTTCCAAAATGACCTCCCTAAGTGCTATCAACAATAACAATCAAAAGTTATAAGCAAACATTTGGAAGATGTGCCCATCGAGGTAATCTTCAGTTTTTTCGTAGGGATCTATGTCCTCCTACAGTTTTTAACCTACGACAACCATTTATATGTCATTGTATGGGAATCTGAACTGGCTATTAGATAGGGTACTTTTCGATTTCGAATTTCGAAAATGGAGGTGGTAATTTCGAAAAAAACAGTTTTTTACCAAACTTGATATTTACGTAGATTTCGTTATTCCGCATCTTCATTTTTGCGGGAGGGGCAAGCTTTGGGAGGGGCGGGAGTTCAAAGTTTCAAGTTTAAGCGGCTATATTTTCTCAACCAAGCATTGTTCTATGTCCTAAATTCATAAATGGAAAAGACATTTTTGGTGGTTTTTATTCAAATATAGCCACTTAAAGTTGAAACTTTGAACTCCCGCCCCTCCCAAAGCTTGCCCCTCCCGCAAAAATGAAGATGCGGAATAACGAAATCTACGTAAATATCAAGTTTGGTAAAAAACTGTTTTTTCGAAATTACCACCTCCATTTTCGAAATTCGAAATCGAAAAGTACCCTATCTAATAGCCAGTTCAGATTCCCATACAATGACATATAAATGGTTGTCGTAGGTTAAAAACTGTAGGAGGAGATAGATCCCTACGAAAAAACTGAAGATTACCTCGATGGGCACATCTTCCAAATGTTTGCTTATAACTTTTGATTGTTATTGTTGATAGCACTTAGGGAGGTCATTTTGGAAAAGGGTCATAATGCGCAAATTTTTTCATAGTTTTGCCAAGTTCGTACAATGGTGATATTTCGAATAAATGTACACTGAAGCGCGACAAAAATTTTGGTGAAATAAAAAATTCTAGAGAAAACTGTTTTTTTTTTAAATAATTGAAGGCACAATTATAACTAATTATGCATTCTTAGAAAGGCCAATATGTGTTCTTTTAAATAAAGGTTTGAACGTTACAATCCATTAATTACAATAGAAATTATAACGAAATTACTCTGAAAAGGTATGCAAAATCTCGAAAATCGATATTATCGATTTACTCGAAAACCAAGCGGAGTTCGATATAAAGGTATCTAACCTTTTTTAACCCAATTGATCTCTACTTTCATCCCCTTAAAGGATTAAAGACATTTACGGAACACCCTGTATATTTAAAGTCACGTACTTAATTCATATGAAAAATTTCAATAAGTCACATTATTTCGTTCTCCCGAAATTATTTTGATATTTACTTATAATATTAATTATAAAAAACAATTTTAAGGATAATGAAAAAAAATCATTTTTTATTATAATAACTCCACTCCCTGATTAGGCAAAGGGGAATGCCAACTTATCGTACAACTTTATGTCCGACACCGCCAGACATGAGAGATGTCTTAAACGATGCATTGCGATACTCTGAACATATTTTATTAACAATTTTTATTTCTATCTAGCGGGGAAAGATTTAGTGATCGGATGTAGCTTGAGCGACTTTCTTGGGTGAAAAAGTGGACTTTTCTGCTTCTCGTAATTGGTACGTCGGTCGTACGAAATGAAAGAAATGCAAGAATATATGCGAAATGTAGTAGCTAGGGTGTATGTGACCCAAGTGCATAAAAATGCGTTTTCTGGCGACAAAAACGTCCCGAGAAAATTTTCTGTATCAGGAAAAATATACACCACCCAATAGTACTCGGCGAGACATTTAATTTGATATTCAACATGCGGTATTGGAACCACCCCCTCCCCGACTGGGGGTCCTGCCCCCTACCATAAAAGTGTGCTGAGAAAAATTTCCCCGTACCATTAAAGAATGCAGGAAAAATATTTCTTCTACGAATTATAGCTGGTAATGAGCTGAGACGAACAGTGAAACCCGTTTTTCGATAAGACAAAACCCTACCAAGTTGGAGCCGCTCTAAATTGCGAAAAATCTAGTACTTCAGTTCGATTAAAAAAGAGGGAAATACTAAAATAGTGTGTATGGGGAATGGCTATAAGTAGCTATTTAAGCCTTCGAGTATAGGAGGTATAGGAGTGTTGGTACTCAAACTTCTTCTTAGGACCTAAGGAACTCGATTCTGTACTTGATTTTCCAAAATGTACTAGATCAAACTTTGACCCCTCAAGTCTTCCCCCCCCCCGCTTAATTGATATAAAAATTGTTAATAAAATATGTTCAGAGTATCATCATAATGCATCATTTAAGACATACAAACCTCATGTCTGGAGGTGTCGGGCCTAATATAATGAGCGTTCCCCTTTGTGATGATAATGTCTTGCAATATAAATGCATAAGTGTCATTCTGTCTTCGCAATAGACTATCATTAGGCTTATATGTAAACTTATATAATTTTTCTTTTTCTCTAATATAAGTACATATATTGTTTTCTCTTTATCTTCTTTCTTTCTTTTTGTAAAATTTATGTACAACTAGAAGACTCTCAATCTTGCGTAATGTGTCCAGAGTAATAACTAATACAGGGTGTCCCGTCTGTGGTCTGGCACCCGAAGGCTACGGATAGGTCATGCTTAGACAAACAAAAAATGTATGGGTGGGGGAAGGGAAATCGTAACGGTTTCCGAGATAACGAGTCTTTAAAATATGTGGGTATGTTTTTATAGATCACCCTGTAACTTCTGAACGTTACACCCTGTGATGATGATTTAAACTTTGGTAGATAGAAAATTGTTGGACCTGTTCAATGGTCTACACATTTTTTCTCTCATCCTTTCCGTTTTGAAGTCATCCCTCAAGAAAATTAAAATTTCGGAATTTTTACTCGTTGTTTTTTATTTACCTACTATTTTTATCAAAAAACACGTCATCAATATCAATTTTTCATATTAAATTTAAGAAGCCCAAAACCTTAGCTTTAAAATGACTTATCACACTCTGTACCGCTGGAGATGCTTAAGAAAAAGTGCAAAAAAATGCAGAAAGGGTTACATTTTCGGTACAGAGTATGATAGGTCATTTTAAAACTAAGCTTTTGGGCATTTTAAATTCAATATGAAAAATTGATATTGATGACGTGTTTTTTGATAAAAAATAGTAATTAAATAAAAAACAACGTATAAAAATTCCAAAATTTGAGCTTTGTTGAGCCATAACTTCAAAACGGAAAGGGTGGGGGGAAATTTATAGACTAATGGAAAGATCCAACGATTTTCTATCTACCAAAGTTTAAATCATCATCACAGGGTGTAACGTTCAGAAGTTACAGGCTGATCTATAAAAACATACCCAAATATTTTAAAGACCCGTTACGATTTCCCCTCCCCACCGATACAATTTTTTGTTTGTCTAAGCATGACCTATCCGTAGCCTTCGGGTGCCAGACCACATACGGGACACCCTGTATATAAGCAAACTATTTGAGTTGAAATATTCTTCCAGTAGTTTGTGTACTATTTTCTCTATTATTTTTTCCTACGTACCTAATGAATTGATAGACCTGCAATTTTTACACCCAATGGATGGTTTTACGTATCCTATTGGAGTCGCTATCGATTCCTTGCTATATGTTTCAACCTGGCCAAGCTCAGGCTTATCAACTTCAAAGCTCGCTTTACACAAATCGAGACCAAATTACATAAACAATTACACCAAAAAGACAAAAAATATTTTCAAAAAATGTCAGTATTTCCAATCTCTTCTTTGGATAGATTGAAACCATAGCCACCATAACCACCGCACTTAGCTCTTTGGCTTGATTTGGTCTATTCTACAATATTTGTTTTTAAAAAAGCTAAAATAAATCAAAAAGGTGCCTCATAACTCTCTGCTTGTTAATAGTAACAATAATGGTACTGATCGTCTTTATTTGGCCTTCATTTATCAGAAAAATATACGATGGCATTAGAAAGTTTGCTAAAAAACATTATTTTCGAAATCGGTAATTTTGCGACAGTGTCAGTAATTATTCACCGCATTACGAGATAGCAAGTAGCTGCGCTGTTGTAAACAAAATCACAATAAGCGAACACTTAACTGTGCAGGGTAATATCCCAGCGGGAAAAATAAAAGCGCTTCCAGGTAAAGCGAAGATAAAGCGCTTTTAACCTGTAACCCACGAAGGTGCTGCAGAAGCGCTTCATTTACAGCACTTTTGAAGCTTTCTTAATAGGAAAAATGTGCACTTTACGGATAATTTTAGGGCCTTCGGCTTAAACATGATCAAGTGCAAAGTAGACACAGAACTCATTAGTCATCCATTATTTAAAAGTGCGGTGTGAAGGAAACATACAGAGATTTTACGGTGATAATAATTATATAATTGATTGAAGTTTTTTTTATATAACATAAGTAAAAGATGCACTGAATTTTTCTGAGAGCGCTTTTGAGAAGCTAGAAAAGAGCGCTCTTGAAAAGCTAGAAAAGAGCGTTTCCTTCCGCGGACATTAAATGTTGAAATGAAACAGAGTTGAATAGGCTGAGGAAGCGCCCCAAGCTTCCGAAATTAGGGCTCTTACATGTCTATTACAGCGCTCTTTTTCAGGCTGAGATGTTCTGCAATGTACATTAATTTAATTATAGTATAAAAAAAATATACATACATATGCAAAATACAATAGAAGTTCAATGATGGAGGTCACACCAATTGCCCATATAAATACTTTTTATAAAAAGTTAGTGTGAGTTATATGGTGGCAAGATTTCTCATTGCACTTTTCAAATTGGGTGATTGACCCCCCTTTTTGCCTGGCGGCACATGGATAAACCAAGTAGAAATCATACGAAGAAGAATTCTCGTCTAACAGACTGAAATTTATTGAAAATAATTTCAATAAATTTACAAAATGCATTTAAGTGCAAAAAAATGATTGAACTTTTCGACCATCATTGAGCTTCTATGGTAGGCGATCAGAGATAACTATACCGATGAGACCTTTCTAATCGCTGGGTCGAAAAGTTCAATCATTTTTTTTAACAATAAATTTCAGTCTGTTAGACGAGAAATCTTCTTCGTATAAAGTACAAGATAGTATACACTTACCTATACTTTGTAATATACCAAAATATGAAGGATTTAATTTCTCTTAATTTTTTTTTTCAGATTTATATTGGAAGACCTCATTATGTCTCTGATTGGAAATAATAATCATCATTCACTTTCGGATGAAGAAAAGGATGAGTAAGTATCTCGATTTAATCTCATATTATTTATTATGTCCCGCCCATATGGTATAATCTCTCACAGGGTGGTAACGTACCTCAATTCCTGCGGTGCGGCCTGTTTTTATTTAATAATCCACACTCTAAACTTTCCAATGACATAAATGCCATTTACTTATAGGCTGCTGTTTGAAATATGTAATTTTTTTAATTAACAAATGTCAAAAAGAAAGTTTATACCAATCAAAATCCTAGAATTTCTTGGAAATTCGTATAACTTAACAACGTGATTTATACCAATTTTAAAATAATGATCCCTTTATACTCAAAGTTATCGCTGTTATACATTGATCACGATCACTACTTTGGGAACATTAAGTAGACAAATGAAGCATTATCATTTTGTACTTGGGGGAACACCTATGTCACAATCCCCCCTCCAAAGCCAAGTCCTGGCTGCGTTACTGTACAATTGAGTTGGATTGTGGATACCTGGGCCGCTAAAAATGTTTATTAACCTATACATATCTTTTCAATTCATCCGTCAATTCTTCCATACAATTGGAAAATATATTACCATTCCTTCTGAAAGGCCACTTTCCTTCGCTGTATCCTGCTGTGGTGAAATACGCCAACAAGTCATCCTCAACGCCCTTACTGTATTGGCCCTAGTGTATGGTACCGTCTACTTATAGAGGAGTCCAAAAACTATACCGCTTATACACCCGCACATCATCACCCCAAGCTGGTGCTTCATCCTTTCTTAGATATAGAAAAAATGAAACTTCTCTTTAGACTTCCTATGGACAAAGCTCGTCACTGCGGTCAGAGTGTAGAGTATGGTTACATCACTGAACATCTGGTAAAAAATACAAGTTTCAATGTTTAGATGAATTCGCTACAAAAAAAAAACAAAAGCCACTATTCAAACGATAGCACCGATCTTTCACGAGTCATTCACTGTCAATTGTCGATGACCCTTAGCGAAGGATCGTCTGTACATTCTGGACGCCCGGTCTCGACGTTTTCGTTGGCATCACACAGGTTCGGTCCGGTTTTAATTTCTGTGGCTTTCCTAAATGATAGAGAACAGTTCGCAGTGCCCATATTTTAGACGATCAATTCGAGCAGTTCTTTGCCACCTAGAGGTCGCCGGGAGACGTGACGGACACACCCGCTCTTCAACATCTCGATATTTCTTCACCCATTTCACGTTGCTGAAATGACTGAGGCCTTCTAACCAGCGATTTCCCGATTTATTAATGCCAGGATCGTCACAATTTTCTCAGCAATTAAATCGTTTTCCTTTCCCATTTTCTAAAACATTTGAAAATTTCAATACTCAAGAATATGAACCCTTTATAAATCAAAAAGCTAAAAGAAAAATTCATCAAGAAATTAATGGGGAATGCTCAGTTTTCATACAACTATAGGACCGACACCCCCAGATATGAGAGATGTCTTAAACGATTCATTAGGATACTCTTTTATTAACAATGTTTATTTCAATTAAGAGGGGGGGGGGGGGGAGTGGAGCTCTGGCGATCGGATATATCTTGAGCAACCTTTTTATGTGAAAAGTAGACTTTTTTACCGCTCGTGATTGTGCGGAATTGGTGCGTTGTTGAAAATGGCTTCCTATGAAAAAAATGTTCATAACCAAGTACTAATGACCGTGAAAGAAAAAATTGTAAATTAAAAATATATACGAAATGTTGTAACTGAAGGGTATGCGACCCAAGTGCATGAAAATGTAGTTTTTCGATAACAAAATCGTCCCGAGAAAGTTTTCTGAATCGGGAAAATAGTACACCACCTGATAGTACTCGGCAAGACCTCTCATTTGATATGCAGCTTGCCGTATTAATACTACTCACTTCACCGCCGGTGGTTCCCACCGCCCCCTAAATGTATGCAGAGAAAAATTTTCTTCCACGAATTGTAGCTGGTAATAATCTGACGCGAAAATTGTGAGTGAAGCCCGTTTTCCAATCGGACATAACACCACCGACTTAGATCAGATCTAACGTTCGAATAGACAAAGAAATGCTAATAAAGCGAAACTTCTCCTCAGGATCTAAAAAATTCGATTCTATACTAGATTTTTCAAAATGTACTAGATGCACGGAATACCGGTAAGTCCACTATGCAGAGAGAAAAAATTCTTTTTGACCAGAGTATCAGACAAAGAATCTTGGCAAGCCACAAAGGTAACAAAGGTTTCTGCTCTCTCGTCAAAACCATCAGGAACAACTTGACCAGTTCCTCTATACCTTCACTACTTAACAATGGTAACGTCGTTGTTGACACTCTGGATAAGGGCGATATTTTTCTTGCTAGTTCGCTTCAAATTCTCGCCTTCCACTCACTTCACAAATACCTGTTTTGCATGTCCCGTATGGATGTGTGTAAGAGTCAATACACATCCGTACGAGAGTTGTGTTCGAGGTCTCTCTGGAAGTCGACGTCTCCAAAGCGGCAGAAACAGATGGTTTTTCGCCCCTGTCAATTAACAGCTGCACCTCATCCTTGGCTAAACCTCTGCGCAAACTATTCTACTTGTCTTATTCGACAAGAATCTTTCCAACTGCTTGGAAACTAGCCCATGTTCATGCTATTCCCAAAAAAAGAGATGGAAGCGATTCTTCCAACTATCGACCATTTGCAATCATTAACAAAATTAATGATGTATCTAGAGCCCAAACAGCTTATCAACGATCGGCAATATGGTTTCCGGACTGGACGCTCATCTGGAGACTTGCTGACTTTTCTAACGAAACATTGGAACCGTAGTCTCCACAATTATGGTGAGTTCAAAATCGTTGCCCTGGATATTTCAAGGGCATTTGATAGAGTATGTCATCCTTCCCTATTAGCCATACTTAAAGCACTTGATCTCTTCCGTCCTCTTCTATTATGGATTGAAAATTTTCTATCTGGTCGCCTAATACGTATTGTATTAGATGGCGTCACATCTGAACCTCACCCTATAAGTGCCGGTGAGCCCCAGGGGCCTGTTATCTCTCCGTCTCTCTACAAAATTTTAATTAATGATCTGCTTTCCCTTACTTTCAATCCCATCCATAGCCTTGCCGATGACAGTACCCTTGATTTGCTTACTCTTTTGATACTCTTGAGGACTCCACAGGGAATTCCGCATGTGTCAAACGTGATTGCATGATTAGATCACTGAATAACGATCTTGACAATATCCTTGTTTGGGGCAAAGCGAATCACGTCGAATTCAATGCATCTTAGACCCAAAGCTGTCTCATCTCATTAAAACAAGATCATAACTTAACCACTCCCATTTCATTTGACGGAGCATTAATTTCTGATACACCGTCACTAAGCATTCTTGGCATTAATATTTCCAGTAAATTAATCTGGACAGATCACATCTTCTCTGTTGCCAAAGAAGCATCGAAATGTCTGGGATTTCTGAAAAGGTGTAAGAAATATTTTAGCCGGTCAAATCTAGCGCTCCTTTACAAGTCCTATATCAGACATAGAATGGAATACAAATCTCACATCTGGGCCGGAGCTGGTCGCACAGCCTTAGCTTCATTGGATATTGTCCAAAAGAGAGCCTTCAAGCTCATTGGCGATTTGGCAATAACTTGTCATATCGACTCACTCAAGCACCGCCGCAATGTTGGATGCCTTTCGCTCCTTTATCGCTATATGCATGGTCAATGTTCTGATGAAATATCTAGTCTAATCCCTTGTAGAATGATTCCTGCACGCAATACTCGCGCTGCAAACCGCGCACATCCTTTAACCCTTCAAATTACTTTCGGCCGTACAGTAAAATTCCGAGATGCTTTTTTATCCCGAACAGTGCGAATGTGGAACAGCTTACCATCTTCTGTTTTTCCTCCGGCATACAATCTGCGGAAGTTTAAGGGCGACACACATCGGCACCTCCGCCACTCTCCTCACATCCCCTAATCCTTTCCCTATCTCCTTCCTGCCATGCTGTGCTTTGCATCATAGGGTATCCCCTGAGCTTGGCTTAATAATATAAAAAAAAAAAAAAAATGTATGGCTAGAATCTCATCACTAATCACTTCAATGCAAACAACACTGCGATTGGGAAAATCGAAATCATTTTCCGCCATCTCCATTTGAGCACGCGTAACGATGATACAGAGGCTGCGATTTTTTCTGAGCATATTTCACGGCTTTCCTGTTATCAGAATATTTCAGCAAATTTGACGCAAATTAATTAAAAAATCATTCGTCGTATAAGTTGTAGAATACTTTTTTTGAAAATCATTAAAACCCTTTCTATTAAATAACTTTTATCAACTCACAAACCCCTGACTAAAAAACTTTGTGTCTGATCGCCTGAGAGTGTCGTTCGTGACGAGAGTTTTAGGATACACTTAGATAAAAAAATTGATAAAATGTAGCTGAAAAGCTAGTTGAATTTACAATGAATATTATATATTTTTTATTTCGCACAGATTTACACAGTCTTATACATATGTATTTACATTCTTGCTAAAATAAAATCTTTCAAAAATAATATTGGATTTATATTACTTATGTATTTTTATGTTGTACGGTAACCGAATTAGAAATATTATGGCCTAATATGGCACGTGGTATGTACTATTATCACGTAGTATTACCGCGTTAATCTAAGTTTGTTATCACTTAATCATTTGCTTCAGTCACGTTGTGTACAATGGAATCAAAATACCCATAAATTTCAAAATTGACATTTTTAAAATCACTTTTTTTTTGCTTAAATTTCGCGCACATGTATTCCACAACAAAACCAGATTTAAAGAATATACTATCAGAATCAGGTACAGTTAGTTACAAATGAAAATACCCAAAACCTCGAAATCTGAATTTCGCAGAATATTTTTCAGTAGAATTTAGGGCAAGTTACAATAGATCAACAACTCTAGTCGCGGTGTCCGCATTATCCTAGTAGCCTGGTCGTATGATTTGTGTAAGTAAAAACCACTGACATGTATATAAATGGACTGCTTGTTGAACCAAAAATGCATGAAAGCAAATGGCACCACTTTCATATTCCTGCCTCTTTCCGTGAGAGCATACTTTCCCACTGAACTATAACGATTAGGAACGAGAAATTGCTTGTAAAAATCCTTGTAAAAAATACTTCCTTCGACTCATAATTAAAATTTAAGGATACAAATAGTCCCAAATATTTTTGTGGTAAATTCGGTAAATCCCACTGACATGGATATACGTAAATTCCCAAATAATTTAAATATAACGCCAGTTTACGATAGTTGGTAGCATTGACAGTGAGAGCATACTTTCTGAAATCAAAATTGGTGCCATATGAAACAGGAGATCAAGCAGTCCATTTATATATATGTCAGTGGTAAAAACCCATTGTTGTTTTCCCTTGAAATAAAGAAACGTGTGATTTGGTTAGTTAACTATGGTCGATTGGTTATTACCAATAATTGGAAATGATAAGTGAGATATTTAAAGACGAGTTAGTCTCGATTCTAATATAATGTCGCAATGGGTATGATACCTATACAAAACAAAAATAACGAAATTAGTTAAAATGTTTAAAGTTGTCTACAATTGACAATTGAGTCGAGAGTCGAGAGTCAAGATAAAAAATTAAAATAAGTTTAAAAATAATAAAAAAAAACTTAAAAAAGTTAAAAAAAAGTTTAAAAAGTTGTAAAAAGGTAAAAAAAAAGTTAAAAAAAGTTAAAAAAGTAGAAAAAAGTTAAAATAGTTAAAAAACTTGAAAAAAAATTTAAAAAAGTAAAAAACAAAGTTAAATTCAATTTAAATCGTGAATTCGAGAGGCGAGACTCGAAAGTGGAGAGTGGAGAGAGTGTATAGAATTTATGACTAAAAATTAGAAAATAAAATACATTTAAAAACTTTTAAAATAAATAAATTGCACTAAAAAGTAAAAACCATTTTTTTCTTTTTCAGTAATATACCTACAACAAGAAAAGTTTTGTTGCAAAATAAAAAAATGTTACAACTCAGATTAAATCTTAAAAATTTGGGCATTTGCAGTTAGATAATTGTGATTATATATAGTAGTAGTGGATGCCCAAACTTTAAACATTTAATCTGAGTTCTAGCATTTTTTATTTTGCAACGAAATTTTTCTTGTTGTATATTACTGAAAAGAAAAAAAATATTTTTTACTTTTTAGTGCAATTTATTTACGAAAATTATTTATTTTGAAAGTTTTTTAATGTATTTTATTTAAATTTTGTCTTCGCTTGAACGGATGCCGAGTTATTCAAATAAAACCGTCGGTGACACACTTTAAAATATAGCGCCGAATGCAACCAATCGAAATTCCCGACAACTCGGCAATACACCTTTCAATAGTCCCCCAACAAGTATTCTAAAGACTGCCGACATCGAAACATAATTTTTGTCACAACTTCGGAAGCAGTTGACTAATTTGTCGTACTTTTAGGCGTGTATTCTGACATTAATTCATTGCAAATTTATTTTAGTTTATTTTGTAGTTGATGAAAAGGATAAATCAAAATGAATGTGGTGAAAATAAAAGTACCACAATTGTGAGGTTATTTGTCAAAATTTGTGACTAAATATACGCCTAAGCTACCACAAAAGATCAGAATCACCCCCTGGATGTGTTTCTGCCCTTACGATCTACAGACTGAACTAGCCGGTCATGCATTTTCTCAGCGATTGCAACTTATAAATATTGATATTAAATAGCATTCGTCCTCACAGATTCATAGATCCATATATACAGTTGAACTTAAAAGTCGATAAATTGAAATATTAAATCTTTTATAAACTATTGAACATATCGCATTTATTAATTCCATGAATTCTTTCGAATTTCAAAGTGATATTTCAATATTTTTTGAGTTGTTACTTTCATATACTTGAACAAGTAAAAAGCTAGATTTGGTATAAGAACCAATTCTTATTACACTCTAAATGAATACCCGTATTACTTTCGTATGGTGATCCAATGTGTAAGTTTAATTTTTGAAGTGTTTTTTTCGCATATATTTCTAGAATGGTTCGTCGGACAGCAAAAATTATTATAACAAACTTCATAGGATCTAATTTTTTAAGAATTTTTTAGTACAATCAAAACGTCTAGGACTGATCGTTTTCACGGTATATGTAAAATCCAAAATTTTTATATGGCAACACAAAGGGGTTGCCCGATTTACTCCATTTTTGAAGTTTAATTTATTATTACTATGAAAACACCATGTAGATACATAATTTCAGCTCTCTACGTTCACGGGTGCTCAGGTAGTGTATAGTAAAATATGAAATTTTTGTATGGCAACTTTACGAAGGACTTACCCGATTTGCCCCATTTTCCAACTTAAATTTCCTTTTTTCTTTCGAAAAGCCCGTATGCAAAATTTCAGCTGGATAAGTGAACGCCTTCTCGCGTTATCGTGAGGACGGACAGACGAACATGCAAAAATCAAAATATTTTTTAATATTATGAGTGGGTCCAATCCAATTCTCTTTTTAAGTAATAGTACGCCGGCTGAAATGTTTTTTTATAGACAGTTGACATCATAGTGAGTTAAAAAAATATCATCGGCTGCATCGTGGAGGGGGAATTATGCGTCAGCTGCTCGCCTGAGAGCTAGTCGACATAAAGAGCTGAAATTTGGTGCATGGTGTTTTTAGAGCAATAGTAAATGATATTTCAAAAATTAACTAAATCTGGCAACCCCGTCTTGATATTGCCATATAATATTTTTGGTTTTTTACATATACTGAGACAACGATCAGTCCTAGACGTTTTGATTGTACTGAAAAGTTCTCCAGAATATTAAATCCTATGATATTTGCTATTTTTGCTGTCCGACGAACCGTTCTAGAAATATAAACGAGAAAACACTTCAAAAATCAAACACCTCCACAGATAGGTCATTATACGAAATTACATACGGCCATTCATCTAGGATATCATATAAGAATTGGTCAGACATGGATATTTGTATCATAATGCTCGGCAATATGAGTGCTCTTCAAAATGATTTAAAAATTACAATACACATTGGTTCCGGGAATTCCCAAAGATTCGTCAATATTATATGAATAAGTAAAAAAGCTAGAATTGGTCTAAGATACTAGTCGTTTTGTTCTTTTTGTCTGGACATCGATCAGAAAAGTAGACGCGTAACAGGATTTTCTACTGACACCTCCAACGAGGTATTGCAATTTTATGAATCGTTTATTTCGACGTGTCTAGGGTCGATTAAAGATATATATTTAAGTTCAGTGATTAGCTAGGCAATCCTCATTTTATGTTCTTTCATTCAAGTCAAGCAAGTTTTGCCGAGCCAAGAAATACACCCTTTATAAAAACTGGATTTCACTGTGAGATCAAGCATTTTGTTACTGTAGTATCCAATCAGACTGATTATGTCAAATAGGGTTCACATTCCGTCACCCGACACAATAAGTTAATTAATCACCGTTTTTCTTTTCTTTTCCTTCCGGCAGAATATTGGTTATCTTCTTAGTAGAAATAAAATAAGTAAAAAACGAGTTTTCAAACAAAACTGAGGCCAAGCCGCATGAAAAAGTAGAAAATAAACTTTTCTTCACACACATAGGTGGACTCAGATTTTTTGAATGGGACATTTCTCTTAAAAATCCTTTCTGTTCATGAATCAAATCACTTATTACCTCTGATTGATCATACTGAAATATAGCGGTGATTGTCAGCGAATAAAATCTGAGTCCACCTCTGCGTGTGAAGAAAAGTTTATTTTCTACTTTTTCATGTGGCTTGGCCTCAGTTTTGTTTGAAAACTCGTTTTTTACTTATTTTATTTTCTGCCTTTTTTTCATGTTAACTAAATTGTTATTACGTGCTGCTTGGAGATATTTTAAAACAATTTTATGACGGCTGAAAAGACACTGATTTACTGAATTTTCCCGATTTTCCATGTTTTCCACAGACTTTTCCTATTACTATGAATTTTTTTTAAAAATTTACATGAATTTTCCTCGATTTTTCATGCAAGTTTTCATGATTGTTGAAGAGAGAGTATTGATGCCAGTAGGACGGAAAAAAATGATTCCGCAAAGCTTATAAAACTTTTTTGTCGGAAAATTTTCCGGAAAAGTCGGAGAATTCCGGAAATTCCAGAAAAATTGGAAAATTCTGCATTTTTCCTGAAACAGATTTATCACTAATCATATCGATGAAAATTTTTCCGATGATTACGAGTTAAAGGGACGGGCTGGCCTCAAAAATAGAATAAATGTTCACTTCCATTTACAAAAAGATACCTATGTATTATTTTTAGTGCGAATATTTATGCATAATGTACCTACACTGTAAAAAATGCATAAATTGTTGCCACAAAGCTTAGGTATTTTTCCCTAAAATGTAGGGAATATTGCCTAAAATTAAGCAGAATATGCCCTACATTTTAGGGAATATTCCCTACATTTTAGCAATCGCCAATGGCAAGATAATAATCGGTAAATCGATGTGGTGAAAACGTATTAAAATCCTTTTATATATCTAACTATCATTAGACTTAATTTAGAATTATTTATTTCAACTTCTATACATTAGTCAGATTGTTAGACTATTTATAAATAGTATTTTCACGTAACGGTACTTCTTCCATAAAACTATTTTCCACTTTATATAATTAAATAATAATAAAAAATAGATTAAATAGCAAAAAACAGTAGCTTTCTTAATCAATTGGCCCTCCCATCGTCAAACTAGTTAGTTGCCGTTCAGCAATTTCTAAATTTATTATAAAACTCATCCGTATTTTTCTGGATATCGTGATTTATTGCAACGCAGCATGGTTTTATATTCATCTGTACTTCATTGAATTCATCTTTGATATCTATTAATTGCCTGCTTTTCATTTTCTCGTATAATTTTGCAATTTCATTGGTAGTATTTCTCCACGTTTCTTCACACACATTACCTATAAAGCAGTCCTTAATGCTGGCTACCCAAAAGTTTATAGTGTTATTCATTTCTTCAACAAAATTTATGAATTTTTCTATTGATAACTTCAAGCTTTTTACAGCCTTGTCAAGACAAGTCGATAATTCTCTGAATACATTTTGCGTATATTTTGCTGCATCCATGTCAAGTTCTCTCATATTGCAGCTGGTTTCTTTCTTCCTGATTGCCGTCTTTGCATCAATAAAGTATCCTTTAATTGTACTAATGAATATACGCAGATCAATTTCTGTCATGCGTTCTTGATTCATTAGGAATTCAATAGACTCAAAAATTACAGGTATTCCATCATGCTGATATATTTTTAAGGCTTCCCCTAATTGCGATATTTGTTTACCGGTATCAATTGAAATTGTAAAGTTTTTTTCAGCTTTTATATAGCTCTGCTCATAATCCGATTGTCGAACAATTATATCCGATAGAGTTTTTTCAATTTCCTGAGATAAAGTTTTATCAACAAGGGATTTGATTTTTTCTATTGTGTCTTTCATATTTTGGATAATTGATTCAGTGGCGTTTGAAAATTTTACATTGAGATTATCGAAAACTTGTGTTCTATACATGTAGTAAAGTTGAGATATATCCCCTAGCGGGACGCGTCTATTAATGCCCAAACACTTGTCAATATATGCTTCGTATTCTTCGGCAGCAGAGCCATTTTGAACGTAGAATACAAAAAATGATAATAAAATTGTACATAAAAACTTCATGCTGTAGCTGCTGAGAAACTTAAAAATATACTTAAATTTTTAGTGATTTTTAATTCTTTATATACGAAGTATTTTAGAATGAATAATATTAGTTACCATGCGTATAATTGAAAGTAAATAAAAGTAACAGACATTTGGGGCAGCTGTGTTCATACTACTTGAATGTATGAATAAGCTTTTAAGTGACTTATTCTGCTGAGGTTCATAATAGGCATGCAAAAATTTATTGTATGTATGTATATGTGTAGATCTACCACTAGGAAATTTTCAATTATTTATCTGATAATAAAAATGTAAGTGCAAAAAAAAACAATTTGAATTTGTGATCTTCCTATAATCTAGTCATCTTTACTATATTAAAAGTGATTTTTGAAGAGCAACCATTAAAAAAGTGCGTTCTAAAAGACGACGGCAGAGGTGTGACAATTTATCTTAAATTCAAGTTTCAATTTCGCACATAGACAAATTCCAAATACATTCGAAATTATTACTTTTATTAAAAGCATTATCACCTACATATATAACAAACATCAGCTTAAACTCGATTTTTAAATAAATAAAATTATGTAAGTTTTGTTTGCCCAACCTTAAAAGTAGGTACTTAAGTGGGGAGGTAGATTAGGATGGCATTTTTGCATTGATTTACACGAATTTTCTTTTTTTAACAGATAAAGAGTATAATTTATTGATATCATGAGATTATTTTACACGTCTATTTAAGAATAACTTCTGAAATTTTCAAAAAAAAATCTTGAAAAATAAAAAAAAAAGATACCAGCTGTCGTGCACATCCGACTGAGCAGTTTGTGTACATCTTAGAGGCAGCAATTTTTATCTGAAATGAACTGCACAAAGAATTTACTTTTTTTTTTATATGTGTCTCTTCTATGTGAACCTCAATATCTTCAAAAAAATTGACAATTAGTATTTTTTAGAGAGGTGTGAACATAAATCATGATTTTTGCCATTTTTTCGTACCTCTTTAAAAAAAAAAATATTATTTACAAAAATATTACTGAGGATTCAGATTCAAATAGAACGTATTTTTGCTTTTTTTACGAATTATATAAAGAAACTATTTTATATACCAAATTTCAAAATGATTCATTGAAAACTTTTTAAGCTAGAGTGTACACAAATTCGAAAAAAGTCATTTCGAGATAAGCTCGCTTGAAAAAAAGTGGCAGAAAAGGTATTACATGAGGCGGGCCGAAACATGGGATGCTCGCACTTAATCGCTTATAACTTTTATACGCATTGGAATTTTGACTTGAAATCTTAGGAGTATATTTTTGAATAGTTTTATAAGTAATTTATGAAAAAAAAATTTTTTTTGAACATTTACACCTATCTCCCAAAAAGAGAAAACTACAGAAGAGTTAATGTAAATGTAATGTTAATGTAAACAATTACAGTAGTGTCACGGTCGATGTTATACATGTCAATAATTATAATATTTTTGATTAAAATTACATTATTTTTATAGCTATCTTTATCCAGATTATTTATAATTTTTACGCAAAACTTCCCAGACTTTTAAAATATATTCCTGGCAATACCTGAGATTTTCGGCTTCAATTACATATACGACTTTGCAACAATATCTGAGAGAAAAACGTTTTACCCCGTGAGTATGGTGTGGGGGAAAAATATGCTATGTGAATGTTATGATTTTGTGTATACACACACAAATCTTAAAACTTTCAAACTCTAATGCATATCAAAATAAATAATATACGCTTTGAAAGAGCAATGATGAAAGAATATTACACGATATTGACCTTGAGTACGTGACGTCGCGCATTACCGGAGTGTCGTTTAACAGAACCTCACTAGTACTAGAAAATAAGACTACACATATTAATAATAGTAACAATCCAAAAAAAAACTCTATGATAGCAGCAGAATATGCAGGCTCAGGCCGCCAGACTAGTTTCACGACGGTCGATTTCCGATCCGAGTATTCTGGATTCAATTGTCTAAAGCTAATAACTCTTTAACGGCTACAGTTAGCACATACATAGGTGTAAGTCCGAAATTTACAATTTTTATAAAAAAAAAAGCTATGTTAACCACCTTTTTGTAAAAAAAAACTCAAATTAGACCACCATAACTCGGGTGGAGAGGAGTACGGGGCTAGTTGAGGAGTCGTTGGAAAGGCCATGAAGTTCTGCATACAATGATGGTGATGGTGACCATACACCCTGTATTTTTGCAGATACAGGGTATTTTGTGAAAATCTAGCATATTTTCTTAATCACCCTGTAACTCCGACACGGTTGATATGCCCCCTTCCCCTGCCATTCATTTTTTTGTTCTTGTAAGTGAGTACTATCACCTCCCGCTCTGTGGACCACCAATGAAGAAACACCCTGTATACGGACAACTAAACGGCCATTATGGCGTGGTGCAACTTTGCAAAGATAGCCTAGTACAAGGTAACCCTATGCTATGTGCCTGATCATAGAATTACTGAGAGAAAGAAGATAATGAGCTGGCAAAGAAAAGTTCCGAAATGGATAGCTGAAAACAGAGCCGAACTTGGGGAGACGGACATACAGGCGTTAGCCCGATGAACTGATGGTCTCCTGGTCTCCCGCTACAGTTGTTGTGGAAGCAGAGCTCCTCACCTTCCTTTACCAATTACATATTGCTGTGAAACCGAAAACATTACAAATTGTGACGAAACACAATATTTCTTGAATTTTATAAAGGCTAACTTTTCTGAACTTTCCAGTAGACTTACGGCATCGTACGTCTATTGTTTTCAACACATTACTGTCTAGCAATAGTGTTGACGAAGACGTTTCCAAATTTTACATAACTCTTTGCAATTTATTTCCCTCTTACGTTCCCCGTGGATGACAGCGGTTCTCTAAAACATCTCAGCCATGGTTCAATAAAGAACTGAAATGTCTTAAAAATGTAAAGAATAAATTGTGGAAAAGTTATATGAGGGACAAAGACATTACAAGTCACAGCAACTTCCTCACATGCTGTAATGCGTTCAAAGAATTTTTCCTCTACGCTCTGTATGATAAGTATATTCAAAGCATGCGTGCGACATTATCTAGTGACCCACGTATATTTTTTCATTTTGCTAGTGATGATTCGTCTGAAATTTGCAATGTTTGCTTCATTTTTAGGGCTCCGTACCCAAAGGGTAAAAACGGGAACCCTATTACTATTGCTCCGATGTCTACCTGTCTGTCACAGGGCTGTATCTCGTGAACCGTAATAGGTTGACATTTTCACAGAGTGTGTGCAACAACAAATAATAAAAATTAAATTAAATTAACAATTAAAGATGGCCCCCATACATGAAACGTGATTTTTTCGGCGTTTTTATCCTCGTTTTATTCTCATTCATTATTATTGTTATATGTAGGCAATTTTTTTTCAAATGACCTCTACTCTCATTTGAAAAAATAAATAAAAGGTACATATGGCCGGATTACATTAACAACGCCGGCGTGGTCGTCGTTTTATGTCAAAAATATTTAGAGACAGTACTGCATGTATGAAATGCATTACATTACCTCGGCGTGCGTCGTCGTCGTCGTCGTAGGCGTGGTCGTCATCTCAATTCCTATTTAACGCTGGCGCTCCAATGCTGCCAATATGTAAGATCTAAATCTACGATGAAAAAACATGAAAAAATGAAACGATATTTGAATTTCTGAAAATAAATTATTTTATATTAAAAAAATCTGGACTTGAAGGAAAAACAAATATCTTTTTTAGTATTATTTAAAATATTATTGCAAACCGACAGAGATTACAAGCAAATACCTCAACTGTAAAATGTAAGGGAAATTTATGTATGTATAGCGCTGCCGCCCAGTGTTAATGTAACTTGCCCGGCGTTTTGTTCGGCGTTTGACGATGACGACGACGACCACGTCGGCGTTGGTAATGTAATCCAGCTAATAGTTTTAAATTTTGTACGATGGTACGGAACCCTTCGTGCACGAGTTGGACTCTCACTTGCCCGGTTTTTATTTGACAATGCATTCGTCTCGTCAAATTTCCAACCTCGAAATAACAACTTTAGTCATATGATCGACTCCCATAACTTTTCATTCACTATCCCTACAATTACATATGACGATATACTCAATCATATTAATGGGCTTCCAAATGACTTCACAACGGGCCCTGTTGGGATCCTCCAGCCTTTTTAAGCCATGTTGCTACTCCCTGGCAGCCCCGCTCAGAATTATTTTCCAAAAATCGTTCGATAGTGGTTGTTTTCCTCAGCTATGGGAAAATTCTTTTATTAATTATATTTATTTATTTATTTTTTTGAAAGTTAAAAATTTATTTAACGGAAATTTCCAATGACATTCTACCTTACAGTTAAGGGGATAACAAATTTGAATATACTTACAAAAACAGAAGTTAAAGAATTTTTTTAAAAAAGCGAAAAGTTATAATAATGTTAAGAAGTAAATAAAGAAAAATAAAGAAATAAAACTAAAAGCAAATTGTAAAAACAGAGAGAAATAAAATACAAAAAATAATTAAACTAAATTTAAAGTCTAAAGATCGTGAATGAGGTTAAGACATAGAAAATAACAAGACAAAAGCAAATAGAAGAAATCAAGTCTAAAATTCAACTGAAAAGCGAAGGCCAACAATACTTCTAAGGAGCTGAAGTGGTGGGTGAGGCAGTGCAGTATAAAGAAAGAAATGAAGAAAAGAAAAGTTGTTGATAACCGATCTCGCGGAGGATTAATTTTTTAAAGATCAGAGGACTAGTGTTACGTTACAGGTGTTCATATTGTTTAATTCTTGATATTGGACGATTTAGTAATTCTGTAGATAGGCGACTTTTCTTTGATGTTAATTCTGCACGTAGGTAGTCTGTAGAGGGCTTGAAGTCTCAAATTGCGCGGAGGGTCGTTCAAATCAGTACTAGAGCCTAATGCATGACAACATACTCGACTACTATGTAGATTCGGCGACTTTCTAGTGTTATTAAGTTGTATTTTGCTAATTTTCCATGATACTCTAAATTGGTATTCTCCAATTTAAATAATAAAACGCTGGACAGCCCCAATTTGTGCACTAAAGGAGGAATAAAAAGGACTCCAAACTAGACTAACATACTCGATAATACTCCTTACTAAAGAATAATAGAGACTGGTATAAGATAATGCTGACCTGCAGGTGCGAAAGATAAAGCCTAATAAACGAAATGATCTGGATGTAATAAAATTTATATGAGAAATGAAGAAGATCTTTCGTTCAAAAATCACACCCAAATCTTTTTTCTCATTGACACGGGATATAGAGTAGTCTTGTGAATGGTGTAATCAAAGAATATGGAGTCTTTTTTACGATGAAATGAAATACATTTACATTTACTTCCGTTGATTTCAATACAGTTTTCGTGACACCATTTTTCTAGTCGTAGTATATCCTTTTGAAAATGGACACAATCCGTCACGTTAGTAATTTTTCTAAAAATCTTTGCATTATCAGCGTATAATAAATAATCAGACTTGAAACATGAAGGCATGTCATTGATGTATATGTGAAAAATTAATGGACCAAGTATTGTACTTTGGAGCACTGCAGAAATTTGTGTTGCCAAGATAAGAAATATATATATAACATAAAAATAATCACAAGTCATTATTTCCATGTCGTTTAGGAATAATTAACAAAATTAGATTGCATGGTTCGCTAAATTACTTTATAATTAAAAACAATAACCACCACCCTTTATGTCGGCCAAATTACAATTTGTTCCAACGAAGCAATTTTTTGTATAAAAATACAAAAAAAGTGCTTGAAGTCCTCAATAGTAAATTATACTATTTTTTTGAAAAAAAAATACTATTACATAACAAATATTTGTTTGTTTGTTCGGTGCTGCTATATATTTTATGAAAAATATAAAGCATTAAGGGGGGCACCACTAGTGTGACACTTTCAAAAAATCGAATTTTATTTATTTTTTGATGTCTATACCTTCAAAAATAACATACTAAAATTTCAAGTGCGTACCTTAAATAGTTTTTGAACTACAGCCTTATAAAGAGCAGCTTCTCGTTCAGAAGTGTACGTAAACTGAGGGGCGTACCTGAGTTATTACTCGGGCTCTTTTGGCATCCAAAATATTTTAGTAGTATTAGGGACACTACTCTCGACTTCTAGGTATACAGATATGTATGTACGTAGAGATATTTGCCAGTCAAACCTTTCCTAGATTGCCTGGAATAGCCGATTAGCTCTAGGTATGATATTTATCAACTTATAACAATGAAGTCAGTATTTTATCTATCAACGCAATTCTAACTCGAATACAAATCATCCGATCGACTTTAAGGAGGATTTACATAATGATGACATGCATTTTTTACAGAAATTGTGAGGGAGATAGCTTATTGAAATTTAAATGCTGCCGAAGCAATCATCGCAATACCTCACACGTACAGTCCCCTCCGGTTTTTATGGTACAATTTGCAATCCTGTCACATTGTCAAGTTTTTAATCGTTTGTAATAATAACACTGTGTTACAGCGAAAATATACTTTTGACGAGACATAGTATAGGTTGTAGGTCTAGTGGAACTAAAAGTAGTAGCATACTAGAAATTTCTCATACACCCTCAAAATCTCATTTTAGACCAAAAAAAACCGTTATTCGGTAGGTCCATGTATATAATAATTTATAACTTCGCCATTTTTTATTCGATGTCGAATTTTTTTATGGCATTTGAAAGAAGAGAGATAGGCCTTTCTAACCATATGTTCCTTAGTTCGTTGCGTTGAAAAGTCTGGAAGTTACAGTCGAAAATATTTCGAAATTTACCAGTTTTGACACATTTGTTCAGCTTTGACAACGATTTGATGGCTTATTTTACTTTACAATATTTTTTTTCTGTTCATATCACTAAAATCGGTTGAAATTTGACTGAGTTCTAGAATTTTTGCTCATTAAGCAGCTATAATTCCGTATAATATTGAACGACGGAGAAAGTTGAAGAAGCACTGGGCTTTAACCGCGAAAACTGTGAAAACGTGAAAAAATGCAATAAATAACCACAACGAAAACAACACTAACAAATACAACAACTACAACAACTACACAACAACAAATTCAAAAGCCGTTTTCAGCAACACTAGCTTAGAATTAAATTTCATAACGCATGCCCAAACGTATGATGTAGTAGTTTTAATGGAAAATTTGTTTGGAATGTAAGGCGGTAATACCAAGTATCCTTGTTACCATTGTGAGTGGGTTAGTCCTGAAAGAAATTTAAGTGTGACTGCAAAAAGTAAATGTTAATGGTCAATAGACATGTTGTAGCCCATTTCACCGTGTAGGCACTAAAAAATTCCTGTACAGCGTTTACATTACATAGTCGGAGCTTTCTTGTTGGCATGGAAATTATTGCACAATGAAACAAAACTATTCCAGATTTGTCTTTCCACAGTACTCAGTTTGGCTGCAAAATCGTTGTCCCGCATAATTTCCTGAAATTGTGATCCAACGAATATTCCTGAAAATTAGCCGAAATCAATTGAAATATTTAAGTACCTACTTATTGCCAACAAATGAAGATATAGGGTACCTTCTTTGATTTTAGCTTCAATGAATCCAGGAAACTTTGTTCTGAGTTGACGAATTGTTTCGCTGTCGATGTTCAAATTTTAACGGCTTCATGTAGCCGATCTTTAAATGCAGTGACGGTAGGATGACATCTTCAAGCTGCACCAACGGCTTTTGAATTAGTTGTTGTAGTGGTTGTATTTGTTAGTGTTGTTTTAGTTGTTGTTATTTATTGCATTTTTTTACGTTTCTACAGTTTTCGCGGTTAAATCCCCGTGCTTCTTCAACTTTCTCTGTAGTTCAATATTATACGGGAAATGTAGCTGCTTAATGAGCAAAAATTCGATAACTCAGTCAAATTTCGACCGATTTTAGTTAACAAATGCTCATTAGACGCGGAATTGAATTCGCTATTAGAGATATGAACAGAAAAAAAATATTGTAGAGTAAAATAAGCCATCAAATTGTTGTCAAAGCTGAACAAATGTGTCAAAACTGGTAAATTTAGAAATGTTTTCGACTGTAACTTCAAGACTTTTCAACGCAACGAAATAAGGAACATATGGTTAGAAAGGCCTATCTCTCTTCTTTCAAATGCCATAAACATACACACCCACCCACATACACACACATATGCAGACATACATACACACACATGCGCGGCGCGTGTGTGTGGTGTGTGGGTGTATATGTCACAGGCCTGGGTGCGACCTCCCCCTCCACCACCCTTCTCCCACTACTAGTATTTGGTTATATACGGTGGTATTACAGTATCGGCGTAAACGCTTTTAGCATTTCATGAATTGACTAAAAATTTCAGCCACATAATGTAAAAAGTGGCTAAGTCAAAACCGGTACACTATCTGCCTACTCTCCATGAAGTGTCTAGACTTTTCGTGAAATGCTGAGTTACGTTAAATGTCTACGACATATGCATTCTTCAGCAAACGACGTTTTGACGACGTGGTTTTACCATGCATTGTAGGTTAGGCATAAAAATCAACGTCATCCTATTTCTAGCAATGTTGCGGGTGCCTTCTCGTTGTTTTAAAGTATAACTTTAATAACAGAAATTATAATATTTAGGCAAAATACATATTTAGTAATAGTTTCCTATGTGTTTCACAGCAACATCTGAGGCTTAAGCCTTCGAGATGACGGGCTTAAGTTAAGCTTGCCTTGAGCCAGTGATATCACTTAAGCCTTGATTGTAAAACCGAAATATTTATTAAGCCGTGGCTTAAGTCTTGATTTCGAAACCGGACATAAATAACAGAAAAGCAATGCCATTTACACGAATGTACTAAAAAATTATATTAGAAATGCTTAATTTTTGCATAATGTATGCTAATTATTTTATTAATAATACAGATACCTCTATTCGCTATCCTTAATAACTTCCACCAACATACTGCAATTTACAATAAGTAGATAGTCTTTTCGTCCCCAACAAGACATAACTAATACCGCCAAAAACTTTATTTGCTGAGTTCATGACAACATTTTAGCGAAGAGCTCGCTTTCTCGAAGAAATCTCGAAATGAGAATCTCGAATTGCGAATTTCCTTCGTTTTTATACCCTAGTTGAAATCTAAAGGGTATACTAAGTTTGTCATTCCGTTTGTAACACACAGAAATAATGATGGTAGATGAAAATGGATTGGACACTCACGCATAATATTTAAAGTTATTTTGATTTGAAATTTTTCACACGGGCTTTTTAAAAAAAAAGTAAATTTAAGTTCGAAAATGGGACAAATCGGGTAACTCCTTCAAGTGATTGCCATTCAAAAATTTCGTCTTTCACTATATATTTGGACACTGCCTGAGAATGCGTCAATTTAGAGAGCTGAAATTTGGTACACAAATTGGTGGTTCGCTTGCTTTAAGTCCCGAGGAAGAGGCATTCATTGCAGATACTTTGTATCAGGGGGCTATGTGGTAAAAAAGGATGATAATGATGTCCTGTACTCATTGTGTAAAATAAAATGGAGCTCTTATAGGGGCATGGAAGGGCTACTTGCCGTAGTTAGCTACGCGAACTGCCCATGAAGATAGCAAGGATCCCCCCATTTGCAATCAATTCAATTCCTTCGAACGTTTTTGAATCTAGGTTTGCTTAGGCTAAGTTAGGTAAGAGAGAGGAGTGCCAATAAAAATGCGTAGTCTGCTTCTCTGCTTCACTTAGACCTCCAGTTGGTCTATCGTGCCCCTTAACCTAATGGGATGACTTTTAAAACCGCCCTAGATATATCCTGATTTCTTAGAAATCTCGGGATGCATCTGATTTCTTGCTTTCTAATAATTGCTTACCTCTTTTATTCATCAGAGCGGGGTACTCGCAAAGTATGTGTTGGATAGACTCGATTTCCTTCGAATGCTTACAGCTCTTGCATAAATCCTTCGACCCTATTCCCAGTCTTCTAGCACAGTCCCTATGGTCCAGTGACCCGTAATTACTTCTATCAGATTCCCGATGCTTATTCTGCTGCCATTGAGCAGTTCTCTTGTCCTCTTCCTGTCATATGCAGGCCACAATTGCCTCGCAATACGACAGGTTTCCCTGTTGATTCACAGGAGGCTTGCCTTTTAATAGGTGCTCCTAATGATCTCCTCTTTTAAAGCTCTGATTGTGATCCTCACAGAAGCTGTCTCTGCGGAGATATCCATTTCAGACCCGTGTTGGGCGAGCTCATTAGCCATCTGATTGCCACGGTTATCCCTGTGGCCAGGTACCCACTCACTTTGTGCCGTGTAGTTGATTCCTCAAGGCTGCTCTTGCATAACTGATCTGCCTGAAAGACATTTATACGGTAGTCTATAAAACCTGTACCGCTGGCAGTCTTTGGAGTATACTCCAGCTCGCGCTCGTCTTGGATTCATCCGTAAAAATAGAGATATCGGATGTTACAACCACCTCCTTTCCATCCCAGTGACTCCTGGTGGGTATCATTGCATTGAAACCCCCACCAAAAGCTGTGAAAGGTATTTGATAGTATGTTTCTTCCTTACAATCACTGCAGTCTATCTTCTGGAGTATTTTAGAATACCCGAAACCCCTCTTCATCCACCAACCCCCCGTTCTCAGCCTGACAGCGATAATTGCCGCTACACTCCTGCAGTGGAGATCTAGCGGCAATAAATCACGCATGACCTCCAGTGCCGCCATGGGTGTAGTGCGAAAATACCCAGTTATTCCTAGAAAAGCTGCTCTCTGGGTTTTTAACAGCACGTCCAGGTTACATTTCCTCATCAGTGCCGTCCACCAGACCATGGAGCCATAGCTGAAGATCTATCATTAACTCCAAATTAATGAGATATCTAGAAACTAATCAACGATCTCACTAACAGATAGCTTCCAGACGGACCGCTCATCTGGAGACTTCCTGACTTTTCTTATGGAACGTTGGACCCATAGTCTTTACAATTGTGGTGAGTCCAAAATCGTTGTCTTAGATATTTCAAAAGCCTTTGAATAAGTCTGACTATAAGCACTTGGTCTCTTCCCTCCTCTTCTATCATGGATTGCAAGTTTTTTATGTGGTCGCCTAATACGGATTATATTAGATGGCATTACATTTGAACCTCTTCCTATAAATGCCAGTGTACCCCAGGATTCTGTTATCTCTTTGTCTCTCTTCCTAATTTTTATTAATTATCTGCTTTCCCTTATTTTCAATCCCATACATAGTTTCATCGATGTCAGTAGGTACCCTTGATTTCACTTAAGAGTGTCAAAGTACTCTTGCGGACTCCAGAGGGAATGCCGCATGTGTCAAACGATATTGCCCGATTAGATCACTGAATAACAATCTTGACAATAGCGTCGTTTGGAGTAAAGCGGATCGCGTCGAATTCAATGCATCTAAAACCCAAAGCTGTCTCATCTCATTACAACAAGATCATAACTTAACCACACCCATTTCTTTTGATGGAGCATTAATTTCTAATTCACCATCACTAAGCATTCTTAGCATTAATCTTTCCAGTAAATTAAACTGGACAGATCACATCTTCTCTGTTGCCAAAGAAGCATCGAAATGTCTTGGATTTCTGAAAAGGTGTAAGAAATATTTCAACCCGTAAAATCTAGCATTTCATTTACAAGCTCTATATCAGACCTAGAATGGAATATAACTCCCACATCTGGGTCGGGGCTAGTCGCACAATCTTAGCTTAATTAGATATTCTCCAAAAGAGAGCCTTCTCGATCATTAGCGATGTGGCAATAGCTTGTCATATTGATACACTCGAGCACCGCTGCAATGTCGGATGCCTTTGTCTAGTCTGATCTCTTGAAGATTAATTCTTGAATGCAGTACTTGCCCTTCAAGCCGCGCTCATCTTTTCACCCTTCAAAATACTTTCGGCTGTATCGGAAAATTCTGTGATGGTTTTTTATGCCAAACTCTGCGAATGTGGAATTGTCTACCATCTTCTATCTTTCTTTCAATCTGCAATAGGTCAAGAGTGACATACATCAGCACCTCCGACACTCTCCTTATGTCCGGTAATCCTTTCCGTATCTCGTTTCTGCTATACTTTGGTTAGCTTCATACGGTATCGCTTGAGCTTGACTTAATAATATAAACAAAAATTTAGGCCTGATAATAACTAGGGACATTGGTCGAAATATCATATAATTAAAAAACAAATACATCATTAAGAAGATAGTTTCCTTTTGATCAATCTACCTCGACAGCAACAATAGCATAATGAAAAAAGAACATCAACAAACACATGATCGTTTTTCCATTTTATCGCCTATAGATAAGAATTTTTTTTATTAGAAACATTAGCTAGAAGTGTGTCTTTGGTGCAATCAATCGCATTGCTGTAATCCAAGTAAAAACAAAAACGAAAACAATATAACAATGAGATAGCAGCATTTCTTTACTGATTTTTTTTTTGTGCTATTCATAACATTAATAAACCGTTTTTCATTTGTTTCTTCAATATTCTCCGAAATACTTAAGCAAAGTGCAATGAATGACTGTTTGGTTTTTTTTAATCAAATCCATCAACAATTTGTTTATTTTGCCAAGCAACTGATTGATTTCACAAGTAATCAAGAAGAAGAATTTATTGTTTAGTCGTTCTGATAATGCACCGATCGTGTTATATAAGATCATTTCCATTGCTTATTATTTGTGGCAATGTAGTCGAACTTGGATAGCCCTGGATTGAAGATAACTTTAGTGGAGAAAAATTGTTAGTCAACAGTTGCGCATACATACCTAATCTGCACATCAAGTACACTTGATCTCATCTCTGCAGTTGAATGATCTACGATTGCGCAATCATTACTTCCACCTTAGAATAGAAAAATATCTCCAATATTCGAACATTCCTATAGGAGTTAAGCCATATGTATTTGAATTGCAACGGTAGGTTTTCCGCAGAAAAACAATGCTTCCTCGTTGTATAACTATAGTGTAGATTACTTGTTCCGAGCTGTATTTCTGCTAATTATACATACATACAACAGGTTGCTCAAGACTACACGATAATATACATACTGAGTAAGACAACAACAGCGCGGCTGCTAGTTTTAATTCTATCAAGTTCAGAGATTCATATGGTCAGTCGATCAGTGGTCGTTCGGATTCAATCAAGTTTGGACGTGTTTTCAATAATTAGCACAATTTTCAATATTCAACCGATCTTGTGTACTTAATAAAATTATCTGGAATAAAAATGCCTCCAACTAACGAAGACAACTGTTTATGTGAACAAGTTCATTCGTCGGTAGGGAAATATTTGAAGGGAGAAAGTGTACAGAAAAAATTATGTTGTAATCGCTACAATATAGCGGAAGTTGAGAAAGATGTCAATATCCGAGAACTGACCAGGTCTATTGCATAAATTATTGTTTTTTTTTTTCAAAATAAGTAAATTCCAATTAACTCTTACGTACATTGATGTATTTATTTGTGCTACGTAATTTCATTTTTTTTATGTTGCTTTTTGCGCAATGATGTTTGTATTCTAATAAACATTAAATATTACGTGTTTTTGTTTTTTCAGATATTGTGATGGAACCGTTAAACTTCGAAATCCAAATATTGAACTTATGGATCAAGATATTTTGTACCATTTGGCCTTGGGAAGTGAGAGTCACGATCTACAAGAAATGTTTGGTGATGTTAAGGTAAGTTAAAGAATGTTAAAATATGAATGAATGAATGAACTGGTTTATTAATAAAAATAACTTTATTATGATTTTTTCTTTTTAAAAATATTTCTACAAGTTTTAAATTTCGTATCGATGTCACTAGGATGGACATTGACACTTCTTATGTAATTCTAGAAAAGAAATTATTATCAAATTAATTATTACTTTTCATTGTACTCTAAGAACAAATAAACCCAGTATCACGGAAAAAAGCATATTAAATATTAAATAATATTTACTGTTTTTTCAGTGGTACACAAGTACGTGTTTGATAAAAATATTTATGCATGTCGAAAGTGAAGTATTGCTAAATTAATTGATCACAATTTTAATATTACGAGTGGCACTGGATTATCTTGATTTTGATTTATTTTATTGTAGTAATAGCTAAACCTTATAATAGCTATACTCTATTGATTATTGGATAAATAGTTTTTATTTTATTGATTTGATCAATATTCATTTTGTCTAAAACATATTTTGTTGATGAACTTACGTAATAAATGTATTCATTGCCTTACATCAAATAGTAACAGGAAAAAAAATTTAAAGAATACTATTTTTTATTGTTTACGCTACAATGCCAAAATAAACAACAACAACAGCAGCAATGTTAGCCACTAATTAATTCTGAATTTACTGTTACTGTTCTAAATGATGTCAACTTTCTAATGTGATATAGAAAAGATGAAAAGATAGCATGAATAAATTAAAATTCAATTTGAATTAATTAAAAATGTAATTAATAAAGTAAATTCTGCATAAGGTAAAATCATTTTTGTAGATTCGAAAATACTACTTTTAAGCTTTATAAATTAAATTTCATCATTAATTTATCGTAATTATACCACAAATTTTGCAAATGTCAAAAGTGCTTTTGCATCCGGTTCCTGTGTAATGTAATTAATCGGACGTATGACAAATTGTTTTTAATTAATCTGCTAGAGTCATATTTATTAAATAGAATCCAGCAAGCTCTGTTCATAGGTCAGCTGTCTCTTGTGAAATACCTGCACTTTCCGGTGTTCCTCAAGGCAGCCATCTTGATCCGCTGGTTTTTATCTTATTTATTAATGATTTGTCAAGCGTTATTAATCTATTTGATATTTTGATATATGATGATTAAATCAAAATTTTTAAGAAGGTCGATAGATCTATGGGTTGTTGCGCTTTGCAATCAGACATTGGCATTTTCTTCATTTGGTGTAGTAAAAATTTTATGTATCTAAATATTGACAAGTGTAAAGCCATTAGCTTTACCCGTTAAAGACCTTGGTGTACTTTTAGATTCCAAATTTAGCTTTTTACTACATATTAACAAGACAATCAATAAGATTAAGAGGAGTCAGTACTCAGCAAAAGTTTCAATTTATATACCAGCGAACATGCAGGCAATAAAATTTACTATACGTAGGTTTGTGTCCTGAAAATGAGAAAATTCGTATAAAATTAGCACAGACTGAGACCACAAGTAACATTAGAGACATCTAGCGTAAAAGACAGAAACCCAACAAGTGACAATTTAAGACGAAAATGAAAATTTTCAAATTTGAAAATTTTTAACGAGAATTAACTGTTCTAAATTTTTTTTGCACAAGATTGTTAATTATACTATTTTGCTTTGTATTTCAACAACTTTCAACGAAATATTGCAATTTCTAGTAGGTGAAATATCAGGAGAAAAAACAAGTACTATTAGAGTCGAATAATTAAAAAAAGCGCCACTAAAATTGAAAAAACTCGACGTTATTTGCTAGATCTAGGCTTTATCTTTCTAAAATACTCACAATATCAAGAAATGAGAATTCCTCCTAACAGGAATTTGATTTAAAAAACTTCAATTTTTACCATTTTTTACAAGTTTCCGAGCCAATATCTCAATTCCAATAATTTTTTTTTTATTTTTTTTTACGTTATTTACTAGACCTCCTCATTACCTTAATTTAAGATATCAATCATTATTCTGCTACAAATAGTTTGCCAGAAATTTGCATTGAAAAATATATGAAACTTGCAAATTTTGGAACTGACTCCTCTTAATGATTAATTAATGATTTTAGTGATCCTTTTAATTTAAGGATCTTGTATCTAGCTTTTGTGCGACCTTTTATTGATTATGCTATCCCCGTTTGGTATCCTTTTTATGATATTCATCTACTAAGGCGCTTGGAATCTATAAAGAGGAGATTTATTCGTTTCGCACTTAGACGACTCTCTTGGGATAATAGTCCCATGCTTCCTCCTTATGAGCACAGATTAAATCTTCTTAATCTACCTACGCTCACCAGAAGAAGTGAGGTAACTAAGTTAGTCTTCTTATTTCAAATAATTACTGGTGCCGTAGACGCTCCTTAGCTCTGATCTAAAAGTAACTTCAATATTCGCCCACGAACTTTGAAGAATGACTCGTATACATATACTGTTGCATGTACCACATCATCATCGCATTCATCAACTACGGTTATAATGAGCATATTTGCTTTATGTTGAGACTCTTCAATGACCACTCAGACCTCATTGATATTGACTTAACTCCGACAAAGTTGAAAATAAAAGTAATGTCTCGTATTTTTTGTTTCGCTTCTGTACAGTACTTTTCTCTTTTTATTATTCTGTTCTAATTGAAATTTGTCGGATTCGTTCCCTCAGATCTGCTCGCCATCATAACCTCTTACTACTTAATAATCAAGGTCAAATTGGAGAGCGATCTTACTTTTTGCAGGTCACTCAAATATGGAATAGTCTACCAGTCAGTGCTCAAAGAGCTTGCCCCGTTGGAGCATTCGGCAGGTTTCTAACTCTGGTTCGCAATTGCTTTACTGCGTATTGTAAATGTGACGACACATTACTTTTCTCCTCGTTTTTTGTCAATTCCTCACTTTATTTTTTTTCTCTTCACTTTTCCTTTTATATTTTGTTCCTTTTTCTTTTATTATTATTTTTACCTTTATATTATACTAAATTTTGTTTTCAGTACTCACCTACATGTTAAGTTAGTCATATTTCCACTAATTTTTGTACTTTTATAAAATTTTAAATCTTGGTAGCTTGCCAGTAAATAAACATGTCGTTCTTATTATTTGTTAGTTTTTTATTATTCTAGTTTTATTTTATTTATTTTTTGTTCATTGTTTTTATTTTTTATTTACATCTGATGATTTTTTTTGTTTTTTGTTTTTGTATGATTTTGTGTTTAATTTTTATTTTGTTTTGTTTTTCTGCTACATAAATGAAATATTAAAATATATGACAAAAATATGCGACAATAGGTGCGACAAAAGATTAATTTTATTAATTTATTTTGATGTTGCTAGTGCAGTTGCTATAGTAGCTCTTATCAATATGTTTTAGTCATTAGCTTAAATATCATTATACATCATCATGACAATTATTACCATTTTATTGCAACTTTTTCATATCGATATCTACGTTGTCATGCTAAATCAGAACACCTCAATTGCTCATTTAATTTAGTAATATAATTTATTTGGATAATGTACAAAGATCACATGATCTTGAAAGCCTAGTTGGCAATATGCTGATTGATTAGCGCTGATGCATCAGCATCTGGTGTTCCAACACGCTGATGTTTTTTACATTATACTGTTACGAGCGTGGCCTTTGTTTGTTATTCAAACACAATATTTCAATTATAATTCACAAGTCCTATGTATTTAACACTGTTTACTTTCATACTTTTACAACATTCAAATCAACTCTTTAGTTGTCGCTAGTACTGTACGTCTAATTATCGCAATCCAAATAGTTTACTTCGTTCACTTCACTGTATGAAATAAAACTCACCTCCTGGATGTGAGAAGCGCCGTATTTATACTCTACAATTTTTCCTAGAACCTTCCCATAAATTCTATTCTCCAAACCCAAAGTTTATTAAGATGTCACTAACCTAAAGTTGTTTCCATTTCTAACAGATGTCGCTCGTGTCACTTTATTGCGCGTAAAAATACGTTTATAAAAGCACAAGTTAGTACTATCAAAAATGGCCGATAGTAAAGTTGTGCACTATTTCTAATGTCTTTTAATTTGTAATTCCACAAACGTTCAAATTTATTTATGTATATAGTTTAATAAACTTTCTGTTTCACTCTATTTTAATGCAGTTGCAGCTTTTTCACTCAATTACTCAATTATTACGTGCCTAAAAGTTAAGCTCGATGTTGGTAAAATCAGCACGTGTAAAATGCTGATACTCTCAGCATTGGTATAAATTTGAGTAAGTCATTTATATCAAAACTGAAAGGCAGGGGGCAGTGGATTGAAGCTTGCGGGACTCCTTTATAAAAACAGCAATATCTTAGCCATTTGCTTAATTTGTTCATTAAACTCTATTATTTAATTGACAAACGGATCGTGTAAATCCAAAATTAATTCTTAGCTTAGAGAGTAATTTTTGTTGATTAACATTATCAAAGCCTTTTGGAAAATTCAAGAGTATTAGAATGGTAAATTCAGCATTGTCTAAAGCTGCGAATATTTATATCAGATGTTAACTTAAGTTCCGCAGTTACAATCGGGATGAAACCCCGACTGTCAGATTAATGACAATCGATTCTCCTCAACATAAGTTAGAATCGCCAGTATATCAATTTTTCCAGTACTTTCGGTAAGAAACAAAGTATGCTAATAGGTCGGACACAGCTAACTTAAAATGATTTCACATACAAATTACCGTATAAAACTATTATATTTCAATATTTTATATACTTATCTTTACATCAGAAAAAAGAAAATTTATTAAATATTAATCTCTGTATTGTTTCTTTGTATGGTATTTTATAAAACAGTCGCCAAGATGCATCCTCGACTTGTCGGGGCAAGTATCGCAGTAATATGTTGTTTTATGTCTTCCGCCAGGATTTTTTCGTTGAGAGTAAAACTTGGAATCCTTCTTATTAACTCGTGTCAAAATAACATGTTGCTTCCCATTCAATCGAATTTGATCATCGGAAGTAGAGGTCGAGGTAGAAGCTCGATTACGAGTCTGGCGAAAATTTCTTCCCAATTTGTCAACCAAAGTTTTTACGTACTGCAGTTTTTTACTCATTTATAAAAAAATTTAAGAATTAATAGATCATATCTCTAAACCCCAAAAAAAATAGCTTATGCCACCATCTCAAGGACTTTCTTAGAAAATAAACAACATGTCGCAGCATATTGTTCCGCTCTATCAACACTGCCCATATATTTTACATTATAGTTTAAGATAACATTGGGTTTTCTTACAGTAACTTCAACACGATCTCCTGCATTATCCCAAGTGCCAAAGTTGCAACGATCCTTTTGTCTTTCCATGTAGAACTAAAGTATCGATCCACGAACATGTGATGATCCTAAGTACCGGGAATTTTATCTAAGATCATTTTGTAGAGATGTAGTAGAATTTTAGTTGATACCGGAAGATCAGGTCTTACAATTTCTCTGTTGTGAGACCTCCATAATAGGGCAGAATACCGCAAACGTATAGCCAGAGTTGGGGTCTGTCATCGTGTAAACTCTCATTCCCCGTTTGGTTGGTTTCTTTGGATTATAGGTAATGAATGAAACCCAACCTTTGAATTTGATAATGGACTCATCCACACAAATCCGTTGTCTTGGTGTAAAATAATTCAAGAATTTTGAATTTATGTACTCCATGGAAGGCTTACTAAATGCAAACGTGTTCTTGATTTGTATTTTGTGTCGAAATCGCTTTGAAATGATACTCAAAAACAAAATAGGGCTGAGTCCGCCTCTCGTGAATGTGTTTGAATAAAAAGGAATGTACCCAGTGGGAAATGGAAGCGCTCAAAGGCGAATGCAAGAGCGTTTTTTTGGAAACTTGCGGCACTTCCCCACCGTAACCTTGTTCATATCTTTTTAACATGAGCCTGTCCGCAGAGCAAAGCGCTCAGTTGCAGATTCTTGAGAAGCGCTCTTGGAGCGTTTGTAGGCATTGCACTCTTGGAGTACTTGCATGGTAACATTCTTGGAGCCGTAGCAGTCTTGGAGTGCTTTTGCGGAATACAGAGGGACTCATAATAAGGCCTTTATGAATAATTTCTGTTTTATTTTGAATACGCTCCATTTTATTTTAAATTAAATTAAATATCAATTAACCGCACACTTCAACTGACTACTAAAGAATGAAAATTCGACTGTGCTTTCAGATGCATATGAGTCATCTTTTTCACAACAAAAAAACAGATAGGTTATGAATAAGCCTAAACTCAGAGAGAGGTCTGCTTCCACAAAGATTCCTTTGGCTATGGTAAGAGAGCGCTTCGGAATTGATATTTTCTTGCTATGCGTGTGTGAAGCGCTTCCCTTTACAAGCGCTTGACATATTTCCCGCTGGGTAGTTAACATTATTTCTTGACCAATACTCTTGTAAGTTTGCCAATGGAATGGTTTCCTATATTTATTATTATTGCAATAAATGCGCAGAATTCACGATTGTCAACAGATCCAGGGTGACCTCCACAAATTTTACGTTTGGTGCAAAAGCAATAACTTGATACTCAATATCGACAAATGTGAGGTTATGACTTTCCGTAGGAATCAGAAACCTATCATTTATGATTATGAATCCTGGGATTCCTCGTTTAGCCGTAAGGACTCTGTGTGTAACTTGCGTGTCAAATGTGGCCACAGATTGAATTTTACCTCTCACATGAACTTCATGGTATAAAAGAGTAGTTCTATGCTGGGCTTTATAAAACGTTAGTCCCGAGAGTTTTTTAATCCTACCATAATATAGCGTTTGTACACTTGCTTTGTGAAATCACTGCTTAAAGACGCTAGCCAGGTCTGGTCTCCTTTTTACTATACTTACATTGACCATATCGAGTCTGTTCAGCAGAACATGTGTTTTTGTGGCTGTTTTGGACTTTCAGGAAAACTGTTTCAACATTTTCTGTCATATCTTTTTAATTTGTCAATATTTTTTCTTGATGCTTTTTTTAGATTAAAGGAACTTACTTATGAACTTATTGCAGTGAAAGTTGTTTTACAAAATTAAATTCTTCTGTTTTTTATAAATTTTTCAAAACGAAATTTTGGACCCAGAATTTCAATTTTTTGAACACGCGTCAATTTTTTTGGAAGGAAAAGTGGCCCGCGACTATACAAAGTTACAATTGCTCTTAACACCAATAATATTATACCTTGCGGGAACATAAAATTTAAAAAAAAGTGAAAACAAAATCTCTGTATGGCAACACCAAGAAGCGATTACCCGATTTGGTTTATTTTTGAAATTTTCTTTACTATTTTTATGTAAACATATGCACCAAATTTCAGCTCTCTACGCCAACGCGTTCTCGGTCAGTGCCCAAATATATCGTTAAAAACGAAATTTTTGTATGGCAATCCGATTTGTCCCATTTTCGAAGTTAAATTTACTTTTTTTAAAAGAAATAAATGCGTTCTTGAGTTGTAGTGCGGGCAAACAGACGGACAGACAAACAAACGGACAGACGGACATGCAAAACTCAAAACAATTTTTAATATTTTGCGTGGGTGTCCAATCCAATAATTGCAAAAGAAGATGTCATTGGGACAGAGCCGTTACTTTTATAGGTCGGCACATATTTGTAATTTGCAAAAATGCTGCACCTTCGAAAATCGCATTTTGAGAACAGTTCATACAGTACATGACCCCCTTAAGTTGTAGTAGAAAAAGTATACCCGCGTGCCACTTTTCCTTACAAAAGAATTGACGCGTATTCAAAAATTTGGATTTCTAGGTCCGAATTTTCGTTTTGGAAAATTTATAAAAATAGAAAAATTTAATTTTCTAAAACGGCTTTTACTGTAATTAGTTCATAACTAAGTTCCCCTAAATTTAAAAGAAAGAATCAAGAAAAAATATTGTCAAATTAAAAAGTTATGACAGAAAATGTTGAAACAGTTTTCCTGAAAGTCCAAAACAGCCACTAAAACACTATTTTCGATTTGTGCGACCTCTAAACATTAATGAATATCACTGAAATTTTGTATTGAAGTTTATATTTACATTAGTTAATAAATTCTGAATGAGCATTTAGACATTTTAAAACTTTTGTTTTTTCTTTGCCACCCTAATATCTATAAATCTATATTACATCACATTTCGTCCAGCCTGTGGTCCAGGTCTAATTGTAAGTTAATTTTAGATGACTCTCAATTTCAGTAGATGTCTATTTTGTGAGATGTATGTAGTATAGTGAATTCAGATTTCGCAGATATTTGTTGAATTGAAATTTTTGCTAGTGTTGACTCTTTTTAATACAAAATCAAAATTCTCTCTATAAATTAACAAACACTCATTCAAGTTTGTAAACAATTCCTTATATGAGGTTATGTCTTTCTATAATACCAATTTCAGTAGGTCAATACTGCATCATATACCAAATTAAAATATCGGACTAGGTTTTCGTAGTGCGGCATGTTTAGATCACTTCATATTAGTTCTACGTATATACATCGACTTACGTAAATCTAGTCCTAAACGGCATGATCTAAACCAGTTCACTATAAAGTGACTGATTTTAGTGATTATTACGTTCCAATAATCAACTGCCGCATTAAAATACTAGTTGCGTAGTATACAGACTAACATGTTTTGTTCAATTCATACAGTTTACGCCATTTTAATCTCATTCAGGACAATATTGCTCTGAAAACAAAGTTGTATTTTTTAAATCTTCACGTAGAATTGTTTGTTGTTTACCAGTAATGATTTAAATATATAAAAAAAAAACTGAGCTTATCTTGTTAGTTGCATAACATGTACCAAAACATCTCTCTTATCTTTTTTCGACAATTTGTCGGAAAATGGCGTGAACAAATAAATTCTTTTGATTAATTCTAATAAGATAATCCATATCTGCTGCTAACACAATTTCAAAAATATTTTAATTAATTTTGTAAAATAAACTGATTTTAATGATGACTTCAGTTTTATACTGGTATGTATAAAATCTGACGTCTTACTTATGTATTGTGTATTTAATGGAAACTAATTATTCCAAACCCGAAAAAAAAACATTTTTGGGCACCATCATTGCCTTCTTTATTACAGGCTGTGGCGATATAAAATGCATATGTATGAGAAACGTGCTGATTCAAAGCTTTTAGCATTGTGCATTATGGAAAAACAAACACGTTTCATGTTTAAAAATTTATGTAAAATAAACAACGCTTCTGTTGACGATAATTCTAACGGCATAGGTCAAAATGTTTACTTTTAGGGGGAAAAAACGTAATTGTAATTATTTGAACAAAATTACAGCAGAAGGCAGTTCGGTTAATGTCTTATCATCTTGCATGCAAGTTCATTTAAAAAATGGCATTGAGGCGTAAAGTCATGCGTATATTGGACAATTATAGCAATAAAGAAAGTAGCAGAATGATAAATAACAAAGAAAAAGTTAAGAGAAAGGTATTGGTAAATGATATAATGCAAATGATCCCAGAAAATCTCATTTTTCCAGAATAAATTTATCAAATTCTCTCAAGCATTTCTTTTCCGCCATTTTGAAAACTGCATAATGTCAAATTACTATCACCTCAGCTGCCATGGTTTTTCATCGTGCAAGTTCGCTGAAAGCAGTAGAGGTGACACGTGCAAGAAGTATGGCAGTGCAGCTTCCATGCAAGCTGTACTTGCAGGTGTAACCCCCGGGTAAACAACTTTTCAAAATTACAGAATGACATATTGGAGGTCAAAAAAAGTGAAAATTATTGTTTTGTGAAGTACAACAAACAAATGTAATGCAATTGAAAGAAATTTAATTATTATACTAAAATCATACGTTTAATTATTATGTATTTAAATTTTTCAGTCAATAGAAAATCATATTCGTGATTTTCAGAGAAAAAGACTTCAAACTTAAAAAAGAACGTTCGTCTTGAGCGAAAGCTGTGCACTCATTACACAGCGAATTGGGTAGAGTTTAATAAAATGCAGAAACTCTTCGTAATTTTGTTCAAATAATTACAATTACGTTTATTCCCCTAAAAGTAAACATTTTGACCTGTAAATAGGCGTTAGAATTATCGTCAACAGAAGCGTTGTTCATTTTACATAAATTTTTAAACATGAAACGTGTTTGTTTTTCCATAATGCACAATGCTAAAACCTTTCAAACAGCACGTTTCTCATACATATGCAAGTAAAGAAAAGTTTTAGCACCACGGCCTGTAATAAAGAAGGCAATGTACATATACATATGTACATACATACATATATAAGGTTAGTCCGAATACAGGGAAAATTTCTGTTTTTCTTTTCTATTGAAAAGTACGCAAAGTTCTACGTTGCATTTTTTGCACATAGTTTTCACAGAGGAAGTGCAATTTTCGCAACAAAATGACATCTTTTGTCCTCAAATCGAGGATAACGTTGTTCTATGTATTTACTTCAGTTTTATGGTTTGACAATTCATAGCAGCATTTGTATTTGGTGCGAAACCTAAACACTCAGTTAATAAAAACCCAGTTAACACAGAATATGTTCCATCCCAGTTAACAAAATGGAAGATATTCTAAAAATATGCTTTTTGGACACCAGTCAACAAAATGGAACATATTCTAAAAATATACACAGACGAGCGGCTCCAAATCGGTAAAGTTCATTCAATTTTGGTAAAAGTATTCCACTGGATATGCTTTGGTACAGCAGCGTTCGGGTTTGTATACTGTCGAACATAAAAATGATACGTTTTTGATAGCTTATTTTATCACCGATTATCACACAATCATCAGGGCGGACATGAGTCTTATAAAAAGCATATGGAAAGAATATTTTTATTTGATATCAATTCGTGTAGTCAGAATAAATGTTGTCATATCCTATGGTGCATTTTATGGTGAAAAGTCTAGTTTAGATGATGGAGAATACTATCCAGTGTCATTACAGGAATACAAGTAATAAGGTATTAGTAAAGAACGTATCTAGAGTCAGCTTTCGAATCGGTGTCCTTCGGATATTTCACTAATACAACTTCAGCCAGCTCGAAGCCGCCTTCACTTGTAGAAGTATTAATACAAACCAGTATTTGTCTTTAATTAGCTAGACAGGACCTTACTTCTGTCGGTGCCAAGAACTGTTGTTAAGTAAGTCTGAGTGTTCTGTGGTGCTCACACTTCATAATTGCAAAGAGGGTGCTGCGCTGTTTCCTCTTCATCTTTACTTAGTTTGCACGTGCTGTCTCTATACAGTTTCGTATTCAATAGGTAGTGCCCCGATCAGTAGGCCTGTGATAAACCTAGCTTGATACCTTTTTAATTGTAGAAGTTCAGCAATTTTCCAATAATAGTGGGTTGTTAACCATTCCGATAATCTTTGTTTGACTGCCGTGGTTGGGATCTCGTAGAAGGGAATTTGGTTCGTGAAGCTCAGTTTTGATTCTTTTCATCCTAGTTTTATTATCTCTTCCATACCTACCCATACCTGCTTGGATTCAAGACAATTTAATCCGAGAACCAATATTGCGGCTTTCCTGTCAGAGAGAATATAGATGCTGTGGTTCCTGTATCCTTTATTGTTGTTTCCCTGATGCAGAGCTTAATGGCGTGGATTTTTGTTTGATTGCGTCGAGGCTGGCATATACGTTGACCTTGGATCTTGCACTTTATACTCCAGCACGCACCTTATTTGCATTGGAAGCGTCTCTACATCATATCAAAGCTGCTTTTTTTCAAACTCGAGTTTGTTTAGCTCCCAATTTATTCACTCTGAAAACAGTATATTTAAAGGGATTAGACTTGGTGTTGTATTCTCCATTAACGGAAGGATAGGGTAGTTTTGAACTTCTATAATTAATTTGAGGTAAGCTTTTTTCCTTAACATTTTATCTTTAGCCGTATATGTGGGCTTGTATAGAGGTTGTAGGTTTTTATTAATACCTCGCTCGTGCTGCAGTAGGAGTTTGCGATTACTCAAAATCCTTGAGAATACTTTCCAAGCCATGAAATAGCAATCTGTATGTGTGCGTGTGAGTCCGTTTATCTAAAATATTCTATATTAATACTTATGAAAAAATGACAGCATTGATTTTATATAAGCTATAAAGCCTAAACTACTATCCATACAGGAAAATAGCCTTCTAGTAATTTAAAGTTCGGTTCCTTACATTCCCAAAGGCTACATTTACTACCTATATACTTTACTTAACAAAATAATTAAAAAGTTTTGATTGAAAGGTAATCTTACCATTTTATGCTCGGCTTCGGGAAGTAACGCCCAAAAGTGATAAGTGAAATAAGACCATTTATCACTCACTTGTTACTTGTTTTATTGTGCTTGCATCTCATTCCCTTCTAGATATTATGAGGAGCTGTCGGCTTCAATCATGTACTAAAATTTGTACGATTTAGATTTTGAAGCAGCTCTGATTCAACGAGAATGCACTCATATTAAAACTCCATGTGATACGAGTTCGTCTTCGTATTGTGACTCTTTTGCTTGCCTTGTTAAAACTATCAGTATAATGAAGCAAATAGCAGCTGATTCTAATTAAAAAAAAAAAATCAAGCAAACGATCTCTTTACTTTTCTAGATGAAGAGTTTCTAGAAGAGGTTGAAGACTTAATTAAACTTTTCAATCCGATATGCGAAGTAATCAATTTTGCACAGGGCTCTTCTGCTTCTATTGATGATTCCGTATAATTGCGGTCAAAATTACAATTACCCGAAAGATTTTAATCTGATTTGGAAAAACGAAGAAAAATATCCCATAACGTATACAAACTTGTAGCATGGACTCTTAACCACTCCGGAACAAGAAGTCGTAAATGATTTTCTTTACAACCACCTGGACACCAAAGGCATTGAAGACTATTTCCAGAAAATCTATCTTTCCTAAATTGGTACAGAAAAAAGTTGAACTTAACCATGCAGAATTGTCTAAATTAGCCATTAAGCTTCCTCAAATTCCAGCTTCGTCGGCTGAACTAGACAGGTCTTTTTCTAATTGGGCTTACGTACATTCACCAGTACGAAATAGACTTTCATTTGAACATTCCAAAGAACTTTTACATATTTATTTTGCCTTAAAACTCACAGACTCAAATGTTACTGATGAGTAATAAAATGAAATGTAAATAATAACAATTAAAAAAAGCTAGAATTCTTATGATACTCTAGATGAAGGCCCATATAAAATTTCGTATGGTCTCCGATCTATGTAAGTTTGATTTTTGAAGTGGTTTTTCGCATATATTTCTAGAACGGTTCGTCGGACAGAAAAAATTATTATAAACAATTTTATAGGATTTCGTATTCTGAAGAAGTTTTTAGTGCAATACAAATGTCTAGGACTGATTGTTTTCACAGTATGTGTAAAAAAACCTAAATGTTTATATAGCAAAACCAAGAAGGGGTTGCCCGATTTAGTCCATTTTTGAAATTTTATTTGTTATTACTATAAAAATACCATGTGCCAAATTTCAGCCCTCTATGTCGACGCGTTCTCAGGCAGTGCTCAAATATATAGTGGAAACCGAAATTTTTGTAGGGCAACCCCACGAAGGAGTTTCCCGATTTATTTCAATTTTGAATTTAATTTCCTTTCCATCCACAGATGCGAGAGCAGACCCAAGCGTATACAGCCTGCTCCGGGCAAAGGCCGAGCAAGCACAAAGAAAGCGTTCGGTTTGCCTCAGGCTCTCCTTCAAAGTAGAACAGACACTCAGGGCTGTCAACAACTCTCATCCTTGTTAGATGATCGTGAAGCTAGCTTTGGCCGGTGATAGTGCCAACCAAAGTTCTGCATTGTTTTTTTCCGAGACCCAACAGAAAGTCAGAGAAATTCCTATTAGATTCATCAAGATAAAGTTTTTTACACTTGCAAGTGCTCAGGTTCGCTCATGGCTGCTGATGTTTCCTGTAAACATCCGCTTTGATGAGAAACCTGATCACTGAGGCGGCATAGCCTGCAGCGGGTTCCGGTCCAAAGAAGGGAGAACTATAGAGCCAGACCTGGCTAAAAGGTCAGCCCTTTTATCCCCCATGACCCCCATAAGCCCCAGGAATCCACTGAAAGGACACCTTGTTGTGGAAATACAACTTATCGGCAGACTTCTTGCAATCCCCCAGTGACTTAGATGTTATCCGGAAGCCACTGACTATCCGAGAGGGGGGCGGCTTACTACGATTATCTTGCGGTGAAAAAAACGAGTGTAATGCTAACGCCATTGAAGTTAACCAGAATAGTTTATGTGTATGATTCTCCTGTGCAGTATATATGTAATAATAGTATACAAACTAAGAAAAACTAATTTTAAAAGCTTCATTAGTATTGAGCAGGCATTAGCTATAAAAAAAACTACTATATCAAAGTTAGACTTCCATACTTGTAGAATATTATGAAAAATTATTTGTGAATATTCCTTCACAAACATTTTCCCTATCATTCCGTATTTTGATATACGTAATTTACATAAACCCAAAATAATAAAAGTGCAAAATATTTGTAAATAAATTCCAATAAAACAAGATTAGTTATCAATCCATACAGACATAGATACATATATATATATTTATGCACGTACCACTAGCTCTGTTTGAAATTTTTGCATTCAGCAGAAGTCGATCGATAATTCAAATTAAAAAAAAAATTGTCATTAGATAATCTTATCATTATGAAATTGCGCATTTCACGTTTCATTGAGAACTTGAATTCAACATATGTATGTATGTATATGTTGCAGGTCATGAATCTGCTAAAATCTCGAAATGCCCAATCACAAATTGCTTTCCGAAATGGTCAGTGTTTGTGTACACTGTACATATACATACTTATCAAAGTAGGCAAAGTTTACTACTGCTATTAACAATAACGACCTTGATTACAATGAAATTTCGCTTATAATTACGAAATTGCGAAGTTCAAATTAGACTTAACTTGAAATTAATTTATTTATAACGACTTCGGATACTACGACGAATTTATTTACAACGACATTAGTTGCAGCACATGTAAGAAAAATAGTTCAGTTATAATAACGACGAAGCCATCGCAAATTGGAAATCGTGTAATTTCAAAAATTTCTAATTTCGTATTAAGGGGATTCCCGGACGTTTCATTCAGTTCAGTGCTGAACTATGAACATTATATCAAATTACTTAAGATTGTACAAGCATTGCGAACTGCAAAGTTAACTTATCTACACAGAGATTCCTTTTTATTAGAATATCAGTTTTTGAATTTGTTGATTTCATATTTAATTGCGGGTTTTGAAAGGTTTAACTAAATATCAATGTATGAATATTGACAAATGGACTAGTACATCTACGCGTGGAAGACATAAGGTTTAAAGAGTACACTGAAACTAAGTAATAAGCACCTATTTGCTATAATAGAGAATTTATTCCAAAAAGTTTCGCATCTGCAGCGGCAGTTAAAAAAAAGAGGTTTCAGAATCGGAGAAGCTACACAGAATGTATCGATAAAATTGATCCAATGCTATACAAATGGAAATGAAAGCCAATGAATTCTGTAAGCTTCTCGGAAAGAATTTTTTGGTTACAGTGGATTTATCGTTTTCAATTCGCAACAATATCGTTTTGGGGTAACCTTGTGGTGAATCTTATAGCGTCGATCAAAAAACAAAATATGATCAATTATGTGTTGCCGAAAATTCAAAAGAAGGATGAATACGGATGAAACTGAGCGCTATTTTTCAATTTAATATCAGACAGAAAAGTGTTTTAATTGAAAATATAGCAAAAAAATATAGATGGCTAGGAAAAAAAATATTTTTGCATTCAAAAAGTCGAATACGTCAAAGGAATTTAAAATTGTTAATTGAATGAGAATAAAAAATCTTGGATGATATCCAAATGAGAAGCGGAGCTTAGGTAAAAATCCAGAAAAATTCTGCTACTTGTTTAAAATTGCGGTGGTCGCCCAAGTAGTAAGCTTGTATTTAATTAAATTAGTGTTTCTACCAGACAACATCTGTAAATGCTAATATGGTGAAAATTAAAATAATTCTTCAAATGTTTTATTAAGAAAAAAAAAATTTATGACAGTCTTATGAAGGAGTAGCGAGATAATGTCAATTTTCAAACTAGAATCAACAATTTTATTTTTGCTAAATGCATATAAACCAAACAATTCCTAAGTCAAAATCAATTGCACGATAGTCGTACGGAGTTGATGCCTACATATTTTTGTATATACCTTCAAACTAAGATCTATAATTTTTATAAAATGGCTACAATCATAATATTGTAGAACAATAAATCAAGGTGTTTTCGTTTTATCTGTGTACATGATAAAACGAAAACACCTTGATTTATTGACGGATAAAAAAAAGTTTGCTGCTTTCCAATTTCATGCAGGATATAAAAAAGTTTTCTCAAAAAGATTTGAAGCTTTAAAAATATAATATAATTGCTAAAACCACCATTGCAGTGTATAACAAAAAAGCACAATTAATAATTGATCTAAACCAAAACCCTCGAGAATACTTCCCAAGCCATGAAACAGAAATCTATATGCGTGCATTAGGAGTCCGTTCTCTAAAATGTTCTATATTGATACTTATAGAAAAGTGCCAAACATTGACTTTATATATGCTATATAGTCTAAGCTACTATCCATACAGGAAAATAGTACAGTTTGGTTCCTTACTTTCCTTAAGACTACCCTTACTATATACCTTACTTAACAAAATAATAAAATAACTTTGATTACAAAATTTACAAGAAGTATTTGTGAAGTTTTTCCATATGAAATTTTTCATCGCTTATAATTCATAGTAACGTTTTATTATTTTATTTTTTTATTTTTTTATTTTATTATTATTATAAGTAGAGCAATAGAGATTTACCAGAGCACTGTCATCCGACTGTCAACCTGCCACCTGACAATCCGATCCAAATATTTTAAAAGTTGAACTCTTTGAGGAGAGAACTAAAGAAAACGACATCCCATAGTAAAGTATATGTATGGCAGCCAGCGTAGCCAAAAATTTTCGCCATCTTGATTTTGGCAGGGTGTTTGACTGTCACTTTTTTGTAAACAAAGAGCCGCGAAGTATGTTTGGCGCAGAGACGTAGTTACAACAGTCAACAGGGATAATTTACTTTTTATAGGAAATGGTTAATGGCTATTGGACTAAGTGATAGTAATATAAAAATGAGTTATATATGCTCGAAGACTTAGATACAACAGGCCGTGTTGAGGAAAATACTTTTAAAATACTTTTGTGGTAAATTCGGTAAATGCCACTGACATGCATATATAAGTAAATTCGCAAATAATTTAAATATATCGTCAGTCAGAGCATACTTTCTGAAATCAAAGCTGGTGCCACATGAAACAGGAGATTAGTCAGTCCATTTCTATACATGTCAGTGGGTGGTGCGGAAGATTGTGCGGAGTTTCTAAGAAATGTGTTTGAATTTTTTGCGCCATTAATTTGTTGTGGTATTTAAGGCATCAACAATTTTTAACGCTGCCTCTGGCACCTCGACAAAACAAGAAGAAGAACGATACGCTTTTTTCATCACATGTCACCTCCTTTAGTTCCCTCCTCGAAGGTTGAACTGACTTGTCCGGGAAACCTAGAATATCTATTGCCACCTATCCTATTGCCAGTACGTGAAAAACGGAATCCACTAGTTAGTACGTATGCAAAGGAAAGCAATCCCATCGTACCATATAGCTAATTTTAGTAATTCTAATAGTACTAACTTTAAATATTTTACACTTATATTAGGGACGCATGAAAGAAAACAAGAAATAGAACTCAAATCAGCATTTATTTATTTATTTTTCCGTACGGGAATCGAACTCACAATTTTAGAATCGGTGTAAGTTGTAGAATTGAAGAATTTTTATTTTTAACGATTCCGAATTAAATTACAAATACAAGCAAAAAAACACAGCCGCCTCTCCGGGGTTTGAAGCCGGGACCTTCGAATTTGCAAAACAAGGTCAGCAGTTTGCCTTTCTTTCCTAAGCAAGCCTAACTTAAGTTTTGTTGTGCCGCTACAGGGGTGGGGCGTTTGGCAATTAAGATTTTTTTCTAATTTGATTGCCTTGAGCTGTTTTAATTGATACACAAGGTGAGGTACAAGCACTGAACAATTCAGTTTCCTAGACTTATTATTTTTACCATATTTCATCATTATTTAAGCCTGTGTTTCATAAATGAAATAGAGTGTTTGGATTTAGTTTTTAGAGCTAACTTATAGTATTTCTAACACGTAGTAACCTACATATAACATATCAGTCTTCTATAGTAAAAGTATTTATTTAGTATATATTTATACATATTTATATTGTAGCTTTATTATACTATACTTATTGTACTTTTTTTAACTTTTGCCACGTATTTATATCATCATACTCTTTGATATACCTATAGCAATGTAAATGTGACCAATACAATTTCATCTATTAAAACCTTGCTAATGCTACTCTCAGAATGTTTTGCTACTGAGTGCTACGCATCTTAAGGTAGTGCTACGCCAATTTGCTACGCTAAGAAATTTCCAAACGGTCACCCTGGCTGGCATTAACCAACAGTAACGATGAAAGTACACAAGTAAATTACTATATGGCTTAGTAGGCTAGTTATAAAATTAAGAAATACAAGAGGAAAAAACATCTGGCTCGTTAGCTCAGTGGCATGCTAAGAGTAGGTGCCCAGAAAGCGGAAGGTCCCGTATTCAAACCCCAGACGAGGCGGTGATTTTTTCTTCTTGTGTTTATAATTTAATTTAGAATCGTTAATAATAAAAATTCTTTTATCCTCCATTAAACCAACTGTTGTCATTTGATTCTCTTATTCCACTAAAGCTACCCAGCGACAAATCTAACATTTTGCTACCGACCGAAACTACTGGTGCCCGAGTAAACGACGTCACAAGATAAATGCCCGTATGTATTTTCCTATCCCCTCTGTAAAAATTTGATTGTTAAAGTCGGTTTTTCGCATCTACATGAAGAGTGATTCGTGTGACAGTAAAAATGGTTATAACCAATTTCATAGGATTCTAAATTCTGAAGTATACTTTTCAGTACAATAAAGACGTCTTAGGACTGGCTTCACCTACTTTTATTCGAAAATACATTTCGTCGAAGAAAAGTTTATTTTCAAAACCAGACATATATCGGCGCCAAAAAATCATATAAAAAACATTTTAAATTACGTTTAAAGTTTTCGAAGAAAAGTAGGTGAAGCCTGATAACATAATTATTTAAAGCTCGTATTATTTTGATTTAACCTTATTTTATGATAACCTTTCTTCTGATATGATTTTTTTTTATTTTATTTTATCTTACGTTTTAAAAAATAAACCAAAAAACAAAACAAAAACAAAAAAAATAAAACAAAAATAAAACAAACAAAAAAAAACAAAAAACAAATAAAAAAGAAATGGGGCCAGAATTTCACTACGTCCTCGTCGTTGGCCTCGAATAGCGCTAAAGGTGAAAGTGAACAATTTGTTATCAAATAAACGAAATTTTCGAAGAAAATTTGTTCGAGAAAAGAATTTTCGAAGAAAAGTCGATGAAATGTTTTCGAAGAAAAGTCGATGAAATGTTTTCGAAGAAACGTAAGGATACCCTTGGACTGATCATTTTCAAAATACTATACGTAAAAAACCTTTTTGTATGGTAAAAAAACAGCATGTATACGTATACGTCAAAGCGTTCTCAGGCATTGTCCAAATATATAGAAAAATATAAAAATTTTGTATGGCAACGCTACGAAGGAGTTACCCGATTTGGACCATTATTGAACGTAGATATAATTACTTTACTTTAAAGCCCGTGTGCAAAATTTCAGCTCTCTTAGTACACGCGCTCTCGAGATATCGTGAGGACTGACGGACATGCAAAAATCAAAATAGCTTTGATTATTATGCATGGGTGTCAATCCATTTTACAAACGGAATGACAAATTTATTATAACAAAATAATAAAACCTGAGACAACTTACATCTAGATGTGAAAACCTTACAAAAAAGTGGTCGAATTAAAACGAGCTAATGGTCCTCTAATAGAAAGCTCTAAGCATGCTCTCTCTCTCTCTTGCTGTACTATGCCACATAAATTCTTCGCAATGATAGCTTTCTTTGGTTGAATAAAAAGATAAAGAGCTTTGAAAAAATGATCCGGGATTATATGGAGATTTTCTTATCTAGTTGTATCTTGTCTGTAATAAAAGTGATCAAAGTCGTTTGTTTCAAGAAAATAGTGTAATCTAGGAAACGTTCAAGATAAAAATATAAAATCGCATAATTAATCATTCTTATTTTATGCAATTTGAATTTAAATTTTTTTTAATTTGGCAACAGTTTCTTCTCTCAAATACTTAAAACCGGAAAAATATCTTCGTTAATTTATACATAATGCGTCCCAAAATACCTTGCTCAGGAATTATCATTAATTAAAAAAAAAAATCATAATATTGACTCTATTTTTAGAGAAATCTAAAACTGGTCTTAAGAGTCGTAGGTTAAGCATCATATAAAAATATTTTCGTCAAATCGTCAAAACAAAAACGAACATAAAAAAGCAATAAAATCAACATTTAAAAATACCGGATTAACTGTTTAATTTTAAGTAAATAAACAAGAACCAGTAGTTACCAATGGCGAGGATTTTTGTCTTTTTGACGAGATTGTCCGATATAGTGGTGATTATTATTGTTAAAATGGATGCTTCTACAAATGACTATTCAGTTCGCCAGCATACCTACAATTACCCATAAATAAGTATAGCAGAAACCACAAGAACAAGAACAGCAAAAACCAAACAATAAAAACAAGAACAGCATAAACGAGATAAAAAAAAACCTCAGTAACAGACAGATCAGCAACTCCAACAATGCAACAATTGCATTAGTAGCAACCGCGGCAGTAAATTCTAATACCTGAACAACAACGGGCTCATCAGAAGCAAGACGAACTATAATAAGAACAAAATGGGTAAAATTAACACCTCCAGACCGATTTTTTTATTGTCTCTATGAATTCCTTCTTTGGTCCCAGTTATTGGCTGGAAAAGTTAAATAATTATTCTTCGTCCTCTCCCACGTAGGGATCCATCCCAAAAATTGTAGCCTAAAAAAATTAAATGCCCTTTTCTACCTTTTTTCGCTTATTTTGCTAGACTATAATTGTTAATATTCCGTTGCTAATAATGACTATCGTGTTTATCAGTCTTGTCCCGGGTTTTAAAAAAGTGAATGCCAAGAGTAGCCAGTAGACCCAGTAGTAGGATCTACCAAAAATATTTCTACACACTTACTTGGATGCGAAAAACTGAAAAACTGAAAACTGAAGAACTGAAAACTGGATCCGGATTAACTAATGTCCGGATACCCCCGCATCTGCGAACTATCCGGATTCGAGCTATCCGGATCTAGATCTGTATCCAGGCTAGACAAAAAAGCGAAGACAACATATCTTCCAGATTGCATTGTTTCATTGGAAAAATGGAAATGTCATGAAATTTACATTTTCCCAATGAAACAATGCAGGTAATCTGGAGGAAATTTTAACCTTTTTTTTTGCTTAGTCTGCATCCGGATAGTTTGGATTTGGATCCGGATAGTTCGACTCTGGATCCAGATACTTTAAAGGGATTAGCCTACTTTGCGCGCTACAAAAAAGGCATTTTTATTAATGTTTTTTTTTTTAAGTTTTTATTATAGGTATAGATATAAAAGTTGTTGGACTTAATAAACACACTTTCGAAATGCAGGAAAAACTATTTTTATTTTTTATTTTAAACACTTTTATACACAAAAATGATAGATAAACGTAACGTTTCAAAAAGTAGGCAAGTGAGTTGCGTGAGCCATATTTCTGGAACGAATTATCTGAAATGAAACACGTGAAATTGGATTAAGTAAACTAAAAAAATTTTTATTTAAATCTCTCCTGCGCCCAAAAATACTATTGATGCAGAGGTAAAAAAAAAAATCTAAGTAAAAACTAGTAAACTAAGTAAAAATCTAACAAAACTTAATCCGTTTTTAATGCTTTTAAAAAGAATATTTTGAAATGCATTCTTATGAAAATTACTTCAACAACCAAATAGTCACAGTCCTTTAATTTGAATTTAAAGTCACTCTATGTGATTCGTAGTACCATTGATGGCATAGATGATCCTTATGCCATCTATGGTAGTACTTATACGCTTAATCATTTAATTACTATTTTGTAAAGTATTTCATTTTTATATTTTGATAATACAAATTCAACCTTCAATCAATCAGAAAAAAAAAACAAAAATTCTTCTCATAGAAATGCATTAATATGTGTGGAGAATTTATAGTGCCATCTGTTTTATAAAGAGGGAACCTTCAGTTTTTCCTGTGAACTCGTGTATTTCACTAGTAAAATCATCAGTGAAACGATTTTTCGTTTGCCTCTTATACCACACTGAATCCTGCATACCACGTCATTAATTCTAGTTAGCACTAAATGCGGTCCCTACGATTTTTATTGTAATTTAAAAAAAAACCCTCATTAGGTAATTTCGGGTTGTACAAACAGACAAGATCATCTTCATTAAATAGTTAAATTAGTATGTAAATCATAGCGAGCTTTCATCCGGTCAACCGGTCATAGAGGTCGGTAGGTAAACCCATCTCCCTTCCAAATATGACCTTAGCTGGGGTTTGTCTGATAGTATTGTGAACACCTGTACGATGAGCCAATCGCATTGATGATACGATACCGATCCAATCTACCTTCCTTAGATGTTCGACCAATGCTCTGTTGAAGCACTCCACCAGATTGTGGTTGAAGAATAGTTGTTCTAGTTTTCCTTATTCCCAGCATTTTACACATCTCCTGGAAAGTTAATGATTCGAAGTTCTGTCCTTAGTCCGAATGAAGTTCATTAGGCACACCAAACCTATACTGACCCAATTCGTTGTTATTTGTACCGTAAAGGCGGTTGCTTCTTGATTATCGATTGCATAAGCTTCAGGCCATTTACTGAAATAGTCAACGATTATATCCATTATAAATAATAATCATTTAACATTTTTAAAAGTACTTCCGATTAATTGTGATTTTAATAGCTGTCACTTCATTTTTTTAAACAGAAAACTTACGTCAACTTTTTACCAGCGTTAAAATGCTATTTTTTATAGACCGCGTTAAATTTTACCTTCGGGTATTGGTAATCCATACTAGGCTCATTGTGAATTCTTTTCACCTGAACTGAACCGTAACTGGTTCGGTTCCTAAACCTAAAGTGTTTTCTTTACCACACTCAGTACGTTTACATGAATACTTGAAGTATACTTCAAGTAGAGATCAAGTAATCAAAATATCATGTAAACGCGCTTTGACTTCAAGTATACTTGAGTGAAGTAAATCAAAAAATTTTGTTCGATTTACTTGAAAAAATTCATGTAAACGCAACTTCAGTACTTGAATATTTTACATTTGTGTGAGATATGAAAACGGCAAAAAAAAACAAGATGAAGATCATTGTTGATAATTCAGGCTGTGATTTTAACACTTTTCTCAAGGTAAATTTCAAGTCAAGTAATTCAACCAAAAACACTACTTGAGTTTCAAGTGGATTTCAAGTCAAGTACTCAAGTATTCATGTAAACGTACTGACTGATACAGAACTGCCACCGAACGTATGCTCTTTTCACAGCGGTTCATGTTCGGTTTTGAAATTTCTTGTTCCATGAATATTTGTGGTTACGGTTTTGAGCGGAAATTTTGTGAAAATACAATTATTTTATTGAAGTGGTTTATTTTTTTATTAAAATCATAAATGACGAAAATTTTCAGATATTTTAATTTCATGCATTCTTTTCAACTTGTCCCTGTTCGGGGCAGGGCTAAGTTCGGTTTAGATCTGGCAGATTCTGGTACAGTTCAGTGCCTAGAGAGTCTGTACTCAGCAAAAGTTTCAATTTAGATATCAGCGAGCCTGTAGGCAATCATATTTACTATGCGTAGGTTTGAGTCTTGAAAGTGAGAAAATTCATATAAAATTAGCCAAGACCAAGACCACATTAGAGTCATCTAGCGTAAAAGACAGAAACTCAACATGCGACAATTTAGGATGAAAAATGAAAATTTGCAGTTCAAAGAAATTGAATTGAATTGAATTGAGAATTAACTCTCCTACATTTTTTGCACATAATTGTTAAATATACTATTTTGCTTTGTATTTCAATAACTTTCAATGAAATATTACAATTTATCGTCGATGGAATATCGGGAGAAAAAACAAGTACTAATAAAAATGAAAAAAACTTGACGTTATTAGCTAGATCTAGGCTTTATCTTTCTAAAAAAAACTTTTTACTATTTTTTACTAGTTTCCGAGCTAATATCTCCATTCCAATACATTTCTTTTAATTTTTGTCGACGTTATTTACTAGACTTCTTCGTTACCTTTAATTTAAAATATAAATCATTATTCTGCTACAAATAGTTTTCCAGAAAATCGCATTGAGAAATGTACGAAACTTGTAAATCTTGGTTAACAAACAAATGCTTTAGCAATCAAATAACAGTGTTGAGAGAAAATTTACTACAAATTAGCATAAAACATAACATTAAATACTTTTATTTAAGTAAAATTGGATTAACACATACCATTGATTATTTATAAATAGATGTGCCCAGACGTCTTAGAAAGGAGATGTCGCTACGTGTCTTTCGTTTGTTATTTCCAGCTTTAAAACTTCTAAAAAAAGAATTATTAATGACTGGTGAGGAGTTTTGATTTAGTTTTGAAACATTTTTATATTATATGCTGGAAAAATTGTATTTGTACCATTAAATAAAAGTTTCTATCACATTTTTTGCAAGTAGCGACATCTCATTTCTACGACATCAATGATTCTGGGCACGTGCACATACTTAGTTTCGCTAATTAAATAAATTCCTGCTCAAATATAAACAGATGACCTTTTAACTCGAACTCAATTTACGCAATTCTAAAACTATTTGAAGTTTAAACATTTTGGTTAGGCAATAGAAAAATGTATGTTATGTATGTATGTACCTATATACATACATATTTACTTTTAAGAAATAAATTTTAATTATTTTACTTCCACACAAATAAAATGCAAATTTTATACTTTCAGTTTGTCTGTATGGGCGGAACTCCGCAAAGAATGGAAAATTTTGCCCACTTTATTATGAACGATATTGGTTACAAATTGCCAGCTGGTACCCAGCTCCAAGATATAAGCGCCTTTTCTTATCGATATTCCATGTATAAGGTACGTTCTGCCATAACACGTAATTGTTTCAGAAATTCCCAGTCCCAATGGGATATATGTATGAGCTTAACTACATATTTTGATTCAATGCTTACAGGTTGGTCCTGTGTTATCAATTAGCCACGGGATGGGTACACCTTCAGTCAGTATTTTACTGCACGAAGTTATAAAATTGATGTATCACGCAAAGTGTCATGATCCTATATTTATTCGGATTGGTACGTGCGGTGGACTTGGTATTGAAGGTGGAACAGTTGTGATAACAGAAGAAGCATTTGACGGTCAACTAAGAAACTCTCATGAATTTGTAAGTACTTAATTTATTTAATTGTTTATAATGATAGAAATCAAAATTAATCAGGAAGGATTATGATTTATATGTTTTAGACTATCCTTGGTAAAACAATACATCGTCCAGCAAAATTGGACAAGAAATTAGCTCGTGAATTGAAATCTCTTGCTAGTACTGATGATCCCTACGACACAATTATTGGGAAAACCTTGTGCACAAATGACTTCTATGAAGGTAAAATCCGTAACATACATCTACCCATAAATACAAAAAAAAAGCATTTAGATATTAAACAACATTTTCATTAACAGGTCAAGGACGATTAGACGGAGCCTTTTGCGAGTTCAGCGAATCCGATAAAATGGAATATCTGCATAAATTAAATGATCACGGAATTGTGAACTTAGAAATGGAAAGTTCAATATTTGCTGCACTTACGCACTATGCCGGCATTAAAGCAGCCATTGTTTGCGTTGCTTTACTTAATCGGCTTAACGGTGATCAGGTAAGGGAATATACATATTACATTTTTATTTAGCAATTTAACAGTAAAATTTTGTTTTAAAAATCAAAAATGTATCTAAATCTAGGAATGGACCTTTTTGTTTTTGTGTGGAGGTTTCAGAGTAACGTTTCTGGTGGCAATTCAAGTTTATTTTGAAATAATAGAATAGGAAATTTGTCCGACCTCTTACTCATTTACTCATATTCCTCAATGTGGAAATGTGGAAAGAATGTTGAAGTTCTCTGAAGTAAAACAATTGGATCATATGGCAGAAAACTAGATAAAATAACGCTTCATGCCCTATCTCTCAAAATTGTACACATCACAATGATATTAGATATTAATCAAAAGATGCAACGAACGAAAGTCTAAATAGTTAAGGCAAAAAAACTGCCTTAAGAGTAATTTATGCAAATAGAGATAGTTATATATAATAATAAGTTTCCTGAAGTTTTTATTACCCAAGTTTTTCATACTTGTGTTCCCTATAATGAAGAAGTTGATTTAAACTTTATTAGAGAGATTAATCCATGATTGTTTGTTCCATTGATTACTTTTGCACACCCTTTCTCCGCGCCACTTCATCGTTTTGAATGTATGTGTTAATAATGTTTTTTGATAAAAATAATAATAATGAATAAAACTGAGTTGGAAATCGGAGATTGTGATTTTTTTCACACATAACCTCGAAATGGAAACGAGCTTGGAATTTGGAATTAGAAGCTTGGAAAAGGCACGCTATATATCGGACAAGTATATATCATGCAAGGGAGAGTGCGTTTTCGTTACTTTTGCAAGTAGCTATGTGTACAGTTTGTAAGAGTTTCTTGTTATGGAAAAGCAGCAACAAATTAAAGGGTGCGTTTTCATACGACCGAACATTGCAAATCCTGGCTTAGCGGCCAAGTCCACCGCCCCCATGATAGAGTAAAAGATATGGAACACTACATAATATATATGGGAATCAACCAGCCCGGCTATAAACGCATACTGCTAGCCAACATCTATGAGGGTTTTTCCTATATCGGGAGTCTTCCGCCCACTTCACATACACCTATGTTTTATATCCCCCGTATGGATGTATACAAGTTCCAACATACATCCGTACAAGTGATGTATTCAAGGTCCTTTAGAAAATCAACTTCTCCAAAGCCTCAGGTTCTGACGATTTCTCGCACCAGTTATTTAAAAGCTGCTCCTCATCCTTGGCTAAACCTCTTCGCAAACTATTCTACTTATCTTGTTCGACAGGAAAATTTCCAACTGCTTGGAAACTATCTAACGTTCAGCCTATTCCCAAGAAAGGAGATGGTAGCGAGCCCTCACAATTTATTGATCAATTGCAATCACTTTAATTCCCTTGAACGTTTTTGAATCTATAATTAACTACAAATTAATAAAGTATCTACAAACTAATCAACTTTTGCCAATATCGTTTCCGAACGCTCATCTTGAGTTTTCCTTACTTTTCTTATGGAATGTTAGAACCATAGTCTCCACAATTATGGCGAGTCCAAAAATAAAGTCTGGCATCCTGTTCTTTTACCCAAACTTAAAACACTTGGTCTCCCCTCCTTTTCTTACATTCAAAGTTTATTATCTGGTCGCCTAATACTATTGTATTAGATGGCGATAAGTCTGAACCTCACCCTATAAGTGCCAGTGTGTCGCAGGACTCTAGTTATCTCTTCGTCTTCCTAATTTTCATTAATGATCTGATTTCTGTTATTTTCAATCCCATCCATAGTTTTGTCGATAACAGTAGGTACCCTTGATTTCACTTACTCCTTTGACACTCTTGCTGACTCCAAAGGGAATGCCGCATATGTCCAACGAGATTGCTCGATTGGCAATATCGTCGTTTGGCGAAACGCGTCTCATCTCTTTTAAATAATATCATCACTTTTGATAGAGTATTAATTTCCGATACACCGTTACTAAACATTTTTGGCATTTATATTTCCAGTAAATTAAGCTGGATAGATCCCATCTTCTATGTTGCCAAAGAAGCATCGAAATGTCCTGAATTTCTGAAGAAAATGTAAGAAATATTTCAGCCCGTCAAATCTAGCAATCCTCAACAAGTCTTATATTAAACCTAGAATGGAATACAATTCCCACATCTGAGCTGTCGTGGTCGCACAGCCTTAACTTCATTAGATATTGTCTCAAATGAGAGCATTCAAGGTCATTGGCGATATGACAATAACTTTTCATATCGCCTTGCTTGAGCAACTCCACAATGGTGGCTGCCTTTCGCTCCTTTATCGCTACATGCATGGCCAATGTTCTGATGAAATATCTAGTCTGTTCTCTGAATGCAGTAGTCGCGCTGCAGACCGCACTCATCCTTTCACCCCCTTCAAAATACTTTCGGCCGTACAGTAAAATTCCGTGATACTTTTTCATCCCGTACTGTGCGAATGTGGAATAGTCTACCAGCTTCTATCTTTCCTCCGATTTACGAAATTTCAATAGTGGCATACATCAGCAATCAGCATCTCCGTTACTCTCCGCTTGTCATTTATTGAGTAATTAAACTTTATATAACAATCTTATTATATCTTGCCAACAATAAAAATTTACTCAGCAGTTTATTTTTTTCTTCATAGGTAAATGCTCCAAAGGAAGTTATGAATGAATGGCAGCAGCGACCACAAATCTTAGTATCCAGATACATTCGCAAAATTTTGGGACAAAGTGGTCAACTTAAGTCATTCTTTGGTCATCAAGGATCAATTAAATCACCAAGACGTTTCAAACTCGTACAACAAGAGTCTCAAGCTCACGAATAATTCACTTCAAAGCTTTAATTATATTATTATCAATTCTATTCACAAACAAACCAACAAAAATATCTCTCTATGTGTTGTGGTTGTCCCCATGTTTGAGGCAGCTATATTTAAAGTACTTTAAGTGAATTTTTAAATACATTCCTAAATATCTGTTAATTGAACATATATTGTTCATTACTAGGTTTAAAAAGTTAAACTTATAACGGACTAAAAAATTACATAAAATTATTTATTAAATGTTTATGCCTATTGGATAGCCTGTAACTGTAAAATTCTAAACTTTTTAATTTTCTTACATGTTATTATTTGCGACTTTGTTCCTTTTTTGTAGTTAATTTAAATGAAGTATTATTATAAAATAGAAAATGTGATTTTCACTAGTTTTGTGGTAAATTTTGAAAATATTTTCTTTTATAGAATATAACAAAAAATAAACGTTATCGAAATGACACGTACTAACGTCCGTCGTGATGTATAAAGATTACCTGTAGACAACGATTATTTGCTTAGACAAATTCGAGTCCATTCGGTTTGATTGTTACAAAATGTTATTGTTAGAAAGTTTCATAATATTAAATAAAGTATATATGTACATTAATATGTATTTATGTAGTTGAATGTAGGCTTTTTTCACTGGTAGGTGCAATCTGATTATTTTTGCTGGTGTACACTGCCAAATGCCAATGGTCTAAACTTTGTAGCTATTTTGAAATAAAAATTTAATAACGAAAAAATATGACCTTAGTTAACGCATAATTTATTAAGAGGTGTTTGTTGTCTCTAAAAACCTGTGGGACAAGGCTAGTTATTTAAGTAAAAATATATACCTATACATATTTTTTTTTTATCTTCATTGCAAAACTATTTCAAGTTTGAGACAAACTCTATTTCATACATCATACGAAAAAATTATTTTGTTCAAATAGTAAAAATATATTTATTTAGTGATTACTAAGTTAATCCATGTAAAACCACTGAGCATATATGTACACTATATGTACACATACATATAACACAGAGTTAGTAAGAGTTAGTAAGCTAAGTTGGCGATTAAAAATTTCAAATCTTCTTCTTTGATATGTGGCTCACATATTTTGTTTCCGTATGGCTATTTCTAGATCGATATTTCATATTTGCCATTATCACCCAATGTATTCGTGAAATTTTTGAAAAAATTATAAAAATATATGTTCAAGTCGTTTTTCGCACCTTTCATCAAATTTGATTATATCAAAACTATATCTTTGGGTGTAACAATTCCACGTATCCTAGACTTTAGTACAGTTATTCCTTTAAATAACTAAAATTACCAAATTTAAGAGAGACCGAAAGGCCTTTCCGAATGACTTGGAGTTTTCCAGGTTTAATCGAACGAATAAAGTTTACCGGTCTATTTTACAGCTATGCTATCATGATGTTGAATAGTTTGCCTTAAGTATAAATTCAGGATTCAATTCAATTTCAATCCAATTTATTCTACACTAATTCAAGGTTTACAATCTACATTACAATAAAAAAATTGATAATACATGAATTCATAAAAGAATGAAGTGTACAGAAATAGGAATAATATAATATACGAGTATAATATAAATATAAATATATATATTAAGGAACGAGCTAAAAAGTAACTAAGACTACAAAGAAGAAAAAAACGCAAGACAATTATATAACGAACAAACTAACTGCTAATTAATTACGCTGAATATTTAATAATAATTTACTATTAACCTTCTGAATGTGTCAACGTGCCAGCACGCTAGAAGCATAGACTGAATAAGAATTCGCTGGAGGATGCTGTTATTAACATGAGACACCACGATATTTCGATACCGAGGTGATTGCAGGAATTCAATAAAATCAAATAAGTATTCAAGAATTCTGATATATATTAAATAGCAAAATTAACATCCTGTGGATATACCGCCTTATTCCAAAGATAAACCTTAAGCAATCATTAAATGCAACGTTTATTCTGCATTTACACTGCCCATTCGCGGAAAACTTAGAGACCCATAAGTGAAAAAGGAGGAAGAAGAGTTTTTACAAACTTCAATCATGTGTACTATGGCAGAATACTTGCTGAAAGCCATATCATCCTTAGCACAGTATATTTATACAGTAGCCCAGCTTAGAACAAACTACTAAAAAGTGAATTTTTGAATTTTAATTACAAATAAAAACTTAAAATTTCTCCCATAAGAGGGAACTATTAAGTATGATACGGATGTAAATGAACGAACAGTATCTAGTTGCACAATGGTTGGGAGAAGTATTAGTTTTATGTAAGTACACATCTCAGCACCAGTCTGCAAATGTATTGTTCCATTACCAAACAGCTGTTTGATTGCAAAGTGGTGTTAGTTCCCATGGACAGTGTAACAGACAAAATGGCTGTAATAATGTTTGTGACAGTTTGATAGTTCTACCTGAGACAACTTACATCTGATGTGCAAAACCTCACAAAAACGCGGTCCAACTAAAACGAGCTAATGGCCCTCTAATAGAAAGCTCTACACATTCTCTCTTTCTCTTGCTGTATTATGCCACATAAATTCTTCGCAATGATAGCTTTCTTTGGTTGAATAAAAAGTTAAAGAGCTTTCAAAAAGTGTTCCGGGTTGATATGGAGTTCTGCACATCTAGTTGTAAGTTGCCTCAGGTTCTACCAAGCCGAATGAAATGGGAAGTGGAACAAATTGTTTTTCGCTTTTTTTTCTTGCAGAAATAGTTTTGATTGTCATTTTGTCCCTCTTCCTCTGGTACAAGTTTGTGCATGCTGTAAGTTGTTTTTTCCACTTTAGATTTACATAGGAACCTTTGTATTAGAAATTGACTAGTGTGTTAGTTAAAACTGTTGAAAGAGAAAGTATAGTCTCTTTATAGAAGCATCCTACTCGCTTGACAGTTTTGACAGGGCTGGGCTACTGTATGAATATACTGTGTCCTTGGTATGGAATATATATGCTGACATTTAGTATAATCACAACTTTTCATATTAGATTTTAGAACTAACTCAAGGTTTCGTACAGAATTCGCAAAGGATAATACGCTATCACCAAGCTAACCTCAAGGATACCATCATAATCAAAATAGAGGCAGAAGAACATGCCAAGCATTGGAACTACCCAGGATTTAGAACCAGACCATTTTGCACAGATCAAGGAGAGATATGCACTAGATCACAATTAATTTGCTCAATTAACCCAAAAGATCTCTTTAGGTAAATTTGCACATCATCTGCATAAAAATGCAGTGAAACATCATGAACATCACCCACCACATCATTAATGAACATACTGGAAAGTAGTGGGTCATGATTAGAATCCTGCGACACACACGATTCTAATGGTAAGCATCAAGAAGATTATTGCCAAGTTTCGCTCATTGGTATCTATTCATTAAATAACTTCTGAGAAGACGAGATGCAGATGATAAAAACACAAAAAGAGCATCCAATTTACGGAGCAATTTGGTGTGGTCAACGCTATCAAAAGTCTTGGTAAAGTCTACCAATACCAATATACAAATTTTATCATCATCCATAACCTTGCAAATTGCTGTAGTAACCTTCAGTAAGGCAGATTCACAACTGTGATGACGATGGAAGCTTGATTGGCAGCACGTAAATAGCTTATTGTATGATAGGTATTCTTGAATTTGCACTTGCATAATTTTCTCCAGAAACTTTGCTAAGTAGGGAAGTGTTATAATAATTGGCCTAAATTAGATTTCTGGTGTAGCCTTCTTCGCAGTGGGGGTAACACAATAGGCATTTTCCATGGAGTAGGAAATGTAGAAACTATTTATTATATCTAATATATTCTGACTAATTAAAAATAAGACACTTAAAAGTAGAAGACTAATGTTATATCCCTCTAACACAACCGCCGCACTGTTCCCCCTTTTTTGGGCCAGAAGCTTCTGTTAACATTGCCACTTCAATGATGGGGCCTCTCATCAAGCCGGATGCTCGTAAGAAGCATCAGCAGCGATATGCTAACTTGAGCTCTTGCAGATCTACGAAATTTTTACTTGATGGGTTAAACAGAAAGTTCACTGACTTTCTTAAGTATTTCGGAAGAAAATAATGGAGAACTGTAGTTGGTATCATCACTGGTCACAGCCCACCTCACGTTCATCTAACAAAGGTAGGAGTTGTTGACAACCCTGAGTGTCTGCCTTGCTTGGAAGGAGAGTTTAAGACAACCCAACTCTTTCTGTGCGCTTGCCCGGCCTTTGCCTGATGTAAACTGGATATTCTTAGGTCTGCCCTCCTATCTGCAGATAAACTGAAAAACTTACCTCAAAGGACAGGAAGATTTCCGTGAGAGGTTTCTATTAGCAGGTTAGCACAATTGGCCGTCTTAGCTTGCGTAATTGGGATCTTTAGTCCTCCTGCCTTGGAAAAAAACAATAGGATTTAATCTTTGACTTCCTTACCTAAACTACCTTAATATGTGTTGCTAGCTTTAATTATGTATTATAGCATTAATTAATTTTCAAAAATTTCATTCATATATATGACGGCTACATAAATTGCCCTAACGCTCGAGTTATAAATGTGCCCTTATATTGATAGATTATTACTTTGTAGGGAAATCAATCTGATTATATAAATGAGCTTTTCCAAAATCAAGATCTAGCTAAATTAGTTTCTCGCAGCCAAAAACCTCCTTATTAGTATTACCTCTAATCTCTATCTAACTACCCCTTTTCTAAAGTTGAGAATTAGCTAAAACTTGATTTACCCATAAAATTTACAAATATGTATACAAAAATTGATCCCTTAATAGTATTTGATTTATTTTAACTGTACAATCGTTTTCCCAAGATTCGGTATTCGAAACGAATTGGTTCTAACATGTTAGCCATAGTATCCAAATAAGAAGACAAATAATTTAAATGAAAAGTTTTTCTTCTCCTTGCTCTGTGCTTAGTGGTATAATTAAGGATGCTCAAAGGGAGGCACTAATGATGGTATAAATATACATGTAAATCATCATCGAAATGTCATTGGTGGACCCCTTCCAAATGCCAAACAGTTACTGTGATTAATTAATGTAGGATTTCTATATTAAAATATTACTTGATTTGGAGATTAAGCATGGAATAGCAACAATGAATATTTTAGAAGGAGGCAAAAATTCTACAATTTTAAGAATTTTTACAATAATTATTCCCGCGTAGCGTACATACATACATACATTTTTTCTCAATTATCATTTACAACCTTGCCAATTTTTTGGTAGAACTTCAAAGCTACTACATATTATAAAACTCTGTAAATTCTTTGATTTTGTTGAAGATCTTTGAATAAGAATGAATGTGGTCTTTTAAAGAATGCAACAAACCAAAAGTATAGGGAATTCTTGGCTTGCATATATATATATGTTACTGAAAATTTAAGATTTTGAGATGATTTGTATTTTATTTAAAGGATAAGGCTTTGTTTCACTTCAACTAAATTTTAATCATTTAATTTCTTTCAAATCCCTGCACATAATGCAATTAATATAAATTCTAACACATTCTAACACCCTATCTGTGAGACTAAAAACTCAATCATTTAAATGCTATGTTAATATTTTAGTTATATTAATTTTTGATTAAGCTTGTTATTTATAAATTTTTAGATTTCAGAAATTTAGCTCTCACGTGAATCACTGCACTGGTCGATGTTCCTGTTGCGGGCTGTAGTTTTCCTCTAGAATTTTTGAGGAATAATCTTGATGAGATGAATGCGGATCTCCTCGCTAACTCTTTTAAGTTTTTATACATTTAAACACAAAACTAAATCATTTACCGTGCTCATATCAATGAAGGTAATCTATAATTTGTAAAACACTTTCACACACAAATATACATACATACATACATACTTAATTCTAAATCAAATATTTTTGAAATCTTATACAAAACATTTTTACAGTGTGTTATTAAAATGTTATGATGAAAGTAACGGGATATTTCTCTTAGCCAATAGAAACTGAAATAATTAATCAAAATGTTACACTAAAATGGCATATCTAGACGAATTTCCGCGAAGAATCTTTAAAATCAATTCTGTGTTAAAGATTTGTCAAAGAAATTTGCAACTCATGTGAAGTTTGAAAATAATGTAAGTTTCTTATATGAAATTTTGTTAATCATGCAAATTGTATTTGTTGTCTTTGAATTATTTGTAAATAAAATTGTATTTATTGAACCAAGGATAAATGTTGTTTATATCTCGTCTATGGTCCAATTTTCACCTACTGTCTACTGTATTAAATAAGATTTTTATTTCTTGGAGCTTATCTCATAGCACAAATAAAATAATTAAATCAGATGGAGAATGCTCTAACAAATTTACCTCCAATTTTGAAATACATATGTATGTAGTCAACTACGTAGTCAACTAAAATGTATGGTAATACGTGCTTTAACTTGACAGTAAGCTGGATTGTTAAAACCTCAAATTTTGACTCAACTCAAGTAATGAGTTCGCTCAACATTTGAGAGCTTGTTTAACGCTGAAAATATAATCGGACCCACCGCTTGAGCGAACTCACTACTTGAACGTACTCAAATCTTGAACGAACTCAAATCTTGAGCGGAATAAAGTCTTGCGTATAATCAAGTCTTGCGTAGGTTCATCATTTAAGTTGAGAGGACTCATAACGTGTTTTAACTAATTATGTGGAATCTGATGTTTTAACCTGAAATCAAATAGCAAAGATCATTTAATAATTATTAATTATGTTAATTTAGCGTTAATTTTTAAACCAAAATTTTTCTAATTTCTTCTTCAATGTTATGCGCAAGGAAAATAAATGTTTTATTTCCATTTATAGAAATTGAATTTACATCTATCTATCGAATCAGCGTCTCATCTACGTAACTATACAGGCTAATTTGTAATTTGTAATCCAAACTGTTTTCCAGGACAGGGTAATTCATGACTGAAGATTTTTTAGGTACCCGACACAAACGTCTTTACTTTTATCTCTTTATCTCCGGTGATCCCTAAGGGCCTCCCCGTACGAGAAGTTTTTAGGGAAGGAATGAATTTCCTCCGCTTGTGCTAAAAGACGTGCCAGCACAATAATGTTGCTCCGCGTAATTCCTTATATGATTACCGAAATTAATTGTGTACGTGTTCAATTAAGTCACAGTTTTTGATATAAATAATAACTGTATCACAAATTCATAACACGTAATGATTATTAAATTATTATATTATCAGCTCAAATCGCAATTAACAGCTGACCGATCAGAAATTTCAGAAATCTCGCAATTTCAAAATGGCCGGAGCTAATTTGCTTGCAGTAATATTGATATATGCTGCCCGTACTCCCGATCGAAACTTCGTAACACGGAATTTTTCCTACTCCCGAATACTTCTCACCCGTAAAAACTGCTAAAGACTTCCGCCGGTGATCTATGGCTAACGTATACGAAGCAGTAGAAGACTTACTTAAGGGGAGGTTACCGTCGAGAGTCATGAAAAATGCATGAAGTTTGGAAACTTTTTTTTTTACATAAAATAAATAATTTTGGAAATGAGATTTTAACGTATTTTATTCTTCTATCAATGGAGAGTAAATTCCAATTTTATTTATAAAAAAACAATCCAAATTACGGCTACAGCTCTCATTAAACAAAATCGTACACGGCATGTTTTGTTTGCACGGGGCGCTCCACAGCTCCTCCAGTCCATCCGAAACAAGTAGGGTTGATAGTGATTAAACTAGATAAAATTTCGGGGGCCTTGCCGGTTTTCGTTTTCAAAAGAACCTCTGAATGACAAAATGCCAGCCGTTTAAAAGAAAAACATAACATTTTTTGGCCTTTTTTTTCAATACCTGCTGAAAATAGCAATAAGAAGACGGAACACCATTCTATTCTCTCTCACGATGCTGGCTAGATTCAACGTACTTTTACGTTCGTCAATATTTAATAATATAAAAATTGGATTTAATAAAAATTGAATAGTAAAGAATTGTTAAGTTGACGTGATTCATTTATTAATAATCAACAAGAATAGTAAGGAGCCAAGTTTAAACTTACTGGAAGACTGTTTTCCTGGTTGAATAATAGTTTAGTCTCTATAGCAAATATAGAATCAATATTTAGTCACTTTTCCATAAATATCAAGTATTTTACAGAATCGGACGAGCACGCACACATGGATTTCTGTTTCAGTATTTTTCGAGGATTTTGGACTAACTATATTTGAGCCTTTATTTACAATAACTTGTCCGTGCTCGTTCTCTCCTGGTTATTATATGTATCCAAAACGTAGTAGCTTTACTGAATTTGAAAGATGCAACTAACATAGAAAATCTTGAAGTTATTAAAGAATTTAAAAAAGTTTTATGGAAATCAATTCCCATAATAGAATGATATATTTCGTACTTAAATGTAGTATACTATTAACCACAGTATACAGGAGGATTTGATAAACTCTGAAACCACATTCAAATATGAAGTTATTATTATCAATATAATAAAAATGGAAAAAATAGAGATAGGATGGTATGCTGATGAAGATTTCTTACGAATTGGTATAATTATAATTTAATTTTTGATCCGGTTTTGGCAACATATGGTCTTTGACTATGACAATCGATATATTTAAATAGTCATCCGTTATGCTCTGCTGCAAATTTGCCTTTACTTTACTTTCGTGCATTTGGCCGCGTTGTTTTTGGTATTTAATTTTCCTATCGTTCATCTCGAGCAATGCAAAGCGTTCCTTGGAACATGGACATAATTTATACTTATAATACTTCCGTAACACAGTTAAGTGGTTTTTTTCATTGGAATCCACAAAATAATACATTAACAAGGTGTAGCAAATGTAAAAATATTCTTAAAAATGGCAATATCCTTTGCTTTATTCAAAATATATATTTTACATAATATTATGTAAATAGCATAAAATGGTACCCTCGAGCAAAAATAATATCACAAACTTATCAGAGGTATAAAGCTGGACGTGTGTAAATAAAATATTAAAAAGAATCGGCAAAAACATAAATAGAAATAAAATAAAGTCTAGAAAAACAAGGGATCAAAATTAAAAGAACACAAGAAAAAAAATACTTAGAAATTGGTCTCCTTAAATTCCGTAGGCTGTAACCCAGATCCAACGGTAAAAGCAACAACAGATGCATGATCCAATTTGCCGGGCAGTGACGAGAAGGCACTGCTATCCACTATACGTTTTCGAGCTGCCCGATGTTGTGCACGTGTCAATTCCACTTCCCTCTTAACTCCATCGGGCCCAGTAACCAATTTATAGAATAATTCACGTTGCTCTAGGGTTTTACGTCGGGCTGATGTTATCATTTTTGCAAAATCAACAAGTAAGTGACATAAATGGCGAGCAGAAGGGCACGGTCGTAGGGTACCGTTTATTCCATAGCTAAGTAGATCTTCTAATCGGAGGAGTGTAAGTGTATGCCGCTGAGGACCAGTTACCAATGGCAGACCTGTTGCTGATCGGGGAAATTTGATGGCAGGAGATTTTTGTAGAGATACTCTTGGTTCAATAACTGTGTGCGATCGCATATATTTTGGACGACTTGGTAGATTTGATGAGCTACTGCTTGAAGATTTCTGAAGTTGACTACCAGTTGATGTTGCTTTTTTTGTTCTTGGCGGACGTACCGGATGCTGTTGTATATGTGAAGTTGATCCTCCGCTCGAATTTTGTTTCGGGCGTACAGTGTTGACATCAACTGGTCTATTCTCTTTTCGTGAATGAATAACTGATGTGCTGTTATTTTGTCTTTTTTGTGCTAATTGAGAATCAGTAATTCGAGCTTGTCTAATATCTGGAGTCCAAGCTTCAGCAAATTTTCCAACAACTGGATCAAAATTATCACTAATACCATCGGATGTCAAAAAAATTATATCTCCAACATCAACTGATATCATTGACAGTGTAAGATTGCTTAGTTCTGGTTTGTTACCATCTACAGGACCAAGAGCTCCGAGGGCATCTCTCATATCTCTCATGGACATTATATCATGAGACCCTTAGTAAATTATTGATTAAACTTATTAATTTCTAGTTGGAAAAAAAAGAAACAAATGCCTCACCCTGCGTGAATTCGCGTACACCATGTTTTTTCGAGTACACATAGCCCAGAGAATCACCGACATTGCACGAACACACAGCATATTTACCCTGCTTCTGTCCATTTAGTGGCAACACTACAGCAACAGTTAAGGTACTAAGTGAACCTCCAACTTCTAAAATACATCCGTGAGCTTCCCACAAGCTTCGCAATAGGCTTACAAAAACGTCTCTTGTTGTGGAGGCCATACAATCCTGAGATATTCCAAATATTGCCGTATCTAAGTAATCTAAACAGCCCTGAATGGCTGATCTAGCTGCCAATCTTGCACCCTCCCCTGCAATATATTATGAATATGTTATTGATTTATTTTGAAAATTTGGCTTTAGACAAGAATAGATTATAAACATTAAACTAAAGAGTCAAGAGTCTACGTACCCCAATTGACACCATCTGCTAAAGCCATAGCTGCACAACTACCTCTAACCACTAGTCCATAGCAGTCAGCTATGGGACTACCCATAGGCTCATTTGTCAGCATATTATTTTCATATAAAGACACAGAAATTCCATACGCATGATCACTTTCCATTTTCCAATTATGAACACCAGCAATAGGATCACTGATATTATTTTGATTTGAAATTACTTCACCCTGCAACGATTCCATCACCAATTGATCACAGTTCATCTCGTTCGGGGACGAGTTCTCCTTTTCCTTAACATTACTAACTAATCCTAAAGGCTGCGAAACATTTGTAAGCGGTTGTGATTCCATGTAATCAGTCTTTGGATTGCTGCTACTGCTGTCTGTTAGGTTCGTCGTAAGCTTTGTGCTAATCATGCTAACAATTATGGTAGTAGCATTCTCAGTTCTACTACTATCAGTTGAGACTTTTTCACCAGCCTCCACTCGTGAGTTCTTTCTAGAACGTACATTTGTTTTGTTCGCATTTTGATCGGACTTATATTTTTGTGAATTGAATTTATTTTTTTGATTACTTATACTTCGACGGACTTCCAACTCTTGCTCTTGATTGGTATCGATGAAATCTATATCAGATCCAGCGCTTAAATGAAGCTTAGAGCGTTTTACACCAGTTAGACCTTCTTCTGGTCCTGTGCATGCAGCTGTAACTGTTTTTGGTCCTGTTGGATAATATGCTAAAGGTAAATCAGGTAAATCCTTTGGATTTTGACCAGAATATATATCAGGTCCTGGAGAGAATACGCTATCCATCCGTCTATAAAAACTGTATTTTATTTTACAATTAATTTTAAAATACGGAAGCTACTTACCCTTCCAAATATTTTGTGATAAAATTTCCATCGCCAGGTTTTCTAGTCGAATTAAGATCTGATCTTCCACCTTCTCTTGGTTCAGCAATAAAACTCAGCTGACGAAAATACGTTGTGACTTTTTGGCGCAAAGAAGGCATTTCCCAAATTTAACAATCATTCATTTTTTGAGACTGTAAGAAAAATGTAAAGTTCATTGAATTATTTTATGTTGACGACTGATTGATGATTTTTTTAATTTTAAAATTACGAGTTTCAAGCATATTTACTACCTTCTCGTTTAATTCAGCTGAACTGATATTGATGAAATCCTGACAATTTTCTTTTTCTAATATCAATAATACAATAATTTTTGTAACTGGTTATAAAAACACAATTATCAATTCATGCTGTTTTTCTGTACATACATATATACCACTGACTTATAACAATGGACTGAGCGTATTGTAATTTTCCTATAGGAAAGCATGGTACAAGTTTTATAGTTCTCTCTTTCGCCCTATGGCAGAGTTGGAGCTACCAACACAAAATTTTGTATTCTGGAACGTTTGCTTATACCATTTGATGTTTTTATGTTGGCTACAGATGCAATCACCGCAGAAGGAATAAGGTAAAGATAGTGTTTACCATACCCCGTCTCTCTTGCCCATAAGCAGGATTCAGTAAAGAATAACTTTTGAAAATTAAAGTCGGAATGAGTTTACTTCCTTATAAGCGATTAAAATATCACTTGGACACAAGAAAATATATTTTTTTAATTAAATTCGATTTACGGGTGTAAAATTTCATCTGATTGGTTGAGTTTTACATGTTTTTTATGTAATCGTTTTAAAGGGTGCTCTAACGGTGATATACAGAAACACAATATTTTTTGTGCCACATGAAATAGCAAATCGCTCAGTCCATTGTTATAAGTCAGTGATATATACATATACATATGTCATTATAAATCATCGTTTCTATTGAAGCTGGAATGATTTCAACAAGCTGAAAGCTAGCGATTTGTTTACCAAAATCACCAATGTCTAGTCAGATGATTCATACATATAGCTATATCGGAATGCCGACTTTCAACGGTAATAAACCTTTATAAAGGAAGTCAACGTTAGCTAGGTTTAAAAATTTAGGGGTATAGCAATAAAGTTCGTAAAGATCGCAGTGCTCAGAGCCAATGTGCTTTATTCTCAAATCCCAATCCAATAATAATAATATCTATTTCAAAACCAATTGTCACATTCACGAACATATATCGGTTGAATTAAATTCGACAAAAACATAATTCGAAAGCTTGCGTAACTAAAAATCTACTCTATTACAGAGAGCAATTGAAATGGACAATAATGAAATCATAGAAATCATAAGTGAAATTATGCCACCTCATGCGTCAATTGAATTGGTGAGACACATGGCACACACACCATACCTATTGTACAGCTCAGCTTGATAATTTCATTGACCCGGAAATTTAGCAATTGTGAAGTTGTTTTGCGAGTCATAAGTATGTATTCAAATCGAATTACATTATTGGTGTTTTCCTAACAAATTTTATAAGACTCAGTGAAACTTGCAACGAAAACATTTAGAATATTTCTTTCTTTTAAAAACAATACGATTGATGGTGATAAGTTTTCTCCCAGAAGAACATGAAATGCAAATACTGCAAAAAAACTCCAGTTGTATTTATATATTTAGAATTTTCTATTACTTGCAGCGTATATAGCCCGAAGTAGTTTTTTTCACTTTCTTTCAATAGAAATGCTCTGCTCTGTTTTTGTAGCTCTCCAGAATCCTGTTGCATGGGACTAAATTGTATAACATTCAAGTCAATTTTACATTAGACACAAATAACTATGATTTATATAATATATATATATATATATAATAATAACGAATAACAAAATTTTTTCACTCTTGCTGTTGTACCGGAGAATCCCAAAGAGTAGCCATCATGAACAAATATTAGATATAAATGTAAATTATTGCAATCATAATATCTCTTTGGATATTGAAAAAATTATAGAAAACGGACACTGCTCACGCAAAATAGAACCACGGATCCAATTAACAGGGTTAAAATGAATTTTGATTCGTCTATAAGGACAATATGCAACAGGTATTTATATGTAGATCCAATAATATGCATCTGGTTATTACTAATGAAAATAAATTGAAGATATTATTAGGTACCATAAAAGACAGAATTCCAAATATAGCAAAAAATAGAAATAGATTCAAGGAATACAAGAGAAGTATTAGATTGAATCAGTTCAAAGAATCAAACTGTGGGGAACATGTGTTTGAGAAGTACCATCCAAATATGCTACTGAATGCTTTAAAATTATTAAAACACACATCATATATATTTGTTCAAATACTTATAAAACCGAAGACTTGTTATTAATGTTGACAAAGGAAAAATATTGGCTTATATATATGCATCTATTTAAGATTTTCGGCATGGCGTCTTTGGAAGCAAGGGAAACATTGCTTTCCTTCGGTTTTCCGATATAATTTAATTAAAACAAACCAAAAATTACGCCAAAAAATTTTTCAAAATACATATTTTCATTAAAAAATATTTTCCTAAAGGCTTTTTATTCATCCTTCGCTGAAAACTATTAAAGAAAAGCAATAATAAAATCACCTATATCTAAGAAAACGAACAAAAACAAATCGATCGAACATCATGCAACGTAAAGTATAGCATTCGAGCACAACCGACACCAATGCCTGGAGGAGGTAGATTTATTTTTGCTTCCATCAACAATCGAACAACATCCAACAAAAAGTATTGCATTCGAAGGAATCTACTTATGACGTCACACATCTCTGTTGCTCGTTCGGCACTTATAGTGTACACTCCATAATAAATGGTTATAACTTCTATGCCTAAGGGATACAATCAAAAAAATGCTTCTATGGGACCTACAAATACTGCTATACCGGTAGCATGTATGTATTAGGTTGATTTTATTCATAATTTTTCTTATGATATCTAGATTAACGCTGTATTTGTTTCAACTGGAGGTGGTTTTAATTGTGCTTCCATCAATTTCATGTCTGTAGGTCGATTTGTGGGCAGGTAAATATATTCAAGGAGGAAATTGTAAATTCTTGAGGGGAATTTCAAGTTGGATAGGGGAACATTGCTTTAGAGCTGAGACGCCTTACAATATGATATTGATGACAAAAAGGTACAGTGGAGGGCAAATAAGCAAATGAGCAATTATTGATATTTTAATTTAGCTTATTTAGAGTTTATTTGTCGTCGTCATGCCATAATCGCGAATCTGCTTTTTTGGCTATTTTGATCTGCCGGACTCATTTGTAACTCAGGAAAATCAAATCTATATTCTTTTATTCTGTAAAAATTTTATCTATATTACCTCACCAAGATATTATAAGATTTCCCCATTTTCGTTTTCAAGAATGAGCTCAAATACTGTAAAGAGGTTTACTCCTAAAATTGCTAAATCTCAAAATATTAATTTCTCAGTTTCATAAAGGCGACGAATAATACACTCTACTTCATAATACACTCTGTTATAAACGAATTTCAAATTTTCCATTATCGTATTTTGCAAATTCCTTGAAATTTCATTTACAGAGCTCAAATGCCGTTATCACCTGACAACTTATCCAGTGCATTAGAACAGTCTTGAATATAATCCATATTCTGAAAACCACTTATCATTACCTTCGTTTTCGAGCAAATTGAAAATTTCAAATTTGTTTACAGCTTTGATTGAACCAGAATGCGTAATATACAAACAAATTGCGACCTGACTATGATCATTTCTTCAATTCCTTTTATTTTAATAATTTAAAAGCAGGGTGCCAAAGCAGTGCAATTCATTCTTACTCTCATGTCTTCGACCAGAGTTGATCTATTGTGTCCTCCCCTAAAGTGGTTAAGCTAAATCTATCTTTTTTACGAGTTCGATTATTGCTTTTGGAGTTAGCTTGCAATACTTATTTGGAGAGATGTTACTCCAGTGACTTTCAACCTTAAAGTTGCAAGCGCGAGACACTTACATATGATATGCTTCGAGGTTTCATCTTCTTCTTCTTCGCACAGTCCACGTAGTTCACTGTTGCACTTGCCTTTTTTCTTCAAAAATCTCCTGTGGTGTTTAAGAATCAGCTATCGAGAGAGGTATACATAATTTATTAGAGCCGTGCAATAACTGCAACTTTTGAGCGCATGATTATTTATCGCTATTGTAAAATTATAATCTGATTGCTTCCCCTCACATCAAGTCCACGCCATGCCACTACTGACTAGACAAATGTGTGGACCATTGAAATCTACGTCCTTGTTCATTATAACTATTTGACCGATAAATGCACTCTGCCTTCAGGGGCCGGATCCTGTAACTCGGAGAGCTTGGGAGTTTGGGAGATGAGAATTTTCATTTTTCCCGATTAAAACTCCCTAACTCTCCTTTCGCGATTCTCTAAAATACTTGGGGAGTTAGGGAAAACGTGAGAAGTATCGCAATATTGAAGGACGGCTAACTCTGTGTGGGAGGGTCGCAGAGCATTGCGTTTTTTTCCTTCGGATTTAGAGTCTAGAGTACAAAGATATAGATGAAAAATATTTGGGGTAGGGGCCTTTGGGGATGGGAGGTCGTACCACCCCTCATTGGGGGTTGTCCAAAATACGTCATGTTTGGTATCAAATTAACGAGGGAGAAGCGGGTAATCCAGTGGTATAGTTATTTTTTTGATCATTTTAACTTCATAACTGACTTTTTACCGCCGAAAGACGGATTTTTTCACTTGGGTCATATACACCCCAGTTCCTATATTTTGCATATATTTCTTCCGTTCTTTGTTTCACATTCATTAGTAATCTGTGTGAACATTTTTCTTCTGCAAAGTGAATTTCCACGACTTATCAGTTCTTCATAATGATGAGTTGAAAATATATCGATTTTTGTACCAAAAAAACGACCATTTTTTCATCTTAAGAAGGACTGATTCATTTCTTTTGCAGTTATCTCCAAAACTATTTACCGGACTCGAAAACTAATTACATATCTAATTAGGGGACAAAATGTAGGTGCGATTTCATCCTACACACAAGCTTTAACGTACATATTTAAAAATTTTATAGCATCTCTTCTGTACTGGAAGACGACCAAATTGACCATTGCAAGGATTTCCATAATTTGTTTTTTGAAACATAGCCAGGATATGCAGTGAATCCATAATTCAATTTTAAAATCCTAGGTACATTGGTACCTTCCCAAAGGACAATAAAAGCGGACAATACTGTCAGATGAGAAATATTTTTCTTACTTCTCCACAACTTTTGCAGAGTGGAATAGAGTTTGGCAAATTTCAATACAAATTCCACGAGTTACAGAACTCCAAGTGGAGAGTTAAGTGGCAAAAGAACTCTCATCTCCACAATTCCACAACTCTCCGAGTTAGTGAATCCGGCCCCAGGTTCAAATCTCTTATATAACTCACACTTTAAAATAGCTGGTAGTGTAATGGTATCTACGTGACAATTTCTTTTTTTGCTTTGAGGAACATCAAAAGTGTTAGTTATTATGACTAAAAGAGCTACATCTATGCGAACACGTTGAGTATATTTCGATAATTAAAATAATATCGAATTTTCAAAGGGAGTTATATATCTCAAGACTTGTGAACGAGAATTTTATGGCTAATTCTATCAAACGCCTTAAGTGAGTGCAAATACAGTCAACAGTTTCAATAACAAATATACAGTAATTTAAAAATTCTAGCACATTTGTTTTAGTCGATTTATCTTTCATCAAGCCATGCTGAAAAGTGCAACACAAATTTGCAATTGGATCTTTAAGTCGGAATATCACATTTATTGGCATTTTTGTGAAGAGGAGTAATTACAGATATTTTTCAGGAATGCGGGGAGAGAATCACTATCCATAGAATAATTAAATAAATAACAAATAATAGAAACAAGAGCGGGTCCACAGCTTTTCACAAACGAGGCAAGAATGCTATTTTGAAATCTGATTCAAGACTAACGTCATCAAATATGAAGCTATGGGATTGGAGAGATGTGAGCCGGACCTTTCACAAGTAGATAAAATTAAAATAATAAAATTATCGTAGATATAATCGAAAAATGTAGCTTTACAAAACGCCGATTGTCAGAGGATTGCTCGTTTCCACTCAGTTTCATAAATTACGTGTTAATCGCTTGATTTTCCTTAAAGTTCACGAATCTGAAGGACTGCTGAGGGCTATTGTCCAAAATTAATTTCATCTTGAGGATGCATCTATGATAATAGGCTTTCAAAGCTGAAAAAAACGAATTATGTAAATTACTTTAAATGGTTCAAGGGCCTAGAACAAATTAATTGTCCTCATCAATATTCCGTTTGTTGAAGGCGTCACTTTATTTATAGACTAAAAGCCTAGATGACGACATAAAAGAATCAAAAACAAAAATATGAAGTGAAGCTTTTAATCATTTTTATTACTCGTACCGCTTCGAAGTAGGTTTATTGAACATTTCCTACGCGACACATCAATTTAATAAAAAAATGAACGCTCGTTAACTTTGATGGACCCCACAACCAAAGCTAACGAAATGTACATATAACGTAAACCAAGTGTTCAGTAATTTCTCTATAATAACGGATAGCGCAAATTTTGTAGCTAGCAACCACCAACTAAGTGATCTTCCATTTCATATGGTACACTTTATTCGTCAGATTTAATCAAATGTTGTTGACAGGCCTAAATATAAGACACAATATTAATCTTTTTTTTAATTTTCTTTGTGAGAAATTCTTTGAAATCTGCCTACCTTTTGTAAGCCATGCACGAAATTGGATTCGTAAGAGAGTGCGCGTTATTACCTCGCGCACCCTCTTACCATTCCATTTTCGTGCGACGCGTGCAAAAGCTATACCGGCTAAACCAACCCAAACAATTGAAAGTTGCCTTTTTTGATTCTGTCAGTGTTAAAATGATATTCCTGTAAGATATTGAACAATCAGTTCAATCACCTAAATTTCACAAAAAAAAAGTTACTTTTGCGAGAGAAGATAGAGAAAAACTTTGGAGCTAACAAATACCAGATACTTTACATATAAATAATGGTGGTTTTTGATTTATGATCGGTTCCTGTAAAAGCATTCATGACTGCTTCATTTCTCAGTTCTATAGCAGAAGAAATACACAAAACAAATACAATGCTTTTCCAATACAATTAAAAAGCAGGAGTAAATGAAAAATAAGAAGAGCTTGGCCGATATTTTTTACAGCTTTTAAATCAACGCAGCTCGTTAAGTCAACACATTCTCAACAATATTGAATTTAATTCGTTATTAAGAGTCTGTTCAAAACAACACACTATAGTCACTATAGGCGCTTTTTGCGTTCAGAGCTGCCAAAAAGTAACTTTTTTCCTCTCGGTTTTGACAGAAAAATGGTTTCAGAACGGACGCTATAGTCACTATTGAAATCACTTTTCTTGATAGCACTCGAGACTGCTATCAAAATAGTCACTTTCGTGTTTGAAAGTGTGAATTGTCAAAGGCATGTAAAATTATAAGTAAATAAGTGAATAAAACTAAAATGGATGTAAAGAAGAATATGATTTTATTTCTGTTTATAGTTTTAATGTATTGAAGTCCCAATTTACCAAATTACGGACAAAAAAAATTGAGTGACCGTATATATATGTCATAGACATTTGACGTAACTCAGCATTTCACGAAAAGTCTAGACACTTCATGGAGAGTAGGCAAATAGTGTAACGGTTTTGACTTAGCTACTTTTTACATTATGTGTCTGAAATTTTTAGTCACTTCATCAAATGCTAAAAGCCTTTACGCCGATACTGTAATAACACGCGCCCGCGTGTATGTGTGTATATATGTGTGTATGTGGGTTGTGTATATGTGGGTTGGGTATATGCGGGTGTGTGGGTGTGTTGTCCTAGTATTTGGTTATATCGGCTGATATTACAGTATCGGCGTAAAGGCTTTTAGCATTTCATGAATTGACTAAAAATTTCAGACAGATAATGTAAAAAGTGGCCAAGTCAAAACCGTTACACTATTTGCCTACTCTACATGAAGTGTCTAGACTTTTCGTGAAATGCTGAGTTACGTCAAATGCCTACGACATATATACATGTACACATACATATGAATATTTTCTTTCAAAACGCTTTTTCGCGTTCAGAGCAACCAAGTTGCTTTTTACACTATCGTCAAATTCACATAGTCACTTCAAAACATTTTCGAAATCACTATAGCGTGTTGTTCTGAACAGAAAATCTTCGAAGCTGATATTCAGGAACCAATCACTATTTATTTAAATTTTTCCACCACACTCTCTCTGGATTCACTCCACTCGGTCATTGTTTTTGTTTTGCTTTGTTTTTACTTTGAGACAAGAATATCCAAAAATTTAGCTCATGATATCATGGGAAGGATGGGCATGGCATTAATAGAGCAAAATTCGTTTCGAGCCTCTCCAAAATCAAATTCAGTGCTAACTTTCAAACATGCCAGCATGATGATGATGCCACGAGATGAGCTCACTAGGTACAGCATTTACTCCAAATAAAGTATTCTGCTTGAATAATATTAATTTTGAAGGAACGAAACAATTTACAAACAAAAAAATTTTTACGATCCTTGAAAAAATTCAATTTTACATTGATTCAGCTACTAGAACAGAGTGAAAACTAAAAAAATGAAAAATAACATTTCTTTCAGGGTCCGATACGCAACAATGACATTCTCCCAAATTAATAGAATAAGAGCTACCGTAAAAACTTTATCTAGAATCGGGAGATAAGATCTTTAATTTTTATAAAATGCCACACATCTCGTAATATTATAAGTCAAAACGTATTCAAAGTCAAAACGTACACAAATTGTCGTGGTGACCGACACACAGCCAGACAGACAGACATACATGATCTTAGTATTCCATGTGAATTTGAATAGGACAAAAGAAAAGAAATTTATTTTTTGTCATTGCACCATTAAATTTTGTTAATTTCATAAATAAACAAGTGCATAACGGTTGCTTACATATTCATTTTGTGTAATAAATCCTTTTATTCGATCTACATATACGTCTTTTCAACTTACTAGGTCCCATTTTTGGAAGATCAATTAAAGACATAACTTGGAGTGAGTGTGTATACATACCTATTATATTTAAGTTCAAATTATGTAAACTTATGGATATCTGCTAGATTTCCAGTTAATGCTCAATTAAGATAGGCAAAAATGGTATACTAACATTGTCATTGATGTCCAAGACCTTCAATAATTTTGTTGTTGATACACAAAATTAGAAAATTTTATCGATTTCCGAGCGTTATTGAATGTGGCCATACGCAATTATCTACAAAAAGAAATTTCATTTCATTAGATTAAAAAAAAATCAATGACACATATCTTCTTTGAGCCGATTATTTTTTATCTTCAAAATAGAAACACGATAAGGGGCGCTTGAGGTATTCAATATTCACTAAAATTTTATTTGATCTAAAAATATCCGTCGCGAAATCGAGGAAATTGGGTATGTAATTAAATAAAGAGGAGAACCTTAGAATGTAAATATCATAAACATTAAAAAAAACAGCTATAAACATCTGTGGGAGTCGCCTCGCCAGACTTGAATGAAAAGCGAGAAAAGGTGAAGTCGAAAGTTGACCAAACCAAATCAAACTGGTAACAGAGATGAAACAAGATTTTCACTGATAATATTTTGTTCTCATTTTCTTCTTCAACTTAACTTAAGAAAAATTACAAAAAATTAAAAAAAAAGCAAAATTCTAATCTACTTTCAGAGGACGGCATCACAACCTGATTATTTCTGTACATATCACTAATGATGGATTATAATTATCTTGGACTGTGTCCTCGATGTAATCTACATATCAGCCTACCAGAACCAGAATCATCCAGCAAAACAGCCCAACCAAAGAGTTAAACGCAGTTGTGCAACTTGTCATCTAGTCTGTCTTGTCTTGTCTTGTCTTGATTACTATGCTCTTACATTGCGGCCTTAGGTCTCAGATAATTCTATAAATGAATTAGATCTCATGCCTAGCTTAGAGTATTTTATTAAGAGGTTAAAGAACTTACGATTAATGGTGTCAATCACTAGTTAATGGGCGTCAAAATTACACGATTAAATAAATCTGGAATATATATGCACTTTCTTTTTGCCGATATAGTATTGATTAGTCGCAAAAGAGCATGTAGCCCTAATTCCTAAAACCTTTGAACCTTTCGGTTGTCCTGACAGCACCACACTGCTGCTGGGATGATTCTTTGTTCTTTCTAATGTCTCGACATTAATAAAAATCGATTTTTCCTTTCCTTTTTTTTTTATATATATATTTTTTTTGGTCGAGGTTTAAGTCATTTTATTGTGTCTGACTAGAATATAAATTCAGCGAAGTTTTCACTTTCCACAAAAACGCAGAGGATGCAACTACAACGGCGACAACAACAAAAACAACAAAAACAGATACGTTTATGGCTCTACGCAGTCAACATGAACACGGGTCGGGTGACCAAGAAGTTTCTGCAATGGTATGTCGTTTTGTGGGGAGCACGAATGAAAGATGTATGAAGACTGATATTCGTCAGGCGTACACGGCAATTTCAGATTGTCTTGAGAAAGATGTTTTTAAGAAAAGCTCTACAGAATTGTAGTTCAGGAAGTTTTCTTCAGTGTTGACGAGTAATATGATTTTTTCACATCACTTTTAAGCTTACATACATTCATTGAACATTTTTCATTGGGCTTGGCTCAGCGTATAGTAATTAAGCTGATTGTGTTTAGGTCGAACCGAGATTTTACTCGAATTGAAAACTTATGTATATAGATGTGATGTTAAATTTTTTTTAACATAGTAATTTAACTATTAAGATTTACAGATTGATGTTAACTGTAATCCGTGTTCATCTACTCAACATATCACAGAACTAAATTCTTGTAAACAGGATTTCTAATGACCGTCATCCTGTCTCTCATGTTTAAGCTTCTACGTTTTATTTTTACAGTACAGTGCTTAAATAATTATATATACATATGTACATAAGTATATCTTTGTGAAATTATTTCAATTTAAATGGTTTCGTTCAGCGGATTCTTACTAAAATAATCATTAAGTTAAATTATCCGCTCGCAAGAGCATATTAAGAGTCATAGTAGGGCTGACCGACTTACCGGTTTGAAAACTTTTTGTGGATACCCTTGATTTCTGCTTAGTTTACCGTATTTTTCATTATCATATTCAAATTCTGTTAACACATAAGATCCTCAAAGTCAGCATTCATCCACAAGAAAAACATCTGGGATTTAAACAAAAACGCATCGAATTAATAATATTTTCCTTTAAAGTAGAACCTGAGACAACTTGTAAGTTGTCTCAGCTCAAGCTTGCTCCCTATCTTTCCAACAGTAATCAAATTTATATACCATTCTTAGCTAAATTATCCAAAAATTTTATCCTAACCGAATGACTACGATTCCACAAACAAAATCTCAGCTGCTGCAGATGACGGGCTTTGGTCGCACATACACACATGCAACTATTACTCAACTAAGAGTTATTGAGAGTAAAATGGTAAGGTTCCTCTTTAATCAAAACTATTTTAATATTTCGTTAAGTAAGGTATATAGTAAGTGTAGCCTTTGGGAAGGTAAATGTGATGGCACTCTTGCAACAGCATTGTGGCGGCACTCACAGCAGGAAATACCTGCTGAAAATAGCAATAAGAAGACGGAACACTATTCTATTCTCTCTCACGATGCTGGCTAGATTCAGCGTACTTTTACGCTCGTCAATATTTAATAATATAGAAATTGGATTTAATAAAAATTGAATAGTAAAGAATTGTTAAGTTGACGTGTTTCATTTATTAATAATCAACAAGAATACTAAGAAGCCAAGTTTAAACTTACTGGAAGACTATTTTCCTGTATGAATAAGAGTTTAATCTCTGATCGTGTATCTTTATTATTGCTCAGAGTGCTCTAACTGATCGTAGATAACCCTCGGAGCATTTGGAGCAATCCGTCAGTAATACCAATAGAGCGCCAAAAAATCCTATTGAAAATGTGAATACTTTTTTAAATACGATCTTTCCTTCCGGTCCTTCACCCCTTACTTATTTTTACAACTTTATTATTATTATTTATTTATTTTTATAAAGAATTTTTTATTATCAATAGATATTTCACAAATCATAAGTGTTGCCAATATAAAAAAAAACTACCAGAACACTCAGAGCACTCTGGATTTGTATCTTTTTTCCAGAGTGCTCTGACCGTTTTAAAACAATCTGTTCGATCTACGGAGCGGAAAAAAGATACGCGCCCAGGGTATACTAAGTTTGTCATTCCGCTTGTATCGCTGGTAGAGTAAAATGGGTTGGACATCCATGCATAAAATTAAAAGTTATTTTGATTTTTACATGTCAGCCCGTCCTCACGATAACTCGAGAACGGGTCCACTTACAAAGCTGATATTTTGTACATGGCCTTTTAAAAAAAAATTTAATTTAAGCTCGAAAATATGACAATTCGTGGGGCTGCCATACAAAAATTTCGTATTTCACTATATATTTGGACACTGCTTGAGAACGCGCCAACGTAGTGGCTGAAATTTTGTACACGGTATTTTTATAGAAACAGTAAATATCAATAATAGGCTACATCGGGCAACCCCTTCTTGGTGTTTCCATATAAATATTTAGGCTTTTTACGTATACTGTGAAAACGATCAGTTTTTATAGTAGGTACTGAAAAGCTCTTCAGAATACAAAATCCTATGAAATTTGTTATAACCATTTTTACTGTCCGACGAGACGAATCGTTTTAGAAATATATGCGAAAAACCAATAGAAAAATCCCACATGCACAGATGGGTGACCATACGAAATTACATGCGGGTATTCGTCTAGACATAAGAATTGGCATAGACCAATTCTAACTTTTTACATGTTTAGAATAACCTTTTCGCTGCGAATTACTTCAAGATGCGCTATTGATGGCCAACAGCAAACCCAAAAATTTCGATTATTTCGGATCTCTGGGCCAGCACAAATCATTTTTTATACCCTAGATGAAATCTATAGGGTATACTAAGTTTGTCATTCTGTTTGTAACACCTCGAAATAATGATGGTAGAATAAAATGGATTGGACCCCCACGCATAATATTAAAAGTTATTTTGATTTTTGCATGTCCGTCCGTCCGTCTGTGCGCATAACTCGAGAACGCGTATACTTAGAGAGCTGAAATGTTTTACACGAACTTAAAAAAAAAAGTAAAATTAAGTTCGAAAATGAGACAAATCGGGCAACTCCTTCGAGGGGTTGCCATAGAAAAATTTCGTTTTCCACTATATATTTGGACACTGCCTGAGAACGCGTCGACGTAAAGAGCTGAAATTTGTTACATGGTGTTTTCATTGTACTAGCAAATAAAATTTCAAAAATAGACTAAATCGGGCAAATACTTCTTGTGTTGCAAAAAAAAATTTAGGTTTTTTACGTATACTGTGAAAACGATCAGTATTGTACTAAAAAAACTTCTTCTGAACACGAAATCCTATATAAAATTGGTTATAATCATTTTTTCTGCCCGACAAACCGTTCTAGAAATAAATGCGAAAAACCACTTCAAAAATCAAACTTGCACAATTTCTTACGAAATTTCTTAAGGGCATTCATCTAGGGTATCATAAGAATTGTGTTTTTTTTTTTTAATATGTACATACAAACATATAGTGAAATAAAATTCATTTTACGATGTCATTTTTTAATATGCTGTTCGCTCCCAATAATGTTTCAACGTAGATACGCCGCTGGTGTTATTATATGCATCCAAAACGTTGTAAGTTTGCTGAATTTTAAAGACGAGACTAACTTAGAAAATGCATTATTTTTCTTGTCTTAAGCTTAATACTATCCCTGTTATTAAATTTAAAGACTTAAGAATTTATAAAAGTTTTATGACAATCAATTCCCTTAATAGAGTGCTACATTTCGCAGTTAAATTTAGTATACTATTAACCACAGTATACAGAGGGATTTGTAATTGGTGGTCATAAATGAAACAGGTAATAGGTTGAAACAAAATAGGTTAGAAACAAAACAAAAATTAGGGGGGGGGCAATCTTTACAGTTTTACAGGTACAGGGCGATTCATAACTGAAGGTTTTTCAGGTACTTGACATAAGGTTTTTATTCGTATATCTTGTGATCTGTATAGTTTCGATTTGAAACAAGTTTCCTGCTAAAATTGGCTTTTAAGGTTATACAATAACTATGATTTGATTTTGAATTTGCTGTAATAGGTAACAAAATAGCCTTTTCTCATGTGCATATCCAGTTCCGATACCTTTCACGTTTACGGAACAGTATGTAGAGGTAAGTATGAAAAATTGCAACATTTATCAAAATTCAAATTACCTGCGTTATAACCATATCAATTATAATGCACTTTTGAATATCTCCTACTATCTCCTTTATAACGGCGTACGATTTATTGCGCCTACTCGTAAAAATTCTAAGAAAGCTTCTGAGGGATTTTTGTATGAAATCGGTATGCAAATTAAAGATACAGATAAGTGTACAACAACTTTATTACACTACTATTTTTAACATAATACGAATTTAAAAGAGGTTTATTTAGTCCTCCATTTTTGCTGATGCACGCGGCAGCCATCCGTCTTAATTTGCTTTTGAAATTTGTCGATCTTATGGCCTCCTTAAGTTTGTTTGCAGCATATATGATCCGCGACAATAATTCGTCCTGCATTCACTGTTCTTGAGTAAACTATAAATGAAGAATACCATATACACCAGATAACAGAACTTATCAAATCTTATTTCGACATTCCATCTCTAGAGTATTGAAGGTTTCATCCGGCGTACCTCAAGGGAGTCCCTTGCGCCCGCTCTTTTTTATTCTATCTATTGACGACATTGTCTCTGTTGTGAGGCACTGCAAAATCTTGATTTATGCTGACGACATTAAACTTTTCGCTCGGATTAAATCTTTTAGCAATTGTAAACAGGTACGAGGTGAGCTTCACAAATTTTACGTTTGGTGCAAAAACAATAATTTGGCTCTCAATATAGACATACGTGAGGTTATGACTTTCCATAGAAATCAGAAACCAATCACCTATGATTATGTGTTCTCGGATTCCTCGATTCGCCGTGTGGGTGCGGTTTCTGACTTGGATGTCAAATGTGACCACAGATTGAATTTTATCTCCCACATAAACTACATGGTATCAAAGAGTAGTTATATTCTGGGTTTTATAAAACGTTTGTTCCGAGAGTTTTCGAATCCTACCATAATATTGCGTTTGTACACTTGCTTTGTGAGATCACTGCTTAAATAGCTAGCCAGGTCTGGTCTCCATTTTACGGTTCACACATTGGCCATATGGAGTCTGTTCAGCAGAACTTCCTTCGATTTGCTCTCAATCACGTACCATGGTATATTTCATTAATTCTTCTAGCCTATGAGGATCACTTGAAGCTTTTAAATATGCACTCGCTTGAGAAACGTCGCATGATTTCCGATGTAACTTTTGTGCATCAACTCTAAAACGCGAATGCTGATTCTCCGCAGCTACTTTGCAAAATCTCTTTCCCTAATATTGGGCACTATTTGAGAAGGTTACCTCTATTGCATGTTAACACCGCAAGTGCAACATGTACAAACCCATCAATCGCATGAGCATTGCTGGTAATATTAAGGCTGAGCATTTTGTCGCTAACGTTTCTAAGAATGTTTGGTTTATGTATAGTTTAACATACTAATACTAACACTGACTAAGTGATGAAACGCATGTATTGTTGACCATTTATTTATGAAACCTTATCACTACAGCGAGCTTGTGTTAAGCTGGTTCTGATAGTCAATAAAATATAGAGTGAAGTGCAGAGAGGTAGAAAAATCAAACTTCTCAAAGCTTATCAATAAGGGCGTTCACTACCACCTAAATAGTGACTTTTTGTCGACTACGAGTAACTACCAAAAAACTAGTTTGCTTTCAGTCTGCCAAATTTTGACAGGTTACGACTACACTTGACAACGACTATCGTTAACTCCGCACTTTGCACGTACCAAATAGTCGACTACATTAGAAGATAGTCGAGCGTAATCGATTTGACACAACTACACTACGACAACAACTATGCAACGCAAATATGTTTTTGCAATTCATCTCAGTGCAGCTCAAAAACGTGTTCCTCCCCCAGTCTTCATGACACATACTGTCAGCTCCTTTAACCTGCCGCCTCGCGTCGCCAGTAATTCTAACCAAGCCTAAGTAGACTGCCTCAATCCCCCAGCTGATGGTTTCTCGCTCCGCAGCTTCAGTGAGGCGGAAGTACTAGAGGCTTTCTGCCGTATCAAATCAAATACCGTTGGATACGATGAGATTCCAATTAAATTTTTCAGAATCAGTCTTCCTTTCATTCTGCCCTTAGTTACACATCTCTTCAACCGACTAGTCACCCGCTCTCTCTCTTACCCAAATGCTGGAAAATTGACATTACTCCCATCCCCAAAATTGCATCACCCACATGTCCTAGCGATTGGCGTCCAATCTCGACGTCTGGCGTCCGCGACGAAAACCTGTGTGAACACATTGAGGATAATGACTTGCTCTCGATGTTTCAATCCGGTTTCAGCCATAAGCACTCCACGACTTCTGCCCTTGGTAAAGTAGTTACAGACATCCGCAAACTGTGCGACGAAGGCAAGCAAGTAGTGCACGTGCTATTGGACCTCAGTAGGACGTTCAACTCCGTTCCACATAACCTACTTATTACCAAGCTAGGTACCTCATTTGGTTTTGGTTCCACCGCCAGCAGGCTCATTTCCAACTATCTAGCTGGCAGGAAATTGATCGTCAACAGCGATGACCGATTCTCCTCTCCCAGGATTATTACTTCTGGTGTCCCACAAGGCACGGTTCTTGCTCCACTACTGTGCACTCTCTAAATCAATGGTATCAGAGAAGCATTAGGCAGTTATAAATATCACCTGTATGCGGATGATGTACAAATATACAGTCTTGTTCCTCTGAGAACTCGCACCCGATTCAGATCCAATGACATATTTTTTTCCAGAGAATCTGCCTCTGGAACTCACTTCCGGAATCTGTCAAGAGGGCGGGTCCTCACAAGCAGTTCAAGGAACTTGCTTCGCTTCACCTTATGGACTCTTCTTAATGTACTCATGCCCTATGGTTCCGTGGCACGCCTAATTGTTGGGCCTACTCATTTGCTTGGTAATTATACGCATTGTTCCCAAGCTTTGTCCTTTGTTCCTAAGTATCTTCTGCTAGTAATGTAAGACAGTTGATAGGATATAGGCTGTGCCTGTTATATTTTGTCATATTTCTCATTTTATTGTAGTATTTACAATTGTATCTACTTTTACTTTTTGTATTATTATTTCAGATATCATTTTTTGGGCTTCGAATGAAGCTTATTGTTTTGCTCCTTTATCTTTACTAAAGTATCAATATAACTTTCAGCCGCAATGAGCGTGTTATTTGACTATCAGAACCAGCTTAACCCAAGCTCGCTGCATAGACACGTTTAATAAATAAACGGTCAACAATCCATGCGTTTCATCACTTAGTCGGTGTTAGTATTAGTATGTTAAACTAAACATAGACCAAACACCGAATGAGATGACATGTAATGCGACATGGAAGCAGAAAATTAAGTATTATATAGACGTTTTTTTAAAACATGCTTGGAAATGTCAACGACAAAATGCTGAGCCTTAATATTAACAACAATGCACATGCGATTGATGGGTTCATACATACTAAAGTTGGATCTTGCGGAGTTAACCTTCTCAAATTGTGCGCACTATCACGGAAAGAGATTTTGCTAAGTATAAGGGGAGAATCAATATTCGCGTTTAAAAGTTGATGCACAAAAGTTACATCGGCGACCATGCGACGTTTTTCAAAGGAGTGCATAGTCAAAATCTTCAAGCGTTCCTCATAAGGTGGAAGAATCAATGAATTGTCCCAGGGTAGGTGCCTGAGAGCGAAGCGCAGGAAGTTCCGCTGAACAGACTCGATGCGGTCGATGTGTACCGTAAAATGGAGACCAGACCTGGCTAGCGTATTTAATGAGAGGTCTCACTGCTCCTACATTGATTCTATAACTATTTATACTGACATTTGTTATTGCTACTTTTATGCCCTATATCTTATGTTAATCTGCATTCCTGGCTTTACTTTAAGCTCTCTATTATGTCTTTATCTTAATCTATAGTGCTAATATTTTCTTCTACCGCAATGAGTCTGTTCATTGCTGCTTCGTTAGTTTGCTAAACAACTTTGTATTTTATCGGTAATTGCAACTATCTATTACTAACTCGATGTACCAAACATTATAATGTGACATAAGCTGTGGTTCTTCAATAAATGATTTTCTAATCTATTCTTTTCTATTCAAAGTGCAGTGAACACGCTCAGAGCAATCAAAAATTTGATGTAGTGCTTTAATTAGATCAAAATTATGCCACACATATGTCAGAAACAGCCTTGGGACAGAACAGAGCTATCGAAGTTGAGTGTTTATGCCGGAACCATTGAATAAATAACTAATATTAGTTATTTATTCAATGGCCGGTACCCAGATTGATACTCAAAAAAGAAAGTTGTAAATTTAGAAAATGTAACATAATCTCCTCAGCAATGGATTCAAAAGCATTTAATATAGCAGAAGGGAAGTTTATGAGAACCCTATCAGACAAAAACATGTGACGAGGACTTATTAAAGGGCATGATGAAACTAAGTTTCTAACAGTCTGAATGACTCAATAGGACATCAGTTACAATAATTTGAATTGATTTGATTTGAGTCCAACTACGTATGCAATAATCCCTAAAATATAAAAGAAAATCTTCGATAAACTGTTGGTGGCGCACACATTATTACTGCAAATTTATCATCCATAGAGCAATTAGTATGGTTAATCGCAACGATTCAACTTACATTGCAAGACGATTTCAACGGTTGACCGACTTCATACTTCACGGCCACATGCCCAAACCCAAGGTAGGTGGTATGTTGTTTGTATTATTCTGCTAAGAAATACTTGTTTTGTTCTTTCTATGTAAATTGGTACGCATAATAATCTCGAGCAAATATTTACCTTTTAGCTTTTGTGCCGTGGCAATATATTTTGTTACAAATCCAAACCAACGTAATGAATAAAAGCAAAGAATCAGAAGAAGCTCCTTGCCAAATGAATCTATTGTAAGCTGAAGACTGACTTAATATGTTCCTACTTCCTACCTTTTTTCAAAGACATCAGTTACACTATTTACAATTTATATTTATTCAAATAAACAAAAAACTTTTAATACCACATTTTTATGCAAAACACTATAAAAATACACATGGGACTTCAGTTATGATTATGATGACTACACCTTCATCACCTACCCAATTTCCACCTTTGTTTGTTTTTTGTATTTTCTGTTTTTTTCTTTGTGCAAAACGTCAACTTCTGTACTTCTTTAACTTTTTATTTTTCTTTATCCGATGGCCGCTGGGGTGTAATTGTATAAGCGGATAAACTTTTCCTCAACAAGATATACAATTGTGAATGCAATAATCGATGTGGTTATGTCAGCGGGTTGTATATTTGGAAATTAATTTTGACGTTTCTCATTTAACGAAAGCCATGTCAAAATATCAAATTTTCGGGGCTGTGTACTTGGTGTCCAATTTTAAATTTCGTTTTGTGTAAATATTTCCAAAATTTCTAAATCGGAATGTCTCATGTTAAATGGACTGTAAGTCGGCTTCATAGTTTTGATAGAAAATTTGAACATATTTTGAAAACAAGTAGATTAACAGACCTCTAATCAGCCAAGACAAATTTAACTGAACTAAACAAGTTAAACTATTCTTCTAAAGAAAAGAGAGAAAATGTACCCAAAATTTTCAATTAATGCTATTTTTTTAATATATAACCTAGTACATATTGAATTTTAAGCGTCCAGATAGAAAAATGCTATTATAAGGATGTAGCTTAGAATCCTTCGTAACTAATCTTATCAAAATCAAATCAAAAAGAATTTATTCATATACTCCTCCTTAAGATACGTACAACGTTCAGCACTATGCACGAGACTTAAGAGCACAATTATAGAATAAAAAATCAGCAAGATAATAAAATCAACGATTAACAATAGAGAAAGGATTAAAAAATACTATGAGCAATGTGAATGGTTTGAAAACCATCCAAGACACCCGAAAAAGTAATACTAGCTAGCAACATATTATACAAAAGAACATTATAGACTACATATTAATCCAAGAAAAGAAATAAAGTGAAATGAGTTAGTAAGAATTAAGCTAATCATATTCCTACTAATAATAATCTACCATCACCATGGTCCTTGCACTATTGAGAGCCAATTACCAATTACATTTTCTTAGGAAGCTTCCTCAGCTCCACTTATGTTTTCGTTTTTCATAAATGATGTTACAAATGCGCTGCGGGGTGCTCATTTTCATCCATGCCGACGATATTCAGATTTTTTTCTAACGCTACAAATGAAAATCTTCCTACTCTGATTACAGGCATTCATTGATTTATCTGATTGGTATCATATGTATTAATAAATTGGCTCTGAATTCAGGTAACACCCAAGCGATAATTTACTATAGAAGTTCGAGTACTTCTGTTTTCCCACCCATTTTTGTTTATGGTCAGATCGGCCCTCTGTTCTCTAATCATGCTAAGAATCTTGAATTACTGATGAAACCGAGGCTTACGTGGTACCCCAATTTGAATCTTATTTACTCAAGAGTATATTTTGGACTTAACACACTCTTCTACGCAGCATCGGTGTATATCCCTGAAACCATTTATCTAAGCTTTATTATATTAGATACATTTATAGATTGAATAGATAGGCAGGCATATGTTTACTCGTTGGTGAATTTCTTCCCTCCTCGCTTCTTAGTTTTACTTTTCGGAATAGAGTGCTACCGGATATATTTACGAAACATTTGATTGGAACACTAGAGGGATAGCTTAAGGATTATTCTATCCAAAATTTGGACTCAGTTCGGGGGGAAAAGTATCTTCAGCCAGGGTGCATCATTGTAGAACTCTTCCCAATTTGATTAGAAAGTCGTTTTGTGTCATGGTTATAATCTTACAATGAGGAGGGATGATGTAAGCTTAGCTGCTTTTTTCCCGCCAAGGATGCGCTACGACAACATTGGGTATCCCTGACTTTTGGCAACATCATGAAAAATTAATAAATATGTTCATAAAGTGCATATTTCCCAAGCGACGGGATTATGCCGCGTTTTCCACTATTGAAGTAAGTACACTTATCTGCCGAACGTTACCTTTAACTTTAGTTTGAAGTCGAAATTCTTATCGATGCTACGTCTCGTTGATGCAATTAATGCTAAGGAGTGACTTTCGTTCCTTGGTAGTATAGTAAGCTCCTTTTTGCGTAATCTAGCATTCAGCTGCTAACTATAAACCGAGTTCTAGCATAGTTTTATATTAATGTAATGTTGATCAAACTCAGGTGCATTGTAATAAAGCTATCCGAAACAGATGATCAACAAATGATCTGGTTTCTTTCATAAAAGTTATACCAGCATCATCCTTACTGTATGCAGTTGGGTTGTCCAGCATCGTCTTTTTGGATTTGTTTTTTCCCATAATTGCAATTTAGCATGGTTTTATTTATTTCAAGTAAAGTCCATAAGAAGGCCCAGAGTTTTTGAAATGTTGCCCAATTAGAGGAATTGGTTACCGGAGCCACTGCGGAACGACTTTTTGAACATGATGATATCAAGAACCACTGGGAAATTCCTCATTGAAACTTGTTTGATCATTGGCCACAATTGCCACACCCCGATCCTCTTAAATTTCTATGTTGGTTTTAAGCGCTATAAACGCCTTTTTATACGCTTCCTATTAATAATTCTCAAATTAACTTAGCCCAGATTTTTTTCTATTATATTGCAGATATGAAAAAGACTAATCTAAATACTTTTCGAATACATTTTTAGAAGAAAATAAAATCTCTGGTGTTTGTGACGTCAGGAGCTTCAATATTTTTCGGTGGATTTAGTATCCTCAAAGGAAATGAGAGGTTTTACGATAATATTTTAATGCCAGCTGTGCAAAGAATACCACCAGAAACTTCACATAAATTTGCAGTATTGGCATGCAAGTACAAACTTTTTCCAATTTCAAAAGACGGAGATCCAAAAACACTTGTAAGTTTATTAAGGTTGTTTTAATTTGTTTTTAAAGTGACAAATTTTTGATGAAGGAAACATCCTTTTTTGGTCACAAACTCAAAAATCCCATTGGCATTGCAGCAGGATTTGACAAACAATGCGAAGCAGTGGAAGGCTTAGAGCGTATAGGATTTGGTTTTATTGAAATCGGATCAGTTACGCCTCTACCACAGTCTGGTAATCCAAAGCCAAGGGTGTTTCGGCTACCTATGGATAAAGCGATTATAAATAGGTAATTAATTCTCCTACAAAATTTATTTATGACTAACTTTTATAAATATTCAGATATGGATTCAATAGTGATGGACATGAAGAAGTCTACAATCGGCTTAAGCAATTAAAGGAAACCAATTCATATCAAACAGTTCTTGGTGTAAATTTGGGCAAAAATAAAGAGTCTCAAGATGCACTTTCAGATTATGTCCAAGGTGTAAAGCTTTTTGGTCCTATCGCTGATTATCTGGTAGTGAATGTGAGTAGTCCAAACACTCCGGGACTGCGAAATTTGCAAAACAAAAAAGATCTAGAAATCTTGCTCTCTGGTGTTTTAAAAGTTAGAAATGAATTACCAAACAACAAAACAGTTCCAGTGTTTTTAAAATTAGCTCCAGATCTAGGAAAGGAAGATATCACGGATATTGTTAAGGTTATTCAACAGAAAAATTGCCGCGTGGATGGGCTAATCATAGCAAATACAACAGTGGACAAGTCAAACCTTAAATCAGTTGAAATCTCTAACGAGGCTGGTGGCCTCAGTGGAGCACCGTTAAAGTCTAGAAGTACGAAGTTGATAGCTGAAATTTACTCCAAAACTAAAGGACGCATCCCAATTATTGGAGTTGGAGGAGTATTTACTGGTCAGGATGCTTTAGAAAAGATTTTGGCAGGAGCTTCTTATATCCAGCTGTATACGGCTTTAATTTACCATGGACCACTTGTTGTCAGCAAGGTCAAGTTAGAATTAGATGAACTTTTGCGACAAAAAGGATATAAAAATGTGCAGGAAGCTGTAGGCAAGGATTACAAACAATTTTTAAATTGAGATTGTTTGAAGGATTTTTTGAATAATGTTTTGAATTGCAATAATATTTCTTTATTATTATACACCTTTGATATTTTAAATACTCATTTTTAGTAATAAAAACTGCTTATATTTATTTGTCTTCAGTCAAACAATAAAAGGATTGAGATCGGGCACTGGAGTCTGCTACATAAAGTGCTCCAATCGTTCGATTAAAAATACTCCAGATAAGCTCAATTCAATTTTTTTGAACCAAAAGGAAGTTAGAAAAGATAACCAGATGTGAGGGTTACCACTGTAGGGGAAGGTGCTGTACCTTGGTACCTTTTTTTGAAATAGTCTTTTTTTTTTTACAAAACTAATGGGACAAATCTTAAGCAACCGATTATTATAGATTGTCTAACTCATAACCTTACCAATAATAGTCGAATATGCAGTTAAAAATTTATATTTCAGGATATCTGAAAGGAAATATGAAGGTCCTCCTTTTGGTCCAAGGTACAACATGTAGCTGTACCATGGACAGTTGGGTATTGTGCCTTGGACATTTGCAATTTTCTAAGTAGAAATGATGGTATAGCAACAGAGTTAAATTAAATAACACTCTTTATTCAACCAAGAATTACAATATTCGCAAAGCAGGCTACTAAACAAAAACTTGCTATAGATATACATCTTTAAACGATTTTTAACTAAAAGCCGATCTATGGCTTTTTTTACATGTGCGTGGGGAAAATGTTTGAAGTGTCCAACGTACATACCCCTTGCAAAAGAAACAAAACTGCCTGTGAAATATTTTAATACGCGCAATTCACCACATGATGAACGATTTATAATAGTACATATAAACAAGTTTAAGCTTAGTTGGAGTCCAAAGAAATAGAAAGAATAGAACTCCAACACTGTCAATTGTTTACCACTGGAAAATATTTATTTTTTTCACGACTTTTCTTTAAAACGCAATAACTGCTCATTTGTCCGAAAAACTAATTCCCAGAATAGCTTAAGTGTTATCTGTTGATTAGTCAAATCGGATAAAAATGCGTTTATTTAGGTGGTAGCTACACTACGTGTGGAAAATAAAATGACCAAGGTACACACATGTCCAAGGTACAGCATCTTCCCCTACAGCAAAAGTGGCCATTCGAAAACGCGCATCAGATGGCTACAGTATGTATTGGACGAGCGTCGTGGGACAGCGCCATACCAAGTGTTTAATGGCGATGCCGTCTATGGAAAGGGCGAGGGAGCTTCTAAGGTACACTAGGACAGATGTTAGACTTGCAACTGAGGAAACAACTTGTCGCTATTGCCGTGAGCTTTGATCATAGCTGCAGGCTGCTTGACATGTCTTGTGTTAGATCTCGCCAATAGCTAAATGCAAATTGGATTGGTAAACCACAGCAGGGCCCTAGTAGTAGTAGTATTTATTAGTTTAAAGAACTTTCTAATAACATTTCAATTACTTATAATTCTTAGTTCTTAAGACTTAATTATTTTAATTTAATTTAATTTGAGTTGATGGACAAAACGTTCTGCGTGCTCTTAAGCCTGTTTCAGGAGACTTACTAGCCTGCTTCAAGATGAGAGGGTGAGCACAATAGTCCCTCTCAGTGGTCGCAGCGCTTCATAGCTTTTCATCTCCCTCTTTAACCAATAAAGCATGTAATCCGCATGTGTGCAGTTAAGATGTGTATTTCACTACTAAGGCAACAACTACTAAGCATGTTACTTTGCACAGTGGCATGCTTGTCGTTGCCGGTTTGGTTAAAACACCCCAGCTGTCTCTTGTCCTAGTCAAGGATAGTACACGGTGGGCGACCATTGGTCTCTTGTCTCCGCTTTACAGACTAAAATCTCCAAAATGTTTACAGGGCAGTCTCTTGTCTTTGCAGATCAAAAAAATTAGGTGTCTGGTGACCGTGTCTAAAGACAGGTCTCCGCAGTGTATACACGAAATTTATGTTTGGATTAGATCTCCAGTGATCTTTGTTAATTGTTAAGAATGAATTTTCTCAATTATACTTCCGTTCAAGTGCTATTGATATTTTTGTTATTCGAAAAGTGAAATAACTTAAAAATAATTATATCTTTGGTGTAAAAATTTTACGTGATAAAGGATAACAAAAGTTTGTGATTTTTTTTTTTCAAAATAACCAGACCTCTATTGACGAAAAAAGTTCTCTTCCCTAAACCTATTACTATCCCAACTTAAGGTTTTAATAATTTACTAACATTGTTAGTATTAACATTTAAGAAAATTAGAAAAATTAAAAAAATTCATTTTCAGATATCCAAGAATAAAGGATATATTTTTTCTTACAAAAGGCATTTCTTATATAATTTTCGCCGAAACAATCAGTTTTTATTTCAAAGGGTCTGTTTAATGAGCTGCTCTAGGTTACTCTAGAGCAGAAAATCGGGTTTAATGAATTCAGAGCACTGCTCTAAAGTACTCTAAAAAGAATTGAACCGTGTTTAATGAGTCTGCTCTAAAGTGAACTGGAGTAACCTTTTTTCGAAGGAGTAGTTGAGCTGCTCTGAACTTTTTTCGAGTTCATTAAACAGACATAATATAAGCTACAGACCATGCCTCTGCGATAATTAGAACCAAAGTTATGATTTTTTTTCAATAACTCAGCATACCAAAAATTTGCAGATTTTAAGGATTACGAAGTCCTTTTATTTAGGCAAAAAAATAGTTGAATTCTGCTCACAATTATTTAATTTTCAGCAAAAGAACGAAATTGGTGATGATCAGATCTAGATAGAAAGTGCGAATTTTGATCGATTTTCTATGGAATGGCCCTACAAATAAATTAAATAGAAATTGAAAAAACACTTTTTTTGTAATAATTTGTCAAAATCTTTTGCCTTTCTGAGTACAGTTAACTGATAGAGCAGATCACACAAATAGTCTCCGCAAACCTGGCGACGAAAAATAAGCAAACTTCAGAGAGACCAAGCCGGTTTTTATACCCCTGGTACAAAACCAATGCAATTGTAATTGTACCCAAGTACAAAACAAGTGCACATGCAGAAAATGTGTCCAAGTACAACACAAGTACACATAAGGTGAATGATTAGTGCCTAGGTACAAACCTATTCTCTGGACGTAGATAAACAATTTTAAGACAAACTACTTCTCCTAGTTAAAAAATATAACTAATTTTATTCTAATTAAATTCTCAAATTTATAATAAAAATTTGATTAGCATGCAAATCAATATATGTGCAAATAAGTTCTTGCTTATTTTCTACATCGATATTAAGTTCATTAATTCAGCATAAAGTGCACTGAACTCTATTTACGCGTCGCTCTCTCGAGCAACTCATTTAATATAATTCTCAAGAATTGTGGTCATGAACTTGAATTCTTTACACTTTACCTGTGACAATTTTGATGATTGCAAATTTAATTTCTTACAATTCTATTGTTGGTCATTGACACCGTTTGTAACGCACAGAAATAATGATGGTAGAGCAAAATGGACGCATAATATTAAAAGTTATTTTGATTTTTGCATGTCCGTCTGTCCGTCCGTGTGCACGATAACTCGGAAACAGTGAGCTGAATTTTGTACGCGGAATTTAAAAAAAAAGTAAACAAAAATTAGACAAATCGGGCAACTCCTTCATGGGGTTGCCATACAAATTTCGTTTTCCACTATATATTTGGACACTGCCTGAGAACGCGTTAGCATAGAGAGCTGAAATTTGGTACATGGTGTTTTCATAGCAATAGCAAATAAAATTTTAAAAATGGAATATATATTAATTTAGGTTTTTTACGGATACTGTGAAAACAATCGATCCTAGACATTTTTATTGTACTAAAAACTTCTTCAGAATATGAAATCCTATAAAATTGGTTATGATCATTTTTTCTGTCCGACGAACCGTTCTAGAAATATATGCGAAAAACCACTGCAAGAATCAAAATTGTTCAAATGCGTGACCATACATAATTACATACGGTCATTCATCTAGGGTATCATAAGAATTGGTCTTAGACTAACTCTAGCTTTTTTACTTAATGTTCGAAATACACGATGGGATACCGTAGACAAATAATATCAATAGATTTGGTCTCTTTACATGTTTTGTTCGTCTCCAAAGTGTATACAGAGACCGAAAAAGTGGCCTCTGGAGGCCTAAGTCTGTCGCCGTGTAACTTCATCTGAATTTGTAGATCTGTAATTGGCATTAATACTCAATTTTGGTAGGAATGAAAAGTCGTCTTACGAAATTGGATATTCTAATATTCTTTTTGGCAATGGTTTATTGTGTCACAACAGATAATGTTACCTGCTAATATGCTTAAAACTGTTGAGCTTCTAAGACAAGAACTAAACATGAAACCAGAAGAAACGGCAATAACAGAAAAAAACGAACGAATACACAATAGAAGGGAAGGGGAACGGCCCAAGTCCTTTATTCTGTTTCTTGAGATTTTAATGATCAAGAAGTGCAAGGCTTGAGCACCGTTGCTTACACCTTACAACTGGCTAGTGTAGTGGCTATAACCAGAGAAAAGGTCAATTTTTCTAAAAATCACTAATTGCCTCCAGGCTGGTCCTATTGCTGCTATCTTGTCTTAAACATACGTTTCACATCATAAAAGTATGTGGATAAATTTCAACTGTTGTTTTGGACTTTTGGCGTGACTCTGGTATCTTGTTCTCTTAGTAGAAATTTTTTCTTTAGAACTTTTATGCATTATTGGAAGCCGACAAGTATGTTTTTAAAGCATAAATCAATAATTATAATTATCTTTTTGTTTGTCTTACATGTCTCTATATTTCTCACTCTACTTATCTTTATGCTATATATTGTATATCTTTGTTTCAACATTCTGCTCATCTTTATCCTTGTTTATATCTATTCTTATATTTTGATTTTATATTTAGTTTTTGTTTTGTAGTTGTATTGTAACATCATAAGTTATTATTCGAGCAATATCATAATATACTATACTATATCCTTAGATTATAAAGCAAAAAAGATAGGCCATGAGGAAGAAAACCTTAAGCATTTTTCTTCAAGTATTGAACAAGTTTTATAATTTCCTGTCACCGTGATTCGAATCATTTTTCAGTTTATAGTTTTATAATTTTTTTATAGCTTTTAACATTTTTAAGAATTTTCCTAGTGCCCCATTTATTTTGCAAGAATATTTCTTTGAGTTGCCTTTGTATGGCTGATATCGTATAGGCACCCAATGACAATTCAATTGTAAGTAAACAAACTGGCATTGGAAAATGTTAAATGTTATTACCACAGCTGTACAGTTTTATAACCATTTCGCTTATATTTTATTTAAAACATTATAATTTACTATTGAAACTATTAAAATCGCCTGAAAAACGACCTCCTACGGCAATGACTCCGGTTGTTTCTGCAGCACAGCACAACGCACTTCATCATCATAATTCTAGACTCCAGAGTCTCGATTATCTCTCGATCTCGTGCACAAAACAATATTTCACTATTGTTTCTCACTATTACAAAAGTATAAGTCACCTTTAATTACGTTTTCACTCACAAAATCACTAAAACAACACCAGAGTTGTTTTCGTAAATTCAAATAAATTCATAAATGTCAGAAATGTTGAACTGATAAAAACTAAAAACCTAGCCCTCTTGTCATTTCCCTCCCGTGTCCACAAACAAATGCTTATCGCACGTACACGTATTTTACACAGAATAGCCTATCCTTTTTGCTATATAATCTAAGACTATGTCATACTAATTGCCACTACATCTGGTATGGGTTAAGTCAGTTAACTTCAGGCTGTAAAATTACTCTACATAAATTGAATTGATGAATTGTAGATTAGGGAGTGGTGTTAAGCTTGGTATATACTGTACTGTACTGAGGAATATCAACCTTTCATCCTCTTTCTCATACCAGCAAAGCTGACTGAAAGAGGGGATTGAATGATACAAAGCAAGAAAATACTACTAAACTGTACTATAATAGTGTGAAATTTGGATGCTTTACAGACATGAATGAGCAAATAATAATTAATAATAAATATCATAGAAACGTTCATAAGAATGAACCTGTACAAAGATGTGTCGATAGCCGACACGCAAATATATACATGTATATACATAAATTCCGGCAGCCAATCTGCGATGAAGGCAATTAATTTGAGCGCTAGTTCTGGATCAACTATCAAAGGCAAACAAAGTTACACCAGGACATGATGTAGGTAATGAGTCTGCTGACTATCTCACTAGTAAGGGAGTAAATTCTCTTGGTGGACCCGAATGCTTCTATGAGCTTACAAAGAGGCACCAATTGCGGAAGTAATGGCCAAGATAAAAAGACTCGCTACAGTGAGTCTCTTTTAGTTTCATCACAAGTGAAGGTTTATGATTCTACTTGAATTGCCTCCATGGGTAAGAAATAATGGGGGGGGGGGGGGGTGCGTTAACATAGCCAACGATGAATGATCAAATAAAAGAAATTTTAAAATTTTCTTCTTTATTATTAGGTATATAGAAAATGTATTTTTAATTCTTTTATTCAAAAATTGACATAATCATTTATTTTCAAAGAATCTCGAAAAAAATTCACAAAAAACATGCCAATTTGAAAATCGATTCAATTAAATCAGTTATCACCGTTTTATTAATAATAATGAAAATTTAAATATGTACACCTAAAATGATAGAATTCATTATAATCAAAAAAGTATTTTCAATGGTTTTCACTTAATAATAGCTGTGAAGTTTTTGCAATATTTGTTTCGCCTTATCATAGTAGTGCCTGAAAGTATATTAATTGGAGTTAAATAAAGTTGAATCGAATACAATTTTTAATTATATAGTAGAGTACAGAAAATTAAAATATTTGTTAACATTTTAATATTTAGTGGCAGAAAGAATATGAAATCCGTAAACATTTCGCTTCATAGTCAATTTCATTTCACATGCAGAAGAACACAGTTTTCTTTTTAGAAATTTAGGAAATGAAAAGCTAAAAGACATCTTTTAATTCTTGACTAGGGAACTTTTTGAAAGAAAAAATGTGTCTCACTAATTTAAAGAAGTGTGTATGCATTATGGATACGATTTTCGATATTTCTTAATTGCCTTGGTACAATGAAACTGTAGCGATACTAAGGGCAGCAACATACGATTAGATTTTTGCAGGACGTTTTTCTCCCTGCCAAATAAATCCTAAGAGATAAGCTTGGCAGCGACATGGGACAATCAGGTCAAAACCGAATCGGTTTTAGAACCTGAAAGCAACCGCGGATGGCCACGGTTTGGAGACGGCTGCTTCATACGATTTTCTACCGAATGCAATGTAAAACTCATTGGTACAATATGGCGCAACATTCGATTAGGTTTTTCCCAGACGAATTGTTGAAATTTAGTGCAGTAGTACAGAAGTAAAGAAAGTTTTTTTTACAGTTAGGCAAATTATTCCAATTTTTTCTTCTAGAGCTGTAAAATACTTGACGCAGAACGTTTAAATATGTTGAGATGAGACCATAACTGCGTTCTTTTGTGTCCGTAGAACAGGACAGAACAAAAGATATACAAAAGAACGCATCATACATTTTCATAGAAGATTTATAAATTAAACGAACAGTACAAAAATGTAGTTCGCTTCAATCGACAGAACAATTTGTTCTCTCCAGTATATGGGAGCTCTAGAACAAGGTACACAAAAGAGCACAGCTCATGTATATAACAAGTATTATGAAAAAGATGAAAAAGAAAACAGCTTGGAAGGAAATATGTGAAAAAATCTTCTTGGGAAGCGAGAAGGAAAACAAAACAAATTAAGATATTTTTAATTAGCTTCATATTTACATCTTTTTAAATTTGATTTTTGATTTGTATTCACAAAATAATCAAGAAAAACCTTCTCCTATGTCGTGTAATCACGGCGACAGGAATATCCGAAAGCGGTTAGTCGAATGGGAAAACCGTAATAATGCCCTAATAATACCGATTTCCATTCATCACGTTTTCTAATAGAAGTGCTGCAATTTTCTTGCAATGGTACACTGAAATCATTCCACTGACGTGCACTACTTGAAAGGTCGGCGGTGGTAAACTGAAAAACACACACATATATATAAGAAATATCACTACTGAATGTCATGGAGCAGCACATAATCATCTTTTATTACTACTCCACCAAATTCATCCGCTTCTTTACTGGTTGCCATGAATTTAGCAAGGTCAAAGCTGATCTTTGGTTGCGGATTATCAAACAGGTGGGCTAATCGCATGTGAGATGCCTTAGGCATTTGCAATAAGCTCTCCGCTCCATTCTCATTTTTGATCAATGTGGTATCCTTTCTATACATTTACGACTAATTGATAGAAACTCTTAGAATGGATCTTGCAAATATTTTTTACCTTATTACCATACATTTAATAATATTAAAGAAAATTCCTTACAAGTGTGTAACGTTCAAAGAGATGAGAACAATAGCAATATGACAAGAAAAATTAGATTTATTATATTGATATTTGCATAGAAGGAAAAAGCATTTGATTTGTATTTGACTGTGACAGGATAAAGAAAACTTTGCCTAACGCTTTTCTATTTTGTTATTCTTCTGCGCCTGGAGGTGATATGCACTAGACTCCGGAAACAAATGGTTAAATATTCTCTATTCTTTCTGTCACTTTTTATTGGTACATTTTTTCGATGGTACACATATATTCAATATTGATGAAATAAATACTTACATATGGTTGGGATTCCGTTTGTCTAATTGATCAAGAACATGTCTTATAAATGCTATGAAATGATTTAAATTCTCTAAGCACTCAGATTCTGACTGCAACCATACTGTGGGCAACGTATTGACAATGATGTATGCTTTAGAAACAGCATCAACAACAGCACAAACCTAAAACAAATGCACGTTATAAGTTAATAAAATGTATAATACAAATATCATACTCTCATAGCCGACAGTAGATATCGGTTTAATAATGACGATATTGCTAAAGCTCTCAGAGGTCGATCAGCTATAATTCCCTGCCAGCTTAGGATATTTCTAAACAATTTTAATCCGCTACAGAATTGTCGTTGAAAAAATGACGATTTTGACTCTTGTACTCTGTTTAATAAAAATATATATTTTTAACGTTTGATTTTTAATTATATGGATTTATTGCTTACTGTTTTGGAAAGACTGGTATGAAAACATCGTTATCAAGAGACGTCTTCATTTTATCTAAAATTGTATTGAAAAGTGTTTGTGAAGGTTTAGATGATTCTCTCAGAGATGGATAATCTCGGCCTAAGCGTCCAATTAAACCTATTAACCTTAGGGTTTGCCTTGTAGATAGTGGATCCCAACAATTTTCAATGATTTCTAGAATGTAGAATAATATTTATGATTTAGTAATGTGCGTCTGTTAAATAATAATTTATTTATCAGCTTTACAATATACCACTACAATTTATCTATATGTGTTGTTGATTAGCTCAATGCTCCGCATAAATTGAAAAACTCCGTAATTTAATCAAATTGAGTCGCATAACGAAAATGAAAACATTAATGCCCAAATGGAATAATGTTTAAGGGCAGAAGACTTAAGATGCTGCTGAATTTTGAGGTTCTTCTCCATTTTATATGAGTCGCTTCACAGAATAAAGTACTGCCTTAATGGTCCAATTACTCGCTCTGTTCGTCAGTTTTATTTTTGTGGTTGCATAATTGACTTTCATGAAAATAGGTCCTCAATCAGGAATTCTGTAAGCAGTTTTATTTCCTCTCTTTCTTAATTTTATATTTTGTGCCTTTATAGCAGTGTTACAGTTGTTTATATTTTGCTACTTTCATTTGTCTGATCATCTAACGTGTATATTGTTATTATCTTTATTCTCATCAGTTATTATTATTATATTGTAGTACTAGTTATTACAGTCACAATTTCTACTATAATTGTTTTTGATTATGCTTTGCGTTATGCTAGTTGTATTGTATTTTTTAGTTATATAGTATTATCTGTAGTTAGTGCATGTGTATACTTAAGGACTATCTTTTCTTTTTTTCTTTTTTTGTTGTCTGTGAGATTTATAATCGCTAGACGAAATAAATAAATAATAATAGAATTTTGGGGAGACTTAAATACAATGCAAAAAATAGAACAGAGATTCGTTTAAAAAAGCTTAAAAAGCATTTATGCGATACTATCAGTTTCGCCAACCATCCTATCTTCTTTTTGAGAATTTATTTTCATTAATTTAAGCTGTATTTCTCATTCATTGTTTCATCCTTTTGTCTTTTCTCAAAGATTTATCAGTATCGGCAAACTCGTGTGTTTGACTAAATTGGTACTACCTCTTATTATATTTTTTTTCTTATTGATAATTACTTTATACTAGAATGGACTTATGTTACTCTGTTAGTCTTTGGATTGTTAAAGTTCGGTTTGGCTACGTATCTTTGATTCAATCAAAACTGCATGGCTGTTCTCCTGCCACCTTTTTGAAACATAAGAAACTATCACCAAACTAACACGCTTGGGACGTCCGAATTATCTCACCGACTAAATATCACTTTTGCAGTCTTCCCGTATAATGTTTTAATACCCCGCAATGATAAACTAGTTCAAAAGGACACACTTTATTCATGTTTATGGAATTTTTTACCATATTCCATGCTGTGTGAATAGAGTTAGCCGATCCAAAAAACTTCTATGCTAATATAACTTGTAGATGTTACGAAGTTGCTGTGCTTGTATACATATTTGTTCTCTTAAACTTAACTTTTCTTTTAATTTTTAATTAATGTAAGTAGTATCTAGTATTTACTGCTAGTGTATCTCCTAATTTCATTATTTCAAACTATATAAATTATTTCTTCATTAATTTTGTTTTATTTATATTTTTCTTGTAATTATAAGACTAGCTAAAGCTGCCCGTTCTTAGAACGAGTTTCCCTCTAACGCCATGCTGGGATTCGAATGTGCTACAGACAAACAGACTTTTCTTAAGTAAGCCTTGCTGGGATTCGAGCGCGATACAGACAAAATCGGAGCTTAAGTTTTTTGCTATCGTCCTCAAAAAATTTCGAATATATTGAAACTATAGAAAAATATACCTGTTAATTTGGGTAAAATAATTTTTTCGATAATTGTTGGAACTAGTCGAAGATCCGGATCAATTGCAAGTGATTCTTCAGTTTCATCTTCATTGTAAGCATATTGCATACAAGACGAATACCAATTCATTTTTTCCAATTCTTGGTATTTCTCATCCAAAGGATTCCAGATTAACATTTGAGTTCGTACCATTGGACCAACTATCTATAGTATAACAGAATGATTAATTTTTTTTTTTATTAAATTTTCAAATTTGGAACAAGTTTTTACAAACCTTAGGTAGACATAAACTAACAAAAGCTTCTTTATATGAATCCATATCTGCTTTACGCCACACTTCAATTTTTGCGAGGATTAAATCGATTTTACAATAGTCTTCACAAGTATCTTCAAAAAGGTCGTCTGCTTCAACTTCTAGTTGATCTGTGATAGGTTCAAACAAATCTTGAATTTAATATAAAAATGATAAATTGCATAAATTATACCTAAATTAGTTTTATACTGCGCTATATCCTGATCAGGCATTTCATCATCACTAGACATTCCATCCAAATGTGACACAAGATAATCAGTTTTCTCTCGTTCACAACGCCTTCGTGTCCTTCTTCCTTCACGTTCAGCTGCACGACGTTTAAGTGCTTCATTTTCAGGACCTTTTTTGACTCCCCCAGGTTCTGTGAAATCAAAATGCAAGGAATTCATCGAATTTAACAATGATTTGTACGTACTCGCTGCATCTGACATTTCTTTTGCTTGATCTCTTACATCTTGTCGTCTTCGTTCGATCAAAAAGTTTGCATGTTTCGATAAGATAGTTAGAGTACGTTTTTCAAGATCACTAATCAGTGGGGCCTGTGAAAAAAAGGAATTGGTTATATTCTTATATACAAAATTTAATTTGAATACGTTTTTGGGAGGAATAATAATCGTTGACTAGAATGATTCTTATTTTAGTATTGATTACATGAAGTTTAGAGTTGAAAAAAAAAAATCAGGCTTTCTAAGTTTAGGCAATTATAGTAACAAATTGAGATAAATTACGCTCTCAAGCCTGAGTACTGAGCAGTAACAATTAACAATTTGAACTTAATGTGAAAGAAAAAAATATATAAAATCGCAAAAGCTGGCATACTTTTTCAGAAAAACAAAAAATTGATGCCTTGGTTATTGTGGTATGAAGAGCAGTTCATGAGCTTAGAAATTCCTAAAATGAAAGCCTCTTGGTGTACGTTCAGTATAACCCTTACGAAAACTTCAACTAGAAGCAAGGTTGACAAGAGACCAAGGGGTGGGTATGGGTGCCCACCTAGATAATAACTTTTAACAAAAAGTTATGAACTGAAAAAATCCAAAAATTATAGGGAGCATTTTTTTATTTCTATATTTAAAATATGAATTTTGTTAGCCATGGAATTATGACAGCGAAATTTTGTGAAATGTACAAACAAACTCAGAAGCCATCACTGATCGCCCAAATGATGATTTTATTCTTTCAGCATTTAGGAAATAAATTTAAATTAATCTAAAGATATTGTTTATCAGATCAGAAGTGTTGTAAAGTATTGTCATGGCTTTAGAATGGCCAGATCTCTTAGAGAAGAAACGAATGTTTTTCTTAATTCACGGCATAAAGAATTATTATAAGAGTGAAAGGATGACAGAAAACCCAAGGGATGGGTTATTTCTATATGTAAAAAATAAATTACGAAATATTTTTCGTATGATTCCTTGTTAAAATAAAAATGAAATCTATTGGCTTGCATTTAACTTTTTTTCTAATTGACAGTGTCTTCACCATGTTTTCTTTTATAAACGAGAAACATGTATGGTAGTATTACGGCTCCAAACCACATGTTTTCGCGGTATTTTTCGTAATTATTTTCAAGCAAACGATGAATGGAATTTTTTTATTAATATTAATAGTCAACATATACATATAGAAGACTATACAAATTTTTGTACTCGAATCTAAAGTATAGTTTGCCGTGTATGTACGCTGCTTCCAAGAGGACACTCCGAGGAAATGCAGCTCGGCGGTTGACAGAAATTAAGCCATACGGTTCCTCTCAAAAATAAAATAAAAATATATTTAGAAACTAGATATATAAATTTACAGCATCACGCAGGGGAATTTCGGTATCTAATAAAAAACAAAAAATGGCGGACTAGCGAATTTTATTTCCGGATTTTCATTTTTCATCTTTCATAAAAAAAATATAGAAGGGGCCCTTTATAAATAAAAAAAAACCTACATACATAAAGACTGGATTTTCGAACAGTTTAAGACTGGCGCATGCAAATCGGATGTATAGTTTTTTTTAATATGATGTCAACCAGGTTGAAAAACGTGTTCAAAGTTTTGTTGAAGAATAATTCAACATACAAACTAAGTTCTTTTTTTCTCACCGTTAGTCGACTATCATTCTATTCTTAATTCTATCATCATCATAACAAATTCATCTTTCAGAAAATGAAGAAAATATATTCTACCGTGTGGTGTGGGCCTTAAGTCCACTATACTTGCGGCCATTTCTTATGCTGATATCTTCCGGATGCGATCATATTTTTTTATAGATAAAGTGATCCTTTATAATGCATAGTGAAATTTTTAGCAGTGAGAAGGAAAAAAATTATGTCCTTGGTTTAAAAAATTTACAGGATCATGGATAAACTACAAATTTGTATGACTTTTTTTTCAAGAACTCAATTTTAAGGCTCAATAACTGAGGTATTTGCTCATTAATCGTGACATGTTGGATATTTGTATAAGGGAGAAAAGATCCTCTTTGAAACTGATGCACAAGTTTGATCCTGCGATATCCGTGAAAGTATCAATATCATTTAAGTGGTTACACTTCCTTCGAAACTCCAAAAAATTTTAAACGTAAATTTGAGGGGGAAGGAGTGATTTTAGGGTGGAAGGTCTGAACCAATGTATGATCAGGACACTCCAAAGAATCCATTGGAATAATCCTTTCTTCTTATTTACCGAACACACTGCATATAATCCGACAATTCAGCACACGTCATCAATTTTCGTTCAAAGTGTATGCATATGTAGATATATTTAAAAAATAACTCCACCCAAACTTCAAGGAGTTCCATTTTCTCCTTTCTACAGCTTTCTCAAAACCGATTAGGGATTTAAAAAGAAATGAGTGGACTTTTTGAAATATTCAAGGATAACAGACATATCCCTTATCCTTGAAAACAAGTTTTCAGAAAAACAACCTCAACTAATTTTTTCCAGGAACTTCAAAACTTCCTTAAATAAATGGCGTTTGTTTCATGGACTCATGGAATCCAGCAGATTACTTAGATGTATATTACAATAGTTTAAAAATGAAAATGACGTCAATAACTTTCCATTTTTGTAAACCAGTTCTTTCTTTTGACTTGATTCTTTATTTTATATTATTATTATTTCCATTTCTAATTAGTTTTTCTGACTTTCAGTTTAGTTAGAAAGAACAAACATTTTTATAATTTAATTAAGATACAGAAAAAATAAACTGCAGTAACTAATTCGAAATTCGAATGTGAGATTTTTCGTTTGCCTAGCACTCCGGAGCTAAACAATTTATGGACTCACATAAAAATTACAAATAATTTCAATAGCTTTCATTGTTACTGTTAAAATGTCAACTGAAAGCAACATATTGTAGTAAAAATTTGGAAGAGAAGAAACACCTAATTAACTCATCTGGCAAACGGAAAATCCCAAGCACCAATCACAGATGAGTTAAGTG